>CM055870.1:37356012-38556012 GCA_029582165.1 Portulaca oleracea | reverse complement strand
GATTAACTTACTGTCATTGTAATTGTCAGCAAAAGAAAGAGCAACCTTCTCCTTCCCCCTTGCCTTCTCCTTTCCTTGTGTCATCTCACAAGTAACTCCCCAAAAATGTTTTATAAGGGAGCAGAATGAATATATAACATTAATGAGAAAAAAAATGCATACAAGAAGATAGGCAAAATTATTTGGGAGCAGTTACGGGGAGAAAAAAAATTGAGAGTACTAACCAGAGTTTGATAGACTGGGTGTGACCATTGGAGGTTCCCTCAGAAACGTGTGAAATGTCAATGACAACCTAAATATGTTAATTAAATTCTCTTCTTCCTCCTTACTTGAGACATAGAGAGTCAGGAAGATAGAAAAGAGTGGGGTTTGAAAGTAAAGAGGTGAGATTGGAAACTTCAATAGTTCAATGGAATTAACCCTAAACTCAATTAAGAAGGAAGAAGAGAAGGGCTAGAAAACTGAGAAAAAGGGTGAGGGTGAGAGGTGGGTCATGGGCCCATATAAGTATAGATAGTAAAGGATATTTTTTAAGGTTCGCGGTGAGTGAGCCCTGGAACAATTGTGATTGGGCTATTGGGGCCCCTAAGAACCAAAGCTATTTTTCGAAAAAAAACGTTGGGCCCTGGGCGGTCGCCCCTTGAGCCTACCCCCAGGGTCGGGCCTGCTTTCATGTAAACGTATTATTTATACATTTATTTTGTAAATCATCATTCTTTTATTTCATTTGCATGTCGAATAATAATTTTGTGAAATTTATTGAAAGTTCTCCCCGCTCAATTTCATTTCAAGTTTGATTTTAGTAGAGTCTCTTTTCTAACAGGTGGATTTGAGAATTATTTTAATTTTCAAATTTGTAACCTTGCCCTCGAACTTAAAATTCGGGTCGTAGACCGGAGTCATTTTTATTATTTTATGATTTGTCGGTTTCCTTAAATCAAATGGCGACTCTTTCTTTGTTATATAATATCTTTTTATTATTTAACGTGAATGTTTATTACGTTGAATGAATTTATAAAATAATTTACATAATTCCATATTTCGATCCGGATTTTGCTCAAGAGAAAATACCATAGGAATTATTAAAGGTCATATGACCTTTGAATTTTCTAAGTATTCTCTATTGGGCTTTGACCCGGATTCCAGTCAGATTTTATGTAAAATTATTTGTAAATTAATTTGATGTAATTTCAAACTTGAAAATGACAAAAATTGATTATTGAATAAATAAAAAGTTACCCCTCGAAAATGAATTTCATAAAATAAAAATATCCTTATTTAAGGATTAAGCTACCTAGTCGGCTCCCGATCGTTTAAGTAGCGCATCACGAAAAAAAAGGGCCGGATTCTTTTTCCAGGGTCCTATAGCCGCAAACTCGCAATATAAATGCCATAATATCCTAAATTTGTTGTAGTGAGCCCATAACTTCATTGGTACTATCTGATAAATTTTTTAGTCCTTCCTCAATGATAGCACGAGCAGCTGGAGAATGTTGGCATCGTAGCACTAGCTCATGAAAGTTCCTAGACATAATATGACGCCATGGGTCATTCTTACTTCTCTCGCCCAGATTAGTCACCATTAGTTTCATTCTTCCCTATACGAGCAGCTGGAGAATGTTGGCATCGTAGCACTAGCTCATGAAAGGCCGTATCAAAATAACTACAACAGTACAGTGTGCATGCATGGTCATCTTATATAAGACAAATTAAGCCAACAAAAATCATAATAGTCGCCTCCATACAACATCATATTCACACATTCAATACTGAGATATAAAATTTTGATATGACCAAAGTTATTAACCATAATGAACAACATAAAATAGTCATATCGCGATAACAATACTAAATACTCGGTCATCACTGATATTCATATGAGCAACATAAAATAATCATACCTATGGATGCCCAAAGTCTCTTCATTAAGCTTAAATAGTCATATATGCATTTTGTAAGATTTTCATCAGAACAGTACTAAATACTCGACCATCACTAATATTCATCATATGAGCAACATAAAATAGTCATACCGCGATCAACTTCTACGTCATTCTCGCCACCAATCTGACCCTCACCTAACGTCTCCTTGTGTGGATTCATCATTGTTGTCACTACATTATTCAAACATATCAAAAATATTATTAGTCACTTCTACACCATTTATTAATCTATTGCTATTCTACTAACCAATAAAACATATATTATTTGTCACCTTTTCAACGTATATTAGTCACCTATAGTCCAATTAAATTAATGAACGCAAAAAAAAAAACGAGATATCAAAAAATCGAGATAACATATTATTAATTACCCATAGATTGATACTAGTCAAGTACTCCCTCTGTCCCAAATTAATTGACACTTTGACAAAATTTTGACCGTAAATTAGTCCCAAATCACAATGAGTTCCAATATGAAATTGCCGTCATTAGAAAAATACTTTACTAAACATTACAATTGAGGTAATTTCATTATGTAACTCATTATAATTTATGAGTAACTAACAATCAGAATTTAGTCAAAATGTCAATTAATTTGGAACCGAGGGAGTATACATTATTAGCCACCCATATATTGAATACTAGTCACATACATTATAATGTAAATTGAATTTTTGAATGAGATATCAAAACAAGTAATAGTCATATCAACTAATCCAATGTGTCACTCTTTTATTTAAAGGCATAAAAGTTTTGAAATGACCATATTTATTACCACAATAGTCTCCTTATTAAGGCTGTGTTCGGCAGTAGCGTTTGGGGTAGCGTTTAGCGTTTTGACCTAGTCAAAACTCTAATTGCATAAATATTAGCGTTCGGCAAGCTAGCGTTTTGAGGAGCGTTTAGCGTTTTAAGAAGCGTTTTGTGAAACGCTAATAAAGTTAACGTTTAGCGTTTGGAGTAACATTTCATATTTTTCGGTCAAAAAATACCCTTTGTAAATTTTATCTTTGGAAATTATTGATACCCTTTTATGTCAATTCACATAAATCTGTTAATTCAACCGCTAAATTTACCGAACACAATTCTCATTTGAATAGTCATCCGCTATCCGCTACTTAAACCGCTATCCGCTGCTTAAATCGCTATCCGCTACAGAAACCGCTATCCGCTATCTAAAACTCTAATTTTGCCGAACAGGGCCTAAGCCTAAATAGTCATATATGCATTTTGTAAGATTGTCATCATAGCAATAAATACTTGTTCATCACTGATAGTCATACGGGCAATATAAAATAGTCATACCGCGATAAACTTCAACATCATTCTCGCTACCAATTTGACCCTCATCTGACATCTCCTTGTGCGGATTCATCATTGTTGTCATTACATTATTTAAACATATCAAACATATTATTAGTCACTTCTACACTATTTATTAATATGATGACTCCACTACTAACCAATAAATCATATAACATTGGTCACCTTTTCAACGTATACGATATATTAGTCACTTACAATCCAATTAAGTTAGTCGGCGAAAAAATGGTATATCAAAAAATCGAAATAACATATTATTAGTCACCCATAGATTGAATACTAGTCAAGTATATCAATCTTGACACATTCAAGTATATCAATCTCGACACATTCATTGTCATATAAACACTGTTATTCAACCATACAATCATATATATCAATCTCGACAAAGAATATTTTCACCAAATTGAGTATTCAAGGATTGCTTAAAAATTATTATCTCACGCTATATCAAACGATTACAAATCACAAGCGAAAATTTCAAAAATCAGAAGAGTATTCAACGAAGTATATTCAACATCTCGCGCCTTCCAACATTTCTCCTGAAGAAATTTGAAGAAGAAGAGAAAGATGATTCTGAACTGAAGCCAAGGAGAGAGTATATTACACGGCTTGCCCAAACCCTAAACAATGAAGGTGCTTAAATAGAAGCAACCTTCAAAACAACTGGGCCAAAACAAACACGGCCCAAGCAAAAGAAAAGAAAGAAGAAAACAGAAAAACAAAATACAAATACAAATACAAAATAACTTAATATCCCAATACCCCCCTCAAATTGGAGATGATGAAATCCCCAATTTGTCTAGAATAGCCCTATGCTGAATCCCAGACAAGGGTTTAGTAAGCAAGTCAGCCAGTTGCTGTTTGGTGGGAACATAGGAAAGCTAGATCAAACCTTGCAGTAACTTCTCCCGAATGAAGTGACAATCTAATTCTATATGTTTAGTTATCTCATGGTAGACCGGATTTCTTGCTATGTATATCGCGGCTTGGTTGTCACATTTCACAGGAATGGGGATAATATCCTTCACTGTGAGCTCGTGTAAAAGTCTGCTGAGCCAGGCCAGTTCCGCCACAAGCCGTCTCATGCTCCTATACTCAGCCTCCGCTGAAGAAAGGCTAACCGATTGCTGCTTTTTGGACTTCCAAGATATCAAAGTCTTCCCAAGGAACACCACAAATCCACTAACTGACCTGCGAGAATGTGCACAAGAAGCCCAATCTGAGTCACAGTAAGCTAGTAAATCCATAGATGGGTCATTATTTAACAAAATACCAATGGAAGTACTTCCCTTTAAGTATCTAAGCACATGTAAAGCAGCTTGAAAATGTAAGGTTCTCGGATTCTGCATGAATTGGCTCAAGTGTTGTACTGCAAAGCAAATATCAGGCCTTGTATTAGTAAGAAAATTCAGCTTTCCAATCAAATGTCTATATAGAGTAGGGTTATCAAGAAGCTCCCCTGAAGTGAGTGTCAACTTGTTGTTGGTTTCAAGGGGAGTAATCACTGAGGTAGCAGTGTCACACCCAAATTCAGAAATGAGATCCTTGGCGAACTTCTGTTGGGTTAGAAGAAGACCCTCTGCCGTCTTGAGGACCTTGATCCCCAGGAAATAATTAACATCCCCCAAATCCTTTATTCTGAAAATTTTGTCAAGGTGTTTCTTTATACTTTGGATCTCATCCACATCATTCCCAGTTAAAAGGATATCATCCACATAAACAGCCAAAAAAGTAATTAAAGAACCTCTTCTTTTCCAAAAAAGAGAATAATCATTTTCCGAGTGATGATATGTTCTTGCATAAAGAGTTTCAGCTAATTTAGCATACCATTGTCTAGATGATTGTTTTAGGCCATAAAGAGATTTATTCAATTTACAAACAGGATTAACAACATCACTATGCATGCCAGGTGGTAATTTCATATAAATTTCCTCATTCAAATCACCATGCAAAAAGGCATTATTTACATATAATTGATTCATAATCCAACCCTTTTTCACAGCAACAGTCATGAGGGTTCTAAGAGTGGTCATTTTAACAAAAGGAGAAAAAGTTTCTGTATAGTCTATTCCTTCTGTTTAGGTGAAGCCTTGGACAACTAACCTAGCTTTTAATCTTTCAATAGTTCCATCCCCTTTGTGTTTAATTTTATAAACCCACTTACACCCTATAGGCTTCTTTCCAGGAGGCAAAGAAACTATGTCCCAAGTGTTGTTTAGAGATAAGGCTTGGAATTCTTTATCCATAGCTTCTTTCCATCCTGGGTGTAAGGAAGCCTCAGAATAAGAAGAGGATTCATGATAATTCAAGTGATCCAAGAGGGATTTACTATCACTATGTAAGGCAGATGAATCATACATCAAAGGCTCAAGAGCAAGATTAGTACAAGTAGCAAGACAAAAATTATCATATTCATCATTATTAGACAGAAGAGAATAGTCCTATAAGTAAGTGGGGGGTTTGTGTACCCTACTCGATCTTCTTAGAGGAACATCTTGGGTAACTTGATCTTCTTGGACAACATTCTCAACACCAGTATCATTAGAAGCATCAGGAACAACAGTTGATTGATCCAAAGGCATTAAAAGATCCTCAGAACAAGTAGGGTCTTGGTTGACAGGCAAAACCTTTATATGAAAATGGTGTCAGAATGAAAATAGTGTGGATCTTGGTGTGTCAATCCAGATTTGGTTTGGTTTTTGTCATAATTAGGAGAAAAGGATAAACATCTTCAATAAATTTAACATCCCTGGTTACTATAAGCTTCTTAGTACTCAGATCTATTACTTTATATGCTTTCTTGCCCATAGGATATCCCAGAAAAACACAAGGTGTAGCTCTAGGTTGAAATTTAGTTCTTCCTTCCTTTAAGGTGGAAACATAACATAAGCATCCAAAAACCTTTAAATGACTTAAGTCTGGTGTTTTTTTTATGCAAGATTTCAAAAGGCGTTTTGTAATCAAGAACAGAACTAGGCAACTTATTTATCAAATAAGTTGTTGTCATTAAGCAATCTCCCCAAAATTTCATAGGCAAATGGGATTGAAACAACAAGGCACGACTTACTTCCAAAAGGTGTTTGTGTTTTCTCTCTACCACTCCATTTTGTTGGGGAGTTTGAACACAACTAGTTTGGTGTAGAATCCCTTTTTGAGAAAAGAAGGTTTTAGCTTCATGACTTAATCCCAATTCAAGGGCATTGTCAGTTCTTATGGTTTTGATAGATTTGCCAAATTGAGTGTGAACCATTTCTACAAAAGATTTAATAAAAGAGAGACTCTCACTTTTGGTTACCATTAATTGTGTTCAGGTACTTCTAGAGAAATCATCTACTATAGTGAGGAAGTATCTATGCCCTGTGTATGTCTTAACAGAGTAAGGTCCCCATACATCTATGTGAATTAAGTCAAATGGTTGGCTAGTACTGATTTTACTATGACCAAAGGGGAGTCTATGTTGCCTAGCCATAGGACATATGTCACACGAGAGAAAAGCATCAGTGTTATGACTACAACTTGAAGAACATTCATGTAAACCCAACAATTTTATTTGTTTCATAGGAGTATGTCCTAATCTTCTGTGCCATAAAGTGCAGGTTTTACAATTGTCACAACCAACATTTGATTCTCCTATCCTAGCAATGAAACTCCTACAGAATTGTGGTTGATTAACTCTTGCTGAATCAGACTTCTTGGAACTGTCTGTGATTGCATTCTTTTCCAGACTTTCAGTAATGTTGTCATTAAGGACATACAAGCCACGAGAATATTTACCAAGAACCAGAGGCCTCCTCAGAGAAGGGCCCTGCAAGGTGCAATATTCAGGTGTGAATATTACACTACAATTGAGTTGTTGGCTAAGTTTTTTAACAGAAATTAGATTGAAGCTAAAGAAAGGCACAAACAGGACATGATGCAACAAGAAACCATTCCCTAAGCTATAGTCCCCATACTGAGTGACTTTCACCTTTTGACCATTTGGTAAAACAATCAGAATAGGCTCAGGCATGGAACGCAAATTGCATAGTTTTGTTTTATCAAAAATCATGTGGTCTGTGGCCCCTGAATCTATAATCCACGTTTGATTTCTAGTAACAGAAATTAAGCAAGCATTGTTAGAAGATGAAGAAGCTATACCTGCCATATAGGCTGTGTTTAGTTCGACCTGCTGGGGAGACTTATCACTTCTTGACGTGCCTTGGAGCTTAGCAAAAAAGTTGATCATCTGTCTTGTTTGTCCAGCATCTAGGCCCGAAAAAGTGTAAGTTGTAGTCTCCAGAATAGGGGGTTGATCCCCATTTGTCGAACCAGCTTCTTGAACATTGTTGGCAAACCTCTGGTTTTGATCGTTTCTTGGTCTGTTACGATTTTGACCATTTCTGTTTGGGTAACCTACAATCTTGTAACACCTTTCTCTTGGATGCCCGGGCTTTTTACAGTGGCTGCAAATCACAATTTCCTTCTTGGCTTCTTGTTTTTTCTGCTGATTAACGCTGTGAGGGGATGAAGCTTGGAAGGAGGCACTCTCAGTAAGGAAATTAGATGTGTGCCTAACATTCCTTTGCCTTTCTTCTTGAAGGAGCATTGCGTACACTTGACTAATGGTTGGGAATGACTTCATTATGAGTATGTTTCCCCTCAAGGGAGTATAACTCTCATTTAGCCCCATCAAGAATTGTATAACCTTCTGATCCTCAAAGTATTTGTGCCATGCATCATTGATCTTGATTGGGTCACACTGACATTTTCCGCAACCACAGTGAGGTCGGCCTCCCACTAACTGAAACTCATCCCAAATCTTCTTGCACCGATTGAAATACCCGGCAATGTCGAGGTTATCTTGAGCAAAACTGCCTAAAGATTGTTGTAGCTGGAACATTTTAGCTTTATCAGACTGGCCATAGCGTTGATTGAGTTCTTCCCACATCAATTTGGGGGTTTCGGCATAAAGCACGCTTTCCCGAATATTCTTCTCTAATGAGTTGAGAAGCCAAGAGACGACCATATGCTGGCATCTCTTCCAAAGAGGAAACAATGGAGAGTCGTTCTTGGGTTGTTCGTAGGTGCCTTCAACAAAAACGAACTTGTTTTTCGCCATAAGAGCAATCGTCGCCGTCCTTTTCCAGTTTTCGAATTCTTCGCCCCCAAAGGGTTCTGCGACCAAGGATTGCCCAGGGTGGTCGGAAGGGTGAATGAAAAGGGGATCTGAGGTATCAAGAATTGTAGGTTTTGAATCCCCCATCTTTGTGTGGAGAACAAGAAGAAAAGGAAGGAAGAAAGAGAAGGGAAGAAAGAGACGCGGAAATGAAGGAGCTAGGATCTGTGTAGCTTTGATACCATGAAGAAATTTGAAGAAGAAGAGAAAGATGATTCTGAACTGAAGCCAAGGAGAGAGTATATTACACGGCTTGCCCAAACCCTAAATAATGAATGAGCTTAAATAGAAGCAACCTTCAAAACAACTGGGCCAAAACAAACACGGCCCAAGCAAAAGAAAAGAAAGAAGAAAACAGAAAAACAAAATACAAATACAAAATAACTTAATATCCCAATATCTCCATTGTTCGAAAATTGTCAAATTCGAAGAATAGTCACTAATTCAAATATGTACACGTTCAACAGTGACATATAAGCCCGACATCTACAATGGAACATATGAAGCAAGACTTACTTACCCGAGATGACGACGTTATCCGAGGATGACCTACGATCTTGGTGTGGAGGCGATGCCTAATTTGCTCTGATTGTTAGGGTTTCACAATAGGAGGAGAGAGGGAAATAAGAGACTATATGTATGGAGAGTGTACCACAGTAACCACACTTGTAAATTAAGAGTGTTGTCATTTAAAATATATTGTTAGAAGAAATAGCGAAGACGGTAGTGACCGAAGTCTGGAAATTGTAAATCCATTTTTCAGTTTTCTCTCCGGTCTTTTCTCCGAACAGATCTCTGTGTCCCTCCCTCTCCCTAGCCCCCCTGATATTCCTTCAATTCCCTCGCTCTTCAGGGAGGCTTCCCAATTTGCATTTCTGAATCCTTTTCTGCACAGAATCCACCTACAATACTTAGCCATGGCTGCCGCGAATGCCCCCATCCTCATGAAAGAAGTCCTAACGGTCATCTCTCTCTCTCTCTCTCTCTCTCTCTCTCTACACTATATGCTTCTCACTGTCATGTTGCTGCTAGGGATTTGCAATTCTGCTTAATTCGACTCTCTGCACTAATTCATTTCATTTTTTCCTTTTCATTTCTGCTTGGCTTAGTTTATCCTGTTGTGATCAATTCTTTATTTAGTTCAAACCCTAGTCATTTAGCACTTACTGTTGATCTTAGTTTGTTATTGGATCTGCTCAGATCACAGCAGCAGTTAAGCTTTAGCTTATAGTTTCAACTTCGTTTGCTAGCTCTACCTTATATTGTTTTTGCTTCACTTACTTGAGATTTAATCCCTAAGTCAGCCAACTTACTCCAAGTATAGTTGCTGGTTTTGGATGTCCACTGAAATTGGAATGGTGTGGTTTGCAGCTACCAAGCGCTGGGATCAATCCACAGTTTATTACATTCACTCATGTGACGATGGAATCGGATAAATACATTTGTGTTAGGGAGACTGCGCCTCAGAATAGTGTTGTTATTATTGATATGAACATGCCTACGCAGCCCTTGAGACGACCCATCACCGCTGACTCTGCTTTGATGAATCCCAATTCTAGAATTCTTGCACTTAAAGGTGTGATTCCCTCCATGTTCTTCCTGTTTGGCTTTAGATGTTGAATTGTGCTACACGTCACTGGTTGTTTTGAAGTGAAACTTGCATGTGCTTTATTTTTGTATGAATTTAGTGTCTGTTTTACATGGATGAACTTTTGACTGGGATATACTCTTGAGTGTTCTGTTGAAATTAAGGCTATGTTTTTTTCCTTGGAAAATGAAGTTGAAAGAATTTTTTTGTCTTTCTTCATTAATCTAGTATAAAACCAGGAGTTTCTCCACCGATTCCTCTCTTCTTTTTCTTCCTCCCCAATCCTAGGAAAATGTTGATGACAAAATCAATCAAAATTTTTAATAATGTTTTCCATCTAACTCTTCAACTTTCCATTTTTTTTTTTCAAAGCCAAAAACCAAGCAGAGCTTAAGATTCCTTGCACTTGGTTTGGCGACACCTATGCATGGTTTGAGGATTGGAAAATAGGATGTAACAAAAATTTCTTTCTACTCACCAATCTTGTTTAGAAAATTTTGTGTAGAAAATCAATCAAAATTTCACGATCTCTTTCATGAAGCTTCTATCCCTCTGATTTTCTTCAAGCCAAATGAAATAAAGATGGGTCATTTTGTAAATTTGTTTTCATTCCACTTAATTTCCATGGATCAATTGCTTAATCCGTTTCATAAAATCTTAGTTTTTAATGACTTGTGCGATGCACGATATATTGTTTTTATTAACTTATGTAATTTACTTTTAGGAGTAAAATTGTAGTATCTAAATTTAAGAATTAGTATCATTAATAAAAGTTGTACTATCATAATTCATATACTTTACGAATATTTTAAATATTGATTTGAATCACATATGGTTGTAAATTAGGCCTGAGAATTAGATCATTCAGGTTGGGTTCGAGTTAGACCCATTAGGGTTGGGTCACTTCAGGTTAATGAAGTTTGGGTTTGGTTGGGTTAATTTGGGTCGTTTTATTTTTTGTTAGGTAAGATTATCTTCTATAAAAGCAAACAACATTGGTGAAAGAGGGTCAGGTTGGGCCACTTTGGGTTCGGGTCCATTTCGGGTTAATTAGTTTTTGTATTTTTGGGTCTAGGTTGCGTTTGGGTGGGTTATTCGGATTGGGCAAGTTTTTCCAGGTCTACTTGTAAAGCCATACTGAAATTAATGTATATATAGCTCGCTATATTTTTATATGAATAGATCATCATTAATAGAAAAACGATTAAAATGAATTTGTATTATATATTTTGATAAATAGGTTCTATACTATATTTAAATAAATGTTTTAATGTTTCAATTTTATTTATCTATCATTAAACCCGATTAGAATAAATTAGTCTTGTAATAATTATGTTTTGAACATTCTTGATAAAGTATTTCTTATGTTTTCTGTGACAATGGCGATGATTAATTCAGGACATGCAGAAGTGACAATGATAAATTCTATTTTCTTTCTGTTTTGAATTTTAGTGAAATACAAATATAATATTATTAAAGAGTTTTTATTATGGTACTAAATTGACTGTATTATTCTAAAGTCTTTTTGATAGAATAATAGTCTAAATTTTTTATGATTAATTCAAAAAAAAAATGCAACAATGATAGTAATTAATTTTATTTTGTTTTTTCAATTTTGGTTAAATAAAATCTAGTTATGTAAAGAATTTTCATCAGTAAAAAATTAGGTTTAATCATTTAAAGGGTTGTTGGACGCTAATATACTGTACTTTGGGGTGTTGGACAATAATGCCTTGAACTTTTTTCTAGGACAATAATATACTGTACTTTGGGGTTGTTGGACAATAATGCACCTGAAACGATTCCCGTGGTGGCTAACTCGGTGACGGTCTTATGTGGTGGGTTGAGAAGAAAAAAAATTAATTTTTTTACTAAATTAATGCCATTTTAGGCATTGTCAGCAAGTGCAAGTGCAAATGAAATTTAATTATTTTTTCAAATAACACCTTATTACTCCACATTTTCGTTGACGTAAACGGTGTTTTTTGTTTGCAAAAAGAATTGATCTTTGCTTGTTTGGACTTGCTTACATGACATTAATTTACTAAAAATTTTATTTTTTTCACTTACCACGCAAGACCGCCACCGAGTTAGTCACAGTCGGAATCATTTTAGGTGCACTATTGTCCAGCACCCCTAAAGTGCAGTATATTATTATCTAAGAAAAAAGTTCAGTGCATTATTGTCCAACACCCCCAAAGTACAGTGTATTAGCGTCCAAAAATTTTATTTTATTTTAGAATGCCATTAATTTTATGGTGAAGAGGGTAAAAAGAAATATTTTATACAGTTGTGTGTGTGTGTGTGTGTGTGCACATATTATGTATCTATATATATGTATACATACATACACATAACGTGCGCATGTCTGTGTGCATGTGCAGATGTGTGTCAGTTTAAAGTACAAACAAACAAATCAAAGATAAAAATATTACAACCGCCAAGTATTGTCCACGATACTTAAAATGCAAAAAGCAAAAGCATGGTTAATGAAGATTTAGGGATCTTTTTGGTACAATCATTTCCCTAACATCTAATAATGTTTAGTGGAAAAATTCACAATGAAACTTACATTTAGGGAAATTGGACAATAATATACCGACCTTTAGGGGTGTTGAATAGCAATATACCGACCTTTACTTTTGGACAGTAATATCACTGACCTTTATAGTTTGGTGACATTAATGTACCTTCAAGGATTTGCACCCTAAAAATTAACAACAAAACTAACCCCTTAATCCTAAAAATACCGAATACAAACACTCAACACCCTTAAAAATACCTAAAAATGGCACCGGTCTTTTTGCACCGCCTGCCACGTCAAACCGTCAACCGATTCGCCGCCCAGAAAATCCTTGAAGGTATATTAATGTCACAAAACTATAAAGGTCAGTGATATTACTGTCCAAAAGTGAAGGTCGGTATATTGCCATTCAACACCTCTAAAGGTCGGTATATTACCATCCAATTTCCCTTACATTTATTCATTTTATATATGCCGTCCCTCCTAAATCTTAAATTTTAAAATTCAAATTTTTATGTAATGTATTTCTACTTGGTCCAAGGGTTAGGTGCATGGGTACAGACCCTTATCCAGACGAGTTCCGAAAATTTTAATGCGGACCCAAAACCTTCCCAGACTCATTTCTCCAAAAATAATGGTCCCAGATCCGTATAAGTGGGGAGGGTTGAGGGCCAACTGCCATCCCTAACTATGAGAATATGAGAAGCATTGATTTGAGTCGTAGATCTTCAATCCAACACATAATATTAATGCTGTTTGGACATGTATATAGACACTGTTTACGTAAATGTAAGCAGTGTAGACATGATACTGTGAAGACAAGGTACACTACGTGGACAAGATATAGGCAGTGTGTGGACAAGAGATAGACAATGTGGACTTATAGGTGGACAACATGGGCATTGTTTAAATTTAGTGCTTTTCACCATTCTAATAGTATGCTGCTTCTCATATGATTTGTTCCCAATTAGTTGGAACAAAAATATCATTTGATTTGCCGATCCTCAAAAAATGAAATAAGCAAAGTTGCGTTGTTGAACGATAAATGAGGAATTCGACCAGAATCAAAAGAAAATTCTTTTCAAAGAAAGATTGAGAAGTTATAAATCGAAAGATTTTTCTTCCTTCAAACTCCTGTTTAGCCTATTTTGTTTAACGAACACTTTAATCTTTTTTGTATTTTTAGGATCCAAACTTCTTACCCCCAATAAAGGATGTTTTATAAAAAGCTTCTATATAACTGTGGTTAGAGGATCAATTTTTGTCCCATTTGCGGTGTTGATTATCATTTCCAGTTGAAGTGGTCTATAATTTATCGAGTAGCTATAATTTGCAAACAAGTACACACACAAACATGTACCACCCCCCACCCACTCCTCCCCTCCCAAAAAAAATTGTCCCATTTGCGGTGTTGATTATCATTCCCAATTGAAGTGGTCCATAATTTATTGAGTACTAGGTATACTTCATGTGTCCGCATACAAGTATACACACACATGTATAGAACCCCCCCCCCCCCCCATCCACAGCACACACACGTATGTATGTAATCTCTTGGCATGCTGCATTGGCATTGGTTGCGCTCTATTATGTTTAATGGTAAACTGTTACGGCCTTCATTTTGTTGTCGATCCAAAACATGGAACACACTACTTAGTTCTATCTTTATCTTCTTGTGGAACCATCTCAACCAAAAGTTTAAGTTGATAGTTAGAAGCTCCAGGAATGGTTTTATACTCTAACACGCCCCCTCACGCGAATGCCCTTTGGGCTTGAAGTGTGGATGCCGCAAAAGCCCCCTTTTTTTACCTTGCGCAAGTGAATATGGGGGGTGCTGAGATTCGAACCTAAGACCTCTTGTTTATTGGTCTATCTCTGATACCATGTGGAACCATCTCAACCAAAAGCTTAAGCTGATAGTTGAAGCTCCCGGAATGGTTTTATACTCTTAACACTTCTAATGCGTGTCCATGCTTACTGGATTGGTTCATCTTTATTTTTCTCATTTAAGCCACTGTCCACCATTCAAAAGTAAAGAAGTAAAGAAGAGAAAATAGGAAAGCTGTTATGTATGCTTCACCCCATGCACCATTGTAGACTTTTTTGTTTTTTTTTTCCGTGTGTGTGTGTGTGGGGGGGGGGGGGGGGGGCAGAGGGCTTCTGGGAGTGGACGAAAATTATATGGTATTCTTAAAGTTAAATTATTTGCCACTGGTGTGTTTGTTTTGTATCCATAGTTCCAGCTTTTTTTTGGGGGTCAGGAGCTTGGGGGAGGGGGGTGTTATGAGAATTTGACTGATTTTTAATCTTCTTTGTAAAGCTCAACTTGCGGGAACAACTGAAGATCACCTTCAAATATTCAATATTGAAGCAAAAGCAAAGATTAAGTCCCATCAAATGCCTGAATTGGTATGTTGCCTCTTCGATTCTTATTGGTTCTACTTTTGGCTGTTCACTCACTGTAATATGATGTGTGAAAATGGTCAAGTGTTCTTTCTTTTGTTTTTGTAGGTTGTTTTCTGGAAATGGATCACCCCAAAGATGTTAGGCCTTGTTACACAGACCTCAGTATACCACTGGTCAATTGAAGGCAAGGCTTGTTTGCATATGTGCCATTATTCTCTGATCTTCTTTGGAGATATGTGCTGCTTGCTAAGCTTGTCACCTTGAATCTATTTAGGTGATTCGGAGCCTGTCAAAATGTTTGAGCGGACAGCGAACCTTGCAAACAACCAAATTATCAATTACCGTTGCGATCCTACTGAGAAATGGCTGGTTCTGATCGGAATTGCTCCTGGGTCATAGGCCGTTAACCCCCCCCCCCCCCCACACACACACACCAAAGTCATCTCAGTGGATATTGTTTGAAAGTTTACTTGACTCATTTATTGCTCAATTGATAAAGGCACAAGCCTCTATCAGTAAGACTAATGGTTTTACTGACAAGGTGACCTATTTTCATATAAATTTTATCAAATGTCCTGGGCTGAAGCCTACTGTTTGGTCAGGTCTGCAAGGTCGATATTTAGATATAGCATGTTAGCAGAGGAGGCTTACATGGCTTGCAGTTAAGACCCATGGCGTTCAACTACTACTACTCCCAAAGTGGATATTACATTAGCAGAGGAGGCTTAGATATAGCAAGTCTTAGTTCAACAAGTGGAAAGGCTAAGGGGAGCTAAATGACTAGGTTAAAGGATTTCATGGGCAAGTTGGGTTTAGATATGGAAGCTTAATTGACATGGTACTGTCTAACTGTCAAATGATTTGGAGTTGTTGAAGCTATGAATTCTCATAACACAACTAATGTGTTCTTGTACTCTAGCCATTATCCTTTCTCGGCTGTTCTTAGTAATTTTATGTTCTTGGTCTGCTCTCATTGGATAAATAAAATAATCATATCATCGATTGTTTGCCGTAGACTGTCTTGCATAGTGAGATCGATTACAAAGTTTTTCTGACAGCAGCATATTCACTACTTTTTGCTTGGTACAGAGGCCACAGTTGGTAAAGGGAAATATGCAGCTGTATTCTGTGGATCAACAGAGAAGTCAGGCGCTTGAAGCCCATGCAGCCTCATTTGCTCAATTTAAGGTGTTCATCTGTTCTATCTTATATAGACCTTTCATTCTTTGACCCGACCTGAACCTGGCAGGAAATTCTGGGCTTTGAACATGTTTTTCTCGACCAGAAATAAACCAGACCTGGAAAACCTGAAAATTAGCGGGTCAAACCCGACATGCCCGTTTGACTCGAAAACTTTAATTTTTAAGTTCAAATCTATTAGAATTTGTGACTTTTCGTTGGAATTCATATTTATTAAATTATAACTGCAACTCATTCATAGGCTATTTCTCTAATTTAAGTTGAAACATTTACAAAAATCAATTGTTACTAGAAGATAGTCGTATTTTATTATGTATATTGTACAAAAAGTAGTATTTCGAGACAAATTTTTTTAAAGAAAAAGCGGAAAAGGTTTGCAGTCATAATCTGTCGGGTTGACCCAAAACTGAAATACATCGCCTGTATTTACCCAAACCCAAAATACAACCCATCCTTATTTACCCGAATCCGATACATGACCGACCCATAATCGGGCCGCCCGAATTGACAGGTCTAAATTCTTATATGTCTCATTTTTAATGGTGCCTTTTTAATTGTGGTCCTGCTTATGTATTTCATCACCTTTCCTGTTTTCTATAGGTCCCAGGGAATGAAAACCCTTCCACTCTTATTTGCTTTGCCAGCAAGACTGCCAATGCTGGACAAGTTACCTCAAAGTTGCATGTCATTGAACTTGGTGCCCAGCCAGGTATATTTGAATGACCTTTGTTTGGTGTATCACAAATTTTGTGGTGCAATATTTGTGGATTTTTGATGCATTTCCGTTGTGGTGCATTTGGTTATATATCATATTTACTAAATTGGTGAATATCCTTCCCCTAGTGCTTGAAGGTATTAATTTGGTTATGGATATTGTTTAGAATTCTAGAATTTCAGTCTTTTAGAAAGCCGAAAGAGATTAAGTACTTCATTCTTTGCTTGTATCAGCTATCACGGTGAATTGCTGTCAGTTGTGTTTTGAAACCTAACAATTCTTGCATTCAACAGCTTAATGAAGATGGCCACTGTGTTTCCTTTCTCTTCTATGGAATTGACATTGGGAATTTTATTTCAGGAAAACCTGGCTTTTCAAAGAAGCAAGCTGATCTGTTTTTCCCACCGGACTTTGCAGACGACTTTCCTGTGTCAATGCAGGTAAAGCTTAGTGAATAGTGACTTCAATTTGTTGCTGTAACTGAGCTGATTTTTGTTAGATCCATTTTATTAACTGAGTTGTGTATAACAGATATCTCAGAAATACGGTTTGATATATGTGATTACAAAGCTTGGTCTTCTATTTGTGTATGACTTGGAGACAGCCAGTGCAGTATACAGAAACAGAATCAGTCCAGATCCAATATTTCTGACTGCTGAAGCATCCTCAGCTGGTGGGTTTTATGCCATCAACCGGCGAGGCCAGGTGTTATTAGCTACAGTTAATGAAGCAACAATCGTGCCTTTTATTAGTGGCCAGGTTGATATTTGATTGTGAATGTGTACTGGTTTGTATATCTAGAAATGAGGTGTTCGAATAACGATTTGTTTGCAATTACAGCTTAACAATCTAGAGCTTGCAGTCAATCTTGCCAAAAGAGGAAACCTTCCAGGAGCTGAGAACCTGGTATGTTTTTTTCCTCATATATTTCCTGGTGACCGAACTGTGTCATGTCAATTTAAAAGCTCTTAGATTGATTGAGTTTATTCTGTTCACAAAAGGGTGTTCGATCGAAATCTTTTAGTTAGTGTGTGACGAATTTAATGTTTGGTGCCTACCGTTGATATTGGCTCAGTCTATGATTAGTACTTGTCATGGATCATGCGGTCTAGAGTCTTTGATCGGATGCCAAGTTAACTATTTGCATCAGCTAGGACTTGGGAAGCGTGATATCCTAGTGTAAGAGTCCATGTTATGATGCATTCAATTGAATCGCGAATCTTTAAATATCCTGCCAACTTGGTCTTCTTTGGGAACCAGTTGTACAGTGGGCATATTCTCAATATTTTCTAGTTTGTCCTTACACTCAGAAAAACTGCAATTTGCCGGGATGAAGCTGCATAATCTAAAACTCCCTAGAAAACTGGATAAATTCATGTTTTATAGCGTGAATAATTACTCGTTGATTATGAACAGTCACCCTTGGATTTCTTCGTTTTCAGGTTGTCCAGCGATTTCAGGAATTGTTTTCTCAGACAAAGTACAAGGAAGCAGCTGAGCTCGCTGCAGAATCTCCTCAGGGCATTTTACGTACTCCTGATACTGTTGCCAAGTTCCAGGTATTACACTTAATTATTTGCGTTTGGGAATCATTAATCTTCCCTGGCGCTTTGCAAAATCTTAGGTTAACATTGCTTTTCCTTCAAGTGACAAGTGAAGAAACCATTGTCTTCAGAGATATTTAAGCCTGAATTGCCCGGATTTTATCAATGTTTTGCAGAGTGTCCCTGTGCAAGCTGGGCAAACACCACCGTTGTTGCAGTACTTTGGTACTTTGCTAACAAAAGGAAAGCTCAATGCCTTTGAGTCACTTGAATTGTCTAGACTAGTTGTAAATCAAAACAAAAAGAATCTCTTAGAGAATTGGTTGGCAGAAGATAAGCTTGAATGCAGCGAAGAGCTTGGTGATCTTGTGAAGGTTTGTTTGGGGTTCTGTGCTCTGTATTTTCTTAATTTTTCTCATATAGTCCAAGTGTTTGCTTAAAGAGGTCGATTTCGTGCAGTTTCTTGCATCTTTTAATACTCTGTTGTGCTCTTCTTGCCTTGCAGACAGTGGATAATGATCTTGCTCTCAAAGTATACATTAAAGCTCGGGCAACTCCGAAAGTTGTTGCTGCTTTTGCTGAGAGGAGGGAATTTGATAAGATTCTTATATATTCAAAGCAGGTATGAAAAATGCACACTATCGACCTTTTATAGTTTGTGCATGTTAGTTTAAGTGCTATGCTTCCTGCTGGCCTCAGTTTGGTCGGGGTTAGATTAGTTAAAACCGTAAAAATTTTCTCAAGTGACCAGTATTCCGTAATTATGTCCATACCTATTTGTGATTGTCTGACTGGGGTCATAGCTTCCGACATAAAAAATAACATTGGTTTGGATATAAACATCCAGAGAACCTCCCCTTGGAATTCCATATGCTCCCTTAATGAAATGAGCTTCCTGCTTAGTTGATCTTGGCAGTAATGTTTGCAATTTATTATGTATGCACACCCAGGTGATGTAATCAAACACAGAAAAGAAAAGCTGTAGAGTTGTGTGTAGAATCTTCTTAATAAAAGTATGTATTCATAGGATCATGGTATAGGCTCCAGGGCTAAGGACTAATGAGTACTCTTGTACAGCATAGTGAAGAACTGGCAATTACTGGGTTCTGATTTAGGGAGAACCACCAGCAAGTTGTGCGCCACAATTTGCTACTCTTGTCAAGTATTTGCTTGTAATTTTGGCCCTTTGCAAGTAGTGTTGTTTTAAAGAGGCAGCAGTCCTCTCAAGCATTTGATGGGTTACTTTCTGACTGACAGTAGTCCTCTGTTGTCTGCTTTTACTGAGCTGTCTGGCTTAACATCTTTTGGGCTATTGCAGGTTGGATACACACCTGATTATTTGTTCCTTCTTCAAACAATTTTACGGACTGATCCACAGGTAATTTGCCATTGGGTATTATTATTTTCTTGAGAGATTAAGACTACTGATGTAATGGTTGTTGCAATTTGCTTACTTGGCAGGGAGCTGTTAATTTTGCTTTGATGATGTCTCAAATGGAGGGAGGATGTCCTGTTGACTACAACACAATCACAGATCTTTTCCTTCAGGTTGTGTTAATGATTCTGTTTTAGTCTATTTGGAGGCAATGGTTATTCGTGAAGATTAAAACATTGAAGTTGGTTCGCATTATAAATTTGCTCTATTTTTCAAGTTTTCTTACATACAATAATCCCATATCTGCGTAAATTCTGATTTGTGATGCTAAAGAGATAATATTCATTCTTTTCTCAGAGAAATTTGATTCGTGAGGCAACTGCATTTTTGTTGGATGTGCTCAAACCCAATTTGCCCGAGCATGGTTCTTTGCAAACAAAGGTTAGAACTTAGTTGCCCTGACCTGGGCGAAGAAGAGGGGGGGGGGGGGGTGTGTCATGATTGCTTGTTGTGATTTGTTGTTTGCATTGATCACTTCGCTTGTGCTATGGCCATCTCAACAGGTGTTGGAAATCAATCTTGTCACGTTTCCAAATGTAGCAGATGCCATATTAGCTAATGGCATGTTCAGTCATTATGATCGTCCCCGTATTGCTCAACTTTGTGAAAAAGCTGGCCTCTATTTGCAGGCTCTCAAGGTAGCATACCGTCCTTGGATCAATTATTAATTATCTAGCCCCCTTGTATTCACTGAGTGCCCTCTCTTATGTGCAGCATTATACTGAGTTACCTGATATTAAGCGTGTCATTGTGAATACACATGCTATTGAGCCACAGGTCTGACGAGGTGTTAGTTGAGTAACTTATTAATAATAAATATCTGTATGTTTGTTCATTCTTTGCTAACTATGATCTTTATCCAGGCACTAGTGGAGTTCTTTGGAACACTTTCTAAGGAGTGGGCTCTTGAGTGCATGAGAGATCTTTTACTTGTCAATCTTAGAGGTAACCTGCAGATAATTGTTCAGGTAACCTCCTCCCTCTTTTATGCCAACAACCTTTCTTTTCTCTGCCTTCTACTTGACTTTTTATGGGATGTCTTAAATGTGTTTCTCTGTAGGTTGCCAAAGAATACTGTGAACAGTTGGGGATTGATGAGTGTATAAAAACTTTTGAGCAGTTCAAGTCTTATGAAGGATTGTACTTCTTCTTGGGTTCATATTTGAGCTCCAGGCAAGCTTTATGCCGTGGGATTTGAATATAATATGATAACTCCAGTGCTGTTAAGGTCACATATTGTGTGTTTTTTTTTTCATGTTCTCATTTATCATTATACAGTGAGGATCCCGAAATACATTTCAAGTACATTGAAGCTGCCGCTAAGACGGGGCAAATTAAGGAAGTTGAGCGCGTTACTCGGGAATCTAACTTCTTTGATCCTGAAAAGACAAAGAATTTCTTAATGGAAGCCAAACTTCCAGATGCAAGGCCTTTGATAAACGTTTGCGACCGGTTTGGTTTTGTACCAGACCTGACCCAGTATCTCTACCGTAATAACATGCTTCGATACATTGAAGGTTATGTGCAGAAGGTAGGACATTTTGTCTCTCGTTCTGTGTCTTGGAATAACTGAATGACACATTTTGATGTCTGTGTCCAGAGTGAAGACTGGTTTGACTGCTTTAGTTCATCACACTATTTTGTTATGCTAAAAAAAGAAAACTATTTTGTTATACTCAATAGGTAAATCCTAGCAATGCACCCCAAGTGGTCGGGCAGCTACTTGATGATGAATGCCCTGAAGATTTTATCAAGGGGCTCATTCTTTCTGTACGTTCGCTTCTTCCAGTGGAGCCACTTGTTGAGGAATGTGAAAAGAGGTGTGATACGCTCATTTATTCTGCTTGACTCCAGTATTATTGGTCTTTGTTATTCTTCTAATACTATCTCGTGTTTCAGGAATCGTCTACGCCTGCTCACTCAGTTCCTAGAACACCTTGTTAGTGAGGGAAGCACTGATGTTCATGTTCACAATGCTCTGGGTAAAATCATAATTGATAGCAATAACAACCCAGAACACTTTCTTACTACCAATCCATACTATGACTCACGTGTTGTTGGTAAATACTGTGAGAAAAGGGATCCTACTCTTGCTGTTGTCGCTTATCGACGAGGACAGTGTGATGATGAACTTATTAACGTTACAAACAAGAATTCTCTTTTCAAACTACAGGCAAGGTATGCTAGAAATGAAACCTGAAGGCCTATTGTACGGTTTCTACTCCCTTCCCCTGCATTTTTTAGACAGTGTATACTGATTGCACATACTCCTGTGCAGGTACGTTGTGGAAAGAATGGATGGTGAGCTCTGGGAGAAAGTGCTCAGTCCCGAGAATGAGTACAGAAGGCAGTTGATAGATCAAGTTGTCTCAACTGCTTTGCCAGAAAGCAAGAGCCCAGAGCAAGTTTCTGCAGCTGTGAAGGCCTTTATGACTGCTGATCTTCCTCATGAGTTGATTGAGCTTCTTGAAAAGATTGTGCTCCAAAACTCTGCTTTCAGTGGGAATTTCAATTTGCAAAATCTACTTATTCTAACTGCTATTAAGGCAGATCCTTCAAGAGTTATGGATTACATCAATCGGTTGGACAACTTTGATGGACCGGCAGTTGGGGAAGTGGCTGTGGAGGCTCAACTTTATGAGGAAGCATTTGCCATCTTCAAGAAATTCAATTTGAATGTCCAAGCTGTGAATGTGCTGCTGGATAATATCCGTAGCATTGAACGGGCTGTGGAGTTTGCTTTCCGGGTCGAAGAGGAAGCTGTATGGAGTCAGGTTGCAAAGGCCCAACTACGGGAGGGACTGGTTAGTGATGCCATTGAATCGTTTATCCGGGCTGAGGATGCAACCCATTTCCTGGAAGTGATCAAAGCTGCTGAGGATGCAGATGTTTACCATGATCTGGTGAAGTATCTTTTGATGGTTAGAGAGAAGTCGAAGGAGCCTAAGGTTGACAGTGAACTTGTATATGCATATGCAAAGATTGACAGACTTAGTGACATTGAAGAGTTCATTCTTATGCCAAATGTTGCCAATCTTCAAAGTGTCGGTGATCGTTTATATGATGAAGCTTTATACGAGGCTGCCAAGATAATATATGCATTCATCTCCAACTGGGCTAAGCTAGCTGTTACACTTGTTAAGCTGAAACAGTTCCAAGGTGCTGTTGATGCAGCTCGCAAGGCTAACAGCGCAAAAACATGGAAGGAAGTCTGCTTTGCCTGTGTTGATGCTGAAGAATTTCGGTTGGCTCAAATATGTGGTCTCAATGTCATCATACAGGTAATGCATTTGTTCTTGTGTGTAGGTAGTTGAAGTACTGCTCGATGAAAGATTTTGTTTCTACTATACTTGTGTTCTTAATTGAGAATTCCTCCCTATAGGTGGATGACCTTGAAGAGGTTAGCGAATATTATCAAAACAGGGGATGCTTCAATGAGCTCATCTCTCTCATGGAAAGTGGTCTGGGATTGGAGAGGGCACACATGGGTATCTTCACTGAGTTGGGAGTTTTGTATGCCATATATCGACCTGAGAAGCTCATGGAGCATATCAAGTTGTTTTCAACTCGACTTAACATACCCAAGCTGATTAGGGCTTGTGATGGGCAAATGCATTGGAAAGAACTTACATATTTGTATATGCAATATGATGAATTCGACAATGCTGCTACCACTGTTATGAACCATTCTCCAGAAGCTTGGGATCACATGCAGTTCAAAGATATCATTGTTAAAGTTGCAAATGTAGAGCTCTACTATAAGGCTGTGCACTTCTACTTGCAAGAACATCCAGATCTCATCAATGATGTCCTTAACGTTCTGGCTCTGCGTGTGGACCATACACGTGTTGTAGACATCATGAAAAAGGTGCCTCTATTTCTCTTGGATCCTAAATCTATTAAAATCAGTCCTTTTGTTGTGTTAATCTGATCTTTCATTTATCTTCAACCAGGCTGGTCAACTTCCTCTTGTCAAGCCATACATGGTAGCAGTCCAAAGCAACAATGTGACTGCTGTAAATGATGCACTGAATGAAATTTACCTGGAGGAAGAGGATTATGACAGGCTTCGTGAGTCGATAGATTTGCACGACAACTTTGACTTGATAGGTCTTGCTCAGAAGGTAAGATGGCTGAGTACTGTTTGCTTGAATAGGGAACTCTGTTTGGGCGATGTTTGCTGCAACTTCATTTGGCATGTACAGGTTGAGAAACACGAATTACTTGAAATGAGGCGTATTGGAGCTTATATTTACAAGAAGGCTGGCAGATGGAAGCAGTCCATTGCATTGTCAAAGAAAGACAAACTTTACAAAGATGCTATGGAGACTGCTTCTCAATCTGGTGATCGTGAGCTCGCTGAGGAGCTTCTCGTGTACTTCATTGAGCAGGTGTGCTTCTGTTTGGTAAAAAAAAATTCTGAATATCTTTTTCATTTGTCACAGATGTTTGTTACTGATATTGTTACTTGCATCTGAAACTTGACCTGGTAGTTTGATGTTGACAAATGGTTTAAGATCTCAATGGACTCAGTTTTTTTCCCCACTTGATTCCTTTGGGCCTTCCATATAACTTTGGCTTTTTGATAACCTTGTTGTTCCTAATGCCTGTGCAGGGAAAGAAAGAGTGCTTTGCATCATGTCTATTTGTTTGTTATGATCTCATTAGAGCTGATGTTGCTCTGGAACTGGCCTGGCTGAACAACATGATTGATTTTGCCATCCCCTACCTCTTACAGGTGAATCGACTGTTCAATCTCTCTTTTGTATGCATAATGCTGTAACCTTTGTTCACATTCTTATCTCTCCTCCACAGTTCTTACGTGAGTACACGGGCAAGGTGGACGAACTCATCAAAGACAAACTTGAAGCCCTAAAGGAGGTTAAAGCAAAAGAGGAAGAGGACAAAGAAAAAATTGCACAGCAGGTATGTGATTGTTAAAATACTGCATGGCCAAACCATTTATTCAATGATTCACTCTTCTTATTTTGAAAAAAAACCATTTCTTCAATGATTCACTCTTCAGCTTCTCTTTTCTATTAAATTGTTATTGGACATTTTGGTTCATTTTTCTCCTGCAGAACATGTATGCACAATTACTCCCTCTGGCATTACCAGCACCACCAATGCCGGGAATGGGTGGAGGTTTTGCTCCACCACCACCACCACCAATGGGGGGCATGGGCATGCCTCCATATGGTATGCCACCGATGGGTTCATACTAACTAATCATTTGCGTTTTGCTAACGACTTTCTTCGACTGAGGTAGGTAGGTAGGTAGTACTGCTAGAAAATTTTGTAGGCTTGCTGTTGCTAGGCTCTTAGCAGCATCAATATTTTCTAGTAGCTGTGTTTGTGAAGGTGCAGAGCTCCGGGCATCTCATTTGTTGGACGGGCTTGTACCAGTTAAGCCACAGGAATGTTGATATATGTCATTTTAAAACTAGGGTTTAAATTATTCCTTTGTTAGGCAGGATTCTTTGTTTTATCATAAGTAGTCAGGGATGGTAACCAGGGTTTAAAACTTTATGCTAATGCTGTTGGCTTGTTGGGAAATCGGCAAATTTTGTGGATTTAGAATTGAGCGTGACGTAGTAGCCACTGTGTATATAATAGCTCATTGGAATTCATTCGTTGGTAGAAATGTGTTGTGATGAGTGCGCATTTGTATCCTTTCTCTTAAGATTAAGATGGTTAACTGCTCTGCTGCCTTTTACTATATGGTAATTATTTGATGTATACGTCATTCTTTGCCATATTGATAGAGGTTAAGCTTCCCACTGGCCTGTAAAATGGCCTGTAAAATGATTTTAATTTTATAAGTGAATCAAATAGAACTTGCTAGTGAATAACTGATGCAGGATGAGAGTAAAGGATGGATTAAGATATCAATATCTTTCCATATATTTAGAGATCTTTTGTATTTTATTAATTATATTTTCGTAGCTAAGTTTTATCAATATTTAGGATTATCAAAATAAGGAGATCTAGCCATATATTAGTGATATTTATTTTCCTAAGATATTAGGATAATATTAGGTTAGTATTCTATAGTATTTGACATATTCTAGTTTCCTTATTATGTTAGGTTTCTTAGCTATATAAGTCCCTTGTGTATTAGGGATTAAGCAGACTTTGATGAATTTTGAATTGAATTGAGTGAATTCTTGAAGAATTCCGTTGGTTCTACATCAAATTTGGTATCAGAGCTCTTCGATCAAGCTTACATTTTTTTCCCGTTCATCTTCACTGCCCTCCTTTCACAAAAACACACACACAGAAGAAAAAAAAAGAAATTCAACAAAACAAACCACCAGAAACCCTAGCCGCACTGTTCACCAACATCACCACCATCACCACTCCACCCGCACCACCCTCTGCCCCAGACAACCACCACGCCACCACCCCTGCTGCCACCACCTCGCTGGAGTCCCTCAGACCGTCGAACTCTTGTATGGTTGCTGCCAACCCCTGCTTTGCGTGGTTGTTGCTTGTTGCATGGCTGCCCTTTGACACTGCTGTTCATTCCCGAATTCCAGCCACCACAGTTTGTCTTTATGAGAAGGATCGCGTTCGGTGCTGTGTAGTTGTGAATTAATGTTAGGTTGGTGCTACAAACACCATTGTGCCCTTTTTGTGAAAATTCAAAACAAACCATGGCCTATTTCAAAGGAAACTCTCTACTGAGTTTTCTCTCTTTTTGGGGAAGTAGACACCGTTGCTACATTTCGAACCATGGGTGATTTCTATGCTAGAGTTAATTTTTACTCTAACGAAGATGCTATTAATGCCTTTTGCAAGCTTCAAGGTCGTCAAATATATGACAGTTGCTTTCAACTGGATCTTTATTTTGCAAGCGAGTCTATATGTGGTTGTAAGCCCTATATTCCAAGGCATATGTTGGAACATAGGCCTGCAGGAGGTCCTTTGATTGCTTGGCAGCTCCCTACTATAGGTGGTACATTTTCAAAGCCCACGATGAGACCAATGAGTTCCTTTACGAGCAAGGCTCATCCAGTCTATGATAGCCGAATTAAGGAAACCAAAGATGATATTCTTCACCGAGAATCTGCCAAAAGGGAGGTCAAAGTAGTAAGAGAAATGCACAATCAGGTTGTTGACTCTAGCTCACTCATGGACGTGGCAAACAATTTTCAATGGGTCACAAACAATTTGGAAGCTTCTAGTGAGGTTCATAAGGAGGAAACCTTTGAGGAGCCTAATCAAGATGTTCACTTACCACAACACTGCAATAGTTTAGGCACTCATAGTTCACATGTGCAGCATAAAAGTCTTGAAGCTAGTGCTCAGACAAAGTTGAATGAAGCACTTCAGCAAGCAACATCCACCGTAGATGATGCTAAGGTGCCTTGTAAAGTTGAATGAAGCACTTCAGCAAGCAACATCCACCGTAGATGATGCTAAGACACCTCTTACAAGGCAGACTCATAAAGAGGGTCCACAAGCAAATGAAGATGATAGGCAATCAGAGACTATTTTGGGAGTAAGTGAAGAGGATGTGCAATTAGCAACTGTTGTGGAAGTAATTAAAGGGGACACGCGGCTAAAGACAATTGTTGGAACAATTGAAGAAGATGTTCAGTCAAAGACGATTGTTGGAGCAATTGCAGAGGATAGGCAGTGTGAGGTTGTTTAGGAATTACATCTAGAAGGTATTAGTACTGTCGGAGGAGCTGTTAAACACATTGAATTCCTGATCCCTGAGTCTTTTTTTCAAAAGACTGAAATTCATCCATTTTTTACATGGTTATTAACGCTCGAGGCAATTTTGAGGTTTGAAGTTCTTAACATCTACCGTGAAGTTGTTTTGGTATTGTCATCCTCATTCATATTGCTTCCTCATTTCAAAACTCGAGGTCGAGTTTTTCGTAACCGGGGGAGAATGATGCAGGATGAGAGTAAAGGATGGATTAAGATATCAATATCTTTCCATATATTTAGAGATCTTTTGTATTTTATTAATTATATTTTCGTAGCTAAGTTTTATCAATATTTAGGATTATCAAAATAAGGAGATCTAGCCATATATTAGTGATATTTAGTTTCTTAAGATATTAGGATAATATTAGGTTAGTATTCTATAGTATTTGACATATTCTAGTTTCCTTATTATGTTAGGTTTCTTAGCTATATAAGTCCCTTGTGTATTAGGGATTAAGCAGACTTTGACGAATTTTGAATTGAATTGAGTGAATTCTTGAAGAATTCCCTTGGTTCTACATCGATAACTATGAACTAATTAGGTCTTTACCCATTGAGCTTTTGATAAAGTAGGATTTTGTGTATCGGATTTTGGAAATTAGGTTTATACTACCTCAATTTTAAACTCTTAATTATTTAATCCTTTTTCTGGTGGAAGATAAAATTATTTGTAGAAGGGTGTAAAAAGTTCGAAATGACCTTAGTTAAAAGTACGAAAAGACATATTTCCCCCCTCCCTTGAAATAAATACCACAGTTTGTCACCTTTCTTTTAGCTCATCATCATATGAAAAGATAGAATTACCCCTGGAGAATAGTGTAAAAGGTTTGAACTTACCAATGATAAACCCTAATTTGAAGAAAATGGGTTCTACAAATTCAAATGGAATTGAAGGAAATACTCTTTCTTCAACTTTCAAATTCGATTGAGAATGAGGATGAACACCTGCGATGAAGATGAAGAATGCAACTATTAATTTCTAGGATGGATGAACCAAAAAATGGATCTTTAGAGATTGATCGACGATGAGGAAGGGTTGAAAATTCAACTGAGAATGATTATGAACACAAACAATGAAGATGGAGAATGTAATTTTAATTTCTAGGATGGATGAATCAATTAATTGAACCTCAAAGATTTGAACGAATGAGGAAGTATCGTGGTAGGTTCAGTTTGTCAGGTGTGCAAATGGATTTTTAAATAGAGGGCATTTCAGTCCGTTCACAACTTCACATTAACTAAATGCATTTTTGTCAGTTAATATGAATTTAACACTAATTTCATTTGAAACATGTGTATTTAATCTTTAATACAAAGATTAGGTGGAGTATTTATTACTTGGTTTAAAATTGAGGCATGGTAAAATCTTATTTTCAAAACTGGGTAGCTAAAATCCTACTTTTTAAAAAAATCAAGGGTAAAAATCTAATTAGTTCGAATAACTATTATTCTCAATGTACAAGCTTTAGAAAAACCCATATATAAGCAATGTAGAAACCCCAGAGTAGCAAGTTTTAGTTCCATCGATCTTGAGTTGTGCATGACTGCAGGGGTGCTTTGTTCTCATCCATCAGCTCTTCCCGTGCCCTCTTTCTTGAGTTCCAGTACAGTAAAATTCAGGAGTGCAGAAAGTTATATACTCCCACCAAAGCACACCAATGAGAAATTCAAAATATATCAATATATTTTCCAAAGTATACTAAAATATGCATTTCTTGAGCTAATTTTATTGAAAACAATGACAATCAACTTGATTCTTATGACAATTTCTTGATTTTTCGAGGCATTAGTATGTTTTAGATGTATAATTAGTCTTCAAAGGATGGAAATACACAGCAACGTGTTATCTCAGATGAATAATAAGGTTTTCTCTTATCTCAAATCTCTAATCTATATTGTCACCTCTTTAATTTTGTTGAAAATAAACTATCTATGTAAATACATTAAATAAAGGAAAATTTGATTTTAATAATCCCAACTTTTACGAATTGGGCAGCAATAATCTCTATTTTAAGTTTGTATTCTTGTGGTCCAAAAGAAAAAAATTGGATTATAGTGGGACATCATCGAGAGTATACCCTAAATATCATAGATTTTGTGTTGCATTTGCTTCAAAACTTAGTATAACACCTTACCATGATTTTTAATAAATTTACGGCGTTTCTCCTAATTTTTTTCGATTTTTTCACTTTTATTTCTTTTAAAAAATCATAATAATTGCTCGGAGTCTCCAAAAGATAATTTAATAACTGTTTTAATAACTACACTTGATTACCTTTCTGGGGGCAGAACGAAAAAAACAAAAACAATATGGATTAGGAATGAAAAAAAATAAAAAGAATGTGGATGTGAATTTGGTACCACTACAATCTAATTTTTTTTTGGACCACCAGAATACAAATCGATAGTATAGATTATTACTATCAAATTTGTAAAAGTTGGGATTATAATAATCCAATTTTCCTTAAATAAAATATATATAGCAAACCCCATCTCCTAGAAGGTTTATTTTATTTTATTATTCATATAATCCTAAATATTAATTAGAAAAATTGAATAAAACTATAAATAATAATGCAAATTCTAATACGAGACCGTTTTATTATTTAAAAAATTACTTAGAGAGTTAGAGGTACTCTAACTTTTGGTAAAATGTTTTTCGGGTACCCCAACTTTTCAATAAGCCTTTTAATAAGCCTTTTAAAAATTACTTAGACCGTTTTAATAAGCCTTTGGTGTTTAGCGCTTGCAGGGCTACTTCTATCCTTGACTCAATCTCCAACTCCCATGAGTACTCGCTTGAGTCATCATGACCTTAGCTCATTGGGGGTCCGAGGCCGACTTTCAACTCTCGAGGTTCATCTCCGACTCCCATAGATATTCCATTGAGAAGGATTACTCGAGTTTCCCATCATGGGTCGGGTGTGCCTCGGTTGGGGACTTTGTATGAACGGTTTTACGCGCTCGATTTTATTGTTCTTCTCAGGGAGCTAAGGGCTTAACCTATGTTCTGGTTCGAAGGAGGGTAAAGATCACGAGGAAAAACATAGGGATTTGCAGGGTTTTCTAACTCATTAGGACACGAACAAGCAAACAAAGTTTTCGAATCAAATAACACAAATATGGGCTTCGAGGGTTTTAGGAGTTCAATGGGATCTTAGGAACGGGTTTCGCAGCTAGGAAGTAAGAAGATGGAGGAAACCATTTGGGAATTCTGCTAGAATTAATAAGTCCACTGGAATCCCTCTCTCGAGGATATCCTAGATTGACTACCCCGAGATCCACCATGAATCCTAGGGGTTGATCGTGCAACCTTCCCTAGTTAGCTCCATCCTCACTCTCGTGAGTAATGGGTCTAACTATCCCTTCTTTACCTTACCTAGCAACTGTATAGGGGAATTAAGGCGCTCTCGATCCTTAATCCCATCACTTGAAGGAAAGAGTAAGGAGGGAATTAGATTTCCTTACCAATTACCTCTTAGATTGTTAACCCATCACTAATCACCCATTAATAACCCATCACTAAGAGCAAATCACTTGATGGAAAGAGTAAGGAGGGAATTAATCCCCTCACTTGAAGGAAAGAGTAAGGAGGGAATTAAATGTATAGCGGGTGCGATGACACTAATTGCTCCTTTAAGAGGTTTTTCCATCCCTGCTCGACTCTTCTTCATTCCTCGGCTCGACTTGGTTCAGGAATCCTCTCAGGATCCCCTAGTTAGCCCTAAAAAAGCTCATTTGCCTTGTTTTATTCTTCAAACTTTAGAAACCTACAAAACAACTAAAAAAACATATAAAAACAACGAAAATAACTCGGGATCGGTCGAAAACTATAAGCCTCAGAGCGTAATTTAGGCCTAAAAATGGGCCTAAACACCCCCACACTTGAGCTTTTGCTCGTCCTGAGCAAAACGAAACAAACAACTACTCCACTTTCATGGGAGGAAATAGATGCATTTAGCATGTGCATCAAGCCCTTTAAACCCCCTCGGTAGCCCGGATGTACGAGGTGAGTCTCGTGAGGGTTTGTAGTGACTATACCCACAAAAGCTATGAAAAAAAAAAGAAAAGGGAAAACAAGACATGAAAAACAAAACTAGTTACAAAAAACGAGGAAAATGCTCATAAGTATAATCATGCAATCAATTACTTAAACGATAATGCTAACTAACCAAAAGAAGTGAACATGATCACATTAAGGACACCTAACCCAGAATGCTGTCAATCTTAAGGATTTTCGACCCCTAACACTTCTTGCTAAACAAGAACCTCGTGCATAGGTGCATGTGTACCCTAATTGATCACGATCAAAACTCAACAAAACCTACACTCGAGCTTGTATCAAAGCGAAAAGCAAGCAATATGTTGCCCTCCCCCACTTGCGATTCCCTTGGCTTGGTGAGGGTTGTAGGTTATGTAAGGGAAGGCCCCAGACTTATTCAAACACTCGACTTTATTTATTTATTTTTTTCTTCTGTTGGCATGCTTCGAGATTCGATTCCGACCCATGAAGGGGCTACTCTTACCGCGTGGTTTTGCTCCGTGCATATATTTATACTTAAGGGGCGAGGGGCCGCCACCACCTATACCAAACTACGTTGGCAAACCAACTTTTTCACACTTCTTTTTCAATTTTTTATATAGCTTTTAGGTCAGGTTTTTCAGGAATCTGAACGACCCTTCGAAAAGGGGTTACCCTCCCAACTTGGGTTACTCCATACTGTAGGACCCGGAAAATCGCCCCCGTTTAGGGGATATCGGTTTTCGAATGCGCTACTTAATGATCGGGAACCGACTAAAGTTGCTTAATCCTTAAATAAGGATATTTTTATTTTCGAAATTCATTTTCGGGGTGATGAAACTTTATTTATTTTACAAATTCTTTTTATATTATTAAAATACCCGAAATTACACTAAAATATTTTATTGATAATTTAGTACCGGCCCACTACCGAGTCCAGGCCCAAAAGGAAGCAAAAAGGGCTGCCGGAGGACTGTAAAACCCGCGGGGGTTTTAGAGTACTCGCGTGGCCTCAGGCTCGCCCGTAGAAGATGAGTGAAATCCAATAAAACCCGCGTGGGTTTTATTGGTTTTCTGACCCATTTCTCTTGGGTGACCTTGGATTGGTAAAGAGAGGTGGTATTAAATCATCTATAATTATTTTTGTGCAAAAAACGTATATTTTAAATAATTAAAAGAGTTTGTAAAAAAAAAGGTAAAGAGTCGCCAGCCGATTTAAGGAAACCGACAAAGCGTAAAACAAAAGTGACTCCGGTCTACGAAATCCGATTCTAAGTTCGGGGGTAAGGTTACGAATCCGAGAATTATAAGAACTCTCGAATTCGCCTGTTAGAAAACAGACTCTACTAAAATCGTCATTAAAATGAAAAAGAGCGGGGATAAGTTTAATTAATTTCGTGAAATTATATTCCGAATCATGCAAATGTGAAACAAATGTTTTACATAATAATGTACATGTAAAGCGATAAACAAATGTAATTACATGATTGAAATGAAAGATGCTCAAACCTCACTTAAAGTATTGGTATGGCGATGGATAGACCGAACTTCTCTTGACGGACCCTTGGAGAGGCGCTTGGGTGAAATTGACACTTGAGTATGGTAGGATAGGACTTGGATTATGGATGAAATGGATAGATAATAATGGTGTATGAGTGATTAGAGAAGTGGGTTTAAGAGAGTATGGACATAGGTGGGGGAGGATTTTGAGAGAGTTTTGGTAGTATGATGATGATAGTTGATGAAAATCTAGAAGAGTAAAGGTGATAGAGGATGATTGTTGATTGAAATGAATGGAATGGAGAGGGGTATTTATAGGTGAGTGAGGTGATGATTTAGGAGGGAAAATGGGGGAACATACCCCTAAGATCATGCCCTTATCCCATGCAAAATAAAACCCCATGCGGGTTTTAAAAGTCAATGGAAGAAGGTCAAAATATGTGTGCTAAAATCAGGGGAGGATGATCAATAGTTTGGCGCCAGTATTTGAAGAGAAAACCCACGTGGGTTTTAAATGATCTTGCACGGATCGCTAACGTGGACAGAGTAAAACGACGCGCTTCAGGTAATAGAAAACCCACGCGGGTTTTGAAGTCGCTTGGGCGGGAATGCTTCTAGGCTGCTTTTGTTCTGAGCCGCTTCTGAAATCTAAAACCCCCGCGGGTTTTGGAAGTGTTCTGGGCCGGATTTGCTTACTGGGCGAGATTTCTGGGCCTGAGAATTGTTAAAACCCGCATGGGTTTTGAAACTGGATAAGTGTAACTTTGAACGACCATAACTCTTTCATCCGGACTCCAATTGAAGTAACTCAAAAGGCGTTGGAAAGCTTATGATGTGTACTTTACTCTCATCAAAAGAAATAAGGCCAACGAGACTTGTGGAAAAATGAGATTCGAAATGGTGGGCATATGTATGTGGAAATGGTGGAAAATGAAGGCTTTTTGTGATGGGTTGGCCCGATAATTCTTGATTGAGGAAGGCCCATTGGATTTTCTTTCATGCTAGCCTCTTTTCTTATTATGATTGACTTATGCACTTGTCCCGGTACAAAATCCGGTGTCTACAGAGAGCCCCCACTTTGATCGAGTCCGAATAAGACGAAGGTTAAAGTAGCCTGAGATGCTGACTGCTTGACGTCTGACTTGAAGATGGATGCTGTCGGTGCTCTTTTATGTGGCGACCGGAAGGTGGATGATGTCGGTGATGTCGTCGGAGGCCTTTAGGTGGCCACCGCTGGACGACTGCTGCTGATGGCGATGATGTCGTCGGTAACCTTTAGGTGGCAACCGTTGGACGACTAAAGATGTATGATGATGTCGTCGGAGACCTTTAAGTGGCAACCGTTGGACGACTGCTGCGTATGATGTCGTCGGAGGCCTTTAGGTGGCAACCATTGGACGAATGCTGCTGATGATGTTGATGTCGTCGGAAACCTTTAGGTGGTAACCGTTGGACGACTGCTGCTGATGAAGATGACGTCGTCGGTAGCCTTTAGGTGGCAACCGGTGGACGACTGATGATGCTGATGACGATGATGTCATTGGTAGCCTTTAGGTGGCAACCACTGGACGACCGATGCTGTTGACGATGATGTCGTTGGAAACGTTTAGGTGGCAACCGTTGGACGACAGATGCTGATGATGTCGTCGGAGGCCTTTAGGTGGCAATCGTTGGACGATTGATGCTGATGATGTCGTTGCAGGCCTTTAGGTGGCACCCGTTGGACGACTGAAGATGTCGGTGCTCTTTTATGCGGCAACCGGATGATAGCAGTCTTTTATGCGGCAGCTGGATGGCGGTGGTCCCTTTTAGCGGCGACCGGAGGGCAGCAACCTTTAATGCGACAGCTAGATGACGGTGGTCCCTTTTAGCGGTAACTGGAGGACAACAACCTTTTATGCAGTAGCTGGATGATGCTGGTCCCTTTTAGCGGCGACTGGACGACATCAACCTTTTATGCGGCAGCTGGATGGAGGTGGTCCCTACATAGAAACTAAAACGGAATGTCAGATCATTTTGAACAATGGTTGGAGATACAGAGAATTACTTGTCTAGCAGATTGATCGCACCTGATCTCCCTTTCTCCTTTGTTTCTGTCGATATCCCAGTCTTTCCCGGTGTCGATGATGCCCATCGGATTTTCCCGAGGTAGATCAGATTTTCCAGATGTAGTTGATGATGGCCAACAGATCTTCCCGAGGCGAATCGATGTTGATGGTGCCCAACGGATTCTCTCGAGGTTGATGGTGCCCAACGGATTTTCCCGAGGCGGATCGAATTTTCCCGAGGCAGATCGGATTTCCCCGATGCGGATGATTGTGTCAGTGGCGTCCCTGGCAGACTGGAAGATCATCATGAGGATGAGCTTCGGATGATGGATAGAAGTCATTTAGAGTGTGATTAGAGATTTCTCTAATCTTGCTCTTAGTGACTGGAAACCATGTCGACCAGTCTGATTGAGATAGCATATAGGCTTGAACAGCCCCCAGTGTTGCGTTCTGGAGCAATGACGTAGCACTTCCTTGCTTCTTCTTCTTTCTTTCTTTCTTTTTTTTTATTTTCAGATATGCAGGTATGCATGCAACTAGTCCACTAAACTCTTGCACAAACAATGCAATTTTTTATGCACGGTTATTGACTTTATGCAGGACATACTGACTCGATGCATGACAAACTTGGCTCAACGCACAACATACTGACTCAATGCATGACAGATTGACTTGATGCATGACGGACTGACTTGATGCATGACAGACAGACTCAATGCACAACAGACTGACTCAGTGCACAACAGACTGACTCAATGCATGACAAACTGACGGACTGACTCTATGTGGTCTTGACACGACTTATAGATGCAATGCAAACCTATTATGTTTAGGCAGGATACACACATGATGCTTTTATGACTATACATGCAATGCATGCAGACAACCCCGCGACTTTAGACAGATTCTCTAAGACAATGCTTTCCTAAAATCATGACTCCCTAAGACAATGCTTTCTAAGGATCAAGGCCACTAGTGGGGAATTTTAGGAAAATTTAGGAGGATTAAATGTTTCGACCACGGAACAGGGAACAATGATGGAGGCAACGGGCGTAAAGAATGTGCTTCTTTGATGATCATGTAGATGACCTTGATTGCTTGCAAATGTATGCTGATGTATGAAAAGCCCCTGGTTTGGCGTGGACTCTTGATGACACTGTCCTGCTTTGGAGAGCACCTTGGAGATTTACAAGCCCCCAGTTTCAATGTGGATTGACGAGATGATGCATGGGGACCATAGAATAGGAGAAGGCATAGTCCTTAGTAGTGAGTCTCAAACTCTCCTTTTGCCTAACTTGCCCAAAGGGTTTTCAAGCTAGCCCCTCTTTTCTTTTTTTTTTCTTTTCTTTTTTCTTCTCTCTTTTTTCTTTCTTGATGAGACCACTATTAGGACGTCTATGAGATTGAAGATGCAGGACCTTGTAGGATAGGGAGTAAGTGTCCCTCTTTGAAGCTATCTCCGATAAATGTCTTTAACGATGTCACAAAGGTAGCGCGAGCCCCCAGTTTAGAGTAACTTGTTTCTGAGTCTGTTCATGATCATGTGGTTGCCAATTAGCCGCTGATCTGATGTGGACGGCTTTCGCTCTTGCTGAGATGTAAGCCACACAGAACCTCATACTTGCAGTAATGACTGAGCTGAAAAGTCCTCAAAGGGTGAGATGGGATGAAAAGGCTAAAAAAAAGGGTTGGAAGATGTTTTGGAAAGAGACGGTGGACGATGGTGAATGGGACGTGGAAACACTTAAGAATGATCGTGTCTTGAAGGGGAGAAGAGATGGTCAATTGGGATAGACATCATCTCTTGAGAAAGGGTTGAAAGGGATGGTAGATGAGAGTTTATTGATGAATGATATAGGGAGACTCTCAAGAATGATCGTGTCTTGAAGAGATGGTCAAATGAGACAGACATCATCTCTTGGGAAAAGGTTAGAACATGGTTATGGAATGATGTCCAAGTCTGACGGAAGAAAGATGGAGGGTTGAAGATGATGAAATCCAGGGTTTACTCTCCTTTTGGCTAACCTGCCCTGACGGGTTTTCAGGCTAGCCTCTCTTATTCTCTCACTCTCCTTTTGCCTAGCCTAGGATCCCAAGCTAGCTTCTTTTTTTTTTCTTTTTTTTTCCTCTCAAAGACCAACATTTTGAGGACAAAGGACGCTCCTTGTAGCGGTCGGGCCTCAAAGTGGTTTTCCTACGTATTCAAGGTAGAATCAGGCCAGTCATAGTTCTTTACGCGCAACTTTGATGGATAGTGCCTCGAGGAAGGCTTAACGGGTATGAAGGTTTGAGGGTTCATATGAAAGGCTTGTGAAGGTTATAGAAGGTTGAGGTGTATGGATGATGAGGTGAAGGTTTGGCACGAGATTTTCTGAGGTGTGCATGACTCTTATTTCCACGTTCTCACTTCTTATTTTCCTCTAACCCATTTTTTTTTCTTTCTTCCTTTTTCTTGTTTCATTTCATTCTCAACCTTTTTTTTTTCTTTTTGAACTCCATTTTTCGGGCTCTTTTTTTTGCTTTCACTTTTTTTGCTTTCACTTTTTCCTTTGCTTCCTTATCTTTTTCCGACTTTCTTCTCCATGAGATTGACTCATGTTCGCCTTTCTGATGACATTAGTCACAACACACCTTTTGGCATTGGGGTAGATATGAATTGGTCATGAGGGGATTGACCAGGTTGGTCAAGGCTAAGGTTTTTTTTTTCTTCTTTTTTTTTTCTTCAAACTCATTCTTCATGGGTTGACATTCTCCTTTGGTCATAGCACACCTTTTGGATTGGATTAAGGGTTTGAAATGGGTTGAGGTTTGATGGAGAGGTCAAAGATGTGAGTGGTAGGTGGTAAGTCAGGATTGGATGAAAAGATGAGGGTAATATGGGTGGTGAAATGAAGGTTGGGTTCAAGCCCCCTGTCCTTGACACATTTAGTTAAGCTGCGACATTTCCAATGAGAAGCATTCACTTTTCGAGAGACTATTGGACATGGTCTTTCCTGATGACATTCTCTCCTTTTGCTCAGCCTGTTGGATGAAAAGTGCAGGCTGACTTCTCTCAATCAATCTTTATTCTCTCCTTTTGCCCAATTTGCCTCAATAAGTTTTCAAACCGGCCACTCTATAGTTTTTCACTCTTTTTTTATTTCTCTCTTTTTTTTTTTGGAATTTCTCTCTTTATCTCTCTAACCCTGGATTCAAGAAAACTAAAGGATGGGAACGGGGCATATGACAAAGATGGAAGGATAAGAGAAGGTGAATTTGTCAGACTTGGTTTGTACGGATGATGGATAGATGAGAGAACTTTTCAACTCAAGTAAAAAACACAAACACGAAATTCTGTTTGATCACATAGCAACAAGAGCAACTGAATTCAAGAAATGATTGAAGAACTGACTCTAACAGACTCTAAGCATGAAATGCTTGACGACGAGTACTGTAGCTACTTCTAAAGCTCCTTTGATGATGTGCCCTCCTTGTCCTCGTATGAGGAATCCATGTTATGTCTGGTCCTCTGTGCTGCTTTCGGTGGGGGCAGTTTCCCTGAATGGATCATGTGCTCCAAAGTCTAACAATTCTCCATGTTGTTTCCTCGGGATCTATGGTAGTTGCAGAATTCCCGTCATCCAAATATTCCCTTTATGGGTAGCTCAGGCCTTGACCCTAACACTAGACAAATGAAGAAAAACCCATCCCAGAGCATGCATGACCTAAATGGCCTATATGGACTTCCTAAAATGAAAAATGCCTATATGCTGACGCGGGAGAGACTCACCCAGGACATGGGTTTGAAAGTGCTAATTGATCTACATGAGACTTCCTAGGATACAAGACCTCTATATGCCGACTCAAGGAAGAGACTTACCTACGACATAGGTCTACATGTCCTATATGAGACCTCCTAAAGTGCAAATGTCTATATGCTGACCCGGAAAGACTAACCTACGACATGGGTTTACCCTAGACTTCTAAAAAAGACATATATTTACATGATTACTCTAGACATAGACTTGCCCATGACTTAGACCTTATACGAGAATTTCTAAGAAAGATGGACACTTACACACTAACTCGAGAAACGACTCAACGACTGACTCATGGCATGGGTTTGCACGACTTAGACCCTATAGGAGACTTCTATAATGCAGGACATTCATATGTTGACTCTGGAAAATGACTCACCCATGACATGGGTTTACATGACTTATGAATCTATATGAGACTTTCTAAAGAATGCAAGAGACTTACATGCAGACACTAACACAAAGACCCATCCTAACCTTATACGATGCTTTCTAATGAATGCAAGACACTTACACAAAGATTCATCCTATACCTTAATGATGCTTTCTTACATTAACAAAAAGATTTATTCTAGACCATATATGATGCTTTCTAAAGAATGCAAGACACTTACATGCAGATACTAACACAAAGATTCATCCTAGACCTTTTTTGATGCTTTCTAATGAATGCAAGACGCTTACATGCAGACATTAACACAAAGATTTATTCTAGACCTTATATGATGCTTTCTAAAGAATGCAAGACACTTATATCTTGACTCTAAAACAAAGACTCACCCATGACCTGGGTTTACACTAGACTTTCTAAAAGAGACAAACACACATTAACCTAGGAAAAGACTCACTTATGACCTAGACCAAAGACTCACCCATGACCCGGGTTTAGACTTTCAAAAACAAAACACACATATTGACTTAAGAAAAGACTCATATATGACATGACCTTGTATGAAACTTTCTTAAGACTGAAAGACATTCACATGTAGACTCTGAAACAAAGACTCATCCAGGACTATTGTAAGATACCTATATACTGACTTAGGAAACAACAGGTTTGCGTGACAACAACACTTTTTACAACAAGAGCATTATAAAGGGTTGGATAAAGTCAAATATAGCGAGTCGACATAAGTTCGAAAACGCAAGTGAGTGTTTCTAAATTCGGATGGGCTTAAACCACAAGCCGACCGTTTCAAGGAGAATCCGTCACTTGAACTAATAAACTTGGGTTAACTCAAGCTATGTTGGCCATTATACGAACTAGAATAATGCATAACACTCTAACACTTTATTTTTATTTATTTAACTCAAGGAAAGTGGATGTTGTAAATGACCGAATAATGCCGTCAAAAGGCGAGTTAAAACAGAACTATAAACTCAATTATTAATTCCACCATGGATGGGCTTAACAATGAGTTGACCATGGATTTGTTAGTTTTAATAATCAAGTTTACAAATTTATTCTCTCGAACCTTGAGACTGTTATGCGGGCTAGAACAACACACGCTGACTTTGTTTGATTATTAATCAATTTTCTTTGGATCATGAGTAAGAGAATATTGAGAAGGGCCGAATAAAATCATCAAAGGTGAGTTAAAATGAACCGATAAACAAAGATAATTAACCTTTAAAACAGATGGGCCTCATCACCGGGACGACCGTAACATTTAAGGTTAATTAATCGAGTTTATTAATTTATTTCTTCTCAACCCAACGATTATTACGCAGACTAAAACAATATCTCAAAATTAGGTCCAACTCTAATGAAGACTCAACATACAGACACGTATTTACACATAGCATACAACAAGCTTTATTTATTTACTCAAGGAAAACAGATATTGTAAAGGACTGGATAAAGCCAACAATAAGCGAGTTATAATTAATTTATGGGTTTAATTGACGAATCCAACATGGTTGGGCCTAACAACGCGCCGACCATAAATGCGATGGATTTATTAATTAAATTGATAAATTAATTTACTCAAGCTTAGTGACTATTATGCTGTCTAAAACGTTATCCATTAACTTTGGTTGCACTTTTAATTAATTTTGGACCTTCGTTAAGAGAACATCGTAAAGGGCCATATAATATCATCAAAGGTGAGTCCATTTTTATTTATTAATTAAAATAATCATCCTTCAAACATAAATGGGCCCTTCCACTTGGGCTAACCATGATGCCTTTTGGGTTAATTATTCTAACTAATGAATAATCATTTTCTCAACCCCATGAATTTTATAGGGACTAGTACAAAACCTCTAAACTAGAGTCAATTCTAAAAAAAAAAAAGAAGAAAAGGGGAAGGGATACACATAGTATATAACATACAACATGAAGGGATACCCTAAACCAAGGCTCTATATTCATGGATTATAATGGTTGGGTTACATGACCTACCGCACGTTCTCACCCCGGTGCTCTATACCCTTAGGTAAGGAGTGTGAGGTCTTGCTCAAAGAACTTCAAGGAAGCCCTTTGAGTGTAACATGGGGAGAGGAGAGACCAAATGCTTTGTCGATGTAGGATGCATCACACAGGTAGTGGCTTGCCCGCTCTCGAGGGAATCTCCTAGGTATACTCTAAACCGTCGCCTTTGTGCTAACGTGTCAAAAGACGCGATTAGTCGCCCGGTATGCAAAGGATGCCTAAAAAGAATAATAAAAACGCGAAATAAATCAACTTCTCCCTTTTACAATTTCAAATTAATTCAATTTGTTCAAGTTTTACTCCCTTTTTAAGTTTAACTCCCCAGTGGAGTCGCCAATCTGTAGGACCCGGAAAATCGCCCCCCGTTTAGGGGATGTCGGTTTTCGGATGCGCTACTTAATGATCGGGAGCCGACTGAGGTTGCTTAATCCTTAAATAAGGATATTTTTATTTTCGAAATTCATTTTCGGGGTGATGAAACTTTATTTCTTTTACAAATTCTTTTTATATTATTAAAATACCCGAAATTGTACTAAAATATTTTATTGATAATTTAATACCGGCCCACTACCGAGTCCAGGCCCAAAAGGAAGCAAAAAGGCCCCCCAGAGGACTGTAAAATCCGCGGGGGTTTTAGAGTACTCTAGGCTGGGCCTTGTGCTCCCTTGGCCCAGAGAAGATGAGTGAAATCCAATAAAACCCACATAGGTTTTATTGGTTTTCTGACACATTTCTCTCGAGTGGCCTTAGATTGGTAAATAAAGGTGGTATTAAATAATCTATATTTATTTTTGTCCAAAAAACGTATATTTTAAATAATTAAAAGAGTTTGTAAAAAAAGGTAAAGAGTCGCCAGCCGATTTAAGGAAACCGACAAACCGTAAAACAAAAGTGACTCCGGTCTACGAAACCCGATTCTAAGTTCGGGGGTAAGGTTACGAATTCGAGAATTATAAGAACTCTCGAATTCGCCTGTTAGAAAACAGACTCTACTAAAATCGACATTAAAATGAAAAAGAGCGGGGATAAGTTTAATTAATTTCGTGAAATTATATTCCGAATCATGCAAATGTGAAAGAAATGTTTTACATAATAATGTACATGTAAAGTGATAAACAAATGTAATTACATGATTGAAATGAAAGATGCTCAAACCTCACTTAAAGTATTGGTATGGCGATGGATAGACTGAACTTCTCTTGACGGACCCTTGGAGAGGCGCTTGGGTGAAATGGAGACTTGAGTATGGTAGGATAGGACTTGGATTATGAATGAAATGGATGGATAATAATGGTGTATGAGTGATTAGAGAAGTGGGTTTAAGAGAGTATGGACATAGGTGGGGGAGGATTTTGAGAGAGTTTTGGTAGTATGATGATGATAGTTGATGAGAATTTAGAAGAGTGAAGGTGATAGAGGATGATTGTTGATTGAAATGAATGAAATGGAGGGGGGTATTTATAGGTGAGTAAGGTGATGATTTAGAAGGGAAAATGGGGAAACATACCCGTAAGATCATGCCCTTATCCCATGCAAAATCAAACCCCATGCGGGTTTTAAAAGTCAATAGCCGAAGGTCAAAACATGTGGGCTAAAATTAGGGGAGGATGATCAAGATTTTGGCGCTAGCATTTGAAGAGAAAACCAACGCGAGTTTCAAATGATCTCGCACGGATCGCTGACGTGGAGGGAGCAAAACGACGCGCTTCAGGTAATAGAAAACCCACGCGGGTTTTGAAGTCGCCTGGGCTGGGAACGCTTCTGGGCTGCTTTTGCTCTGAGCCACTTCTGAAATCTAAAACCCCCGCGGGTTTTGGCTGTCTTCTGGGCTGGATTTTCTTACTGGGCTAGATTTCTGGGCCTGGAAAATGTTAAAACCTGCATGGGTTTTGAAATTGGATAAGTGTAACTTCGAACAACCATAACTCTTTCATCCAGACTCCGATTGAGGCAATTCAAAAGGCGTTGGAAAGCTTATGATGTGTACTTTACTCTGATCAAAAGAAATAAGGCCAACGAGACATGTGGAAAAAATGAGATTTGAAATGGTGGGCATATGTATGTGGAAATGGTGGAAAATGAAGGCTTTTTGTGGTGGGTTGGCCCGGTAACTCTTGATTGAGAAAGACCCACTGGATTTTCTTTCATGCTAGCCTCTTTTCTTGTTATGCTTGACTTGTGCACTTGCCCCGGTACAAAATCCGGTGTCTACACATACGTTACGAAGTACGTAAGGGGTGTGAGTGATGCCCACTCACAGCAACCCTTGTTGGTTTCGCCGACTTTTATTAATTACTTTTATTGAATTTCACTTTTTCAACAAGCACGAGCATAAGAAAACTAAGAATCACGATCTCAAAAAGGGTGTGAAACAAAGTGAGGTACTCAGTTTTGCAATTAGCGAAAGGAGTCTAAAAGAGTAAATCATGACAACTTCTAGAATAAGGCTTACCATGCTCATGTCGGCCGCTTTTAGACAATCAATGAAGCCATCAAGCTATAAATTACAGGATTATAAACATGAGCAATTTCTAAAGAAAAAAACAAAACACTTTTGGGGTTTTTCTCAACTTTTTCCCTTTTTTCTTTCATTTTTACTACATTTTTCAATATTTTTCGTTTTCCCCCCCAAAATTTAACACAAATCCTAAGAAGAACACACAAAAGGCTAGGTGAACTACCCGAATCACAAGAAATATCTCCCCTCCCACACACTTAAAACTCCACAATGTCCTCATTGTGGGAAAGGGTGTCTCATGAAGGGTGAAAAACAAGGGTAAACATACAAAGAACACCTAGCAAGAAGAAAAGGGTTGCGACCTGAGCCCACACGACTCCATCAACAAGATATGCCAACACAACACAAACTGAGGGGTGCGCCACCAAAAAAGGAAAAATCAACTATGCAAAAGAGAATAAGTAAATACACGGAAATAAGAATAGTGGAAAGAGTTCACCTTGAGATCTTCAACGAAGTAGAGCACTCAATCCAAAATTCCAAAGAAACACTATCAAGGTTAGAATATACAATGCGATATTAACTACATACAACTATTCTACTATGCAGAACTAAGGGAATGCAATGAATTAAAAGAGAGGAATAAAAACATATATACAACATATACATTGTCTGAGATGAACCTCAACCTCCAATCTCACTCGCTTAAGGCGAGAATTGAGGGCGGAATCGCGCCTAATCCCGGTCCCACACTCGATGAAACTGAGTGTAAACCAACCACCATAACCTACCCAAGGTTTCTCAAAATGCAGAGAGGTAACAACTTTCAACAATGCAAGGATGTTATGGAGATAATCCTCAAGGATGACCCAACCATACCAACAGCAAACAAGACCGAACCAATACTAAAAGCGACTCACTTCCCTAACAAGCACCCCCACACATACTTTACACTCATTTAGAATGCAAGCAAAAGCAATTAAAAGGTTTAAGTAGGGGCGGGGAAACTCAAAACTCATTGTTTAGGTCCTCCCGAGGGAGGCGGGTAGTAAGGGAAGTATGACGGATAATAGGGGTTGGTGTAGTCATCCGGTGCTAGATTATGTCCAGCGACGGTGTAATAATGATAGTAACTCCAATCGCGCCAATATTGGTTCTGCTGTTGAAAATACTCCTTGTGCCTTTGCAGCTGCGAATGAACGTTTATGAGCATAGCTTGCTGGGCATTCAGCATAGCTTGCTGACTTTCTAGCAAGTTGTGCTGACTTTGGAGCAAGGTTTATTGCTGCTGAAAATTGACATTCAACTGCTCGAGATGAGCGTTGATTTGTCCTAAGGAAGCACATAAAGATGGGTCACCGCTCGCCTCCTCCTCCTCATCCTTCTCCTCCATCACCTTCGTCCTCCTCCTCTTCCTCATCAGCGGGCACATCCGGACCACCTACTTTATAGTGACAACCATATTGTTGCGTGCAAGACAATTTATGCGGGTTGGTGATGTCGAGCTATCTCTCGGCTTCTCCGGATCTAAGTGTATGGACGCCGTGTTGACGTCGTGCTTGTCGAGGTAGATGGTGCGGGTTCGATACTTGACATGTATCCCCATCTTCTGCAAATGAACCCTATCCAAGGGGTCGGGGAAATAGCGGGCCGTCCACTTCTTAAAATAATTCCCAAAGCCCTCATGCTCCAGGAAATGGCTTATAATATGCCCCACACCAATCGTGGTTGGCCAGTTTTCCATGCTTATTTTTCACAGGCAATGCATTATGCATGAACCCGTGTTGACCCGACAACCCTTCACCGCATTGTAAATCACAAAAAGATTGTCTTTTTGGACCTTGTGTCGCCCGTCATCCCTTCCAAACACTGAAATAGTGACAATTCGGTGGAGGCGAACTGCAAGGTTACAAAAATCTTGCCCCTTTCAATTCTCGGGCAATGATACCTTGCTTGCCTCCCTCTTGACTCAACAAGCATTCTCCTCCAACACGTGAGTTGTCTCATTTCTTCTTGCTCATCAAAATGCTCGCATCTCTCGTAATGCCACCCATCTTCCGACAAACCTAGTGCCTTACACAACGCTTGCACCAAGCACTCCTTCTCCAAATTCGCGACTTGGTATATGGAAGTGGCCGCTGGAAGGCCATTATCACATACATGGAGGGAGCTCAAGAACTCTAGGACGGGTTGGTCGATGATGGAATCGCCGATGGTGATGAAAACCTCCCACCCTAAAACTCTTATAAAGTGATCAAAGCTCGGTTTGCAATATATTGCCTCGACCGTGCCCTCATCATAAACATCTTGGGCACAAATCTTCCGCTCTTTAAAATTCAAATAGAGTTGTCCATGTTGGTAACCCGGAATCTGACATTTGCACGGGGGTCACATTAGATTATCGTGGCCGGCTGAGCCTTCTAACGGTCCTTGCCCGAAGAAAATGACTCGAGGGGTGGTGGAGGTGGCTCCTCAACCTTAGACCTTTTGCTACGACCCATGGCACTGACGAAAGTGGGTGTTGCGAAATTGAAACAACACAACGAGGTGACAAACAAAGACTTTGCATTCTCTAAACCTGAACTCAACAATGGAGTTCAAAGGGCCAGAGAAAGAAAGATGACATTACACAAAAGAATAACTCAAAATTACCTCAGAAGATGAACTATGGCAGATGCAGAAGAACCGAGCAGCTGGGCGAGATTATTAAGGAGCTAGGGTTTGCAAATGGTTGAAGAAAGTGAATGTGAGAGGATGAAGGTGGTGGCTATGGAGATTTAAGGGTCAAAGAGGGAGGATTTGTCTGGGAATGGTGAGAGAGGTCGTTCCTGCTAGGGTTAGAGAGAGAAGGTGCAACGAAGGTGTGAAGGGAAGAAGAAAGAAATGAAAGGAGAGGGGGAATACCGGGTTTTTAGTGGTGAAAATCGCGAATTTCAAATCCGTCGCGGGCGCTACGCCTGCCGTCGCAAGTGTGACATATCTGGAAATGAGAAACTTTGGACACTGGCTCGTCAAGGTCGCTACGCTGGGTGTAAAGCGTGCATCAAGCTCCTGGAATGATTTCGAATAATGGCCATCGCGGGCGCCACGTTGGTTGTAGCGGGCGCGACGAAGCTGGATTTCAAGATTTCTCCAACTGAACTGAGATTTCTTCTATAGTGGATGCTACAGCTCCAGTAGCCCCTGCGACACTCTCCTACCTCCAACCCAAAACTTCCATCATCGAAGAAATATTCTAAGTCCTAAAAACCTAAGATTCCACCCTACACTTCTCTAAAACTCCCAAGAGACATCAAAGCTCCATTAACATCTCAAAATACTCTCTTCCCCTTTTTCGTGGCGCTACTTAAAAAAAATGATTGGGAGCCGACTAGGATTGCTTAACCTTAAATAAGGTTGAACTTTTAAGAATATTTTTGCTGATAGATTAATTTGATTTATGCGTCATAATCCCGAGATTCACCCTTTTTTAAGAAAAAGAAAGAAAGAGATATAAAAGGAAAGGGAAAATGAGAAAACCTGTCTGGGTTCATTATTTGAACCAAACCGGGTTTCGCTACTGTCAGACCCAAGAACAAATACACTAAAGGAAAGATTGAATAGAAGGTGATAAACCCGCAGGTTCGCGAATCAACCGCTGGGTTATCACTGGTGCTATCCACAGATTGGACCGAAGAAATAGCGAAGCAAAAGAATGAAAAGAAGGTAGTAAACCCGCCTGGGTTCATGGATTGAACCAAACCGGTTTATCTCTTGCGCTATCCACAAATTAGACCAAAGAAACAGTAAAAAAAAAAAGGAATGAGGAAGAGGTTTCAGAACCCGTCCGAGTTCATACCTTCATGTCCTCATTTCATTCTATCATTTTCCTCGAAAGGATAAGAGTGCACCACAGAAATGAAAAAGAACATACCGAAATATGAATATAGAGTCGCCAGTTGAATTTTTAGGAAAAAACAACAAACCATTTTAATACGAACTCCGGTCTACGAATCCAAAGACGGATTCGGGGGTAAGGTTACGAATTTGACAATTAAAACTGTCAAATCCGCCTATTCAACCGAATAGACTCTACTAGAATTAAATCAAAGCAGAAAAAGTTAAAAGGGAGGAATTAGATATAAATTTCACAAGTTTAACATTAATGTCATGCAAAATATTGAATTGAAAATACAAATGATACGTAAATTCGATAGGTTACATTACATGGTTTACATCAATGTGATAATTATTCTAACCTTTAATGAAGTAGCATGCAAAGGGAGAGAAGAGGTAGAGAATATGCTAGTGTCAATACTCTAGCATAATCTCGTGTTCTTGAAATGAGAGGGGTTAGGGTTTAATTTATAGTGGAATGAGGAGATTAGGGGTACGTTTAGGGTTGTAGTTTGTAGCCGCGGACTCGATAACTCAACCGGGTTTGGGCTGAAAGATGGAATGAAAATTGGCCAAACCCAGACGGGTTTGGGCTGAAGGAGGAAATGACATTGGCCCAACCCAGACGAGTTTGGGCTGGATTTCTGTTGGGCTGTTTTGCTCGCTTCCGGGTTAGAAAGGTGATGGATCTGCATGCTACTAGATTACTCAGCTAGCTTATTTTTACAGATAACTAAAATTAATACCGGTACAAAATTCGGTGTCTACAGATAACCCCCACTTTGATCGAGTTTGAGTAAAACGATGATCAAAGTAGTCTTGATGATCTTGGATATGAATCAGAAGCCTGTTCTGAAGTTGGTTGACGCTTGGAAGCTTGGTCCTGCGCCGATGTTGGTTGGCCTGCTTAGTTTCTTCCGTAAAGCTGACCGAATTGATCCGTCTCATTTCGCCGTGAGGTGGATCAAAGTTATGCACTTCATTTCGCTGTGAAGTGCAAGACCTGTGTCTGTGTGGGTTGACCTGCTTAGTTTCTTCCGTAAAGCCAGTCGGAGTCGACCCGCTTCATTTCGCCGTGAGGCGGATCGAGGAGGCATGCTTCATTTCACCGTGATGCATGTTGAGATGATGAGTTGATCTACTTCATTTCGCCGTGAGGTGGATCGAGGTGACGTGCTTCATTTCGCCGTGACGCATGCCAGGATGACGAGGTGATCCACTTCATTTTGCCGTGAGGTGGATCGAGGTGACGTGCTTCATTTCACCGTGACGCATGCCAGGATGACGAGTTGATCCACTTCATTTCGCCGTGAGATGGATCAGGGTGACGTGCTTCATTTCGCTGTGAAGTATATCGAGATGATGAGTTGATCCACGTCATTTCGCCGTGAGGTGGATCGAGGTGACGTGCTTCATTTCGCCGTGAAGCATGCCGTGATGATGAGTTGATCCACTTCATTTCGCCGTGAGATGGATCAAGGTCACGCACTTCATTTCGCCGTGGAGTGCGGGACTTGTGTCTGTGTGCTGAAAAGGGTGTCATCGCATTGTGAGGGCCCGATGACGGCCGCTGAAGATGAGTTCGTCTTTTTGTAACCGCCTGACGATTGACATATTTTGTGCATTGTTCTGCAAAAAAAAAAGAGAAGGAGGGTATCAGTTTATCTGAAAATCAAAGTGAGTTAGAAAATTTACCTTTCATTCGAGCTAAACTCGGAAGTGGCCTTGAGTTTGCCATTGCTTCATGGGTATAGGCCTGCGACGGCCCAGCAAACCCGTTTGGGTTTAGGCTCGAATTGTAGTGGGCTCGAATTGCAGCCCGCCTAACCCGTCCGAGTTTGGGCTCAATTCAAGCTGCGACGACCAATTAAACCCGTCTGGGTTTTTGCTTCATAGGATTTTAGGATAAGCTTCATAGGATTTTAGGATAGATATTCGGCCAATGCATGCTTTCCATGATCCTAATGCTGGGGCCCGACGGTTGGCCACTTGTGTGGTGTGCATGCAACCACTCTTCTTATAAAAGGAGCATCTTCACACCCTTAATCCTGCACCTCCCTCTTTTGAAACCTCATTTCCTTGCTCAAAATCCATTTATTCACTAGTTAGGAAATAATGGTTAGGAAAATTAGAGATCCGCCCGTTCAACCCCATGCGACTAACTGGGCACATGAAATGTCCTCCCGACGAGCATGGACTCCTAGGCCGGGTTGGGAACCGTCGATACTGGTGCCCGAACCGTGGAATCACGTATGGCACAAGCATTCACACGTCCGGGTAATGTCTTCTTCCTGACTTTGCTCTTAATCATAGCATAAATTTGCAAGTAGAAATGTTTAATTCCAGCTTGTTGATTTAGCTAAAAATAATGAGGTGATTTGTGTTGATTACCCGTATTATTCAAATCGGGCCTTAGAGAACCGAGGATGATAGGCCGATTTTTAGAATAGAGTGGATAGTAAACCCGTCTGGGTTGGGCTGCAACTGAATGAGGGGAAGAGACATGCAAAACTCGGTCCGTTTGAGTTGGGCCGACAGAAAAGGAGTGGCCCAAACCCGTCTGGGTTGGGCTGGGAGAAGAAAAGTGCAAGCCTGACGGAAACACGTCTGGGTTTGGTCGACGCCCTTTTTTTTTTCCTTTTTTTTTGTGGAACGGTAGTCAAACAGGCCAAAACCCGTCTGGGTTGGGCTTCAGGCTGAAAAAAAAAGAAAAGATCCAAACAGGCCCAAACCCGTCTGGGTTAGGCTTCAGGCCGAGAAAAGAAAAGTCCCAAACCGTTCGCGTTGGGCCGAGTGATTTCTTCTTATTCATCTTTTTTTTTCTCTTATTTTTTTTTCTTTTTTTTTGTTTTTTTGAGCCCCCAATTTAGTGGAAGTTCCATTTAGCTTTTGCTAAACTAGGGATCACTTGATAGTTGCTGTAGTGACTTGCTTCCTTTTTGAATTCTTCCATGGTGGATTCTCAGGAAGATTCCCTCAGAACTGGTGGCAATATGCGGAAACCGATCAAGGTGGTGGAGCATTTTGCGGAAGATAATTGGGCGCTTGCACTTTTAGAAGAGTCGGGATTCGACCTCTTCTGGAAATGTGTCAAGGCCTGGGAACCCAATACACCACGGGTGATGGGGCGTGCGCTTGCAGAGAGATTCTGGGGCTCCACCAAGACTTTCCACCTCCCTGTAGGAGAGATGACCATATCCCCCGTCGACTTTGTGATGATTACCGGGCTACGCTGGGGTGGTCAAGATATCGAATTTGACCCTGTTGTACCGGATCAGGTGATGGAATTACTGGAACCTGTGCTTGAACGGCGCCGGTTTGGTCGGAAGATGAAGCTTTCTTATGGTTCCTTCGAGGATGTCATCACTTCTGTCGACTTCACTCATATGGATGAGTTTCAGCGTCGTTTCATTTTTTTGGCATATTTTATCTCTGCCACGATGTTTGCCAATCGAGGGGATGATGTTTATCTGACTTGGATGAAGAATCTCCTTGATCTAGAACAAGTCATTCATCGGAACTGGGCAAAGGCTGCATATGCTAACTTCATCCGTTGGCTTCGCATTGGTGTTCGGCCTGGCGCTGATGTGGACCCATTCTTTGCACCGGAGAGCCCACGGGAGATGAGCAGTCCAAGCATGTGGAAGGTGCTTGAGGTAATCTTCGAGACGCTTCTCTTCTATATGCATTTCTCCTTTTTAGGTCGTGAATCTTGGTATTGACGTATTTGCAGGTATGGGGGTATGAGTACAATAAGGGATTCACTATCCCTACTCGACACGCCAAGACAGTGCCGGCCGTAGAACAGTGGCACAAAAACTACCTTGAGCACAAGAAGAAGCCATTTGGGAGTTTAGATGAGTTGCGCCGCATCTTGGATCACCTTGAAGAGGTTGAGTTCGCATCTTTCATATAATCTCTCTTGCATTTCTTTGGTTCTTATGTTTCTTTTACTTGTGCAGGATGATGTCAATTGGGATACCTGGGTTGGCTTCGAGATTCCGCAAGACTTTATTCCCTCACGAAATGCGGCGCATAGGGATAGTAGCCTGCGCTCGGTGATGGAGAGTCCGTCCGGTTGGATCTGGAGCCTTGGTGAGAGACTTACGAGGCAAACCCTAGGCCATGAAATGTGGATAATACCATCAGACCCTCCTGAAACCATGAATGATCTGCGAGCCTTGCAGTAGGCGTTCTGCGGCCTAAGGGGTTCTGGTACACTAATCATGCATCATGGCATCGTCAGTGCAGGAGGAATGGGAACAATATCGGGACCGCCTGGCCTTTAGAAAGGTGAGGAAGAAGACCTCCATTTACTCTCTTCATGCTCTTTCTACTATCGCCTAATATGACCCTTTCTTTGCTTGTTGTAGTTGGGGCCCTATTGCGAGGATGACGAGAAGAGTCAGAGCAATTTTGGGGATACGGTTTGCGGCTACCCGAGGGCGACCAGTGAGGACATCAAACCAGAACTAGAGAAGATCCTGAGAAAGCCGGTGGGTGACCCCCCTTTTCTTTGCTTATTTGTAACTTGCTCAACCTTTGACCAATTTTCCTCATTCTGTGCAGTGGCGATGGAAACAAGCAAAAGGCTTCCTCAAGAATTATTTCACACTCAAGTGGGCTCGTGAGAAAGACCTTGCGGGTTCTGTGGTTGGGGACGCAAACGTGGATGATGATGCACAGTCTCATCCTGTGGATCCTCCTCGCCATTCAGATGCGCACGTGCCTCGTGGCCGGTCGGAGCAGATGGACCCTCCTCGACATTCTTCCTTCATGGCCGACGCGAGGCGATCTTATGGGGGCGAAGCTGCTCTCCGGAGGCACGCGGAGAGGAGTAGGCAGAGTATGGGCATGCCGGCTCACGATGACCGTGGGAAAGGTATTTTACTCGAAGATAGTCATTCAACCAGTTCTCACTACGGAGACACGGGTTTTGGCCACGACTTTCAGCGGTCTGTGGAGAACAGCATATCCTCCATGTCTTTAGGTGAGCACGAACATCAGGTGAGGTCTCATGATCATGGGAGTTCTCGTCGGAGTCGCGGCTCTCGTCGTGGTGCCCCCAGTTTTGTGGTGGAGACAGGTTCCGAGTCTAGCGCTGTTGGTGGAGCTGTGTGCAGCGAGCAAGAAGGCATTTCGCTGCATTTGGGTACCCCTCCAGAATCTCATCATTCGGGGTCTATGCGTCAATCCTCTCATCCTTTGCCTCAGTACCCTTATGGAATGCCTGAGTACGTTCCTGCGTCTCCTGTACCGACTGTGGATTTAGGTTATGGCACTTCCCTTGCGGCGGTCGATCCTACCGTGGTGCTTTGCAGTGGCTCGGGTGCATCTGTGGGGTATAACCGTGCCCTCGCAGATGACGCCTCGTCAGTGCTTCCGTCCCAACCCGTTGTACCCGTTACTCCTCCTCAAGGAGGTTTGGAGCTGCCTCGAACGTCTGGATGGGGAACACAAACTCAAGAATGGCTGGGATGGTCCGTCCCAGAGCCCATAGTAAGATCTTCTTGGCCTACTCCACAGGGGTGGCATGGAGGTAATCAAGAGTGGCAGGTTCCAGAACACTCTTGGCTTAATGCAGGCGGTACCGAAGTGTTGCATCTATCTAGCTCAGGTGGCGATACAGAGGTGGTAGACTCCTCCTACTACCAGTGGGACACTTATTTTGGAGCTGGTGGAAGCGGGGCCCATGGGGCTAACAGCGCCAGCGGTGGTGGCGATACGGAGGTCTGGCATGATGAGGACTGAGAATGATGCACATGCAGGGTCTTTATGTAATGAACTTATGTAATTCTATGTATGACTCTTTATTATGCACTTAGGACAATGCAATGCAATGATGAAATAATGTTACTCATGTACACTTAATGCATGACGTACTTTTTTTTTTTTTATGCACTAGTGCGAACTACTGATGTGATGCTTATGCAGTGATGGTGTTGCGTAATGCACTCTTTTTTTTTTTATTTTCATGTACCCTTATGCATAATGTAACAATAATGTGCAATGCGATATGCAATCTACATGGTGGGATTACTCCCACTTCCCCAAACGAAAAAAGACCAAAATAAAAATGAAAAAACGAGAATTAAATGCTACAAGTAAGTTCGAGCTACAGTTTCGGGGCCGGCGAAGACATATGACTATCTTGTGGACCCGCATTGTGACCCAAAATAGAGTTGAAGTGGCTTCGTGATCGAATCCAGAAGCTGGACCAAACCCGTTTGGATTTCAAGCCCGTTCCACCTACAGAAACTGGGTCGAGAAGTGGGGCGTCGAAGGCCCACAAACCCGTCTGGGTTACATGCTTGGCTTGGGGTGTAGGGAAAACAAACCCGTCTGGGTTACGCTATAAATACACGTCCCCCAATGTCTCCAATGCACACCATCACAAACCGTCTGAGCGCCGCTGCCCCTTCTTCATACCATAAACTCAGTATCAAACCCGTCTGGGTTTCGCGACCTAAACCCATATCAAAACCGTCCTTTCGACCTCATGGCTTTCGAAAAGAAGTTAGCTACTTGGATAAGTACCTTGTCCAAAGAGGAAAAGAGAGAATTGGGGAGGTAGAAGCTGACGTCTCTGCTAAGTTTGAGGCAAGTGAAGATAGATTGGGATTTCCTGCGTGCTGCTGAGACCTTCTGGGATAAGGAATTCCACGTGTTTAGATTCAACATGCGGGAATTGGTTCCGTTGCCTGAAGAGTGGTCTTCTATCCTTGGGACCAATCATTATGCTCCATCAGTAGTGCCTCCACTAGCTACTGATGCGAAGAAGGAATACAAAGAGCTGCTATGCCTTCCCTCTAGGGTAATTGGGAGTGCGATAATAGGGGATAAGGTGCACTTTCAAACCATAGTGGAATACTTCCAAGCCCCTGAAACCTTAGAGTACGGGGAAGTGGTGCGTGTGAGGGCCCTGGTGCTATGCATGCTAGGAGAATTCTGCTTCTACCATGGCGGCAGAAGGACGGGTCCCGCGAATCTGATCCACGTGGTGGAGGATATGGCTCGTGGTTACAATCTGCACGGTGATTCGGGAGAAAGCGTTGATGTGTCTAGATGACTCGGACCGAGCACGATTACGAGGCAACCCTTGATTCTGAGTAAACCGCGTTTTATTTTTTTATTTTTACTGCGAGCAAACCCGTTTGGGTTTGCAAACTGATTAATCTACTTTGCGGTATAGGTTTGGTTAATGGAGCACCTCAGCCTGGTCGAAAAGGCGGAATCTGCGCAATGGCGAATTCTGTCGGTAAGAGGAAGTATCGGCGTCGATCGATGGCCAGAATGGGTTAAGCTGCTAAAGAAACCTGAAGAGATCGTGGTAAAGTGGTGGATTGAAAATTGGCACATTCCAGAGTACATCACTTGTGATCAAAGAAACCCCTATGTATGCGTTGCAAGCTTGACACCCTTGACATTCTACTTCCCAGAGCGGGGCATGAGACAAATGGGGTTGAGGCAACGTATTCCTGACAAAACTCATGATGCCCCGAAGTTACTTCATCTCAAGAAGAGTTGTAGAATCTTGGTTAAAGTATTGGGAGAAACGGCCCACTATTCGTGCTCCCTCGAAAGCGCATGTGTCTGAAATGGCTGTTCCTGGTTATCAAGGCTGGTTGATGGCCGTAGTGGAAACGAGGAGGGCCGGGGGAACTAGACGGAAGAAAGCTGCTGCAAAAGATAGGCTGGGCCCTAAGGCTGATGTGTTGCAGCGCTTGGGTCCCAAAATCACTGTGAAAGATCGCTTGGGCCCTAAAACTGATGTGAAAAACAGGCTTGGCCCGTCACTTCCCGGGGTTGTGATAAGAGAGCCTCGGGCCCCCATATCGAAAGACACTGATACATCTGTTGGAAAAGGAAAAGCCCCCGCGTTTGCTCAGGAGAATGTGAAGAAAAGGTATCGTCCTAAGGACACTGAGGGAGGGACTAGTTGCACTAAATAGACCGGGGTTGGACCAAAGTCTGCCGATGAGAAGAAAATGAAACAGGCCTGAAGCTGCGTGCCAATTTATTTTCGATAATATTTTAGCTGAACCTTTATTAGTTACAGTTAGAGTAATTGCGCTACTTATTCGAAAGACCAAGTATTGTAATGAATTTCTCCTTTATGAATAACAATAGTAGTGGTTTCTGTTTACAACGAAGTCTTCTTCTTTTTTTTTTTTTTTTTGCACAATCCGTGAAACTGAAACCCAGTACGCGGCCCAAACCCGTTTGAGTTGCAGCTTTCTCCAATCTGAGTCCCAAACCCATTTGAGTTGCAGCCTGAATGCGGCCCATTCTGAGGTCCAAACCCGTCTGGGTTGCGGCTTTCTCCAATCTGAGTCCCAAACCCATTTGAGTTGCAACCTGAATGCGGCCCATTCTGAGGTCCAAACCCGTCTGGGTTGCAGCCTGAATGCGGCCCATGGTGAGGCCCAAACCCGCCTGGGTTGCAGCCTGAATGTGGCCCATTGTGAGGCCCAAACTGCGTCTGCGGCCAGTGTCTAGAAATTGATATTCTAGTTCTTTGGGCGATTCGGTCGAGCCTTTATGCATAAAACCTCTTCAATGATCCAGGTTGGTGGGCGTATTAATTCTTCTCATGTAGTGACTAAACGGGCGCTCCCGGCGATTTGTCGATGACATAAGGCCCTTTCCATTTATGCAAATTTACCTTGGATCTTGAATGGGTGCCCTCATTTCCTTAAGCACTAAATCTCCTTCTCAAGAACTCGGTCCTTAACCTTCTGTTGAAAGCCCTAACTATGCGAGCACGATACAAGTGCACGTTGTGTAAGGCTCTAAGCCTTCTCGTCAACAAGCGTCAACTCTTCATATCCGCCCTAGCCCATTCGACCAGTAGTTGACTTTCAGCAAGTATGCGAAGTGATGGTATGGCGAGCTCAAGGAAATCGCTTCCATTCCGTAGACTAAGGAAAAAGGACTTGCTCCTGTTCCTGTTCGAATTGAAGTTCTATATCCCCATAAGGCGAAAGGAAGCTTATCAGGCCAATCCTTGTATGTTACTGCCATTTTCTTAATGATTCCTGCGAGGGTTTTGTTGGTCGCCTCTACCGCCCCGTTAGTTTGGGGCCTATAGGGCGAGGACTTGTGATGTTTGATCTTATATTTAGCTAACAATGCTTCAATCTCCTTCCTGAAATGGCTCCCATTATCACTGATAATCTCGTGTGGCACCCGTATCTACAAATGATATTGTTCAGGATGAACTTAGCCACATGCTTCGAGGTGAGCTTTACATAGGAGGCAGCCTCTACCCATTTAGTAAAGTAATCAACGGCTACCAACACATACTCATGTCCTCCAGTGCCCGTGGGATGTATCTTCCCAATTATGTCTATTCCCCATACTGAGAATGGCCAAGGGGATGTCAATGTAGTGAGATAGGAAGATGGCTGATGCCGTAAATTGGCGTATTCCTGAAACTTGGCGCATTTCTTAACGAAATTGAGTCAGTCGGCCTCCATGGTGGACCAGAAATAGTCTGCCCTTTGAATCTTTTTCGCTAACATTCTGCCATTCATGTGTGGTCCACACTCTGCTCCATGTATGGAGGTCATTAGCTCCTCTGCTGACTTGGCATCAACGCAAAGTAGGTTAACGCCTGTGGCGGTCTTCTTGTAAAGTCGATCGTGAATGATGCAGTATTGTGCTGCCATCATTCTGATCGCTCTTTGTCGTTTAGAATCAGCCTCAGCAGGATAATCCCCTTTTTTCAAGTACGTATAAATGTCGAAGAACCATGCATTCGAGTCTGCGATGGGCTCTTCTATGGAGTACACATAGGCGGGCTGGTCGCGCCGCTCCACTGTTATAGGAAATTCGTAAATTCCTATTGGAATAGCAATCATGGAGGAGAGTTTAGCTAAGGCATCTGCCAACTCATTATTATCTCTGGGTAGGTACTTGAACTCAATGTGCTCAAATTGCGTCGCAAAGCCCAACAACCGGCGTTGATAAGCCATTAAAGATTTATTTCTGACCTTCCAAGCGTTCTTGGCTTGATTGATGATAAGGCTAGAGTCACCAAACACCCTGATGTGCCTTACTCCTATAATTAATGCTACTTGTAATCCGATGATGCAAGCTTCATACTCGGCCGCGTTGTTGGTCGCGTCGAATTCAAGTTTGACAGAAATAGGATGATGCTCTCCTTCAGGTGATATTAAGAGCACCCCTGCGCCACATCCCATTTGGTTAGAGGCACCATCAAAATACATTTCCCACGTGATCTCATCAGTATGAAAGACTTCTTCGTCTGGGAATTCCAAGTTAGTGTTTGGAGGTTCCTGACAAGGAAAATCTGCAAGGAAGTCCGAGATGGCTCTTCCCTTGATGGACTTTTGAGGCACGAACTTTAGGCTGAACTCTGATAACATAACTACCCATCGAGCTATGCGATTATTGATCGTGGGTTGCTCCATGATGAACTTGATCGGGTTGCACTCAGCGATCACATGCACTGTGTGTGACAACATATAATGTCGAAGCTTCTTCGTTGCCCAAACCAACGCGAGAGCCATCTTCTCAATGTTGGTGTATCGACTCTCACAGTCACCGAATTTCTTGCTGAGGTAATAGATGGCGCTCTCCTTTCCCTTTACCTGTTGAGCCAACATAGCTCCCATCGCAGAGTTGGTTATTGTGAGGTAAAGGAGTAGAGGCTCATCTGGTACCGTGGCGCATTAATCTGAGGAATGGGTCAAGTACTCTTTGATTTAGTCAAATGCTGCATGACAATGATCATCCCATTCCACCTTTCATCCTTTCTTGATCCTCGTGACTAGAGGTGCGCAAGTCATAGTGAGTTTGGAAATGAACCGACTGATGTATTGTACACGACCAAGGAAACGTCGAATTTCCTTCTCTGTCTTAGGCGGTTTCATCTCTTGAATTGCCTTGATTTTTGATGGGTCCACCTCGATCCCGCGCTGACTGACCACAAAACCTAGCAGCTTGCCTGATGTAACCCCAAATGCGCATTTTCGGGGATTGAGCCTCATGTTGTATTTCCTTAATCGAAGGAAGAACTTGCGAAGATTGGGGAGGTGTCCTTCCCTGGTTTTGGACTTGACGATCATGTCATCCACGTATACCTCTACCTCCTTGTGCATCATGTCGTGGAGAAGGGTATTCGCAGCCTTGTTGCACGTGGCCCTGCGTTTTCAGCCGAAAGGCATTCTTGTATAACGACGCACTTACCGGAGTGGTGAAGGATGTCTTTTCCATGTCCTCTTCCACCATTTTGATTTGATTATACCCTGCGTAACCGTCCATGAAGGACAACATCTCATGGCCACAAGTGTTGTCTACCAATACGTCGATATGTGGTAAAGGAAGTCATCTTCTGACCGCTTTGTTCAAATCTCGGAAGTCAACACATACCCTTATTCGCCCATCTTTCTTGGGAACGGGGACAATGTTTGCTACCCAATCGGGGTAGTGCACTGTTCGTATGAACTTGGCCTTTAACTGTTCCATTACCTCATCTTCAATCTTTTTTGACCAATCTGGCTTGATTCTACGAGCCCTTTGTTATACTGGCTTAGCGTCGGGATACAATGGAAGGGTATGTTCAGTGATGTCCCTGTCGATACCTGGCATGTCCTCATACGACCATGCGAACACATCTTTAAACTCCTTAAGAATTTTTGTGAAATCCTGTTGCTCCTTGTCTGTTAGGGACTTTCCTAATTTGAGCTCCCGGGGCATATCCTCCGTCCCTACATTTATGCTTATGGTATCTTCAATGATTTCCACTTTTTCCTCAAATGCATCCATGGCTTCTGTTAATTCATTTTGGTCTTTTAAAGGTTCAGCATATTTATTATCAGTGTTGGCACAACAGTTCTAGTAGGCGGAAATGTTCATCTTATTAAATGCAGAAACGGATACATCAGCAGATTCTGGGTTAATCCCGACCAACTCAGCACTACTAGAACCTGACTCTATGACCTTTGGGACAGACTCTCCCACAGAAAGTGTAAATTTATTCTCTTCATCATCGATCCAGGTGATCTCACGATGGCCTTCGTCTTCTGCGATCAACAGACTTGGATCAAAGCTTGGGTTGGAAAGTGCGGCGATGACAGGATCGACGGCTTCTTCCTTGCGCGCCTCTTGCACAAAGAGCATTCCAAAAATGCCGCCTCCGGCGAGGTGGGTCCATTCCAAAGGTGGACGACTTCCCCTAGACGGGATGAATGTGGCGGTCGTGGTGACAGCACAGTCATTGAAAATTTCTAATCCCGCCACTAGGATACCCTGAGGTTTTAGGTAATGTGGTTCTGGGAAGCCGTAATAGGGGAAGTCATCACCCTCTCTCAAGAACTGTCCGTTAAGAGTGCGTGGATACGGTTTGACTTGGTATAGGGTTGGAGGGTTGTCCAATCTTTTCTGTTTAGCCATGGCTAGCTTCATCAGTTTCACTTCCTCCTCAGTTGGTTTGTAGCCTAGCCCGAACCTTCCTTTGTTCTTGAACACCTTGAAATTTGGCGCCAACTTGTTCTTAGGATTTCGGCCGAGTGGCATCCCCGGAAAATGACCTTGCTTCATCAATATAGCATGGATATTAGGGTTTGAGTAGGGATCGAAGTCAAAGTGAGTTTGATCCTGGCTCAAAGCCGCTACCATTTCAAAGCTGTGCAACTCCTCGTCAGCCGAGCTATGTTCAATCTCGAGTGTGGGTTTCTTGGGGTCAAAAACGGCACTGAGGGGTTTACTTGAGATCGTGACCACTTGACCTTGAATGATTAATTTCACCTTCTGGTGCAAGGTGGAGGCGACCGCATTGCACTCATGTAACCAAGGCCTTCCCAACAGCATGTTGAAAGAAGCCGGGATGTCAAGAACGACGAACTCAACGTTCTTACTTATGTAGTCCATGGTGATGGGAAGCACAACCGATCCTAGCGACTTGCGAGGGGAGTTATCGTATGCGCGTAGCTGAACAGTATTTTGTGTCAAATGCTGTTTTTGAACTCCCAACTTTTGTGCGGTTCTCCATGGACAGACATTGACGGCCGAACCATTATCCACGAGAACAAGTGGTATGGTTTGAGTAGAGCACATGGCGGTGAGGTAAAGAGCTTTGTTGTGAGACCCTCCTTCCTCAGGTAAGTCTTCATCCCCGAAGGTGATGGTAGGCTTCCCGGAGGTGATGTGAGAGATGAGATCTTCTGGTGATGCTGAGGTAGGGACCATGAGCTTATTGAAGGCATCCAGTAGTATTTTCCTATGTTCTTGCGAGGCACACAAAAGTTGCCAAATCGTGACTTCGGCCTTGGTTTTCTTCAACTGTGTGAGGAAAGGATCTTCTGGTGGAGGTGTCGGGGTTCCCGTCGCTTCGGGATTAGGGGTCGCTGCTGACAAGGTAGCATTCTTGTTATAGTAGCGGCCGGACCGAGTAAGGATTGCAGCTTGAGGAGTTGTTACTTCTTCCACATCTTCTCCCTCGTCAGAAGAATCGTACAACGGATGTCTATCGGTTTCATGGTCAGTGGACTCTTCACCTTCTTCTTCATTATCGCTGTCCCAAATGCCGTTGATGATGAGTTCCTTCGTAAGCGGAGGAATAACTGGGATAGGTTGACCCACTTCAGTGATGAGAGTGGAAGGATCAAAACGATTCTTCTCCAAAAAGATGGCATTGGTGTGATTAGGCAACGGGTTCTCCTTGTTGTTGGGCCTTCGAGGCGGGTTTGGTGGAGGAATAACACCGTCCCGGATTAGCCCTTCGATCTTGTTTTTCAAAGACCAGCATACTTCGGTGTCGTGACCTCGACAGCGATGGAAATTGCAGTATTTGTTTCCATCCCACTTTGGAGGCTTAACATCAGGTTCAGATGTCGGCAAGGGCAATTGGATGATGCCCTTTTTCACAAGCCTTTCCAACGCCTTGGCGTAAGACATGTCCAGCGGGTGGTAAGAGTCATACTTCGGGGTATATGGCCTTCGTTGGATGGAATTAGTCTCAACAGTTTTCTGAGGGGGGCTAGGCGCGCTAGTGGCCCTCCTGTTGGAGCTAGATCCTTTCCAACCAGAATGTTGTGTGCTTTTTTCATTGTTAACAGCTTCAATTTGCACACACAAGTCCTTCAAAGTTTCAAAGTCCTTGATGGATTGGAAGCCAAAATGCCGTGTGATGCAGGGATGAATACTTTGCTTGAAAGTGCTTAGTTGCATCCTAAAGGGGACAGACTCATCGATTTCGGATAGCATGGAGTGCCATCGCTCGTAGTAAGAGAGGAATGACTCGTCCTCCCTTTGTTTCATGGAAGTTAGGTCATCTACCGTGACCTCCTTTTCTTTGAGCGACTAAAATGACTTATGAAGGCCTTGAATAACAAATGCATTGGTCTTGACTTGCGGGGGTAGATTTTGGTACCATACCTTGGCCTTACCTTCTAGAGTGGAAGGGAAGACTGTGGTGTAGAGACCTTCATCTACCTTATGGAGGGGAGCCAGCCTCATGAATTCCTCCAAGTGATGAGATGGGTTTTAAGAGGGCCTAAATTTTATGTTCGGCACCTCAACCTTGTCCCTTACTCTCGATACATGGTGTTTGGGGATGGCCAAATCCATGCAAGCGTCGGTAAAGGTCGGATCAGCTTTCATCATCCTTCTGGTGAGCATATCGACCTTCTCTTCAAGTTTTTTGACATAGGGGTCCTCCGAAGTTTTAGAGTTATTCGGTACAAGTTTGGACTTGACTTCACCAGATGACTTAGGTTTTGGGCCTCCATTTTTGGATTTGGGGTGACCCTCTCCAGCCCCGTCATCAGCCTCGGCCTCAGACTCGGAGCCATAATAGTTTTCCTCTTCCTTAAGTTCGATGCCCAGCTTTTTGTTGATCTGCTTAATGGCTTCCAGCACGCCATTCATGGTCTGTTGATTTTCACTGAACTTCTTTTCTAGCTTCTCATTGGTTCTGTCCTCCTGGTCTGCCATGCAAATGGCAATCGCTTCTGCAGCTCGTCTGACCCAGTCGTGCTTGTCACCATAATTCTCCCCGAAAAGGTTGTTGGCGAGGGATCCTGACATGGTGGATTCACTGGATTCACTGGATTGGGCAGGCGGTCTGTAGTTGGGATTGTGAATGAGCCTGCCGGTTTGCGGGTCACGGATGCGGGCTTGGAGACGGTACGCTATCCTGCCTGCATGGAAACTGATTATTGCTCGAAAGAACCTTTATGCCACCCGCCCAATGCATGTATGACTTAATGGACCTATATGGACTTAGGACATGAACATGACGCCTACATGCTGACATAAGGGTGACTCACCCACTTTTATGGGAGTGCATGTCCTAACTCTATATGGACCTAGCATGATGACTGACAAGACTGATATTCATTGGGTATCTGACTCAAGGAGCGTTATAAAGGGCCGAATAGGATCAATAGTAAGTGGATTGGGCTGACTGCAGTATCGAACAGTTTGGCCCGATGTGGAAGGAGAAGAAAAACAGGCTCAAACCCGTCTGGGTTTGAACTGTAATTCCTCCCTTTCAAATGGGCATAGACAGGATTTCCCAGTGAGTCCAACTAGGCCAGGCCCATCAAACCCGTCTGGGTTTGGGCCCGTCCGTCTCTCATATGATCCTACGCGGGCTAGAATGACGTTCCACTCATGTTCGGGCTAGGCACTTGGACTCAACTTTTACAGGATTAATTTACATGACATACAGATGCGTGATGAGCCTAACCATGGCTTTAGATTCGGGGTTTTTCTAGGTTTAGGGAAATGAATAGGGTACCACATGTTCTTGCCCCGGTGCATTTTCCCTATATGGAGTTCATAGGAAAAATGTGTGGGGTGTTGCTCTTTGGGTTTCAAGGAAACCTTTGGAGTGTAACACGGGTGAGAGGAGAGATTAAATGCTTGGCGATGTAAGTGCATCCCACAAGTAGTGACCTCCCGCTCTCGGGATTGATTCCTAGTTTTAAAACCTAAACCAACGCTTTTGTGCTCCCCAGCCATAAAGGCCCAAGAGTAGCCTGGTATGCAGTATGCCTAAAAATGATAAAAATGTGAAATAAATTAATTTCTCCCTTTTTTTTTAAAAAAAAACTAAAATTTAATTCTTTCAAGTTTTACCCTCTTTTTAAGTTTAAGTCCCCAGTGGAGTTGCCAATCTGTAGACCCCGAAAAATTGAAGACCTTTTTCGCGGCGCTACTTAAAAAAAATGATTGGGAGCCGACTAGGATTGCTTAACCTTAAATAAGGTTGAACTTTTAAGAATATTTTTGCTGATAGATTAATTTGATATATGCGTCATAATACCGAGATTCACTCTTTTTTAAGAAAAAGAAAGAAAGAGATATAAAAGGAAAGGGAAAATGAGAAAACCCGTCTGGGTTCATTATTTGAACTAAACCGGGTTTCGCTATTGTCAGACCCAAGAACAAATACACTAAAGGAAAGATTGAATAGAAGGTGATAAACCCGTCTGGGTTCATGAACTGAACCGAGCTGGGTTATCACTGGTGCTATCCACAGATTGGACCGAAGAAATAGCAAAGCAAAAGAATGAAAAGAAGGTAGTAAACCCGCCTGGGTTCATGGATTGAACCAAACCGGTTTATCTCTTGCGCTATCCACAAATTAGACCAAAGAAACAGTAAAAAAAAAAAAAGGAATGAGGAAGGGGTTTCAGAACTCGTCCGAGTTCATACCTTCATATCCTCATTTCATTCTATCATTTTCCTCGAAAGGATAAGAGCGCACCACAGAAATGAAAAAGAACATACCGAAATATGAATATAGAGTCGCCAGTTGAATTTTTAGGAAAAAAACAACAAACCATTTTAATACGAACTCCGGTCTACGAATCCAAAGACGGATTCGGGGGTAAGGTTACGAATTTGACAATTAAAATGTCAAATCCGCCTATTCAACCGAATAGACTCTACTAGAATTAAATCAAAGCAGAAAAAGTTAAAAGGGAGGAATTAGATATAAATTTCACAAGTTTAACATTAATGTCATGCAAAATATTGAATTGAAAATACAAATGATACGTAAATTCGATAGGTTACATTACATGGTTTACATCAATGTGATAATTATTCTAACCTTTAATGAAGTAGCATGCAAAGGGAGAGAAGAGGTAGAGAGAATATGCTAGTGTCAATACTCTAGCATAATCTCGTGTTCTTGAAATGAGAGGGGTTAGGGTTTAATTTATAGTGGAATGAGGAGATTAGGGGTACGTTTAGGGTTGTAGTTTGTAGCCGCGGACTCGATAACTCAACCGGGTTTGGGCTGAAAGATGGAATGAAAATTGGCCAAAACCAGACGGGTTTGGGCTGAAGGAGGAAATGACATTGGCCCAACCCAGACGGGTTTGGGCAGGATTTCTGTTGGGCCGTTTTGCTCGCTTCCGGGTTAGAAAGGTGATGGATCTGCATGCTACTAGATTACTCGGCTAGCTTATTTTTACAGATAACTAAAATTAATACCGGTACAAAATCTGGTGTCTACAGGAAGTCATTTCGGGATGTGTCTTCAACTCTATCCGGCTCGGATTGTAAAGCCTCCAAGTGTTTATCTTCTACGGAATCATCATGTGCCCTTTCAAGCACGTACGAATTCTTTAGATGCTTAACCATGAACGCTTTCACCACATTGACTCTAAAGCATGATTCCTTGAAAGAAGGCTCCTTTTTCGAGTTGTCGAGGTCAAAGTCGATGCGCTCATTCCCCACATGAAGGGATATCCGGCCATTTTTCACATCTATCATAGTTGCGGCCGTGGCCAAGAAGGGTCTTCCTAAGATAATAGGAATGTTTGCATCTTCATCCATCTCTAGGATCAGAAAATCGCATGGAATGAGAAATGCCCCACTTGAACCGGTACATCCTGCAAAATGCCCAAGGGTCTCCTTATTGTTCGATCGGCAAGCTGAAAGTTAATTGTGGTTGGGGTTAGGTTATCTAAGTTCAACTTCTTGCATATGGAATACGACATGACGTTAACACTTGCCCCAAGATCACAAAGTGCTTTGCCAATTTTCATGTCTCCAATGGCACATGGAATAGAGAAACTACCGGGATCGGCGAGTTTCTTGGGGGTCTCACTCCCTATTATAGCACTACACTCGGCTGTGAGATGAATGGTAGACTCCTCCTTTATCCTTTTCTTATGGGTGAGGAGGTCCTTCAAATGTTTCTTGAAAGATGGCACCTCCGAAATAGCATCCATAAATGGGATGTTCACCTGAAGCTTTTTCAACATTTCAATGAATCTTGAAAATTTTGCATCGATCTTATGTTGAATTAACATCCCAGGAAAAGGAATTAGAGGTCGATATGGCTTGGGCTTCTCCGTAGCATGCTCATTGCCATTTTCATTCACACATTCCTTTCCTTTTTCCATTCGCTCTTTAGACTTCGTTTTCTCTCCCAACTCATATTCTTTTTCATCACTAGCCTGTTCAACCATGACTTCTCTTCTTTTTCCTTCACATCCTCTACATCCTCTACATCCCCCCTCATCTTCCCCTTTCTCCCCCAAAGAACTCTCATCCACCATAATAGGCCTATCAATCTCTCTCCCACTCCGTAAAGTAATAGCATTCACATGGGCCCTCGGGATAGGTTGAGGTTGGCTAGGGAGAGTTTGAGGCAATTTTTTTGGCTGGGTAACTTAGGCCAATTGAATTTGAAGGCTTATGAGGCGAGCTCGGTCGCTCTCTTGATTGGCGATAATTTGCTTTAACATAACCTCAATGGTTGACTCTTGGGGTGGTTTGGATGATTAGGAAACTTGAGAATGGTGGGGAAGTTGTTGAGGTTGGTTGTGATGGTAATGTTGGGTGTTTTGGTTATAGGCGTGGTTCCCTTTGGGGTGAAAAGCAGCTTGGGTTGTATAGGAAGGATGGATGACATTCGTTTGCTCGGATGATTGAAGCTTTGCACATTGTTGTGTAAGGTGCGGACAGAAGCAAAATTCACACGTAATAACCTTGGTGGTGGGAAGGGGAGCCTTGGCGCAACAGTTGAGTTGTTGCCTTGTGATCGTGAGGTCACGGGTTCGAGTCCTGGAAACAACCTCTTGCAGAAATGCAAGGTAAGGTCTGCGTACATTACACCTTTACAGTGGGACCCTTCCCCGGACTCCCGCTTGCAGAGACGCTTTGTGCACCGGGTTGCCCTTTATAATCTTGGTGGTGGGAGTGGATGTAATGGTGTAAATGCTGAATTTTGTCATTCAATACAGCTTTGTAATTATGTAATTTTTTTGATAATTTATTTTTATTTTTAATTTAGGATTAAATGCCAATAATTTTTGAAATGCACACATTCTTCCTATGTTGAAATCCCCAAAATCAAACCAAATCGAATCCCTCTTTATTTTATTTCATCCTTCCTCCCTTTTCTAAATCAAATAAAATCGTCTTTTATTTGATTTAATCCTCCCAATATTCTCTCATCACCACCATAAATAAATTCACCTCCACCATTATAAATACATCCTCATTTCCACTCTTTTTCCACACATCAAAATCATCTTAGGAGTATTGACACTAGGTGATTTTACCTACTCCTCCTTCTCCTTCTCCTTCTCCTTCTTCTTATTCTCCTCATCATCATCTTGTATTCACAATCTTGGCTTTAATTTGAGGTTAGCATCACTTTTCTTATTTTATTTTCACTTTGTTATGATGTAAATTTTTACTTGAAGAAATAATATTGATGCTCTAATCTATTTGATTAAATGCTAACTTGTAAATATTTATGCTTACGTTCTTTTATTTTATTTTATTAGTTGCATTTATTTGTTTTATTTCATTTTTGCATTTAATCATTTCATTTGTATGCACTAAATAATATTGATTAATTTAATTAATTCTCCTCTTCTACTCTTTTCTTTAATTGACCGATTTAGTAGAGTCCGTACTTTGACCGGACGAATTCGAGAGTTATTACTGTTGAATTCGTAACCTTACCCCTAGATCCAAATATCATTGTTTGTAGTTTTTGGAGTTTAAATTGAGTTTATTAGTTTTTCTTAAAAATTAATTGGCAACTCTTTTGATTTTTATTATTTTGATTCAATTGAACATAATAATAAAATTTATTTAAATCCTCTAAAGACTAAGACATGCCATTCAACTCGTCATACACCGCGTGGGACATCATGGAGTTTCCTCGGGTCCTACAAATGCGACTCCACTTGGGACTTTACTTTAAGAGGGTAAAACTTGAAAATCATTTTTTAAATTTTCGATTAGAAAGGAGAAATTGGTTATTTTAATTTTTATTATTCAGTTAGGCATCAAGCATACATACCCACATCTTGATTTCTTTCGTATATCGAGATGAACCCGAAGGTACCGTTTAGGATTTTAACCCAAATTCCCCTTTCGAACAAAGTGTACTTTCGACTTCATAAAGGAATGAACTCCACATTTCAAGAAGATTGCAAGTTACTTTTCCACTCATAAAGCACTCCAAAATTCTCGGGATTGTGAATTTACATTTTTCCTTTTAATTTTGTGAGAAACACATGGGTCACATTACTATGAACTCCATAGAATTTGTGGCGTGTGAGAGGCATGAGTATGTTAGTCTTAAGGATATGACCTTAAAACCTTGAATATAGAACCTTGGTTAGGTGCATCCCTCACTTGTAAGCTATGTGTATCCCTTTTATATTTTTTTAATGTATAAATTATGCGCTACATATTTTCCTTTTGTTTAATTTTTTTTAAGTCGGTCCCATATTGCATTTCTTCCAAATGTAGCTTTAGTTTAGATAATAGTCAAATGAAACTTAAGTAGGCCCAAAAGTCTCTCTTAGGCCCAAGTCGAAAGGAATGACTATGTAAGAGGTCCAAGTTTGACTTTATCCAACCCTAAGTGGCACTTGATCCCTAAGGTGTTTATTCAGTTGTTAATTAAATTTGGGTCCATTAAAACTTTAATGTTGACACGATTTTATGATGACTTGATGGATACCTCCCTTCTTCATTGTACATACGTCATCTTAGAACAGGAGTCTGCATGTAAGCCCAAAAGTGGGTGAGTCCATCCAAAAAAAAAAAAAATCAGTATATAGGCATTGTTTGCATTAGGTTGTCTCATATAGGTCAACTAGGTCACAGCATGCATCACATAGGTAAATATCGAGGTTATCTTTTGAGGTTTATGGTTTCTATACAGGTAAAATAGGACCTAAAGAGTTTAGAGTCAAATCTTGGGCAAGAGTCGGATCCCATAGACTGTCAAGCTATTCCCGTCTACAACACCGAGCAAGAACCCATCTACCGACGTTGATTCTGATACCTCCTCCCCAACCTCGTTAACAGATAGTGACACTGTGTCCATTCCTTCGAATTTCATGGCTGAAATCCACAACCACGAGCAAGAAGGATGCGACAAACCTGTCACCGCTAGGCACCTTTCTGATTTATTACTGGAGGTCGGTGGGTTGATCGATATTTGGGTTAACCAATAAGACCGTCGAACTGAGGGCCTCATCCAAGCCATCCAACGCATCAACGAAAGGCTTGGCATCGAGGAGGATGACTGAGATCAAGATGCTAGAAGCAACTGCGCCATAAGGTTTGAGCCCCAGGATGAGCAATGTAAGCTCTTCTGAGACAATAGAGTTGACAACCTGCATAATGTGCTTAGACATATTCCTATGTTTAGGGATCATCTATTAGACATTAGCATGCCAAATGCACCACGAGCTAGACTCCCCGATAAATTTTCCTTACCCGAGAAGAAATTAAGGTCATGGAGAACCCCACTCACCATGTGCGTAGCGTCGCACATATAATGTCCTTAAAAGAAGTAAACCCTAGCCTATACGATCATGTTTTTCCTTGGACCCTAAGCGACGAAGTCCTGAAATGATACTACACCTTATCGGTAGATGTCCAGGAAAATTGGGAAGCCACCTACAAGGTCTTCATCCAACAATACACGACCAGTCAGGACGCTGATATAACCATGAGTGATATGGCAGCAGTCAAGCAAGGTGAAGGAGAGTAATTCATGAATTATTTTCACCGTTGGAGTGCACAAAAGGCTCTAATGGCTGACAAAATGACCTTGGACTATCAGATCCAAGTATTCATAGAAAGACTGAAACCAAACTTTGCTCATTATATGGATTGTTAAATCATTCCCGATTATGCATCATTAAAGAAGCTAGGGTCAATTATAGAAGAAAAAATAGCAAAGACGGTGACATCTCCCTAGTGAACAAACACCAAACTCATAAGGGACCTTCTGGCTCTTCCCCATTAAATAAATCTGCCAAGGTCCAGGTCGTGCATCAATACATGTCATTCACGCCTATCGTTGACACTTACACTAAAGCACTAGAACGCCTCCTCAAGACGGGTAAGATACAACTGCTCCCGGTAAAGCTTGAACCCGTAATTAAGGGGAAGTATTGGGAAGACGAAAATTTCTACAACTATAATTGCTTTAGGGGACGTTATATTGAGAATCAATTCAACTTCAAAACCAAACTTGAAGATATGTTCCTATAAGGGAAACTGCCATTGTCAAAAGCAGCAAAAAAATGCCATTAGATTTCTTAATGTCGCGTCTTTTAATTTCATGGGAATTGTTTACATTTTCAATATCAGTTGGGATGTATCCCCAGTAGATTTTATGTATTCATCTTAGTTGTATTCAATAAAGATGAAATCTCTCTTGATTTTGACTATCATCTTCCCCAACCCTTGCTTTGTTTCTATACTGTTAAGAAGAGAATCTTATACTTGCATTCTTGATTTGAATTGAAGAGCTCACTCACTCATATGACCATCCAAGTTTGACACATCCATCATCTCACATTTTCCATTCCATCTCACATCTAGATCACACTTTCTTTACGCTTTTTTGTCCTACCCTAAGTCCAAGGTTAACAAAGAGAAGAGAGGCTGACTTCACCACCAAAGCAAAGTTAGGCAAACGGAGAGACGTATCCCCAAAAAAAAAAAACAAAGGGAAATTTGAACACTCATCTAACAAGTTGGGCAAAAGGTTAGCAAAAGGAGAGAAGCTAACCTGAACACTGACCCAATAGGTTAGCAAAAGGAGAGAATTCAAAGTGACCAATAGTCTCTAAAAGTGAATTTCCCTATCTAATGAATCATGCAGCTCAACAAGACATGCCTAGGATAGGAGGCTTCCAACCATTTTACAACCTACATCATCATCCCCTTCATTTTCACCTCGCCTCTTTGCATACATCATTAAACTCTCTCACCATCTTCTAAACCACCACGACGAACCCGATCATTTATTCTACGACCACATCATCCTTAGACCCGCCTAAGCCAAATAATGTGTTGCGAGTAACAAACATAATTGATAGGAGAAATATAGATTGAGGTCGTCAAGTTAAAAAAAAAAGAGACTAGAAGAAAAGAAAAAAAAGGAAGAAAAAGAAAAAAAATCAAAGTAAAAAGAAGAAATGGCGTAAGAGGCAGTTGTTGGTCTACATACGTCACCTGTACACATCCCTTCACTTCAAGCCTTCATATCTCCCCTCACCATCTAACCCTACTGCTTATCTTAAAGTTCCCTTTGAGGCGTAAATCCTTTGAAGCTGCACTTGTCGAACTACGATTGGCCTGATTCCATACTGGATATGTAGGAGAACCTCTTTGAGGCCGGGCCATTGGAATTCACTTTTGAGAACTTTTAGACACCGGATTTTGGCACATGAACATATAACATATCAAGGCAAAAATGAAGAAGAAGAAGAAGTCGGTCAATAAGCTAGATTTTAGCATAGATTTTATGTACTTTTAATGTACTTTTAATTATTTCCTCTTTGTATATTTTTAGCTAGAAAATTAGGAAATTAGAAAAGGGAAAGCCAAGCCATGCAAGCCATGCAAGCCATAAGAGCGAGTACAAGAGGTCGCAGGATCGAAGCCTCACAAAAACAATCTAAAAATACCTCATATTAGCTCAAAACAAAGGCTATCTCCGCCCAGTGTGAACCACCACTTCCCGAGGTTGGCGAGTTTACACAACACCGTCCAAGCATGCATGGATGAAGCAGATGCATCTCCCCCCTAGCGTAGTGGCCGACCGGCCTATAAGCGAAGACCACACGTGGTCAATTGACCACGTGTTGCCGTCCATCTCCATACACTCCCCACTACTGCCTAGCTATCTGTGCCTTACTGCCTTGGACGAGAGGTGGGATGTATGTGATTGCATGCATGTATCCTACCACCTCTCATTCTCCTATAAATACCCTACTCCTCAAAGATAAACTCAATCATTCACCCATTCTTCCCCCCTACCAATTGACTCATCCATTCTTCCTCCTAATTCTCTCATCTCTCAAATCTCATAAACTCTCTCTGCTGCTTATACTCCCATATCATCTCCCTTGTCATTCTACTACCATCTTTATTATCCTCCATCATATTTCTTACCACCATAATCCTCATTCATAACCACAAAAGCCTAAATACATATCCTATTCTATCCATCCCAAACTCCACCTAAAATCCTAGCCTAAACACATTCATAACAACAAAAAGAGCCTTCTTTCCACCCTCTTTCTTATCATCTTTTCTATCAGCATCTTGGCACTTTGAGAAGAGGTTTCTAAGGCATCAAAGAGGATTCATCAAGCATCTAAAGGCTAGGCAAGGCTTTTTCCCAACAAAGTAGCAATGTAAGCTTCTAAGTGTTCTTATTTACTTGTACATAATTGTGTATTTTGTATCTTTCTTTTATCTTGTATATTTCATTCTCGTTGCATGATTCAATGAAATGATTCTATAAAGTATACCTTCATTTCCCTTCCAAACTTTATCAAAAGCACACTTTAAACTTTTAGTAGAGTCTTTCCTTTTGTGAGAGGCGAACTCTTAAAGTTTACTTTTCGAGTTCGTAGCCTTACCCCCGAATCCATTCTTGGGTTTCGCAGGCAGAGTCTTTCTTTCTTTTCCTTTTGGTTTTGTCTTGGCTTTTCCCTTAAAAAGTCGGGTGGCAACTCCCATTTTGAACTAAAACACATCGAGGATCGCATAAACTATGGTTAACATGGTTTTACAATGTATCGATGCAACTTTAGGGTTTCTTTCTTATATTTCTAAATAATATTTGCATAAAAAAACCTCTTTCGAGCCTAACATTTAAATGAGCAAATTGGGTTAAATTTAGAAGAGTTTGGAACAAGTGGATGTTCACTCTTAAATGTTTAATTCAAGGACTCATAAAATGCCTAAGTAAAGGGAAAGTGATTTTACAAAATATTATTCATGAAATGTACGACTAATTCCTAAAGAGTTTTCAAAGGTTAAACCCGAGCACAAATCATCAAATCACACCCCAATCCACGTGGATGTTCGGAAGCCCGAACGACGAGGAAAAATGTCCACAGGATTTTTGGCGACTCCACTGGGGAGTTTTTCTAAAGTGGGTAAAACGTGAAAAAAGTTTGTGTGCTTTAAATCTTTTGGAAGGGAAATGAATTTTACTTTATATTATTAAGTAATTCTTTTTAGGCATAATGCATTGCATATATCGGGGCACTCCCTTGACATGTAGTATGTCATAGGACCACGTTAATCGACGGTATTAGACTTTTTCTCTCTAAACCACAAAAATAACCCATGCGATGCCGAACCGGCCATACTCAATTGGTGCACTTACACCGAGAGAGCATTGGTCACCACATCCACTCATGCATCACTCTACGAGGTCTCCACACGAGCCTCCAAGAGTAACACCCCACACATTCAGGTTGCCTTTACAACAAGAGTGCACCGGGGCGAGTACATGAGCCGCTAAACCTTATCCAACCAATAAACCCTTTTGTACATAGAACCTTGGTTTAGGATACCTCTTGTTCATATGTATACTATGTGCTATGTGTTTAAATTCTTTGTAAAGAGTCGACCCAAGTTTAGGAGCGTTGTTCTAGTCCACATAGTAGTCGTTGGGCTGAGAAGAGTCATGTTCACCAACTAAGTTAATTAACCTCAAAAATTGTGGTTGACCTAGTGGTTGGGCTAATTTATCTATAAAGGTTAATTATCTTGGTCCAAAAAGTAAACTCAACTCGCCTTTGATGATTCTATATGGCCCTTTACGATATTTTCTTAACGAAGGTCTAATAAACCTGATAAAAGTCAAAACAAAACTAGTGGGTAAAGTCTTAGACTGCATAATAATCATTGGGCTAGATTAAATTAATTTATCGAGTTAATTGTCGAATCTATCACACTTATGGTCGGCCTGTGGTTAGGCCCAACTATATCAGATTTGGCAATTAAGTCCATAAATCAATTATAACTCGCCCGTTGTTGGTTTTATTCACTCCTTTATGATACCTGCTTTCCGGTAATTAAATAAGTAAAAAATGGAATAGGAAGAAGGGTCGTCGGTCCAGTTAATCATTGTTTTAGTCCGCATGGCAGTCAACATGGCTCGAATTAAATCTGCGTTGGTAGCCCAAATTACGGATTCTCCTTAAACCGGTCGCCCTGTGGATGGGGCCCATCTGAATTGAGAAACACTGATTTGTGCTCCTTGACTTAGGCTTGATTCGCCATGCCTGACTTTATTCGACCTCTTGTAATGATTAGTTGGCCTTAGGTCTAATAAACCTGATTAAAAGTCCAAATCAAATTGGTGGATAAAATTTTATACTGTGTAATAGCCACCGAGCTGGAGTAAATTAATTTATCGAATTGATTGTCAAATCCATCATACTTATGGCCGGCCCGTGGTTAGGCCCAACGATATTGGGTTTGGTAATTAAGTCCATAAACTAATTACAACTTGCCTATTGTTGGTTTTATCCAGTCCTTTACGATATCCACTTTCCTAAACAAATAGAATAAAAAATGTATAGAAAGAGTATACTGTCAGTCCTGTTGATCATTATTCTAGCCCGCGTAATAGTCAGTATGGCTTGAGTTGGACTGATAAATTTTCCGAGTTACGGACTTTCCTTAAAACGGTTGGCCTGTGGATGGGGCCCATCCGAATAGAGAAACACTGACTCGTGATTCCTTATTCAGTTCTGATTCGCCATGCTTGGCTTTATTCAACCCTTTATAATGATCAGCTGTCCTTAGGGTCCATATAGAGTTAGGTCTGTAAGGTAGATAAAGTGTGTTGTAGTCCATGTGTATGTGTATGTGCATGTGTCTGTGTGTGTGTTTGTGCATGTGTATGTGTATGTGCATGTGTTTGTGCCTGTATGTGTCTATGCATGTATTTGTGCCTGTGCGTGTGCATGTGTATGTGTCTATGCATGTGTTTGTGCCTGTGTGTGCATTTGTATGTTTTTGTGCATGTGTATGTGTATGTGTATGTGTATGTGTATGTGTATGTGTATGTGTATGTGTATGTGTATGTGTATGTGTATGTGTATGTGTATGTGTATGTGTATGTGTATGTGTATGTGCATGTGTATGTGCATGTGTCTGTGCCTGTGTTTGTGTGTGTACGCGTTTGAGTCTTTGTTAGATTTTTGTTAACACGTGCTTTGAGTCGTCATACGTGTTTGAGTCTTTACGTTTTGGTTCACACGTGCTTTGAGTCTTTTTAGGTGTAAATACGTATTTGAGTGTGTTGAGTCTTAGTTAGGCGTAAATATGCTTGTTTAAGTTTGCTGAGTCTTTTATAGGTGTAAGTATGTGACTGTCTGTTGAGTCTTCATTAGAGTCTGATGTATGCAAACTCCCAAAGATTAGAGTATGGAACTTACAGTACACCACACAGAAACACACTTGCAACTGAGGCTTTATAACAAAGCTAGTTGGATGCAATCAGCTGGAATGGATGACAACCCAATAAGGAATTAAAAGGATAGATTTATGCTCAATCTGATACAGACACACCACAGAATGATCACAAGGGCAGGGACTTAGTTACCTCAACAGCTATAGACTCACCACTGTTGAAGCAAGCAAGCTCTACACACACCACCAGGCTTGCTTGCTCCTGGATACTGAAGTAGATTTAACCAATTGAGAGTTTACTGACACTCACAAACGAGAGGCTCAACTATGGCACTCAGAATGCTATTGAAATATCACTGATTGTGTCCTGAAGCAGCTGAATACATCACTATATATAGCTAATCTAAAGCACTTTGATTAGAGGCACTTAATTTAAGCAACCTGCTAATCTCCCTTCTAAGCTAGCTGCAGAACTAAATCAAATACATTATATTACATCTTAGTCTAGCTAATATCATCCGGATACAATTGAAAATGAAAAGAAAAACAAAGCTTGCTTCTGATTGGACCAAACTCCCAAGGGTTGGCAATTTCAGCCAATCAGAGCCTTTCCTAGCTAGGGGGTAAAACTAAGTTATCTCAGTAACTTTCCCGGTCTTTCTTAAGCTAGATATAACCTCAATAGCTTAAGGAAGGCTGGAAAAGACTTAGTTAACCCTCATTGTAGCTGCATCAAAATAAGTTAGCCACAGGACTGGGATTCCGGAAAAACTGATAACAAACAACCTTGAAGGGTTGCTTGTTCAGGTGCCTGTAACTTGATACTTTCTTACTCGAACATGCTGGGGCTTGACTTGTCCTTGGAGAATGCATGCCAAGGAACAAAAAACTCCTGGGGAACTTGTGCCGAATCTCACTCAATTCATAGATACAGAATTAAGAAAGATGCCTGCTTGGACTGTTTGTACTGGGAACTGAAATTGACCTGGATGGCCAATACTGGTGGGATGAGTGGCTGTGTTGGCCAGGACTTGCCTTACCAAGGTGTAGCAAGTCTGGATGGATGAAGTTGGTGAGCTGGTGATTGCTGTAGAACTCCTGAACTGTTGTTAAGCTGGATGGAAGCCTGCTGTTTCTGCTGGAAATGTTCCAACAGTAGCTGAGTGTGGTTTAGCAAGGCTTGTGGCTGTTATTGCTGGTGCTGAAGCTGGTGCCTGATCCTCCTTGGGTGATGAAGATGATGAAGAAGTTGCTCGAGCTATTGCTGTTGCTAGATCATCCTCCTCTCCATGTTCTGAACTTGTTGGTGACACTTGTGCTGTTCCTGGACTTGCTGGATGGTCTCCATCAGAGTCAGGCCTAATTTTGAGGTATTGTTTTAGTCCGTGTAATAATCGTTGGATTTGAGAAGAAATGAATTTATAAACGTGATTAACTAGCCTTAAACTTTATGGCCGGCTTGGTTGCGAGGCCCATCCATTTCAAAGGTTAATTGGCCCTGTTTATCGATTCATTTTAACTCACCTTTGATGGTTTTATTCGACCCTTCTCAGTATTCTCTTATTTTGGGTCCAAAGAAATGATTAATAACAAAACAAAGTCAGTGTGTGTTGTTCTAGCACGCGTAATAGTCTCAAGGTTAGAGAAAATAAATTTATAAGCCTGATTATTAAGTCTAAAAATCCATGGTCGGCCCGTTGGTAAGCCCATCCATTGTCGAATTAGTGATTGAGTTTATAAGTATGTTTTGACTTACCTTTTGATGGCTTTATTCGGTCCTTTATGACATCCGCTTTCCATGAGTTTAAGTTAATAAGTATGTCGAGTCTCAAATAAAAAAAAGGTGTGTAAATAGAAGTTTAGAAGTTAGGCTGTCAGTGTGTCGAGCATTGTTCTAGTCCATATAATAGCCAACGCAGCTTGAGTTAACATAAGTTTGTTAGTTCAAGTGACGGATTCTCCGTAAAACGGTCGGCTTGTGGTTTAAGCCCATCCGAATTGAGAAATACTCACTTGCACTTTCCAACTTATGTCGACTCGTTATGTTTGGCTTTATCCGGCCCTTTATAATGCTCTTGTTGTAAAAAGTGTTGTTGTTGGTCTTAGAGTTGTATGGAGGTTAAGCGTTCCTGAGTCAGTAAATAATTGTTTTTCATTCTTTAGGACGTCTAATAGAAGTTAGGACTGGTGAACCTGTGTTATAGTTGAGTCATTTCCTGAGTTAGTGTATAGTTGTCTTACACGTTAGGAGGTAGCATGTATGGTCTAGTAAACCCAAGTTATGGGTAAGTCTTTGTGTTAGAGTCTACATGTAAGTGTCTGTAGTTCAGAGTCTGCAAGTAAGTGTCTTGCATTTCAATGTCAGAAAATTACTCGGAGGTACCCCAATATTTTGAGAAACTATTTTTCGGTACCCCAACTTTTCAAAACTAATTTTGAGGTACCCTTACTTTTTGGGTTAGTAATTATTTGGTGCTTTTTCGGCCATTAATTTTATTAAGTGACCGAAATACCATCATTCTTCTTCTTCTCCAAGGGTATTTCTTCAAGAAGGGAACAACAAGGGTATTTAGGTCATTTAAGAAAATTAATGGCTGGAAAAGCACCAAATAATTACTAACCCAAAAAGTAAAGGTACCTCTAAATTAGTTTTGAAAAGTTGGGGTACCAGAAAAACATTTCACCAAAAGTTAGGGTACCTAAGAGTAATTTTTTGGTAAATAAGTGTCTTTATTTTAAAGCCTTTGTTTAGAGTCACCATGTAAGTGTTCTTTTTTTTTTTTCTTTAGGAAGTCGCATATAAGGTCTAGGTCCTAGGTGAGTCTTTTCCTAAGTCAATATGTGTCTTTCATTTCTAGGAAGTCCAATGTGAGTCCATGTCATATGTGTCTATCTTCTTGAGTCAATATGCGTCTTTCATTTCTAGGAAGTCCAATGTGAGTCCATGTCGTGGGTGGGTCTTTTCGTGGTCAACATGTGTGTTCCATTTTTAGGAAGTTCAATGTAAACCTAGGTCTAGGATGAGTCTTTGTGTTAGTGTCTGCATGTAAGTGTCTTGCATTCTTTAGAAAGTTTTCATACGAGGTCTAGGTCATAGGCGAGTCTTTTGTTGAGTCAATATGCATCTGTCATTTTTAGAAAGTTTAATGTAAACCCAGATCATGGGTAAGTCCTTGAGTTATTGTTTAAGTGTCTTTCATTCTTTAAGAAGCCGCATATAGGGTTTAGGTCTTGGAAGTCATAAGTGAGTCATTGAGTCGTTTCTCTGGTTAGCACGTAAGGGTCCTTTAGTCGTTAGAGAGTCGCATGTAATGACCGTGTCATAGGTGAATCCTTTCTTAAGTCAACGTGAGTCTTTTCATTTTTTTTAGAAAGTCCAAAGTAAAACCCATGCCATGGGTGGGTCGTTAGGTCATTTTTGAGTCAACAGGTAAGTGTCTTAAATCCTTAGAAAATCTCATATAGGTCTAAATCATGAGTAGGTCCTTCCCTAAGTCAGCATGTGTCTTTCACTTTAAGGTTGTCAATCGTAAACCCATGTCATGGGTGTGTCTTTGTCTAGAGTTAGCATGTAAGTGTTTTTCTTTCTGTAGAAATTCTAGTATAAGATCTAAGTCAAGGGTATGTGTCTAGAGTCGTCATGTAGATACCTGTTTTTTTTATGAGGTCTAGTGTAAACCCATGTCATGGGTGAGTCGTTGAGTCTTTTCTTGTGTTGTCATATCATGTGAGTCTTTGTTTTACAGGAAGGTTAATGTAGGTCCATGTCATAAAGTAGCCTTTCCAAGTTAGCACATAAGCATTTGCATTTCGGGAAGTCTCATGTAAAATTTAGGGCATGTAGACCCATGTCGTGAGTAAGTCTTTTCCTTAAGTCAACATATAGAAATCTTGCATCCTAGAAAGTCTCATGTAGGCCAATAAGCACATTCAAAGCCATGTCCTGGGTGAGTCTCTCTCAAGTCGGCATATAAGAATTTTTCATTTTTAGGAAGTCCCATATAGGTCATTTAGGACATGCATGCATTGGGATGAGTTTCTCTTCATTTGTTTAGTGTCTGTAACAGTGGTTTGTAAGACCTCGGTTATATCGTTCTTCCACAGGGAGCTAGGGGCCTTAGCTACAACTCCTTGACTCTAGGTAGGGTTTACGATCACGAAAGGATGATAGGCTTTGAGATAAAAACAACACAAACACACTAGGTTCAGTAAAAAAGGTGAGACAATGGGTGTCGGGAGACTTTCGCGGTGCAAACGGGGATAAGGAAGTGGGTTTCGCAACAAGAAAGCAACGAGAAGGGGAAATCAAATGGTAACTCCGTTAGAAAATACCCACCGGGCTTCCTCTTTCAAGGACAACTCGGATTAACTTTCCCAAAGTCCATAGACAGATCCGGGGGAGTTGATGAAACGAAATTTCCTAGTTAGTTTCTATTCGCTTTCGCGTACTAGAACACTAACTATCCCAATTCCTACCTTCCAACACGAGCGTTGGATGTATTCGGGATGCTTTCGCACCTAAATACATCCCACTTGAGGGAAGGATAGGATTGGGAAGTTGATTTCCTAACTAGTTACTCACTAAAATTGCTAACCCAAACCTAATCACCCATTCACACCCTTAATATCTCCCTAACCCATTAGGGTTCTAGCCACTAAACATCCTAACTATCATGATACTAACATCAACAACTTTAATCATGCTTAAAAGGATAAACAAGATAACAATAATCAATCAACAAAACCAACAATAACAACAATAGCAAAACAGAGATTAATAGATAAACTATGAAATAAAAGAGAGAAAGGTTAAGAAATGCTCATTAATTGTGATGACAAAGAGGAAAAACTTCTGAATAATAAAGCTCCAATGCTCCAAATATGAGAATAATCTTCAAACTTCAAATAAAACTCAAGAGAATCCAATACAAGAACCAATAATCTCAGCAAAGATCTTCACAAATCCCTCTAATCCAAAGCTTAAAATGTGATAATGTAAATGCTAAACTATGATAGAAGATAGCTAATAGCTGCTTCTGGAAGTTCTCTCCAGCTAAAATGACCTAAATACATTAAATAGTAACTGAGGTTGTTACTCAAAACTCATCATTTTACACTACAGACAAAAGTGTCCCGCAGGGGACCATGGGCACGGTCAAGGTGACCGTGGCCACAGTCCTGCATAAGGCAGAAAAAACTTCTCTTCGCTTCGCACTACCGTGGGCACGGTCAAGGCGATTAGGGCTGACAACTTTTCGCTCCTTCGCACCACCGTGGCTACGGTCATGGGAGATAGTGGCTATGGTCTTGTTCGGCTCACTTCTCCCTTGGGCATGGTAGTGATCTCACCATGGCTACGGTTAGACTGACCGTGACCACGGTGTATCTCGGGTTGCAATGTCTCTTTCCTTAGGCATTGGCTCAATCACACCGTGACTACGGTCAACTTGACCATGGCCACGGTCTATCTCGGCCACAAGTATTCTTCAGGGTGCTCTTCAACAGTTGCTTCCGCTTCCGCTGCTTTTCGACATGATCGGCCCTTCTAATCCCGCTGCCTTCGACACGACCAGGGCTCGGGGATTCTTAGGGAATCTCGGGATTCCCAAGATTGGTGCAAAATTGGCCCATTTAGCATCGTTTTGAGTAAAAACTTCGGAAACTACAAAAATAACCAAAACGCATTAAAAGTTATTAAAACAAGCTATGAAACAAGTCAAAAGCCTAAAGATTTAGGCAGTATTTAGACACGAAATCGAGTCTAAACACACCCCCACACTTAAACCTTTGCTCGTCCCGAGCAAAACAAAACAAAAACTAACTAACTAACACTAACTCCTCTGTCGTGGGAGAGAAACGGGTGCATTTAGCGTATGCACTAAGCCCTTTGAACCCCGTGGCCGAGATGAGGAGATGGACTCGTGAGGGTTTGTAGCGGCTGTACCCATAAAAGCCAAAGAAAAAGGAGAGAGGGAAAGTGAAAACAAAACCGAAGAAAACAAAAGGAAAGAAAAACAAAAGTTTTGAATCACAAGATCTCGCAATCCAAACTAAGAAAACGCGATTAAACCTCCCAAAGTAACCGTTAAGAGCATCTCACAAACACCAAACTCAGATAAAGGTCGATCTTGAAGATTTTTCAACTCCCTACACCTTGTACCAAGCGAAACTCCACATGCAAAAGCACAAAAAGGTTTTAACAGGAACCAAGAGACTCTAAAAACTCGGGCCCGAATTTGAAAACAACGAAACAACTAAGAGAAGCGTTGCCCTTCCTCGCATTTGGTCGCTTGTGGCTTGGTGAGGGCCGTAGGTGATGCAAGGGGAGGCCCCACTCTTTTAAGAAGCAAAAACTTTTTCTTTTCTTTCTTTTTGAGTTAGAATTACCAACGAAATTTGCTTTTCTTTTTCTCTTTTTTTTTTTCTTTTTGTTTCTAAAAGTCGGTATTAGCCTTACTTTCAGGAATTGGATGGCCCATATAAGGGGTATACCCTCCCAACACGGTCTTTTCCATTCGCCTCTCCGTCGCAAAGCGATATGGGAGGAGGGTTAAGGGTATCCATGCCGTACCACGAATACCGGGCCCGTGTAGGTTGGCTAAGTGTGGGTGGTTAATGTCTTCAGCGACACGCTCCACTTATTCAGGTTATTGTATCTTATGAAAGCTTGTTCTTTCTTTTCTTTTCTTTTTGCACTTTTTGCTTTTGCTAAACGAGAAACAAAACAAACCCAGACACAAGCTCCTAGAACCTCCCGGTTCCAACAAAATGAGAAAGGAACGGAGGTCTCGCTAGACAATTAATGAAAGGAGTTTATTAAGGGTAAGTCTCGACTAGAACCCGAATTAGGGCCGAAATGCTCCAACCGGTTACTTTTAAAGAAGTTTAAGAACGGCTTCCCAACTCCGAAAACGAGATCCAGGAAACAAAAACAAACAAAGACAAAACGAAAAGAAAAACTGAAAATGTTTTCACTCCCTTTTTTCTCCTTTTTCACACAAAAATTTTCAAATTTTAGCAAAAACTAGGAAAACAAAGAACAAAACGACTAGGTGATCTACCCTTTAACAGAATATCTCCCCCCCCTCCCCCACTTAAAGCTCCACAATGTCCTCATTGTGGGAAGGTGTCACATGAAAAGGGTAGAGAACCTATAAAACACAAACAAAAACAACTAGCAAGTAGAAATGGTGGCGACCCGAGCCCACATGGCTCCAACAACAAGATATCCCAACACAAACACTCAAAGGGGTTCGCCACCCAAAAGAAAACCAAGCATGCGACGGTTCATGAAAAGAATTCACATAAAAAGAGTACGGTGGAAAGATATTACCTCAAACTCTTCATAAGCGTTAAAACAGCGATCCAGAGTCGTCGTTCGATTGAATCAAAACAATGTTAGAGTAAAAGACGACTTACAAACAATAGAATTCGCATGCGAGACCAAAAACAAAAAAAAGGAAAAACTAACTTAAAAGACTATGAAAAGAAACTAAAAAGATGAAAAAAAATACTATTTACAATATATACATTGCTAATGACTTACCTTATCCCCGAATCTCACTCATTGAGGCGGGAAATAAGGGTGAAACTCCATACAAATCAACGGAAATAAACAATTCATTGTATTCATCACAATCAAAATTCGTTTACAAGCCATCTATAACCAAAGTACAATCGAGACATGCTTAAACAAACTTCTCAGCCCACAAAAACAACCATCGATCAACCAAAAGACAACCCGGCAACACACGAAAGACCAACAACACAAGGCAAACCCCGAGCATCCTAACCAAACAACCCCAAAATATGCTAACACATGCCAAATGAGACCGAGAGACCAACAAACCAAAACCATAAGACATCGCATCCAAAACCCCGAAGAAGCACCCACCCACACTTATACTTCACAATATAAAGTAGATAGAAACAATGATAAAGGTCGGCTGGGGGGTGGAGTGCTTACAAACGGTCCTCAAGCGAACCCTTCAGGAGGAGGACGGGGTTGGAGTTGCAATTGGATGCTAGCCAGCATCTCCTGTTGGGTCTCGATTAACCCTTGCAAATTTTCAATCAACGTCTGCTAGTTTTGGATGAGCTCTCATTGTTTTTGAAACTCATCGTGAAGTTCTTGGAGTTGCTTGCTGATACGCTCAAGAGCGGCGTCCCGCACTTGACTCGGCTCGACTTCGACCCCTTGTGCTTGTTCACCTTCTTCGTCTTCTTCCTCATCTTCTTCCTCTTCACCTTCCGCCTCGTGATCCCCGGGACCACCAACCGCAAAACGACCCCCATATGTTTGGCCACACGACCAATTGCGTTGGTCGGTGACATCTAGATGTTTCTCGGCATTGTCGTCACCCAAATGAACGACGACGCTATTGGGCTCGTTCCCGTGACGGTAGAATGTTTGCGTCTTGTTTTTCTCCAAGAATTCCATCTTCCGAAGGCGAACACCGTTGATAGGATCGGAGAAAAACCGGGGAGTCCACTTGTCGAGGTAAGACCCGAACCCTTGCTTTTGTAGAAGATGGGTGATGATGTGACCCATACCAATGGTCATGTTCCGCGTTTCGAGGCTAATTTCCCGGAGATAATGGAGGATGCATGAGCCGGTGTTGACTCGGCGATTGTTAATTGCATTGTAGAGGACGACGAGGTCGTCTTTTCGGACACTTGATCGCCCGGCGTCACGGCCGAATACGAAGTTCGAGATGATGCGGTGGAAGATGCGGACGCCGAGGTTACAAAAATCCCCGGACTTGGAGTTGCTTGGGCAATAATATTGCGCTCGTTGGGTTCGGACCTTTGGATAGCGCCTCCTCCAGCAAGTGAGGGCTCGCATAGCTTCTTGTTCATTGAAATTAACGCACTCGCTATAATAGATGCCGTCCTCGGGAAGGCCTAAAGCATTGCAAAGATCCTTAACCATGCATCCGTACTCCTTTTTGTTCACGATGTACGAGAAAGAGGCGTTGGGTGTACCGTCTTCCTCTACTACCAAAGAACTAAGGAACTCGAGTACCGGTTGTTCGATGATTGGCTCGTTGATGGTGGCGAAAACCTCCCAACCCATGACTTTGATGAAAAAGTCCATGCTCGGTTTACAAAAGATATCCTTGGCCGTCTCTTTGTGATAGCGGTCCGGAGCACAGATTTTCCGCTTCTTGAGCCTCTCATACGTCGCCTTGTGCATATCGTCCCGGAAGTTAACCTTAATCTTCGGGTCGCATTGAATAATCGAGGGCGGTTGAGCCTTGTATCGGGTTTTATCAGGCTCGACAGAGGTTGATGGGACGGGGGTTGATTCCGGCTCGGTCCGGGCACGCTTTGCTCGACCCATGGAAAGCAACTGAAAAACACAACCACCATAACAACGAAATACAACACAAACACTACCCAAAATTCCCGAGCAACCACGAATTCACAACCAACCACAAAATTCAACCCAATAAATCACCAAAATACTCCCAATCACAACAATATCCACCAAAAATTCAAACTCCAAACTCAATCAATTCGTCTAACCAAACCCACAAGCAATTCGCACAAAATTCAACCCAAAATTTCAAGAAAAGCAAAAATTGATGCACCAACAATCGAGGAATACCTGGGTTGAAGACTTTGAATACTTCTCTTGCTATTTTCGAGCCCCACAAGGAACAAGGAACAAAGAACCCAGAATTTTGCTTGAGGAGAACCGAAAACGGCGAAAACAGCAAGGCAGTGCACGACTAGGGTTAGATTCGCAGGGGTTTGGGGAGAAATGGAGGAAATTGGTGATGGATTTGTCAAATCTTAGAAGGAAGTTGTAGTTTTAGGGTTTTAGGAGGGTTTTCGAGTGTGAGGGAATGGAAGGAATTGAAAGAGAAATGAGGGAAAAAGAGAATGAACCCCCGATAAAATTCGCAGTTTTCGACTCACCGTGGGCACGGTGTGGCTCGGGTTGATGAAAAAATGGAAAATTTGCAGAGTGGCGACCGTGGCTACGGTAACATGCACGGTGGTCACGGTGACCTTCGGGAAGACATTTTTCCAAGAAACAGCTGCGATGAGACCGTGGCTGCGGTGAAACCCACCGTGGTCACGGTCTACTTCGGCCTGAGGAAACTGGGAACAACTTGCATAACCTGACCGTGGCCAAGGTCCAGGCGACCGTGGGCACGGTCCCTTTCGGCCCATCCACAGTACCTAAAAGGCTCAAAACTTGAAAAAATGTTAAATATTAAAATCTACCCTCTTATCATCCACTCTTTTTTCTTTCTCGCTCAATTATCATTCAAGGACACTCTCCCAACACTCGAAATCACTTTCAAACCCCGACCCTCATAAAACCTCTCTTTATTATTTTTTCACTCTCGAATTTTGTTTTCTTTTCAATCTTTTCAATTTTTTTCAGTTTTTTTTTTCTAATTTTTCTCTTTTCTTTCCTTTCTCAAATTTTTCACTAAACACTAAGGAAAATGAAAATGCTAAAACAAGGGAAATAAAATGGAAGAAAATGAAAGAAAACACTAAAAGAAGGGGAAGTAAGTCATACCTCTCCCGGGTGCTTGTTTTTGTAGGTCTTAGCTCGACCTATCCCAATGCTTTTCAATCCTCAAAGTTCGCGAGATACACCACAACTGTCTCGGCATAATCCTCGCCCATGATGTATGGTTTAAGCTTCGATGAGTTTGTTTTGAAACATTTTCCTTGCACATCCTTCAATTCTACAACTCCGGCGGGGAGAATTTCCACAATTTCAAATGGACCGGACCATCGTGATCTCAATTTCCCGGAGAATAGCTTTAGCCTCGAGTTGAAGATGAGAACCCTATCGCCTGCCACAAACTCACGTCGGTTCAATCTCTTCTCGTGCCATGCTTTGGTTCTTTCCTTGTAGATCTTGTTGTTCTCATATGCATGACGCCTCAACTCCTCAAGTTCTTCTAGTTGAAATAACCGACTACTTCCGGCCGCCTTAAGATCGAAATTCAACTTCTTGATTGCCCACATGGTTTTATGCTCAAGCTCCACGGGAAAGTGACTTGCCTTCCCGTAGACAAGACGGTAGGGAGTAGTACCGACCAGTGTCTTATAGGCGGTGCGGTATGCCCACAAAACTTCATCCAATTTTTCTGCCCAATCTTTCCTTGAAGAGTTGACCGTCTTTTCTAAGATCTCCTTGATAGCTCGGTTTGAGATTTCTACTTGACCTTGGGTTTGTGGATGATAAGGGAGTCCCTTCTTATGATTGATGCCGTACTTTGCCAAAAGAGACTCAAACTTCTTCTCAATGAAATGGGAACCGTTGTCACTAATGATGACCCGTGGAATGCCAAATCTTGGGAATAGGATCTTTTTCAAGAATCTCGAAACGGACTTCCCATCGCACCTCACACATGGTATAGCTTCGACCCACTTTGAGACATAATCCACCGCCACTAGGATGTATTAGAAACCCCTTGATGACGGAAAAGGTCCCATGAAGTCTAACCCCCACACATCAAAGACTTCAACTTCAAGAATATAGTTTAACGGTGCTTCATTCTTTCGGGAGATGTTTCTGGATCTTTGACATCTATCACATTGCTTGACATGCAAATGGGCGTCACGAAAAAGAGTTGGCCACCAATAGCCGGCTTGTAGAACCCTCGCTGTCGTCTTTTGGGAGCCACCGTGACCTCCCACCGGAAACTCGTGACAATGAATCAAAACAGATTGTACTTCACTTTCGGGAATACATCGCCAGTACATCCCATCGTTGCAAAGCTGGAAAAGGAAGGGATCATCCCAAAAGTAATGCTTCATGTCGTGGAGAAATTTCTTCTTTTGGTGATGGTTCAAGTGTTGGGGAATCACTTCGCTTGCCAAATAATTCACAATATCCGCATACCAAGAATGAGAGTTGATCGCCAAAAGTCGCTCGTCCGGGAAAGCATCTACAATCGGTTGGGTGTCTTCCAAGTCGACAAGAATCCTCGAGAGGTGATCGGCCACGACATTCTTCGTGCCCGCCTTATCGCGGATTTCCAAATCAAATTCTTGCATAAGCAAGACCCACCGTATTAGCCTCGACTTTGTCTCCTTCTTTCCCATCAAGTACTTGATAACGGCATGATCCGTGTAGACAACATAAGGTACTGTCGGAATTTGTTAAGCGCAAAAACGATCGCCAAAAGTTCCTTTTCTGTGGTGGTGTAGTTTCTTTGGGAACTATCAAGCGCATGGATTGCGTAATATATAACCCTTGGCTTCTTGTCCACTGTTTGGGTCAAACACGCCCCCACGGCAAAGTCACTTGCGCGGCCATGATCTCAAATGGTAGTGTCCAGTCCGGAGGTTGAACCACCGGAGCGGAAATCAAAGCCTGCTTCAATCTGTAAAACGACTCAAGACACTCATCAGTAAAAATGAAAGGAGCATCTTTGCATAAGAGGTCGGTCAGAGGTCGAGCGATTTTCGAAAAATCCTTGACGAACCAGCGATAGAAGCCGACATGGCCAAGGAAGCTACGCACCCCCTTAACAGAAACTGGGGGTGGTAGGCGCTCTATAACCTCAACCTTCGCCTTATCCACCTCGATGCCCTTAGAAGAGATTAAGTGACCCAAAACAATACCTTGTTCCACCATAAAGTGGCATTTCTCCCAATTGAGTACTAGATCCACTTCTTCACAACGAATTAACACTTTCTCCAGGTTTAGCAAACAGTCATCAAAAGAATTACCGTACACGGAAAAGTCATCTATAAAAACCTCCATGTATTTCTCAATGAAATCGCTAAAAATAGCCATCATACAACGTTGAAAAGTCCCAGGGGTATTACATAAACCAAATGGCATGCGACGGTAGGCAAATGTCCTGTATGGGCAAGTGAAGGTGGTTTTTTTTCTTGGTGTGAGGGGTGGATTGGAATTTGAAAGAACCCCGAATACCCGTCCAGAAAGTAAAAATGTGAGTGACCCGCCAACCGTTCTAACATTTGGTCAATAAGAGGAAGGGGAAAATGGTCCTTCTTCGTTACTTTGTTAAGCTGACGGTAATCAATGCACATTCTCCAACCAGTCACAGTTCGGGTACTTACCAATTCTTTCTTATCATTTTCAATCACGGTCATTCCACCCTTTTTCGGCACACACTGAACCGGGCTTACCCATTCGCTATTTGCGATGGGGAAGATGATCCCAGCAGAGAGCAACTTCACAACCTCCTTTTTAACCACTTCTTGCATGTTAGGATTTAATCGACGTTGGGGTTGCCTAGTAGGCTTGGCATCTTCTAGCAAATCAATCGAATGCATGCATATGGAAGGGGATAAACCTTTCAAATCTTCTATCCTATAACCTAGTGCACCTCTATGCTTTCTAAGCAAATCAAGCAACTTGGACAATTCAAAATCATTCAAATTCACATTCACAATCACAGGATAGGATTTCTCATCATCCAAGAAAGCATATTGGAGGGAAGGGGGCAAAGGTTTAAGCTCTAGAGGAGTAGAAGATTGAATTTGGGAGGAAGACATACCTTTGTAGATCGCATCTTGAATCTCCATGCACTCCATAAAAGGCTCATCAATAATAATTTCCTCATGCATGGGTGAAGAGTCAAGAAGGTTGGTGAAGAAAGTAATATCCGTGCCGTCGGTGTCAAATTGGAAAGACTCCAACAAGCAAGCACCCAAGGGGTCGTCACAAGTAGACTCAAGTAGATGGGACTCCTCAATATACTCATCAACAAGAAATTCCATCATGTCAATAGCGTAGCATGAGTCCCCATACGAGGGACCTTTCAATGACCCCTCAAGTTGAAAAATAATACTTTCATTCCCGACATTCAATGACATACTTCCATTCTTCACATCAATAATTGCTCCCGCCGTAGCAAGGAACGACCTTCCCAAAATAATAGGGATGTTGTTGTCCTCCTCCATCTCCAAGATAACAAAATCACAAGGGATCAAAAATCGCCCTACTTGCACCGGGATGTCCTCCTATATCCCCAAGGGTCTTCGTACGGAACGGTCGGCCAATTGGAGGTTAATTGTAGTAGGAGATAGATCATCAAGATTCAACTTCTTACAGATTGAGTGAGGCATGACACTTACTCTTGCTCCTAGATCACATAGGGAACGACCAATCCGCATATCACCGATGGTGCATGGAATAGAAAAACTCCCAAGGTCGGCTAGCTTCTCCGGTGATTTGTTATCGATAATGGCGCTACAATCCGCCGACAAATGAATTGTAGCTTTCTCTTGAATTCTCCTCTTGCTTGTAAGAAGCTCCTTCAAATGTTTTTTGAAGGATGGGACTTCAGAAATGGCATCAAGAAATGGGATGTTAACTTGAAGCTTCTTAAGCATCTCAATGAACTTCAAAAATTTTGCATTGGACTTTGGTTTTGTCAACCGCTCGGGAAAAGGGACCGACGGTAGCTTTTATTTCTCCATGGTTTGGATTGGTTCTTCTTCCGCCATCTTTCCCTTCCCTTTTCTCACTCTCTCCATCTCTTCTCTCTGTTCACTAGATTCTCCCAATTCTTCCTCTTGTACTCCATCAACTTCCTCACCCAAGACTAACCCACTCTCCCGTTCTTCCATCAAATCCTCCTCTTCCTCGACATCCATCACATTGCCCTCCTTATCACTCAAGACGTCCTCTACCACCATCCTAGGGCCATCGATCTCCCTACCACTCCTCAATGTAATAACATCCAGTTGTCCTTTCGGATTTGGTTGGGGTTGGCTAGGTAAAGATTGGATGGGTGGAGATTGTTGAGCCATTTGAGCTATTAGCAACTCAAGATTCTTGATGCGTGCATCATCTTTTTCCCTTTTTAAGGCCATCTTTTCTTAAGAGAAGAGTAACTTTTCATGAGATAAGGCTATCCTTTGAAGGACTTATTCAATGGGTTCTGGTTGTGGTGGTTTGGGTGCTTGGGAAGATTGGCCTTGGTGATGATTTTGGTGGTATTGGCGGCGGTTTTGGTTTGGGAAATCGGGAGGTGGATTTTGGGCTAATGGGGCTTGTTGGTTGTAAGCATAGTTCGCACGAGGTCGAACGGGGTTTTGGTTGGCATAGGAAAGGTTGTTGTTGGGATAAATGGCTTGGACTTGTTCAGCTTGATACTCCTCACACCTCTTCAATGAATGTGGCCCTCCACAAAAATCGCACACAAGAACTCGGGCTTCCGGAATAATCATTGATACTTCTTGAGCCGCCTTGACTTGTCTTGTGGTCTCTTCTAAAGCCGTCTTTTGCAAGAACGACATTCATAAGAAATTTGATAGTGGGATTGCTTTCAAGAGAAGGACCATCCCTCGGACCACGGCCGCCTCCCCAATGAGGAGAGTTTTGCGATAACTCGTGAAGAAATACATTTGCTTCCTCCGCCGTCTTCTTTAGGAACATGCCTCCCGTCGCATGATCAATGGATTCTCGTAGAGAGCTACTCAATCCGGAATAGAAGTGGTGCAATAGTAATCAATCCTCAAGGTTATGATGTGGACACCTCCGTTGGAGACCCTTGAATCTCCCCCATGCCTCGAACAACGACTCATCGGGCTCTTGCTTGAAGCTCATGATGGCTTGACTCAACCTACACGTCTCATCATTAGGGAAAAACCTTTGAAGGAAGTCGCGGCTAAGGGCATCCCATGTAGAATAAGTTCCGGGCGGACACGTGTTTAGCCATAATAATGCTTTCGCCTTCAAGGTGAGCGGGAAAAATTTCAGCTTCATGTATTCGGTGGAGACTCCATTCATCTGTACAAAGCCGATGCGTTGCTCGAATTTGTTGATGTGGTCGATAGGGTTTTCGTGCTCTCCTCTATGATACGAATTGTTCTCGAAGATGTCCAACAAATATGGCTTGAATTCGAACGTAGCGTTCAATGGTAGTGCAGGTAGAATGATGGGGTCGCCTCCCATACCCGACGATGGTAAGGAGTATGATGCTAGGGTACGGGGTGGATCTTGTTCTCCGTCAGACATTGGATCCTCAATTGTTTCTTGCTCCCTTTGTTGTCTTCTTCGTCTCGAACCGGCGTTTGTTTACCGAATAATTCTCTCCGGCTTTGGATTCGGCGGAGTAATCGGTGTTTGGCGGAGTAACTAATCGGAGTTTGGCCTCGTCGAGATCGAGTCCACATGCACAAAAGGAAAAAACAGAAAAAATCAAATTTCCAATAACCAAGGATAACAAAAATCTTTAGCAAGTGAAATGATCATAAACAACCTAAAGACAAAGAGCTAAGCTAGGTGCGCTTGCTCTCCGGCAACGGCGCCATTTTGTGTAATAGTGGTTTGTAAGACCTCGGTTATATCGTTCATCCACAGGGAGCTAGGGGCCTTAGCTACAACTACTTGACTCTAGGTAGGGTTTACGATCACGAAAGGATGATAGGCTTTGAGATAAAAGCAGCACAAACACACTAGGTTCAGTCAAAAAGGTGAGACAATGGGTGTCGGGAGACTTTCGGGGTGCAAATAGGGACAAGAGAGTAACGAGAAGGGGAAATCAAATGGTAACTCCGTTAGAAAATACCAACCGGGCTTCCTCTTTCAAAGGCAACTCGGATTAACTTCCCCAAAGTCCATAGACAGACCCGGGGAAGTTGATGAAACGAAATTTCCTAGTTAGTTTCTATTCGCTTTCGCGAACTAGAACACTAACTATCCCAATTCCTACCTTCCAACACGAGCATTGGATGTATTCGGGATGCTTTCGCACCTAAATACATCCCGCTTGAGGGAAGGATAGGATTGGGAAGTTGATTTCCTAACTAGTTACTCACTAATATTGCTAACCCAAACCTAATCACCCATTCACACCCTTAATATCTCCCTAACCCATTAGGGTTCTAGCCACTAAACATCCTAACTATCATGATACTAACATCAACAACTTTAATCATGCTTAAAAGGATAAACAAGATAACAATAATCAATCAACAAAACCAATAATAACAACAATAGCAAAAGAGAGATTAATAGATAAACTATGAAATAAAAGAGAGAAAGGTTAAGAAATGCTCATTGATTGTGATGACAAAGAGGAAAAACCTCTGAATAATAAAGCTCCAATGCTCCAAATATGAGAATAATCTTCAAACTTCAAATAAAACTCAAGAGAATCCAATACAAGAACCAGTAATCTCAGCAAAGATCTTCACTAATCCCTCTAATGCAAAGCTTAAAATGTGATAAAGTAAATGCTAAAGTATGATAAAAGATAGCTAATAGCTGCTTCTGGAAGTTCTCTCCAGCTAAAATGACCTAAATACATTAAATAGTAACTGAGGTTGTTACTCAAAACTCATCATTTTACACTACAGACAAAAGTGTCCCGCAGGGGACCGTGGGCACGGTCAAGGTGACTGTGGCCATGGTCCTGCGTAAGGCACGCAAAACTTCTCTTCGCTTCGCAGTACCGTGGGTACGGTACCCATGCACCGTGGGCCCGGTCAAGGCGATTAGGGTTGACAACTTTTCGCTCCTTCGCACCGCCGTGGCTACGGTCATGGGAGACCGTGGCCACGGTCTTGTTCGGCTCACTTCTTCCTTAAGCATGGTAGTGATCTCACCATGGCTACGGTCAGATTGACCGTGACCACGGTGTATCTCGGGTTGCAATGTCTCCTTCCTTAGGCATTGGCTCAATCACACCGTGGCTACGGTCAACTTGACCGTGGCTACGGTCTATCTCGGCCTCAAGTATTCTACAGGGTGCTCTTCAACAGTTGCTTCCGCTTCCGCTGCCTTTCAACATGCTCCGCCCTTCTAATCCCGCTGCCTTCGACACGACCAGGGCTCGGGGAATCTTATGGAATCTCGGGATTCCCAAGATTGGTGCAAAATTGGCCCATTTAGCATCGTTTTGAGTAAAAACTTCGAAAACTACAAAAATAACCAAAACGCATTAAAAGTTATTAAAACAAGCTACGAAACAAGTCAAAAACCTAAGGATTTAGGCGGTATTTAGACACGAAATTGGGTCTAAACAGTGTCAAGATCAAGGCCTGAGCCAATAATAAAGGGATTATCGTGGTGATGAGAAATTCTGCAACTAGCATAGATCCCGAGGACATGACACAGAGAATTGTTGGACCTTGAAGAATAAGATCGAGGACATGTTCCGATTAGGGGAACTGCCCCTACCAAAAGCAGCATAAAGGGCCAGATAGAACATGGATTCCTCATATGAAGACAAGGAGGGCACATCATCAATGGAGTTTTACAGTTATCTACATTCCTGATTATCAAGCATTCATTTCGGAGTCTTTTAGAATTGAGAGTCGGTTCTTAATTCATTTCTTGAATTTAATTGCTCTTGTTGATATTTGTTCAAATAGAATTTCGTGCTTGTACTTCTGATTTGAGTTGAAAAGTTCTCTCGTCCATTCACCATCCTTACAAACCAAGTCTGGCAAATTCATCTTCTCTTATCTTTCCATCTTTGTGATATACCTCATTCCCATCCCTTCATTTCTTGAATCCATGGTTAGAGAGATAGAGAAAAGAATTCAAAAAGAAAAAAAGGAATAAAAAAATAGAGTGAAAAACTATAGAGTGGCCGGTTTGAAAACCTCATTCAGGCTAGCCGGGCAAAAGGAGAGAATAAAACTGATGAGAGAAGTCAGCTTGCACCTCCCATCCAACAGGCTGAGAAAAAGGAGAGAGTGTTGTCAGGAAAGACCAAGTCCAATAAACCTCTCTAAAGTGATCATCATTTGTGATGAAAATGTCGCAGCTTAACCAAATGCGTTGAGGACAGGGGGCTTCCGCCCAGCCTCATTTCACCAACCACATTACCCTCGTCTTTTCATCCGTTCTCGATCTACCACTTACTACCTATCATTTACATTTCTAGTCTTTTCCATTAATCCTCAACCTTTTTCAAAACCCTTTCATCCATTAACCAAATCCAAAAGGTGTGTTATGACTGAAGGAGAACAGGAGGCAACCCATGAAGGAGTTCTCAAAAAAAGGGGAGATTCAAAAGGAAGGAGTTCAAGAAAAGGAAAAAGCAAAAAAAAAGTGAGAATAAAAACAGTTGATAGGGACAACAAAATAATAGAGAGAATAAAAAAGGGGAAAAAGGAAGAAAAGTAAACCAAGAGAAAAAAAAAGAGAAGCAAAAAAAGAGGGGAGAATAACAAACTGAAGGCATAAATAAGGGTCATGCACACCGGAGAAAATCCCATTAATCCCAAAACCTTCACCTCATCATACCTTTTGTTTAGACCCAATTTTGTGTCTAAATACCGCCTAAATCCTTAGGCTTTTAACTCGTTTCGTGGTTTATTTTAATAACTTTTAATGTGTTTTTGGTATTTTTGTAGATTTTGGAGTTTTCACCAAAAACGTAGCAAAACGGGTCTTTTTATAGCTTTCTTGGTGATTTCCCGAGCCGAGCCGGACTGGAAACTGAGACGGAGTCGACCCGGGACCACACTCTCGACCTTTGGTGCCAATTAGTGAAGTAACGCATGCTACAACCTTCGGATCGAGCGTTACATGCTTCAGAAAGAAGGAAGATCAAAGGGAAGGAACGCGGAAGCGTAGCCCCCGCCACGAATGGCGTAGCACCCGCTATGCCCAGGATGCAATTGAAGCCGAGAGTGACCGTAGCCACGGTCCCGGCTACCGTAGCCACGGTGGGCGTATGCAGAGGGTCAGGATGTCCGAGATATACCGTGGCCACGGTCATGGTGACCATACCCACGGCGCCTCGAAGAGAAGAATCGCCACCAACTTTTCGCTCGTCGCGCCCGCGACGAGGGGTGGTCGCGCCCGTGACCCCCCTGCTGGGCTGCGACTCTTCGACCTTTTTCGCTGGACAGAACTAGACCGTGACCACGGTCCCTTGACCGTTACCACGGTCTCCCTATGTCCTGCGCATGTTTTCGGCTTGAAGTGCTGTGTTTTGGCCAACTGTTTTGCCTTGTATATATACTCCTTGTTGACGATTTCTTAGGGGGGCATCTAGGGTTAGATATAGACATTATTTCAGCTTGTAATTAGTGGATTTTAGAGGGAGATTAGTGAGAGATTAATCTAGGGTTTTGGAGATTTGCGTTTATTATTGAAGATTTGGGGATTCAATCAATTGAAAGATTGTTGGATCATCTTTTTATTGCTTTCCTTTGTTCATCTACAGCAGTTTGATAAGTATTCTCTTCCCGTAACTCTTTTATTAATTACTTTGCTAATTACTTTGCTTGTTCTTAATTTCTTTACTTGCTATTTCATTGTTCTTGTTTGTTTATGGTTGTTTGATGTTAGAAATCATGTTTAGGTTTGGTTTGGATGTTGTTAGCTTAGTTTTTATCATGATTAGTGGCTAGAAACCCTATGGGTTAGGGGGTAATTAAGGGTGTGAATGGGTGAATAGGTTTGGGTTAGCAATATTAGTGAGTAATTAGTGAGGAAATCAATTTCCCAACCTTATCCTTCCCTCAAGTAGGATGTATTTGGGTGCGAAAGCATCCCGAATACATCCAACGCTTGTTGGAAGGTAGGAATTGGGATAGTTAGTATTCTAGCTCGCGGAAGAGAATAGAAACTAACTAGGAAATTCACATCCATGAGCTCCCCCGGATCTGTCGATGGACTTTGGGGAAGTTAATCCGGGCTATCATTGAAAAAGGGAGCCCGGTGGGTATTTTCTAACGGAGTTACCATTTGATTTCCCCTTCTCGTTACTCTCTTGTTGCGAAACCCACTTCCTTATCCCCGTTTGCATCCCGAAAAACCTCCGAAGCCCATTTTCCATTCCTTGACCGACCTTAGTTTTGTTTCTCGCTCTGTGATCTTTTTAAAACGATATCCTTACCTTAGCAATCTTGACCCGACCATTGACCTAGCTCCTATGACCAAGGCCGCCAGCTCCCTGAGGAGAACGATAAAAACCGAGGTCTTACAAACCACGTTACACCTTTCAGCCTTCATAATCATCCATACACCTCAACAAGCCTTTCAACCTTCAATAACCTTCCCCATCTTTCAATGACCATCCATATATGAACCTTCAACCCTTCAAAACTATCTTTTGAGCCATTATGTCTTCCTCGAGGCACTATTAATCAAAGATGCGCTTAAAGAACTACGACAGGCCTGATTCCACCTTGGATACGTAGGAAAACCTCTTCGAGGCCCGACCCAATACCTTTTCACTTTAGAGAGCATTCGTCGTTTAATAAATTGGTCCTTGAGAGAATAAAAAGCTAGTCTGAAAACCCACTAGGGCGGGCTAGGCAAAAAGGTAAGGAAGATTCTATCGCTACCATCAAGCTTCCATTTTCTTTCGTCAGACTTGGACATCATTCCAACACCCATGTTCCAACCCTTTTCCCAAAAGATGATGTTTATCCCATTTGACCATCTCTCCTTCCTTTTTAAGACACGATCACTCTTAAGTGTCTCCATTCATTAACCGACAGTTGTCCACTATCCTTTTTACCAAACATCATCTTCCAACCTTTTTGAGCATTTTCATCCCATCTCACCTTTTGAGGACTTTTCAGCTCGATCATTAATGCAAGTATGAGGCTCTATTCTTAATGCCCACTCTCAACACATCTGAGTGTGGCTCATTTCTCAGCGAGAGCAAAATCCGTCCACATCAGATCAGCGGCCAACTAGCAACTACATGATCATGAACAAACTCAGAAACAAGCTACTCTAAATCGGGGGCTCGCGCTACTTCTGTAACATCATTCAAGACATTTTTCGGAGATAGCTTCTAAGAGGGACACCTACTTCGTATTCTACAAGGTCCTGGATCTTCATCAATGAAAAGAGAAACAAGGAAAAGAAAAAAAAAAGAAAAGAAAAAAAGAGAGGCTAACTTGAAAACCCTTTGGGCAAGTTAGGAAAAAGGAGAGATCGAGACTCATACCTAAGGCATACTTCCATCACTCCGAGATGCCCTTCAAGGCAAGACAATGTCATCAAAGAGTCTACATCAAATTGGGGGCTTGTAAATCCCCAAGTTGCTCTCCAAAGCAAGACAATGTCATCAAGCTTTTACGCCAAACCGGGGGCTTGTCGTATATCAACATAGATTTGCAAGCAACCATCTACATGGCCATTCAAGAAGCAGATCTTTCAAGCCTAGTGCTTGTACCATTATTCTCCGTCCCATGGACCAAATGTTCCTCATCCTGATTTTTCTTGAAATTCCCCACAAATGGCCTTGGTCCTTAGGAAGTCATTGTCTTAGGAAAACATTGTCCTAGAAAGTCATTTTCTAAATAAAGAATCGGGGAGTACCTGCATATAGAATTGCATGTTTAGAATCATAAAGCGTCATGTGTGTGTCGTGTCCCAGGATAATAGGTTTGCATTGCATCCATCAGTTGTGTCAGAGTCACATTGAGTTATGTTTATCATGCATAGAGCCAGTCTGTCATGCATAAAGTCCATAGTCATGCATAAGTGTATAAGTGCATAAATATTGGTGTAAAAAAAAATGCATTGTTTGAGTAAGGGTCTAGTAGATCATTTGCATGCATACCTGCATATAAAAAAAATTAATAATAAATAAAAAAAGCAAAGAAGTGCCACATTGTTGCTCTAGAACGCAACACTGAGGACTTGTTAAAGCCCGTATGCCATCTCTTTTAGACCGGTCGACATGATTTCTTATCACTACGAGCAAGATTAGGGCAATCTCTAATCCAACTCTAACCGATCAAGTTAGCATCCAATCAAGTCGTCAGTCATCCGTCAGCCACGAATAGCGATTGTCCGACACGAAGGACAACATCATCATGACGATTGTTCAACACGAAGGACAACATCATCATCTGCCAGACACGAGTGGCAGGTGTCCGACACGAAGGAAAAAATCATCATCCGCCAGGCACAAATGGCGATTGTCCGACACGAAGGACAAAATCATCATCCGCTTGGCACGAATGGCACTTGTCTGACACGAAGGACAAAATCTTCATCATGAATGGCTGATACGGATCAAGGACTGGGCGAGATTCAAGAATCCTTTCCCTCAGTGAAATTCTAAAGGCAGCATATATGCGCTTAAAGCAAAATTTGAAGTATCGTCTACTTTAAATTCAACTTTAAGTGCTAAAACAAGCAGTTGCATGCAAGTCATTTCAACGATAACATGCTATAAAAATAAGCTTGTAGAAGAAGTAAAGTATACTGAGGTACAAGAGCAGAAAAAGCCATCGCTTTTCAACAGAAGCCGAAAATACCTAAAAAGGAAGAAAATCCAAAAAACAAAAAGAAGGCCAATTGATAAGCATGAGAGCTCGGTTCACACAGCCATGTGTCATGCCCTCATTTGCCTAAGCTCAATTCTGATCGGCCATGGGGCTATCTACAATAATTGCAAGCAAGCTGTTCGCTTGCATAAGCTGTAGTGGATGCAAAGATTCCTCTCTTCTCTCTAGTGTCCGGCCAACCTAGGGAAAGAAGGAGCCTTTGTCTTTTCTCTATGCTTGTTGCCAAGGTTTCGAGTGAATGCAAGGATTCCTCTCTTATCTCTAGTGTCTGGCCGGCCTAGGGAAAGAAGGAGCCTTTGTCTTTTCTCTATGCTTGTTTCCAAGGACTCGAGCTTGTACATTTTCAAGGAGGAGTGCGGCTGAGTGTGCCCAATAAAGAGGGGTGGCCTTCCCAAGAATGGTGCATCAAGTCCCCAAATAAGAGCATTTCCCCAATGATCATGTTGACATAATCTGAGGAAGATAAGGGCTGTCAGCATCACATGCGATGAAGTCTCCTACCATTGAATGCCACCATCATCACCGAAAATCAAGATCCAGAGTCGTCGGCAGAGTTCAGCGCAGTCTCAGCAGCAAGAGTCATCGACATCGGGTTCGATGAAATCTCACGAGTAAGAGCCACTGGTATCGTAACCAGTGAAGTCTCGTCGACATCAAAAGTGCCATCATCATCATCAAAAATCCAAAAACAGGGTCGCCCATCGGCGTAAGTCCCTATCGGCATCAGAGCCACCGACAGAGTTTCGATGAAATCTCAACAACCAGGGCCGTCGGCAGAGTTTCGATGCAGTCCCAATCCTGAGCCACTGGCAGAGTTTCGGTGAAGTCTCAACCCCTAAGGCCATCGACATCACGATCGATGAAGTTCCTCGGCATTGAATTACCATCATCATCATCATCATCAACGGCTTCCAGCCTCGCGTCTGGTTAGTCTCGGCATCTGGCCTCGCGTCCAGTTTGTCACCACTATCATCATCATCACCATCATCATCTTCATCATCATCATCATCATCAACGGCTTCCAGCCTCGTGTCTGATTAGTCTCGGGATCTGGCCTCGCGTTCAGTTTGTCACCACTACCATCGTCATCATCAAAAAGACCAAAAACAGGGTCACCAATCGGCGTAAGTCCCCATCAGCATCAGAGCCACCGACAGAGTTTCGGTGAAGTCTCAACAATAAGGGCCATCTACAGAGTTTTGATGCAGTCCCAATCCTGAGCCATCGGTATTGAACATGCCAATAATCATCAACATCGACACCAGGAAAGACTGGAACGACACTAGGAAAGACTAGAAAATCAACATCTCCAAGAGTCATCAGCATCATGCCCGATGAAATCTCGCCAACAAGTAAGGCGCCATTCTCGCCTGAGATCACCTATCGACGCAAGTTCGCCAACCGCGACACAGGACATAGCTTCCAAGTGTCAGCCCACTTTTTCTAGTAGGACGTCATCAAACGTCTAAGATCATATCAAGTAAGATATCACCAAACGCCCGAGGTCACTTCAACTAGAGCATCACTCTTGCTCAAGATCAACCCCGACAAAGGCGCATGCCGTCCACAAGTACGATGCAGGACTCAGCCTCTAAGCATCACCCTAGGCTTTGCACTCCAAAGTCATATCCACAGGCTTTGCAGCACAACGTCATATCCCAACCGGTGTCCATCAATTCAAGTCTACTTTGATTTTCGTCCTATCCTCGGACTTAATCAAAGTGGGGGCTATCTATAGACACCAGATTTTGGCACATGAATATATAGCATATCTATATATCAAGGCAATAATGAAGAAGAAGAAGAAGAAGTCGGTCGATAACCTAGATTTTAGCATAGATTTTATGTACTTTTAATGTAATTTTTATTATTTCCTCTTTGTATATTTTTAGCTAGAAAATTAGGAAATTAGAAAAGGGAAAGCCAAGCCATGCAAGCCATAAAAGCGAGTACAAGAGGTCGCAGGATTGAAGCCTTACAAAAACAATCTAAAGTTACCTCATATTAGCTCAAAACAAAGGCTATCTTCGCCCAATGTGAACCACCACTTCCCGAGGTTGGTGAGTTCACACACCACCGTCCAAGCATGCACGGACAAAGCAGATGCATCCCCCCTAGCGTAGTGGCCGACCGGCCTACAGGTGAAGACAACACGTGGTCAATTGACCACGTGTTGCCGTCGATTTCCATACACTCCCCCCTACTGCCTAGCTATCTGTGCCTTGACTGCCATGGACGAGAGGTGGGATGTATGTGATTGCATGCATGTATCCTACTACCTCTCATTCTCCTATAAATACGCTACTCCTCAAAGCTAAACTCAATCATTCACCCATTCTTCCCCCTACCAATTCACTCATCCATTCTTCCTCCTACTAATTCTCTCATTTCTCATCTCTCATCTCTCAAATCTCATAAACTCTCTCTACTTCTTATACTCTTATATCATCTCCCTTGTCATTCTACTACCATCCATATTATCCTCCATCATATTTCTTACCACCATAATCCTCATTCATAACCACAAAAGCCTAAATACATATCCTATTCTATCCATCCCAAACTCCACGTAAAGCCCTAGCCTAAACACATTCATAACCACAAAATGAGCCTTCTTTCCACCCTCTTTCTTATCATCTTTTATCATATTTTCTATCATCATCTTGGCACTTTGAGAAGAGGTTTCTTAGGCATCAACGAGGATTCATCAAGCATCTCAAGGCTAGGCAAGGCTTTTTCCCAACAAAGTAGCAATGTAAGCTTCTAAGTGTTCTTCTTTACTTGTACATAATTGTGTATTTTGTATCTTTCTTTTATCTTGTATATTTCATTCTCGTTGCATGATTCAATGAAATGTATCTATAAAGTATACCTTCATTTCCCTTCCAAACTTTATCAAAAGCACATTTTAAACTTTTAGTAGAGTCTTTCCTTTTGTGAGAGGCAAACTCTCAATGTTTACTTTTCGAGTTCGTAGCCTTACCCCCGAATCCATTCTTGGGTTTCGCAGGTGGAGTCTTTCTTTCTTTTCCTTTTGGTTTTGTCTTGGATTTTCCCTTAAAAAGTCGGGTGGCGACTCCCATTTTGAGCTAAAACACATCGAGGATCGCATAAACTATGGTTAACATGGTTTTACAATGTATCGATGCAACTTTAGGGTTTCTTTCTTATATATCTAAATAATATTTGCATAAATGACTCTCTTCCGAGCCTAACATTTAAATGAGCAAATTGGGTTAAATTGAGAAGAGTTTGGAACAAGTGGATGCTCACTCTTAAATGTTTAATTCAAGGACTCATAAAATGCCTAAGTAAAGGGAAAGTGATTTTACAAAATATTATTCATGAAATGTACGATTAATTCCTTAAAGAGTTTTCAAAGGTTAAACCCCAGCACAAATCATCAAATCACACCCCAATTCACGTGGACGTTCGGAAGCCCGAACGGCGAGGAAAAATGTCAACAGAACTCTAATTAAATCATTTGATCTTCAGAGAGAGCTAGGCCAAAGGAGAGGGAACCTTGGTCTCTAGGGACGATGCAGAACTCTTAAATTTCCTTTCACCAAGGGCTCCCACTTTTCCCATCTGTAGACACCGGAGTTTGTACCAGGACAAGTGTATAAATCAAAGACAACAAGAAAAGAGGCTAGCATGAAAGAAAATCAAAAGGGCCTTCCTCAATCAAAAGCTATCGGGCCAACCCACCACAAAAAGCCTTCATTTTCAACCCTTTCCACATACATTTGCCCATCATTTCAAATCCTATTTTTTCCACAAGTCTCGTTGGCCCCATTTCTTTTGATGAGAGTAAAGTACACATCATAAGCTTTCCAACGCCTTTTGAATTGCCTCAATCGGAGTCCGGATGAAAGAGTTACCGCCGTTCGAAGTTGCACTTAGCTAGTTTCAAAACCCAGGCGGGTTTTAACATTTTCCAGGCCCAGAAATCTGGCCCAGGAAAGACATCAAAACCCGCCTAGGTTTTGAGATCAGGAAGACGCGTCGTTTTGCTTTGCCATGTCAGCGATCTGTGGGATGATCAATTAAAACCCGCCTAGGTTTTAACTGTTCTGGCGCCAAAATCTGCATGCATGCAATCCCATGATCATAGCCCCACGTGGTTGACTCCCCCTTGACTTCCCAAAACCCGCCTAGGTTTTGGTCCTCGGAGGCCATGATTTGTGGGGTACGTTCCCCTTGGTTTCCCTCCAAATCTCTTACTCCCTCACCTATAAATACCCCCTCCATTTCACCTTCATTTCATCAACTACTATCATCTAATACCCTTACTCTACCCAAAATCATTATCAACTACTATCATCTAATACCCTTACTCTACCCAAAACCATTATCAACTATCGTCATTATCCTACCAAAACTCTCTTAAATTCTCTTCACTACATCCATTCGTAACCAATCTCATTATAATCCCACACCATTCCTAAACAATCCATACCTTCATAATTCCTTCCGAGGTTAAAACCGAGGTTAAGTCAAGGAACTCGATCGTCGCATTCGGCCAACAAATATCAAACTAGGTTCGCTCTTGTTATTGTTATTGTTATTATTGTATTAATCATGTAATCCATTCTTTAATTCCTTTATTTGTACATATTTTGTAAAAGTAAACATCATGTTTTAATCTCGCATGCTTTGAATAATAACTTCACGAAATTAACCAAACTTCTCCCCGCTCTCTTTCTTTTCAATGTCGATTTTGGTAGAGCCTGCTTTCGAACAGGCGGATTCAAGATTTCTCATAACTCTCAAATTCGTAACCTTACTCCCGAATCTAGAAATCGGGTTCGTAGAGCGGAGTCATTTTTGTTACTTTTATCGTTTGTCGATTTGCTTAAATCGGCTGGCGACTCTTAACATTTTATAAACCCGTTTAATTATTTAAAATGTTCGGTTTTTTGCATAAAATAATTTAAAAAATGATTTCATTCACATCCATCACCAATTCAAAGCTAGACCCGAGAGGAAAAATGGAATAGAAATCGATAAAACCTAGGCGGGTTTCATCAATTTCAATCCACCCCTCTCTGGACCGAGGAGGAAAAAGACCCAGCCCAGAGTTCATTAAAACCCATGCGGGTTTTAATGAATTCTGGGGGTCCACTTTTTTCATCCCGAGCCTGAATTGAGTGTTTTGGATTGGGATTGAATTATTATTAACTTATTTTGTGCAATTTCGGATAATTTAAATAATAAAAAATGGGTTTGTAAATAAATAAAGCTTCATCACCCCGAAAATGAATTTCGAAAATAAAAACATCATTATTTAAGGACTAAGCAACCTTAGTCGGCTCCCGATCAATTAATAGCGCATCCGAAAATAATTTCCCCTAATGGGAATATTTTCCGGGTCCTACAGATTGGCGACTCCACTGGGGACTTAAACTTAAAAAGATGGTAAAACTTGAACAAATCGAATTGATTTAAAATTGTAAAAGGGAGAAGTTAATTTATTTCGCAATTTTATTATTCCTTTTAGGCATCCTTTGCATACCGGGCCACTAATCGGGTCTTTTGACACGTTAGCACAAAGGCGACGGTTTAGGTAATAACTAGGATTTTCCCTCGAGAGCGAGCGACCACTACTTGTGTGATGCACCCTACATCGCCAAGCATTTGGTCTCTCCACTCCCCATGTTACACTCAAAGGGCTTCCTTGAAGTTCTTAAGCCATACCTCACACTCCTTACCTAAGGGTATGGTGCATCGGGGCGAGAACATGCGGTAGGCCATGTAACCTAACCATAAAAATCCATGAATGTAAAGCCTTGGTTTAGGGTAACCCTTCATGTTGTATGCTATGTGCTATGTGTTCCCCTTTCCCTTTCGCTTTTCCTTTTTTAAAGAGTCTACCCTAGTTTGGAGGTTTCATTCTAGTCCATATAAAATTCATTTGGTTGAGAAAAGGATTATTTATTAGTTAATATAATTAACTCAAAAAGCATTATGGTTAGCCCAAGTGGAAGGGCTCATTTATGTTTGAAAGTTGATTGTTTTAATTAATAAATAAAAATTGACTCGCCTTTGATGATATTATGTGGCCCTTTATGAAGTTCTCTTAACAAAGGTCCAAAATTAATTAAAAATCCAACAAAGTTAATGGATATCGTTTTAGACTGTATAATAGTCACTAGGCTTGAGTAAATTAATTTATCGATTTAGTTGATAAATCCATCACATTTGTGGTCGGCCCGTTGTTAGGCCCAACCATATGGGATTTGTCAATTAAGCCCATAAACTAATTATAACTCGCTTATCGTTGGCTTTATCCAGTCCTTTACAATATTTTCCTTGAGTAAAAAGAAAATAAAAAAAAACGAGTCGTCACTCTTGTTAACCATTATTCTAGTCCGCATAATAGCCAGCATAGCTTGAAACGGTCGGCCTGTGGATTAGGCCCATCCGAATTGAGAAACACTGACTTGTATCTTTCAACTTATGTCGACTCGCTATATTTGACTTTATCCGGCCCTTTATAATGCTCTTATTGTAACAAGTGTTATTGTTACGCAAACCTGTGTCATAGTTGGGTTGTTTCCTGAGTCTATGTGTCTTACAATAGTCCTAGATGAGTCTTAGTTTCGAAGTCTGCATGTAAATATCTTTTAGTCTTTAGAAAGTCACATACAAGGTTGTGTCATATTTGAGTCTTTTCTTAAGTCAATATGTGTGTTTTGTTTTTGGAAGTCTAAACCCGGGTCATGGGTGAGTCTTTGGTCTAGGTCATAAGTGAGTTTTTTCCTGGGTTAATGTGTGTTTGTCTCTTTTAGAAAGTCCAGTGTAAACCCAGGTCATGGGCGAGTCTTTGTTTTAAAGTCAGAATATGGGTGTCTTTTTCTTTAGATAGTATCATGTAAGGTCTAGGATGAATCTTTGTGTTAGTGTCTGCATGTAAGTGTCTTGCATTCATTAGAAAGCATCATATAAGGTCAGGATGGGTCTTTGTGTTAGTGTGTACATGTAAGTGTCTTGCATTATTTAGGAGGTCTCATACAGGTTCGTAGGGCATGTAAACCCATGTCATGGGTGAGTCCTTTTCCAGAGTCAACATATGAATGTCCTGTATTATAAAAGTCTCCTATAGGGTCTACGTTATGCAAACCCAAGTCATGGGTGAGTCGTTAAGTCTCTTTCTTGAGTTACCGTGTAATTGTCTTGCATTCTTTGAAAAGTCTCATATAGATTCATAGGTCATGAAAACCCATGTCATGGGGAAGTCTATGTCTAGAGTCATCATGTAAATATATGTCTTTTTATTAAGAGGTCTAGTGTAAACCCATGTCATGGGTGAGTCATTTCTCGTGTTGGCATATCATGTGAGTGTCTTTCTTTTTAAGAAGTCTAATGAAAACCCGTGTCATAAGTTAGGTTTTCCGGGTCAGCCTATAGGCGTTTGCACTTTAGGAGGTCTCATATAAAACATGTGGACCCATGTCGTGGGTAAGTCTTTTCCTTAAGTCGGCATATAGAAGTCTTGCATCCAAGGAAGTCCCATATAGATCAATTAGCTCGTTCTAACCCATGTCCTGGGTGAGTCTCTCCCGAGTCAGCATATAGGCATTTTGCATTTTAGGAAGTCCATATAGGTCCTTTAGGTCATGCATGCATTGGGATGGGTTTTTCTTCATTTGTCTAGTGTCAGGGTCAAGGCCTGAGCTAACCATAAAAGGAATATTTGGGATGACGGGAAATTATGCAACTACCATAGATCCCGGGGAAACAACATGGAGAATTTTTAGAATTTGTATTCCCCATACGAGAACAAGGAGGGCACATCATCAAGGAGCTTTAGAAGTAGCTATAGTCTTGGTTGTCAAGCATTTCATGCTCAGAGTCTGTAAGAGTCAGTTCTTCATTCATTTCTTTGCTCTTGTTGCCATGTGATCAAACAGAATTTCGTGCTTATGTTTTTTACGTGAGTTGAGAAGTAATTTCATCTATCCATCCTTCGTATAAACCAAGACTCACAAATTCATCTTCTCTAATCCTTCGATCTTTGTCATATACCTCTTTTTTATCCTTCAGTTTTCTTGAATCCAGGGTTAGAGAGATAAAGAGAGAGTAAAAAAAAAATTCAAAAAAAAAAGAGTGAAAAACTATAGAGTGCCCAGTTTGAAAACCTCATTGAGGCAAACCGGGCAAAAGGAGAGAAGACAAAAATCATTAGTCTCTTGAAAATGGACATCTCTATGTTCCTCGACCAGCAGCTTAACCAAATGTGCCAAGGACAGAGGACTTGAACCCAACCTTCATTTCACCACCCACATTACCCTCATCTTTTCATCCAATCTCGACTTACCACTTACCATTCACATCAATGACCTCTCCATCAAACCTCAACCCTTTTCAAACCCTTAACCCAATCCAAAAGGTGTGCTATGACTAAAGGAGATAAGGGGTTTCAGTAGATTCATCTCAAAGCTCACCATGACCCGTGAACCTTTGTTCAAGAAGTTGAAGAAGGGAAGTAAAATAGAATGGGATGATCAATGAGTATTTGCAGCATCCACCGGTCTTTATGCCTCTAGTACCAGATGAGCCTCTACTCTTTTATCTTACAGTATCCAGCACCGCAACGGGGGCTATGCTATCCCAAAAGATAAAAGGTCAAGAGAGCGCCATCTATTACTTGAGCAACTCCAATATTTGCCTCAGAAATCCATCAAAGGGCGGGTTGTTTCAAATTTCTTGGCCGCTTCACCATCACAGGAACCTCTAAGGACTCACTTGGAATTCCCAGATGAAGACATTTTCTTTACAGATGAAGATACATGGGAAATATATTTTCAGGGGCTTCCAATCAAATGGGTTGTGGAGTAGGAGTACTACTTATCTCTCCAGAAGGGGCACATGTTCCTGCATCTGTGAAGCTAGATTTTGACGCCAGAAACATCTGCCGAATATGAAGCCTGCATCAAGGGTTTACATGCTGCTTTAGCCTTAGGTATACGCCATATAAAGATCTTTGAAGATTCTAGCCTTGTCATCAATCAGGCTAAGAACACATGGAAAGTTCGGAATGAATGCCTTATGGCATTCCAACAGAAGCTTTTGGGACTTGTTGATCAATTTTAGAAGATTAGCTTCCAATACCTTTCTACGGATCACAATGAATTGGTTGATGCTCTAGCCAAGTTATCTTCAATGATATCGATCCCATTAGGCACGCTCCAACTACCAGTAATAGTAGAGCGGCAGACTAAACCAGCATATGTTTGTAATATGGAGACACAAGAAGAAGAAACTGAGGAATGGTTCCATGACATATATAATTTTCTTCGGAAAGGAGAATATCCAGCCGAGCTAGAGGACAACAGGCAATCAGATCTTTAGCAGCACAATACTGTTTGATCCAAGATCGCTTCTACAAGAAATTGCCTACAGACATCAATTTGTTGTGCATCAATGCTAAAAGTGCAAAAGAGGAGAAGGTGGACCTCAAGTGAATAGGTGCATGCTAGTGAAGAAGATTCAAAGGGCTGGTTGTTATTGGTCGACTTTGAAGACATGTTGCTGGGATTTCATTCGAAGATGTCACAAATGCCGAGAGTATGCCAATTTGCAACTTCAACCTCCCTCGTATTTGACTACTTTGACATCTCCGTGGCCATTCTCGGTATGGGGTATTGACATCATTGGCTAGATACACCCAATAGAAACAGAAGGACATGAATACATCTTGGTCGCCATTGATTATTTTACTAAGTGGGTAGAGGTAACCTCTTATGCCAAACTCACATCCAAACAAATGGCCAAATTCATCCTTCACGACATCATATGCCTCATAAGATCATCAGTGACAATGGAAGCCACTTTCGGAAAGAAGTAGAAACTTTGCTCGCTACTTACCATATTCAGCACCACCGGTCTTCACCATATCTACCCCAAAGCCAAAAGGTGTGTTGTGACTAATGTCATCAGAAAGGTGAAAAGGAGTCAATCCCATGGAGAAGAAAGTCGAAAAAAGAGAACAGAAAAAAAGGGGTTAGAGGAGAATAAAAAGTGCGAACGCAAAAATAAGAGTCATGCACACCTCAGAAAATCTTGTGTCAAACCTTCACCTCATCATCCATACACCTCAGCCTTCTAAGATGGAGATCATCATGAACAACAACCAGCAGCAGCAGCTTCGTCAGCAAAGGAGGCATCTATAGGAACTTCACCAGCATTTTCAGCAGCAGCACAAGAAGGAGACCCTGTTGATTTACCAAACTCCAACTCAGGAGGCATTTCCAGCAGAAACAGCAGGCTTCCAAATCCCAACATAGGCAACAGGTTATTCAGCATGTCCTTTAGCAGTTCAGATATCCAGCAGGAGGTTTACAGCCTCACCAGGAGTCACCAACCCACCAACAACATCCATCCAAGCTTGCTACACACTTGTAAAGCAAGTCCTGGCATCTACAGCCACTCAGCCCATCAGCATTGGTCATTCAGACAAACTCTAGCTCCCAGCAACAACAGTCCAAGCAGCAGTCTTTCTCAATGTCATATTTGTTGATTGAGGAAGATTCAACCAAGGTTCCCTAGGAGTTTTTTGTCCCTTGTCATGCCATTTTCAAGTCCAAGCCAAGTCCCAACATGTTCGAGCCTGGCATCAACAAGTTTCACAAGCCAGAACAAGCAATCCCAGCATGATTGTTTTTATCAGTTTTTCCAGAACCCTAGTTCTGTGGCTAAGTCCTGTGCCTTTTTGTCCATAGGAGTTGGTTTGGTCTTTCCAGCATAATATTAACCTGTTGAGATTACTTCAGGTTAACATTAGCGTGGGAATCACCTCAGTAAATCAATATTTACCCCCCTAGAGAGGAAAGCCTCTCATTGGTCCATTTTGCCACTCTTTTGGCATTTGGTCCAATCAGAGCTTAGCTAAGTATTTTGCTTTTATTTTCTTACGAAATGTAATTGAGATAGTTAGTATGTAATCAGTTGTATTTATTTAAAGCTTTGTAGCTTAGATTAGATCAGGGAGATTAGACAGAAGCTTATGCTTAAGCAACTGCTAATCAAACTATTAGTTTTCTTTATATTCTGAAGTTTTCCATCAATGAAGGACATCTCAGTGTTCATACAATAGTATCCTCGAGTGTCTTAATACCTCTGAAAGTTTGTGAGTGTCCTATAACTCTCAATCTTGGTTAAAACAGGTCCTGTCACTGGATTTTGGCAAACATCCAGTAAGTGTCAGCTATGCTTGATCATCCATGCTTTGGTGTGTCTGTAGAGGCATGAATGTGAGAGTCCTTTGCCCTTGATTGCAGCTGAAGGTGTGTCTGTAACAGTTGTAAGCAAGTTTATCTTTTATGTTATGTTTTGGGTTTTCTTCTATTCCAGCTAATTGCTTTCAAACAGTTCTTGTGTATTAAGCATTCAGCTGAGTTGTGTGAGATTGTATGGTGTATTCTAGTTTAACACTCTAATCATTGTGAGCTAGCATACATCATCTTGGTATAAGAGCATTGTGTTCTATCTTGGAGTGTGTTGCTTGTTGTAGTTGAAATGTTAGGAACTAGTAAAACACCCCAGGAAGTCTTAGAACAGACATTAAAACAAAAGGAAGAAGTAGAATAGAAAATGAAGTTTTTAAGTGAGCAGTTGCAGTATTACATGAGATTGCATAGAAATGAGTTGAATTGGGAGACTGATGAAGAAATGGAGGAATGAGTAGGTGAGAATCCTTTTAATGGAACAGGAAGAGGAGGTCGAGGTCCTAGGCCTACATACAGGAGGATAAGAAGGGTTAGAAGATCACCTAGGATTAGTGAACCTGAGGAAAACAGTGAGAGTGAAAGAGAAGTAAGGAGGGAAGATAGGAGGATAGAGAAGTTAGATTTCAAGATTGATATACCTGAGTATGCAGGGGAGTTAGATCCTGATGTTTTCCTGGATTGGTTGCAGACAGTAGAAAGGGTCTTTGATTTAAAGGAGGTTTCAGAAGAGCACAAAGTGAACTTAGTAGCCTTAAAATTAAAGAAATATGCTTCTACTTGGTGGACTAATCTACAAAGGAGGAGAATGGAGATTGGGGAAGTAAGGATGAGCACCTGGATTGAGATGAGGCAGAAGTTGAAGGAGAAATTCCTTCTAGAAAACTACATGAAGGAGAACTACTTCAAGTTGCAACATTTTGTGCAGGGAAACAAGTCAGTGGAGGAGTACACCAAAGAGTTTAAGCACTTACTTTGGAAGTGTAATATGCAAGAGAATGAGTTACAAACTTATATCAGGTACCTTGCAGGCTTGAATGAAGGAATCAAGAATGTTGTGGAGTTACAGGTCTATGATTCACTTGATGAGTTAAGTTATTTAGCTCACAAAGTGGAGCAGTAGAAGAAGGCTAGAATGAAAGAATACAGTAGATACCCAGCCAAACCTTATGCCTCTGCCAAGCCAAACACTTACAAGCCTTACAATCCCCCACAAAGAAGCTATCCACCCCCACCCCCACCTCAAGCCAAAAATCCAGCCCCAAGACCCCCCACAAAATCAGCCACAAAATCCCCCACAAAGAACCCCAGCCCCTATCAGCAGAACCTATTCAGAAAGAAGATGTTTCAGGTGTCAAGGACTAGGGCACATTGCCTCAGAATGTCCAAACAAGAGAATGGTTACTCTTGCTGAGTATCAGGGATCTTTATTTATTGATCCTGAACATATGCAGGAAGAAGAACAGGATTATGAAGAGACTGAACATGATCCTATCTATGATGATGATGTTATAGAAGAAGGTCCAGATGAGGGAGAAATGCTTATGATCAGGAGAGTTCTCAGCAGCTCAGCAGTAGAGGAAGCAGAAGAGCAGAAGGAGAATATCTTTCATACAAGGTGTACCATTGGAGGAAAGGTATGCTCTATGATTGTGGACAGTGGAAGCTGTACCAATGCAGCCTCCAGCACCATGGTGAAGAAGTTAATATCTTTCATACAAGGTGTACCATTGGAGGGAAGGTATGCTCTATGATTGTGGACAGTGGAAGCTGTACCAATGCAGCCTCCAGCACCATGGTGAAGAAGTTAAGCCTGGCAACCAAGCCCCACCCAGCTCCATACACCATTCAGTGGCTCAGTTCAGAGAAAGGTATTCAAATCTCTACTAGATGCCTTGTTGCCTTTTCAATTGGTCAATCATACAAGGATGAGGTCTGGTGTGATGTTTTACCTATGGATGCATGTCATTTGCTTTTGGGTCGACCTTGGTTGTATGATAGATCAGTGAGCCATTGTGGTAGAACTAACACATATACCCTGACCCTAAACCATAGAAAGATCATTCTTACCCCCATGAAACCCTCACAGTTAGCCAAAAAATCCAAAGGCCTATGTCTTGAACCTAGTCTTGATGTGTTGCTTTTATCTGAACAACATGAATTTAGCACACAGAAGGACTCACCCTTTTCGACCTTGAAGAACCCTCAGCCCCACAAAATGACCACCCTCTATTTTTACCTTTACTCCAACAGTTTCAGCATGTATTTCGTAAGGAAATGCCACCTGGTTTGCCACCCAAAAGAGATATCCAGCACAAAATTGACTTAGTACCTGGATCAATGCTGCCTAATAATCCAACTTATTGGATGACACCAGCAGATACCATTGAAATACAGAGGCAGGTGGATGAGTTATTGGAGAAGGGAATGATTAGGGAGAGTTTGAGTCCTTGTGCAGTGCCAGCCTTGTTAGTGCCTAAGAAAGATGGAAGTCAGAGAAGGTGTATTGATTGTAAGGCCATTAACAAGATCAGAATCAAGTATAGGTACCCAATACCTAGGCTTGAAGACATGTTGGATGAGTTACATGGGTCAGTAGTCTTTTCTAAGATTGATTTGAGGAGTGGATACTACCAGATAAGGATCTATGAGGGAGATGAGTGGAAAACAACATTCAAGACCAAGGGAGGTTTGTTTGAATGGTTGGTCATGCCCTTTGGTTTGACTAATGCCCCATCTAAATTCATGAGGCTCATGAACCATGTCCTTAAGCCACTCATAGGCAAGAGTGTTGTGGTATACTTTGATGATATTCTTGTCTATAGCAGGTCTGAACAAGAGCATGTCAAGCATTTGCAGGAGGTTTTAATTATTCTGAGCAGGGAGGAGTTATTTGACAACCTCAAGAAGTGTCACTTCTTTACAGCCCAAGTGAACTTCTTGGGATACATTGTCACAGCAGCAGGTATCTAGGTTGATGAGGAGAAGATCAAGGCAATTAGGGAGTGGCCTGTCCCCACTTCTATTCAGCAAGTCAGGAGCTTCCATGGCCTGGCTTCATTTTACAAAAGATTTGTCAAGAATTTCAACACTATTTTGGCCCCAATGACTGAAGTAGCGAAGGGAAAGTCCTTTATTTGGACAATAGCAGCCCAGAAAGCTTTTGAAGAAGTCAAGGAGAGGCTTACTTCAGCCCCAATTCTAGCATTGCCCACCTTCAGCAAGGTTTTTGAGGTAGAATGAGATGCTTCAGGAGTTGGCATAGGAGCAGTACTAACCCAAGAGGGCAAGCCAGTTGCCTATTTCAGTGAGAAGTTGAATGATGCAAAGAGGAAGTACAGCACCTATGACAAAGAGTTCTATGCCATCATTAGAGCTCTTCAACACTGGAGGCACTACCTTAATGGAGCAGAATTCATCCTACACAGTGATCATGAGGCCTTGAGGTTCATTCAAGGGCAGCACAAGCTCAACACCAGGCATGCTGCTTGGGTCGAGTACATGCAGCAATTTCACTTCATGATTCACCACAAATCAGGAGTGCTAAACAAAGGATCAGATGCATTGACTAGGAGGTATATGTTGCTTCATATACTTTATTCTTGAATTATTGGTTTTGAGCGTTTGAAAGCTTTGTATCAGGAGGATGGAGATTTTAAACACGTGTACCAGAAGTGCCAGCAGTAACCCAGGGTCAGTATCACATAGAGCATGGTTATTTGTTCAAAGGGAGCAGATTGTCTGTCCCTAAGAGTAGTTTAAGAGAGCTACTGATCTCAGAAGTCCATGGAGGGAGTTTAGCAGGTCATTTTGAAGTAGAAAAAACATTGTTGATGTTGAAAGAGCACTATAGTTGGCCTAAGATGAGGAAAGATGTGGAGCATCTGTTGAAGAGGTGTAATATTTGTCAATTGGCAAAGTCACACAGCCTACCCTAAGGCTTGTACACACCATTACCAGTTCCCAGCAGCCCTTGGGAAGATGTTAGCCTTGATTTTATTGTGGGTTTGCCAAGAACTCGGAGAGGGAAGGATTCAATCATGGTGGTGATTGATAGATTTTAAAAAATGGATGCCACACCACTTTTGATGCCACAAGAATTGCTGAATTATTCTTCCAGGAGATTGTCAGGTTGCATGGAGTGCCAAAGACAATGGTGTCTGACAGAGATACCAAGTTTTTGAGCCACTTCTAGGTTACGTTATGGAAGAAATTGGGCACCCAGCTCAAGTACAGCACCACTTTCCACCCACAGACTGATGGACAGATAGAGGTTACTAATAGAACACTTGGAGTCCTATTGAGAGCACTGATCTACAAAAATAAAGCAGGATGGGATACTCTTTTGCCCCATGCTGAATTTGCTTACAACAAAGCACCATCCAAGGCCACATGCTACTCTCCATTCCAAGTAGTCTATGGTAAAAATCCAATTTCCCCTTTGGATTTAGTTGCACTAACTACTTCTATCAAATTTAGTTTTAAAGCAGGTAAAAGAACATATCAAATCAGGGAGCTTCATCAGCAAGTGAAGGAGAAAATTGCCAAGTATACTGAGCAGGTGTCTACATCAGCAAACAAGCACAGGAAGAAGGCGACCTTCCAACTAGGAGATCTAGTTTGGATCCACCTAAGGAAGGACAGGTTCCCCAGCAAGAGAAAAGGCAAGCTACTACCAAGAGCAGATGGCCCCTTTGAAGTGCTTGAGAAAATTGGAGATAATGCCTATAGGTTGGACCTATCTGAAGAGTATGGAGGCTCAGCAACATTCAATGTAGCAGACCTTCGATCGTATTATCCAGCAGATGAAGACCTTCGAAGTTTGTGGACAAACTTTCCTCAACCTGGGGAGGATGATGGAGACCATCATGAACAATAACCAGCGACAGCAGCTTCATCAGCAAAGGAGGCATCTATAGGAACTTCACCAGCATTTTCAGCAGCAGCACAAAAAGACCCTGCTTTTTTACCAAACTCAGCAGCTCAGGAAGCATTTCCAACAGAAACAGCAGGCTTCCAAATGCCAACACTGACAGCAGGTTATTCAACATGTCCCTCAGCAGTTCAGATATCCAGCAGGAGGTTTACAGCCTCACCAGCAGTCACCAACCCACCAACAACATCCATCCAGGCTTGCTACACACTTGTAAAGCCATTCCCGGAACCTACAGCCACTCAGCCCATCAGCATTGGTCATTCAGACCAACTCTAGTTCCCAGCAGCAAAAGTCCAAGCAGCAGTCTTTCTCAATGTCATATCTGTTGATTGAGGAAGATTCAGCCAAGGTTCCCTAGGCGTTTTTTGTCCCTTGTCATGCCATTTTCAAGTCCAAGCCAAGTCCCAACATGATCGAGCATGGCATCAGCAAGTTTCACAAGCCAGAACAAGCAATCCCAGCAGGATTGTTTGTTATCAGTTTTTCCAGAACCCCAGTTCTATGGCTAAGTCCTGTGCCTTTTTGTCCATAGGGGTTGTTTTGGTCTTTCCAGCATAATATTAACCTGTTGAGATTACTTCCAGGTTAACATTGGCGTGGGAATCACCTCAGTTAATCAATATTTATCCCCTAGAGAGGAAAGCCTCTCATTGGTCCATTTTGCCACTCTTTTGGCATTTGGTCCAATCAGAGCTTAGCTAATTATTTTGCTTTTATTTTCTTACCAAATGTAATCGAGATAGTATGTAATTAGTTGTATTAGTTTAAAGCTTTGTAGCTTAGATTAGATCAGGGAGATTAGACAGAAGCTTATGCTTAAGCAACTTCTAATCAAACTGTTAGTTTTCTTTATATTGTGAAGTTTTCCATCAATGAAGGACATCTCAGTGTTCATTCAATAGTATTCTTGAGTGTTTTAGTACCTCTGAAAGTTTGTGAGTGTCGTATAATTCTCAATCTTGGTTAAAATAAATTTCACATCGATTTTGGCAAACATCCAAAGAAGTGTTACGCGGCTTGATCATCCATGCTTTGGTGTGTCTGTAGAGGCATGAATGTGAGAGTCATTTGCCCTTGATTGTAGCTGAAGGTGTGTGTGTGTAACAGTTGTAAGCAAGCCTATCTTTTATGTTATGTTTTGGGTTGTCTTCTATACCAGCTAATTGCTTTCAAACAGTTCTTGTGTTTTAAGAATTCAGCTGAGTTGTGTAAGGTTGTATGGTGTATTCTAGTTCAATATTCTGATCATTGTGAGCTAGCATACATCATTCTATAACCCTTTCATCCATCCATAACCTATATATGAACCCTCAAACCTTCATAACCGTTAAGCCTTCCTCGAGGCACTATCCATCAAAGTTGCGCTTAAAGAACTACGACTGGCCTTATTCCACCTTAGATATGTGGGAAAACCTCTTTGAGGCCCGACCGCTACAAGAGCATCCTTTGTCCTCAAAATGTTGGTCTTTGAGAGAAAAAAAAAAGAGAGGCTAGGTTGGGATCCTAGGCTGGGAAAAAGGAGAGTGAGAGAATAAGAGAGGCTAGCCTGAAAACCTGTCAGGGCAGGTTAGGCAAAAGGAGAGTGAGAGAATAAGAGAGGCTAGCCTGAAAACCCAACAGGGCAGGTTAGGCAAAAGGAGAAGAAACCCTGGATTCTATCTTTCATCATCTTCAACCCTCCATCTTCCTTCCGTTAGACTTGGACATCATTCCTTAATCATTTCCCAAGAGATGATGTCGTACCTCATTTGACCATCTCTTCAAGACACGATCATTCTTGAGTGTCTCCCTATCTCATTCATCAATAAACTCTCATCTACCATCCCGTTCAACCCTTTCTCAAGAGATGATGTCTATCCCATTTGACCATCTCTTCGAGACACGATCATTCTTGAGTGCCTCCCGGCCTATACCATTCATCAATAAAGACTCATCTACCGTCCCTTTCAATCCTTTCTCAAGAGATGATGTCTATCCCATTTGACCATCTTTTCTCCCCTTCAAGACACGATCATTCTTAAGTGTCTCCACATCTCATTCACCATCATCCACCGTCTTTTTCCCCAAACATGTCCTAACCAACCCTTTCATCCCATCTCACCCTCCGAGGACTTTTCAGCTCAATCATTAATGCAGGTATGGGGCTCTGTGTGGCTTACTTCTCTGCAAGAGCGAAAGCCGTCCACATCAGATCAGCGGCAAACTGGCAACCACATAATCATGAACAGACTCAGAAACAAGCTACTCTAAACTTGGGGCTCGCGCTACCTTTGGAACATCGTTCAAGACATTTATCGGAGATAGCTTCAAAGAGGGACACTTACTCCCTATCGTGCAAGGTCCTGCATCTTCAATCTCATAGATGTCCTAATAGTGGTCTCATCAAGAAAGAAAAAAATATATAAAAAAATAAAAAAATGAAGAAAAAAAAAGAAAGAAAAAAAAAGAGAAAAAAGAAAAGAGGGGCTAACTTGAAAACCCTTCGAGCAAGTTAGGAAAAAGGAGAGTTTGAGACTCATTACCAAGGACTATGCCTTCTCCTATTCTATGGTTCCCATGCATCATCTCGTCAATCCACATCGAAACTGGAGGCTTGTAAATCTCCAAGTGCTCTCCAAAGTAGCACAGTGTCATCAAGAGTCTACGCTAAACCAGGGGCTTGTCATACATCAGCATACATTTGCAAGCAATCAAGGTCATCTACTTAATCATTTAAGAAACGCATCCTTCAGGCCTTTTGCCTCTATCATGGTTCCCTGTCCCGTGGATCGAAACATTACTCATCCTAAATTTTCCTAAAATTCCCCACGAGTGGCCTTAATCCTTAGAAAGTATTGCCTTGGGAAGTCATGGTTTTAGGAAAGCATTGTCTTAGAAAATCATTGTCCAAGAAAATCATTGTCTAAATATAAAGTCGGGGGGGGGGGGGGTTTGCCTGCATGCATTGCATGTTTAGATGCATAAAATCATCATGTGTGTATCTGATCTAGGCATAATAGGTTTGCATTGCATCTATAAGTCGTGTCAGGGCCTCATAGAGTCAGTGGTTATGCATTGAGTCAGTGTGTCATGCATCAAGTCAGTCTGTCATGCAATGAGTAAGTCTGATGTGCATTGAGTCAATTTGTCATGCATCAAGTCAGTCTGTCATGTATCACGTCACTTTGTCATGCATCAAGTCTGTTTGTTGTGCATTGAATCAGTTTGTCATGCATTGCGACAGTCTGTTGTACATTGAGTCGGTCTGTCATGTATCGAGTCAGTTTGTCATGCATCAAGTCAGTCTGTCATGTATCGAGTCAGTTTGTCGTACATAAAGTCGATAGTCGTCCATAAATGCATGAGTGCATGAATGCTTGTGTCAAAAAAACAAAAAATAAGCATTGTTTGTGCAAGAGCTTAGTAGACTAGTTGCATGCATACCTGCATATTTGAAAATAAAAATAAGAGAAGAAGTAGAGAAGTGCCACATCGTTGCTCCAGAACACAACACTGGGGGTTGTTTAAGCCCATATGCTATCAGACCGGTCGACATGGTTTCCAATCACTGAGAGCAATATTAGAGTAAATCTCTAATCCAACTCTTGCTGGATAAGTTAGCATTTAGTCAAGTCATCCATCATCAGCCAGACACGAATGGCGATTGTCCGACACGAAGGACATATTCCTTATCTGCCAGACTCGAATGGCACCTATCCGACACAAAGGACATATTCTTCACATGACTTAATGGTTGTCTAGGGATTCCTTTGAGTTTGAACAACAAAATGTTAGTCCTAGCTTCCAACCTCCTTATGTACCACCCTTTGGGACCCGAATCAACAATGTGAATACCGTGTATGTTGATGATAAATCTTATGATGGGGATATGTGGAAAATCTATGATCTTTCCCAAAGTGCCGATGTTGAGTCTCCTTCCGTGTGCTCCTTGTGTGATTCGCCGTATCATAGTTCAATTTCTTGTTTGCAAGCTACAGTGGTTTCCTTCAAGGCAGAAGTAGAAAAATTATGTGCGAACATGAGTGAGTATATGCGTGAATTTGTCCATGAGAGTAATCAAAGGGTAGTAACTCCTTCTTCACAAATGGTTGATTCGAATGTGGAAATAGGTCATTCATCGTCTTTGAGTCCTGAAATGCATGTTGATTCTGCTGTGTATGATGAGGATGATGACTATTATAACCGACCATGCCTTGGACTACTTAGTAATTCTTTAGCTCTAGCCCCACCTTGTGAGCATGAGGAACAAGATGATTCTGTGTGTGATGATGAAGAACTTGATGATTACATGCTTGATAATGAACCATTGTCCACACCCTTGTCCATGCCTTTATGTGAAGAAAAGATTGAGTTTAGTGAATGCCATGATGTAATTGAGCATGATCTTGTTGAGAGTGAAATTGAATCCGTTGTGATTGAATTTGTGCTTGATAACGATTTGTTCACTTTCATTGAGGATCATCGCATTAGTGAGGCATTAGCTACCCTTGTATGTGAGTCCATTGATGTGCATACCAGTGATGATGAGCATAATTCTTATGGGATTGATCATGATTGTTTGAACTTGGTTGTTGATGATGATTCTTTTGATGATGACATGCTTTATGAGTCATTCACGATAAATTATGACCCTGAACCTTCAACTTTCACTTTTGATGTTGCTTTGGATGATGCACCTTTGTCTTTTGATGTTGATAGTTCTTCTAGTGAGTCTGATATTGATGAAGATGAAGATGTGCTTGTGTGTGATGTTGGGAGTGTTATGATGTGGTCTAACCCTCTGTTTTCCTTATTACCTATTGACGATTGTGATGATTATTTGGATGAGAGTGGTGATTTGGAATTTGTGATTGATGAAAATTGCATGGAAATTGAGTTTGAACCATTGTTTGCATCCAAGTATTCGCATGAGCATGTTCAGAAATGTGTTGTATTGCCTCCTTCCATTGATTTGTATACCCAATCTCCATTTATGAGTCAATGGGAGGATCCATTTGTCATGTCTTCTTTCACCGTGCCTAGAAAAGTCTTGTATATTCATGAATTTCATAAGTTCTATGACTTTTCTAAGGCATTTGATAAATTGTTAAGGGCACTAATGTTTGTTTATGTGCTATTGCGAGTGTGCTCTTACCACCACCATTCTGAGATGCATGAGAGGATGCATGATTTGTTACTCCGGGCGTTGAATGGTTCTGACATGGTGCCCGATATCGTGAGGTGAGAAGGAATAAGCTTATTGATAAGATGCCTTCGAGGTAATATCCTTCCTCACCTTTTGTGTATATTTAGTGAGTCGGTTTTCTTTTCTTCTTTTATTTTATTTTTGTGTGTGTCATTTTCTTTTATTTTGGGGTGCTTGCTTACCTACTTCTGTTTCCATTTGAGTATACGACAACCTCTTTGTGTGGGAGTGGGAGTGTAGTTTGCATTCCAGTTTTTGAGTCTAAGAAAAGAAAAAAGGAGTCGTTTTGTAAATATTTTAGTTTGTTTTCTTAGTTCATTAGTCCTTAGTGTCTTGTATAGTTTGTTTTTCCTTTTCATCTTGCATGTGAACCATCACACATAGTATGTTTTTCTTGTTTATTTCTAACCTATGGTGTGATGTTCCTTGGATCGTGGATTGAGTGCTTTTTATTGAAAATTCTGAGGTAACCTCTTTCCACCCTCTCTTTATGTGAATATATCGATAATTCATGATGCATGCTTGATTTTCTTTTTGGGTGGCGAACCCCTTGAGTGTGAATGTTGGATATATATTGTTGTTGGAGCCGTGTGGGCTCGGGTCGCCACCGCTTTTTATGTGATAAGTGTTTTATATATATGTTTTTGTTGGTTTTCTACCTCGCTTGTGACACCCTTCTTCTCACAATGGGGACATTGTGATGTCTTGTGTTGGAGTGGGGGTGATATCTTTTATTGTTCATGGGTAGATTACCTAGTTTTGAGTCTTTGTTTTTGTTTTTCGTAGTTTGTGTCTAAAAATTGAAAATTTTGTATGTGAAAAGAAAAGAAAAAGGGAAGAAATGTTGTGAAAAACCCAAAAGTTGTTTTTCTTTTTGAAGATGTTTCCGTTCACAGTTGTGTAGATAGTTGTCTAATCTGTTGATTCAATTAGTTAGAAGTGGCCGGTAAGAATAATGATGGGCCTTAGGAAGGATTTTTGCCATGACTTATCTCTATTAGACCTCTACATGGAATGGGAAAGCGGAATCCTCAAATCTTACACGCTTTGACTGTGTCTTCTTACCTAAGTTAGACGGTTTTAGTTGTTCAATTGCTTAAGCTCTTAACTAATGCATTAAATAATTATTGTCGGGCCTACCGTCATGGGTTGGTTTGGGTGGATCGGCACCCTATGCCCCTTAAGTGCAATGACTCACGTATGGAGAAACCCAGCAGGGAGGGTAACCCTTTGCGAAGGCCGGTGCTTAAATCCCGCAAAACCCGACACAAACGCTCTAAAAGACACAAAACGGATTGAGTGGAAATAAAAGAGCGTAGGTTTTGAAAAAGAAAGAAAAGAGCGAAGCAAGAAAAAACAAAAAAAAAAGAGTTGAGCAAAATAATGGTAAGAAAGAGAAAGTAAAAAAAAGAAAAGAGCAAAGTAAGAAAAAGAAAGAAAAGAGAGCAAAGTAAGAAAAAGAAAGAAAAGAGAGGTTAAAAGAAAAACCAAGAGTGAAGTAGGATAGATAATCCCGAGCTTGAGCATTAGAACAACTCTGATTGTCTGGTTTAGGATAGGAAGGACCGACTAGAGTCCACTTGCACATATGCACGAGGTGATTTACTCATCAGGAAGTGTTTTGGTTCAAAATCTCAAAGATTGGCAGTTTTCCAACCTTCGTGTCTTAATTTGTTTATACTTGCTTCTTCCAATTGATTGTTGAGGCGGGTTTGGGAACTAGGTGCATGATTGGGGATGGGAATATCTTCTTTGCTTTTGTTTTGTTTTGTTTTTCGGTTTTCATTTCTTTTTCTTTCCCTCTTTCCTTTTTCTATGGCTTTTGTGGGTCTAGTTGCTATAAACCCTCACGAGACCTACCTCGTCCACCAGACTCTGGGTGGTTTAAAGGGCTTGATGCATATGCTAAATGCATCCGTGATTCCTGAAAGTGAGTTAGGGTTTTTAGTTTTTCTTTTTAGTCCTTTTCTTCGTTTTAGTTTGCTCAAGCGAGCAAACCCTTGTGTTAGAGTGGTGTTCGCCTCGTTTGAGCCAATTTCTTCTCTTTTATAGGGTATATTTGCTTGTTTTAACCCCTATTTATATATTAGATATAATGATTTGGTGTTTTGTAGGAAAATAAGGAGTTAGAAGAAGTTTGGGCTTAATTGAAGGTTTTTAGGGAATCCCGAGCTATTTCCCGAGTCAAACCAAGTTAACCCGAGCCGAGATCCGAGTCAAACCAAGTCAACCCGAGCCGAGAGCCGAGGTGAAACCGATGTCGGAAATTCCATATCAAGATTGGCGCAAAACAGGGGAACGGTACAAACTTAAAGGTTTGAAATACGTGTGCCTTCACCCTTTGGGTCATAACTCTTTCGTTACAACTCCGATAGCTCTGAAATTTTGGGAGCTTAAAGTACACACCGAGAGCTTTCCATCGATATCTTACGGGCCTAAAACAGAGTTCAGATGAAGAAGTTATGCGCGTTCGAAGTCGGCAGGGAAAAACTGCCCAGAACGCTTGCTTGCCCGAGCCATCTGCTGGCTCGCCCGAGCTAGGCTTCTGGAGCAACAAAAACACCAGCCAGAACGCTGGCTCGCCCGAGCCAAAGGGTGGCTCGCCCGAGCCACTCTGTCTGCGGAGAAATTGCTGCGCATGCTGAGAATTATTTCTAGGGTTTTGGGTTGTATTTTTCCTTCTTCTATAAATACCCACTTGTATTAATCCAAATTATCAATTAGCCTAGGTAGTTTAGGAGTAGAATTAGATTTATTTGCTTTCCTTTATTTGCTTTAATCTCTCTTTAATTGTTCTTCAAGTTTTCAATTGTTCTTCATTGTTCTTCAAGCTTTCATTGATTTCTAGCATTTGTATTCAAACTTTCTCAAGCTTTCTTAATTCAAGCAAGTTTCCATTGAAGTTTTACAAAGCTTTCTCTCTCTTCTCTCTTCTCTCTTTCTCTCTCTAATCTCCATTGTTGACTTGATTTCAAAGCTTTCTAGGGTTAGCCACATCAAATCCATCTTTTAGTGGGGAGGAGGGTCAAGGAATTCCAATTCTACTTCCTAGTGAGAATTTGGGAAATCCTTGGTAATCCAATCCACATTTTCTTGTTTGTTCGGGGGAAATTGCAAAGGTAGATTGAAGGTTAGAAGATTTTGGTCATCGAAGGTATAATTTCTTGTTCGCAATTTTGTTGTTCATTCATTGTCTTCATTCATGTCTTTTAATTGATTTCATCCTTAAGTGTTTTCTTTATTGCTTTCCTTTTATTGCTTTCTTTATTATTATCATGTCTAGATTAGTTTATTGCTTTCCTTTACATTATTTATTGCTTTCCGCATTGAGAAAAACCCCAAACACAAACCGATTACCCTTAATCAAGCCTAAACACCCATCCCTGTGGATCGACAACCTTAACTCATAAAACCACAAAAATTACAAACCGAACAACATATCACCTACTTTAAATTCAACTTAAAGTGCTAAAACAAGCAGTAGCATGCAAGTCATTTCAACGACAACATGCTATAAAAACAAGCTTGTAGAAGAAGTAAAGCATACTGAGGTACGAGAGCAGAAGAAGCCATCACTTTCCAATAGAAGCCGAAAATACCTAAAAAGAAGAAAATCCAGAAAACAAGAAGAAGCTCCAATCTCGGTTCACACAGTGACGTGCCAAGCCTTCATTTGCCTAGACTCAATTCTGATCGGCCTTGGGGCTATCTACAATGATTGCAAGCAAGTTGGTCTCCTAGATGGCCTGCAAAAGCTGGAGTGAATACAAAGATTCCTGTCTTTTCTCTAGTGTCCGGCCGGGCTAGGGAAAGAAGTAGCCTTTGTCTTTTCTCCATGCTTGTTGCAAAGGGCCCAAGTGAATGCAAAGTTTCCTCTCTTTTCTCTAGCGTCCGACCGACCTAGGAAAAGAAGGAGCCTTTGTCTTTTCTCCATGCTTGTTTCCAAAGGCCCGAGCTTGTACATTTTCAAGGAGGAGCACGACTAAGTGGGCCCAATAAAGAGGGGTGGTCTTCTCAAGAGTGGTGCATCAAGTTCCCAAATAAGAGCGTCTTCTCAGTGATCGTGCTGACATAATCTAAGAAAAATAAGAGCCATCGACATCGCGATCGGTGAAGTCCCTCGGCATTGAATTGCCATCATCTTCATCATCATCAATGACTTCCAGCCTCGCATCTGGTTAGCCCCGGCATCTGGCCTCGAGTCCAGTTTGTCATCGTCATCGTCAAAAAACCCAAAAAAAGGGTAGCCCATCGGTGTAAGTCACATCAACATCAGAGCCACCGGCAGAGTTTCGGTGACGTCTCAACCCCCAGGGCCATCGACATCGCGATCGGTGAAGTCCCTCGGCATTGAACATGCCAACAAACATCAAACATCGACACCAGGAAAGACTGGAATCGACATTGGGAAAGACTAGAACGACACCGGGAAAGACTGGAATTGACACTGGGGAAAGACCAGAAAATCAACATCAAGTTCCAAGAGCCATTGGCATCATGTCCGGTGAAGCCTCTCCAACAAGTAAGGCGTCATTCTCGCTTGAGATCACCTATCGGCGCGAGTTCGCCAACCGCGACACAGGACCTAGCTTCCAAGTGTCAGCCCACAACTTCAAGTAGGGATGCCTTTAGCACCTGAGATCATTTCAAGTAAGGTAGTCATCAAACACCTGAGACCACTTTAAGTAGGGCTTCATTCTCGCCTGAGTTCAGCAATGGCTCATCAATAGTCAAGTAGAGCATCATTCTTGCTCAGAGATCATCCTTAAAGAGGTGCATACCGCCCACAACTGTGATGCAGGACTTAGCTTCCAAGCATCATTCCAGGCTTTGCAATCCAAAGTCATATCCTCAAACTACTTTGACCTTCGTCTTATTCGGACTCGATCAAAGTGGGGCTCTCTGTAGACACCGGATTTTGTACCGGAACAAGTGTACAAATCAAGCATAACAAGAAAAGAGGCTAGCATGAAAGAAAATCAAAAGGGCCTTCCTCAATCTAAAGCTACCGAGCCAACCCACCACAAAAGCCATCATTTTCCACCATTTCTACATACATATGCCCACCATTTCAAATCCCATTTTTTCACAAGTCTCATTCGCCCCATTTCTTTTGATGAGAGTAAAGTACACATCATAAGCTTCCCAACCCCTTTTGAATTGCCTCAATCGGAGTACGGATGAAAGAGTTATGGTCGTTCAGAGTTGCACTTAGCCAGTTTTAAAACCCAGGCGGGTTTTAACATTTTCCAGGCCCAGAAATCTAGCCCAGCAAGCAACTCCGGCCCAGGAAAGACATCAAAACCCGCCTAGGTTTTGAGATCAGCAAGACGCATCGGTTTGCTTTGCCATGTCAGTGATCCGTGGGATAGGTTTTAATTGTTCTGGCACCAAAATCTGCATGCATGCAATCCCATGATCATAGCCCCACGTGGTTGACTCCCCCTTGACTTCCCAACACCTGCCTAGGTTTTGGTCCTCGGAGGGCATGATTTGTGGGGTATGTTCCCCTTGGTTTCCCTCCAAATCTCTCACTCCCTCACCTATAAATACCCCCTCCATTTCACCTTCATTTCATCAACTACTATCATCTAATACCCTTACTCTACCCAAAACCATTATCAACTACTATCATCTAATACCTTTACTCTACCCAAAACCATTATAAACTATCATCATTATCCCACCAAAACTCTCTTAAATTCTCTCCACTGCATCCATCCGTAACCACTCTCATTATAATCCCACACCATTCCTAAACCATCCATACCATCATAATTCCATCCGAGGTTAAAACTGGGGCTAAGTCAAGGAACTCGATCGTCGCATTTGGCCAACATATATCAAACGAGGTTCACTCTTGTTATTGTTATTATTATTATTGTATTAATCATGTAATCCATTCTTTAATTCCTTTACTTGTACATATTTTGTAAAAGTAAACACCATGTTTAGTTTTAATCTCGCATACTTTGAATAATAACTTCGCGAAATTAACCAAACTTCTCCTCTTTCTTTTTAATGTCGATTTTAGTAGAGCCTGTTTTCTAACAGGCGGATTCGAGAGTTCTTATAACTCTCGAATTCATAACCTTACCCCCGAATCTAGAAATCGGGTTCGTAGACCGGAGTCATTTTTGCTACTTTTATGGTTTGTCGATTTGCTTAAATCGGTTGGCGACTCTTAACATTTTATAAACCCGTTTAATTATTTAAAATGTTTGGTTTTTTGCATAAAATAATTTAAAAATTGATTTCATCCACATCCATCACCAATTCAATGCTAGGACCGGGAGGAATGGACTAGAAATCGACAAAACCTAAGCGGGTTTTATCAATTTCAATCCACCCCTCTCTGGACCGAGGAGGAAAAAGACCCATCCCATAGTTAATTAAAACCCAGGCGGGTTTTAATGAATTCTGGCGGCCCACTTTTTCCTTCCCGAGCCTGAATTGAGAGTTTTGGATTGCGATTGAATTATTATTATCTTATTTTGTGCAATTTTGGAGAATTTAAATAATAAAAAATGGGTTTGTAAATATATAAAGCTTCATCACCCCGAAAATGAATTTCGAAAATAAAATCATCCTTATTTAAGGATTAAGCAACCTTAGTTGGCGCCCGATCAATTAAGTAGCGCATCCGAAAACAATTTCCCCTAATAGGAATATTTTCCGGGTCCTACACCATCAGACTTGGATCACCCTTCATACCTAAATCCATCGAACCTTCATTCTTATAAAGCCATTCGACCATCTCTCCCATTATGAGATGAACCTATGATACATTATTCTCCACTATTGACTATCTCGTCCACGTACTTCTCGCCTTGCCGATTACATATGATTGCTACTCTTACCTAACCATCCATAGCCTCACATTGCCTATCATTAGGCTCTGACCACTCACAAACCTTCTTCAAACCATATTTCCTACCATTCCCATATTCAAACCCCTCACCATGTGAGCTCTTCTGATTTGGTCATTAGTGCATGTATGAGATTCGTCAGTTGATCCTCTCTTTCATAATGCCTAATTGAGGGCTAACTCCTTTAGTAGAACTAGAAGTCAGTTGCAAGTAGGGGATACTTGAAGATCACCCACCTTGATCAGTCACCCTGAATCATTTGATGACAATTGTTCGCTTATGTTGGGTGCTTGGTGTGCATATATGTTTCTACTTAAGCAAAAGACAAGGAAAGACAGAGAAAATGAAGGGGAAATTCAAGATGGCTCGCGTACGAGATCGTTTGGGCCTCTGTGAGTACTAGGGATTTCTAAATATGACTTCATGGTAACCAACACTTCAAGAAACCTAAGATAAACACGATAAGTTGGGTCTTCCTCTAATGCCTTGTTTTGTACCATCTCAAATGGGGGCTTACTCATCACTCGGTATCCACAACATCCAGCTCCATGAATGTTTCAATGATAACAATGCACATGATGGCTCATGTATCAAGTATATGAGACCACTTGGCTTCTCATATGTGATCGTCTCCGTGCCTCAATAGAATGACTATACAGTTCGAGGAGAAACTCAAATGATCATTTTTCTATTGCCATGTCCTGAAACTCGCCTCAAAGTTGACTTGATACTGAGGATTTCTTTACTTTTATTGTGACAAGTCGATAAAAGTACGGGTTCTCAACATAGAAGCATTGCACATCATGCAATATAATGTGAATATGCGCATAAGGGACTCACTCATTGGGGTCATTAAGAAATGTGCATTGGGAATCAAGCACATGAAACTTAAAGTCGTGCATGAGTACATAATTGGATCAAAAGTCTCCAGTCTATGCATTACATGTATAATAGCATACCAACTATATGCATGTCATCATCGTGGTTGTCGCCGGGTGCGGTCAATTGTCCACTCAACATTCATCATTGGCATGAAGAATTAGGTTATGAGAAAGCTTGGGAGACCCGAAAACAACAAGATCGTCACCTGCAGATATACGTTGGGGGCTATGTGAGATCAAGTCCAAACATTATCCATTGATTAAACTCGAAATCCAGACGAGAAAAATTAGAATGATGAGCACCTAAAAACACTTTGGGTATGTGAGATTTTGATTACACTCTTAAGGATTGAAAAATCACCAGAATGTCATCATCAAACATGATAATAGATATCGCATCTACGTCATCTCCAACAAAGGATATCGCATCCGCCTCGATAATAGATATCGCATCTACGTCGTCTTCGACAAAGGATAGTACATTCAACACGATAACAGATATCAGATCTACGTAGTATCCAGCAAAGGATATCACATCCGCCCCGACAAAAGATATCGCATCTATGTAGTCTTCAGCAAAGGATATCACATCCACCTTGACAACAGATATCGCATCTATGTCATCTCCAACAAAGGATATCGCATACGTCCCTACAATCGATTAAGGGCCCTGACTCCTCTTTTCCGGTGATCATTAATGCTTAGATTAAGGGCCCTAATCTTGAAAACCTCCTCGCTGTTTTGAAAAAGCACAAGAGGGCCCTTGTTTACAACATCGACGATCTCAAAGGTCTCTCCCCTTCTCTTTTCATTCATCGAATTGACCTAGATGAGGGCTTTAAACCCTCCAGACAACCCCAAAGGAGATTAAACCCCAACCTACAGGAGGTAGTTAAGAACAAGGTGATCGAATTGTTGAAAGCAGGGATCATCTACCCCATTGTTAATAGTGAGTGTGTGAGTCATGTTCAGATTGTGCCTAAGAAAGGGGGGATGACGGTGGTTAGGAATGAAAAGGACGAGCTAATTAGCACCCAGACTATTATTGGGTAGAGAATGTGCATAGACTATAGAAATCTGATAAAGGCAACTCATAAAGACAATTTCCCTCCCCCCTTTATGGACCAGATGCTAGAAAGGTTAGCGGGGCATTCCCAGTTCTGCTATCTAGATGGTTATTCAAGATTCTTTCAAATCCTGATACATCCGGATGACTAGGAGAAAACTACCTTCACATGTCCCTATGGAACATTTGCCTATTGACGAATGCTATTCGGACTGTGCAATGCTCCCGCCACTTTCCAACGTTGCATAATGGCAATCTTTTCTAATTTCAGTGAAAAAATCATGGAGGTGTTTATGGATGACTTTTCTATCTATGGCACTGGTTTTGAGTCTTGCTTAGCTAATTTAGAGAAAGTGCTAGCTCGTTGTGAGGAAGTCGACCTTGTTCTGAATTGGGAAAAATGTCATTTTCTGGTCGAGTCTGGTGTCATCCTTGGTCATATTGTCTTTAATAGGGGCATCGAAGGTGATAGAGAAAAAATCGAGGTCATCGAGCATCTACCACCCCCAACTTCGGTTAAAGGGGTGCGTAGCATTTTCGAACATGTCGGGTTCTATCGCAGGTTTGTCAAAACTTTTCTAAAATCACTCGACCTTTGACTAATCTTCTTGCCAAAGATGCCCCGTTCATTTTTACTGACGAGTGCCTTGAGGCGTTTAACAGGTTAAAGCAGGCTCTTGTCACTGCTCCGGTTCTCCAACCTCCGGACTGGTCGTTGCCATTCGAGATAATGTGTGACGCCAATGACTATGCTGTTGGGGCAGTGTTAGGATAAACTAAGGATAGGCAACCGAAGGTGATCTACTATGCCAGTCACACATTGGATCAGGCACAATGGAACTATACCACTACGGAGAAGGACCTTCTAGTTGTCGTCTTCGCCATTGAGAAGTTCCGAGAGTATATCTTGTGCTCCAAGATCATCGTCGTCACCGCCTATGCAGCATTAAGATACCTCATGGGAAAGAAAGATGCAAAGCCCCGACTTCTGTGATGGCTACTCCCGCTGCAATAGTACGATATCGAGATGAGAGAATGGGCCACGACCGTGACCCCCTTGGTCACGCCCATGAAGCTCCTCCGACCTTTTACTTGCCTTCGCATAGAATGGGCCACACGGTCGTGACCCCCTGGGTCACGCTCATGAGGCCATATACGTTTTTCTTCACCTTCTCGAATGTTCTTTTTCTCCTTTTTATGCTTGCAGCTAGGGGGTATTCTTTTCCTTTAACGGTTTTGTGTCTTTGTTTCCCTTTTCGTGGACGTAGCTTAGTGTCTTGCATCTTTTGAAGACCTTCTAGTAAGCCCGTTCCACCTTTTTCTTTCAGTATTTTTCTTACCCTTATTTTGATGTATACACCCTGCTGCATGCCTGTTTCTCTTTTTGGTGGTGTGCCCCAATATGTCTGTGTTGGTTATTCTGGATGTTGGATCCATGTGGGCTCGGGTGACAACCACCTTTCTTGCTTTTGAGGGTTTCTTTTGTGTATTTTGACCCTTTTTCATACCCTCCCCTCACAATGAGGATATTGTGTAGTTTAAGTGTTGTGTGTGTGTGGGGGGGGGGGGGGGTTATTTCTTATTTCTTTTCGGGGTAGTTTAGCTAGTTTAGGCTTTGTTTGCTTTGAAGGAAAAAGAGAAAAATCCAGGGAAAATCCCTAAAAAGTTTTGTCTTCCTTCTTTTAGGAGTCACTTATGCTTTCTTTTACACTTTAGCTGATTCGATCATAGCTGAATTAGTTAGGTGAAAGTAGTCTTTATGTGCATGCCAAACCTAGTCCTTAGGTGCTTCATAGTCTTTCGGTCACCTAATTCACCTCTGTAAAGCGGTAACCTCACCCTTTTCACCTCGAAGTCTGTTTTTGGAAAGTTCTCGGCTTATGTAATTTAGCTTTGGTTTTCATGTTTTTCTCACTCTTAGTAATCCGGTGAAACCAACAAGGGTTGTTGTGAGTGGACAGCGCTTACACTCCTTAAGTACTTTGTTTACGAATGGAGCTACCCGAGTTGGGAGGGTACCCCCTTTTCGAGGGGCCGTGTCAATCACGAAAAACCCGGTAATTGAAAGAAATAAAAAGAAAAAAATAGAAAAAATTGTTGGTTCACCAACGTGGTTCGGCGTGGATGGTTAGCGGCCCCTTGATAAGTGAATTTTATATAGTATTTTTCAAGTATTTAACTTGTATATTTTAGTCGATTTTCTAATATAATTTAGTCTTTTTATATCAAAACTATGTGATATTCTTCACTCAGCCGGGAATTGGTTTGTTTTGCAGATTTTAATGAAATTACCCTAAAAAGCAAAGAAATAGTGAAGAATATTGAAGAAATGGAGAAGGAATTAAAAAGGAGGAAGAAGTATTTGAAGAAATTAAATTAGAGAATTGAAAGTGAATAAAAGAATGTTGAAATTAAAAGAGAAAGAGAATTTGAAGAAGGGAATTAAAGAGAAGAAGAAGAGAAAGAGAAATAGATGAGGAAGATTAGATGAAGCCACGGCCCACAACTCCTCGACCAACATGCACCAACGAACAACAGCAAGCCCCAAGCAGCGTTGCATTCCCCTTGCCAGCGCCTGAATCCACCTCACCAGCGCCCAACTCCAACAACAGCTGAAGCGTTCATCTACCCCCCAGCAGCGTGCCTTCGATATTTCACCAGCGTTTAGCAATTCATACAAAATCCACGAAAGAGAGAGAGAGAGAGCAACAAGCCATAGCGGAACTGAAGCAGAGACGGCAATGGGCCGCACTAACGAGCAAGCCGCGGCCTTCAAAGAAGACATCCAACGACGCCAAGTCAGACGCGGGCAACGCATGGCAGACACGCTGGTAGCGTGTATCCCCCGCTGACCGTGCCTCGACCATCTCGTTTATAAAAATAAATCCGCCGCATAGTTTATTGACGGCCGACTTTAGGGTTTTGATCGATAGCTTTATCCCTTCAAGGGAGAATAAAAACCCTCCGCATCTATCATTCAATCAGCCAATTATCCATCGAACAATTTATTTGTTTTATTCCACCAAATTTTAGAATAGGGTTCTTTGCATTTTCCTCCCTTCAGGGAACCGTTCTAGTTGATTAGCTAGGAACAAAAGAGGAGAATAAGGAGATCAAATCGAGTGACACGAAGAGATCGAATTCGACCACTCGGATGTTCTGTTTAATTTATATTTTCTTTATGTTTCGTTATTCAGTTTTTATTATTGTTTTCCTAGTTTTTATTATCATGAGTACTTAGATTCCTCGTTTAGGGGACAAACTCGATGTTTCCCGATTAATTTATAGTGTGTGATTTCAGTTTTAGGTTTTAATACAGTTGTTTAATCTCCGTATTTTGTCTGTCATAGTAAAATTTGGCTAACCGCCTTTTTCTTGGCATTAGATTCTTAATAACATGACGAAAGTAAAGTTTGAATTCTGAATTGGAAAGACGAAGATTGAATAGGCGTAGAAAATAGTTAGAAATAATGATTCACTCTTAGGGTTGTGTTATAATCGGTTCTTATCTTTGATTAGGTTAAATAGCCATGAAAATAGGATGTTTAGTCTAATCTCTGTAACTCACTTCGAATCAAAAGATTGTTGTGAAAGGCCCTAGAAAGATTATAGACCCCGACATTACCAATATTACCTTGAACGAGAATCACCGCTTAATTGATTAAGTTACTAGAGTGGACTCCTCTAAAGTCCCTTAATAATTCGATAAAACCCATAAAGATTAGATCTTTCCCGCTTTCTTAGTTTAATATTTTGATTTGTTATCCCACAAACTATTTGGACGACCTAGCATCCTTTGTAGTGAACTAGTTTAGTGTGTAGTTGAACACAAGTCCCTGAGAGAGAACGATATTTTATTACTACACAGACCCGTACACTTGCGGTAGACGCCTATCACGTTTAGGGCCTGTCACCCCTTGTCCTTTAAGTACCTTGCATACGTATGAAAAGAACCACGCTGGGAGAGTAAACCCCTCTCGGGTCGTGTTTTATCTCAAAATATGCCAACCAAAAAGAAATACGTGTGAACAAGTAGTGAAACCCCATCCAATGTAACCTGCGGCCCTCACCACGCCAAGGGTGACACCAAATAGGTTGGGGGTGACACTTGGCTAATTAATAAGTGAAATTCGAGTTTGATTGCATGCCTGATCAGAGTTGACCCGTCTTTGCCGAGTTCCAACCTTGAATAGATTAGAGTACACTAGCACTATGCACGGAAAGATCGTTGAGCAAGGTCGAGTTGGGAAGCTAAAAGCTTAGCCTCATCTGAGTCTAGTGTCTTAGCATGTATATATTAACTACTTTTGCTTGGTTAACAACGTTGTTTGATTAGCTTCGGTATAAAAGTGAGTATAAGCTCCTCCTTCATTTTGTAAAAAGTTTTCGTTTTTCACTTTCTTTTTCCTTTCTCTTTTTCTTTTTCTCTTTGGCTTTTGTGGGTATAGCTTCTACAAACCCTCACAAAACCTACCTTGTCCACCCAGGCTGCCCGAGGGGGGGGTTTAAATGGCTTGATGCATAGGCTAAATGCATCCACGATTCCTGCGAAAGTGAATTAGAACTTCTTGCTTTCTTAAGATAATTTGATTTATTTTGCTCGGGAACGAGTAAAAGTTTAAGTGTTGGGGGGTTGTTTAGGCTCGGTTTTGTGCCTAAATACGTTCTTTTTACCTTAGGTTTTTACTTGTTTCGAAAGTTGTTTATTAGTGTTTTTACTTCTTTGTCTCTCTTTTGCAGATTTTTTGAGCTTTAGACACTTGTGGAGCAAAAGTGCGCTAAACGAGACCAATTGGGGCCTAAACGCAGAGGAGCCGGGTCTTCCCGAGGAAAATCGACCTTGGAGAAAGAGAATCAAGCCTCAATCCCGGTGTTAGAAGAAGAAACCAAGAGAAAGCACTTTCAGCAGTAGGGTCACAGCCGTGACCATCAACTCATGGTCGTAACCCCCATAAACCTTGGTACCAAGTGGATCGAAGATGGCTTGAAGACAGAAGAGTGGTCATGGTTGTGACCTGCTACCATACGACCATGACACCCTAAAGCCCAAGATTTACGATAGAAGGCATCACGGTCGTGACCTGCCAGTACACGGTCGTGACCTTCCTCGAAGCATGATGTCCAGAAAACACCTCAAGGTCGTGAGGCACCATCTCACGACTGTGACCTCCTACGAGCAAGAACTTCCAGGAGGTACCTCACGGTCATGACCTTCCTAGGTCACGCTCGTGAGGTTTGGGAGAAAACACGAAGGATTCTGAGATTTCTCCAAGGTCACAGCCGTCACCTCCATGGTCACGCCTGTGACCCTCTAATCTGCGACAATTCGTGGGCTTAAACGGCGTATTTGGATCAACTTTGTAACACTTGAATAAATAGATCCTTTTCCTGCTTTATTAGACAAAATTTTAATCTTCAGTTTTTCGTCTTAGTTTAGCTTTCAATTGAGTGCCTTGGTTTAGCTTCGAAATTCCTTTGCTTAGTAGAGATTATTATTAATCGCTTGTAAGACTTTGAAGAATTCAATTCAAGTTCCTTGTTCGCAATTTTATTCTGGATTCTGCTGCGTTATTTCTTATTCTTCAATTCTAGTAAGTTCTTGATTTCAATTTACTCTTCTTTAACTGCTTTGACTAGTGTTAATTGCTTTCTTGATTGTTCATGCTTGCTCTTGGTTTTAGTTTGCATTCAATGAATCCTTTAGAGTTAAAGATCGAGTCTTTAGCTTTAATCAACATGCTAGGCTAAGTCCTTTTAGGGTTAGGGGGTGGTTAAGGCCTCTAATGGAGGATTAGGTATGGAATAGCGGGATTAGGGTGATTAGTGAGAGATTAGTGTTCCGTCCTAGATTTCCATGCCACGGGTGAAGGATACCGGGGGCCGGGAGGCTATGAATCCTTTCAACCATCACTTGTGGAACTCCAAGGTGGTTTAATTGATTCCGATTCCTTGCTCTGGTGAGAGGGAATCAGAATTGATTACTTTGGATTGGTTTCATTCTAACAAGGTGCATCATACATGGGAGTGATGAGGAACCTTAGAAAGTACAACATCCATTCATCGCCCTTGAGGGGGGGGAGGGATCGATGCTAGCTCGTGCATAGGAAGCGAATACCAGCTTGACGCCCTGGCGGGGGAAGCCGGTACGAGCTTGGTGTGCACACAATCTATACACTCAGTCATAAAACAAAATCTCTCCTAAAATCGCAGTTTCCGTGCTTAGTCTTTCGTTAGCTAGGTTAGCCCGATATTAACCCCTGAGCCCTTGTTTTCCTTATTTGAGTAGAAACCTTAGTTAATTTCTCTAAAAGACCGACCCTTTAGGACTCCTTGAGACTTGAAAGACCGAACTAGATCACTAGGACCCCAATTCCTCGGACATATTCGACCGTTGTCTTACATAGTTAAGAAAACGTTAAACACGTTCCTAGTGCCTGTTAAGGAAATTGCTCGTGAAGGAGGTCCACGTTGATAGTCTAGCCGCTCATTTTCCGGTTCTGAGTGGCGACCTTCTGATATTGAGTGCGGTTGGGGTTTGGATTCTGCAGTTTCTTCCTGTTTTGATTCTGAAACCCTAAAGGATTATAACATTGAGGACCATGAGAACGAAATGGAGCTTAGGTAGTGTATTGAAAGTTGCCTTGGTACATTGCGTTAACTTGCTCGCTTCCCCTTTCCTATTGTGGACACATGTGTGCTGCTTGAGCACCTCCGCAAACCTCACATGCTAGGACTGTCATGGTAGATGATGATGGGGAAGATTACACCTCATTAACCTGCATCAGCTGATAAGCAATTTTGAACTCTGCCATGTCCTGGGACATTCTGATGATCGCCTCGAGGATTTAATTCACACTCTCTCCTCCTACTGACTCGTGCGCGTCCCTCAGGTCGCTTCCCCAGCAGCAAGCATTTTCGGCCATCTGACCTAGCAATATCAACTTCCTCGGTAGTGTTGTTGAGGAATTGGCCTGTGAAGGCATTGTCGATCATTTGTCTCGTTGTTCGGTTTCTTCCTGTTCTGATGTCGAAACTCTAAAGGATTATAACATGGAGGACCTTGAGAACGAAATGGAGCTTGGGCAGTGTACTGAAAGTTGCCTTGGTACATCGCGTTAACTTGCTCGCTTCCCCTTTCCTTCTGTGGACACATGTGTGCTGCGTGAGCACCGTCACAGACCTCGCATGCTAGGACTGTTGTGGTAGATGATGATAGGGAAGATTGCACCTCATGAACCTGCATCAGTTGATAAGCAGTTTTGAACTTTGCCATGTCCTGGAACATTCTGGTGATCACCTTGAGGATTTAATTCGCACTCTCTCCTCCTACTGACTCATGTGCGTTCCTCGGGTCGCTTTCACAGTAACAAGCATTTTCGGCCATCTGAGCTAGCAATATCAACTTCCTCGGTAGTGTTGTTGAGGAATTGGACTCTGAAGGCATTGTAGATCATTTGTCTCGTTATTCGGTTGACCCCATTGTAGAAGGTGTGGGTCAGAAGGTGGGGATGCAAATCATGATGGGGTACGCGCGCTGGATGCTCCTATAGCGCTCCCATGCTTCGTATAAAGATTCTCCAAGCTTCTGAGTGAAGTTAGGTCATCCACTTGATAACCAAAAGCTTAACAAGCTATTTATTTATTTAAAATAATTACTCGAGGGTAGCCCATATTTTGGCGAAAATATTTGTTGGTACCTCAACTTTTCAAAATTCATTTCAGGGTACCCCTTAATTTTTGGGTTAGTTATTACAAGGTGCTTTTCTGGCTAAAGAGTTGGAGTTTCCGATAGATTTTAGCCGAAAAGTTGATTGTGCACTTGAGTTGACTGAAATACCCTTTAATTGTTATTAAAGCTAAATTTAATCAAAAACTTATTCATTTGTTGTTATGAAGAGGAAGCTCCCCCCTCCCCCCTTTCTTATTGTCATTACTTGATATGTGTTCTTCTCTGTGTCTTCTTCTTTGTCCCTCTTGAGCAACAATAGTAGAAGCCATTAGAAAGAAGTCTCGATTCGGACATCATCACTTCTATTCGAGTCAAATCGTCATCGTGAAATGCCACTAAACTAAGACTCTCCCTCCTTTGACTGTCCTCCTCCAGCATCCTCATCAACTGGGTGATCAAATTAAGGACCCATTGTTGTTCTTCTTGTTATGGAAAACAAGAGTAACTAATATAAGTCCAAAATGCTTCGTTAAATATGAAGGGTTAATACATAATCAATTACAAAGTTCAAGTAACGTCAAATAGAAATAATAATCAACTCATAATCTAAAAAGTCAAACTCATACAATTTCAGCGTGAAGCCCAAAGTCGTCAACGCTCCTGATGTACACCACCTCCGCCTCCTTGAACATCTCCATCAATGGTCGCACACTTAACATGTCATATTATTTATTTCATCTTCCTCATTGTATTCTCACCCAAACAATGATTGAAAATTACCTAGATTTCTCCTCTCACAAGCACCCTTCCACTTCCAACTACCCATTTCTCCCGACAACCAAAAGAAATTCACAATTGCAGTTCAAATCTTTCTTCATCTTCGTTACCAATCTAGGGTTTCCCCTGTTTTTTTCTTTCTTTTTTTAAGTAGCAGAGGAGCTGATAGAGTTATGGAGCATGGAGTTATCGAATGGCTGACGATGAAAGTCACCGCAGACAACCAACGACGGATGCAGCATGAGGTTGATCCCAAGCGAGTAAGAGACTTCGAGTTGCCACATTGCAGTGACTTCCTGGCTGACTCGGGCGCGCACACTTAGGGCCATTCATGGAGTGGTTGGAGAGGAGGCGGGATTGTTAGCAGGAGAGGAATAAGTGAGAGAAGATGCTAATTTTGCGATCTATGGATCAATAGGACGTCGTCGAGGATGTAGTCTTGCGAGGGATTGATGGGGTGTAGGCGGGTGGTGTCGTGAAGGACGGCGATCTAGAAGGACCGAAGGAGGTGACAATAGCGGCCGGAGTGACAGTGAGGATGATAACGACCTTGAGGAAGGAGGCTTTGTCTTTGAGAACGATTGTCTCACTGAATAGACTTTTTGAAGGGTAAGAGCGTCTTTGTTTTTCAATAAAGGTATTTCGGTCAATTAAGAGAATCAATTTAAGTTTCATCAGAAAAACACCTGATAATTACTAACCCAAAAATTACAGGTATCACAAAATAAATTTTGAAAAGTTTGGGTTTCAAAAATAGTTTTCCCAAATTATAGGGTAGTTCTCCATAATTTTTTGAATTATTTATGGTAAAGTTTAGTTAGGTAAACAAAAAGTAACAGGTACCCCATGTAAACGAAACCAATAACAAAAGAGCCACGTGTACTTAAAAAAAAGGTAGTTCCCAAAAGTTTTAATATTTGAGTAGTTTAACGACAGCTTATTTGGCCAAGCCATAAATGTATAAGAGATGGAGCAACTAATAATAATGGACATACGACCACACAATGCAACCTCCAAATGATTAATGACACTGATAATTGGTTAGCAACTACCACGTGAAACCAATAACAAAACCATACATATGATTATTTAATATAAATAAATTGTGCTGAAATTAAGAGAAAACATGAACACCAATTAAATAGAAGAATTACAGGAATAAATGGTCAAGAAACAATTAAAAATGCATGAAAAATTGAAGGGGGTGATTGATCGGAGTAATCTATGTTTACTGGGGTTTGTGATGAGTCTGTTTAGTTGAGTGGCAGTGCAGCAAGTGCCAAGACAGAGATCAGGAAAGATAGAGTGGTGTATGAGTTTAGGGTTGGGCCTCCATTTTTGCTTCCCGAAACATCTGCTCCCAATTGGCTTGGGCTTGGTGATTCTGACATCCCTGCATATATTATATCAACATTCACTTCAATTTACACATTATTTAACTTAATGGATTATCATACATATAATATTATATATAGCCAAAGGTTCATATGCTTCAAAAGAAATGCTATGCAACTAATTAAACTTGCAATGTTACGTTCAAGGTGGTCCAAATTCTATCCCTAGGGCCTCATTTGCTTTTTGGGTGTTGGGTGGGGTTGACTCGGAGAATTATGCAACAATATTTCTGTGGTAGTATGTAGACCTGTCAATACGGACGGGCGGCGGGTTACGGGTCGGTCGTATATTGGGTTCGGGTAAATACGGGTCGGGTGTATTCCGGTTTCGGGCGGTTTGGGTCGGGTTTACGGGTCATGACCGCTCTTTTTCTCAGTCACTTACAACTAATAAAATTGATTATAATTGGTCAAAGACACCTGTGTAATGTACCATTTCATTCCTAGTTCGACCACCACGATATGTCATAGTTGTATAGACATATTACTTACACCTAAGGGACAAAATTTGGTAATCTTCAAGTCTACAAGTATTGCGATTTACGTCAACAATCCACGAATAACAGTACTTATGAAATATATAGGGTTTTGGGATGCTAATATACTGAACTTTTAGGGTATTGGACAATGGTACACTGAACTTAACCTACAATAATACACTATTTTACTGAAAGAGAGGAGAGTGGCGAGACTGCAGGAGTTAGAGAGTTCACTGAAAGAGTGAGTGAGTGACAGTGTTAGGGTTTTGTTTTGGTCATTTGTTATTTGATTATTTCATTTGTATATCTCTCTCTACGCATAAATTTCTAAAGTCACCCAATATTTTACTTTTGGGCCTTAATTTTCATGAAATGGGCCCATTTTTTTTGCACAAGGCCAAAGTAGACAAAACACTTAAAATTAAAGTGTCTGACCCAACGGGTCGACCCAAACCAAACCCGACCTGACTGGTTTTTTACCGGGTTCTTTGGGTTGGGTCATTTTCGGGTCCCGGGTAAGAATTTCGTGTTCAAAACCCATTTTTCCGGGTCGGGTCGAGAATTGCCAGGTCTAGTAGTATGTTTTAACAAGTCTTCCCCCCACACAAATGAAAAAAAAATGTATGTACCTGGTCCAAATGAAGGTGTTTTAGCCGACACTGCTGCCCCTCCCCTTGGAGCTGCCACTGGTCTCCCAGTCACTGGAAAAAAAATACCATTAATTTTAGGCATGTCCACCCACTATTATAATTGTATGATTGTGGGGGGGGGGGGGGGGGTTTGGTTCAGAGAATTATGCAATAATATTTTTGTGATAGTATGTTTTAACAAGCCCTCCCCCCACACAAATTTTAAAAAAAATGTATGTACCTGGTGGACTTGGAGCTGCCACTGGTATCCCAATCACTGTGGAAAAAAAATATCATTAGTTTTAGGCATTTCCAACCACTATTATAATTGTATGATCGGACTCTGTTCTTTGGTTAGATTGGATATAACACTCCCAACTTATCATAAAATAAATTTTATATTCATTTAGATATTTAAAATTTAATATTAGAACATATGTTTCATATTTGTTTACTTATTTAATTTACATTGCAGAAAATTTTTGTGGTAATGGTTAAATTCTCCACTACCACAACCTTATTGGTAAAAAAACATAATATTGATATGTTAAGTTTTATCCACTTCTAGTATCTTACTTTATATTTTCTTTGAATTTAGATGTGTTTGGTAAAGATGTTTTTCTCATTTTTCAGTGTTTGGTAAGCAGATAATGGAGAAAAACATTTTCCATGAAAATCATTTAATTTTCCCCCACCCTTTGTAAATTATTTTCTTGACACCAACAGCATGAAAATAACTTTCTTCCTCTCTCCCTCAGAAATTATAAGGTACAACCAGTTGTATATTGTATGATACGGTCGGTATATATAGGGTTAGTGCGATATAATGATTTTGTTTACTAATTGATATAAAAGACGCACTCTAACAAGGAAATGATGCGGCAAACAATTACCAACGCTACATTGACATAAAAGATGCACTTTGCCAAAGGAATAATCCAGTAAACAATTGCCACAATGCACTGATAAATTAAAAGATGCACTCTACGACAGCCAATATGCACTCTGCCAAGGAAAAATATGTAGTAAACAATTACCAACGCTATATTGACATAAAAGATGCACTCTGCCAAAGAAAATATGCACACTGCTTAGTAAAAGATGCAGTAAACAATTATCATCGGTACATTAACATAAAAGATACACTCTGCCAATGAAAAGATGCACTTTGCCGAGGAAAAAATGCAGTAAATAATTACTAGTGCTATATTGACGACATAAAAGATGCACTCTATCAAGGAAAAGATGTAGTAAAACAATTGCTACGATGCACTAATAAAAAAAGTCTATCAAGGAAAATATGCACTCTGCCAAGGAAAATATGCTCTCTGCCAGGGAAAAGATACAATAAACAATTAGCAATGCTACATTGACACAAAAGATGCACTCCATCAATGAAAATATGCACCTTGTCAAGGAAAAGATACAGTAAATAATTTCGGGCATTTGTCATTTTAAAAATAACGGGCGCGTAGGTTTCAGTTTCGGGCGTGCGCTCTTTGCTACGTACACCCGATACTGCTTGCGCTCTCACCCGTACTCTCCCTCTCTCTCTCTCTTTGTCTTTTTTTTTCTGTCCACCACTCTCTCTCATTCGCCTGTTTTAATATTTTTTTTTCTGTCTCTATACCATTCTCTCTCATACATCCATTAAAAAAATAATAATAACACTCAAGCTAAGCTCAAGCTCAGCCCGGACTTTGTGGGTTTGACAATTATGGCGCGAGTTGACCTTTCTTCTATAACAAAGTGCAGTCCAATTTTAGCCGGCACACATCATTCTCAGCCCTAGTTGCTTGCTCCTAGGTTAGTCACAAGCTAGCTAAAACATAAAAAAGAAACTTTAAATAATAATAAAGCAATGAAAAACGAAAAATGAGATGGGGAGTGGACGACCGTACATGAACACATGCTGATGGGGGGAGTGTCAAGTCCACAGGCAGTGGGCAACTTGAGAGCCCTGTTGACATCCAATTGGACAGGCAATTGATCAGATTTTCCGAGCATTGTACATAGGCATGCTGGGTTACTATCCAACATTCCGGCTAACTCCGGGCAGCAATTCTTGTCTGGCTTGGTGGTTTTGGATCCCGGCTGCACGTACGACAAACAGTCAGACATGTTGAATATCTGAGTCATGCAGTCTGGCCCTGGCGACATCGCAGAAGGTGACATTGCTTCTGCCGGAGAATTTGCTGGAGCTTGACCACTTACACCGACCACCCAAACTAGGCTCATAATCACCACCACTGTCCACATGGGTATTTCACGGAAAATCCTCATCATTATTGCCTCTGATTAGTTCTGCTCGATCTTTCTTTGCCTATGTAATTTAAATTTGTGTGAACTGAAAAGTGAGAGAGTACGTGATGTTGGGTGGGGAAATACAAAGTGGATGGGGAAGTAATGGTGGAATTTATGGCTAAAACCGGCCAGAAATTGCAATAAATGTAAAGCTAACTCGTAACTGCTAACTAGTTACACAACTGTCTTCAATTGCAGCGACCCCACCTCGCTTGCCTTCCTCTTCCTTCCATCAAGCATATGATGCCGTGATACTATCAACTATATATTATGTTTTCCCATTTTCTTTTTCCCTTTCTCACTTACCGGTTACACGGTCTTATGCTGCAAACAGCAATGGTGATGGGTGGGTCGGGTTCGGGATTCGGGAGTATCCTTCTTCTACCCTTTTTTTGCAGGTACTGAATATGAATACCTGTTGAAAATATTAATCTAGAAAACTCACCAAAAGAATGAGCAGAAATATCTACAAGAAAATCTAAGATATTATGTGAAAAAAAAAATATCAAGAATATCCTAGATATATCAACAACTAATGTAATAGAAATCTATAATATACTACCTCCGTTTAAATTGAAGTGTCGCCTAGGAAATTGTGTTTAAACTTTGACCGTTAATATCTTAATTTGTATAATGATTCATCGTACAAAATTGATGTCATTAGATTCGTAATAAAAAATACAATTTAAAAAGTATAATATTATAATTTTTTGTAAAAGTTTTATATTAGAAATTATTGAGTAAAGATTGACACTTAAAACTGTAAATGATAAATAAGAACACAGGGAGAAAATTTTTTTTTTTGATGTTAATAGATTGTACTTTTGCAAGTCATTTAGTAAGACGGAATAGAGGGTTGGGAATGGAAATTGAGGAATAGAGAGTTGAACTCTCATGTTTGTTTCATGGTAATTTATTAAAAATAAAAGAGGGGATCGAATGACAATGAGAATAGACAGAGTCTATTTGCAACAATCTATTATGATGGAGAAGGTGGTAATAATACCCCTACTTTAAAAATAATAATGCACGTTTATTCTTTCATTTTCTTTTAGTTATTCTCAATCTTGTTGCCTACCGTCACCATTATGTATTGCTTTTACTTATATTAATTAAATATTATCGTTATTACGTTTCCTTTAGTTGAGATATTAGCAATGCAGTTTAGGGTTTAAGTCTTTTCCTTATATTAATTAAATAATAATTATAATTAATATATTAGTAAACCCTCGTGTATATATATACTTGTTTTCAATTTTTAATTCATGTTTATGCTTAATTAATTTTTATTTGAATTTTTATGAACTTAATTTTTTTTATAATTTTTGTCATATGGTAATTAATTTTCTAGAAGTAAATGTGTGTCAATTATGCCTTATGGTCTTCCATCCATTTTATTGTCAATCCTATTCCAAATTTGAATTACACCATAACAAACATGAAGTTGGTAATTCATAAAGACATTTTAATTCTCATTCCCATTATGAGTTCTCATTCCCATTCTCATTGTTAATTCTCATTCTCAGTCCCATTATGAATTCTCATTCCCATTGCATGCCAAACGGGTCTTTCGGTGTTGGACAATAATGCACCTAAAACGATTCCGACAGTGACTAACTCAGTGGCAGTCTTGCATGGTAGATTGAGTCGCAAAAAAAAAAAACTTTACTAAATTAATGTAATGTAAGTAAGTCCAAATAAGCATAGATGAATTCTATTTTTTTGGTGCGAACAAAAAACACCGTTTACATAAGCGAAAATGTGGAGTAATGAGGTGTTATTTAAAAACACTAATTAAAATTCATTTGCACTTGCTGATAATGTGTGATATGACATTAATTTAGTAAAGATTTTTATTATTTTTTCTCCTCAACCCACCACGTAAAATCGTCACTGAGTTAGCCACTGTCGGAATCGTTTTAGTTGCATTATTGTCCAAAAAAACGTTGGGTGCATTTATTGTTGAACACCCCCAAAGTATAGTTTATTAACATTCAATAACCCTATAAAAAAATGACAAATTAGAACAGAAGTTAAAGATTTCATCATCTCCTTACAACACCTATAAATAGATATTAGATGTATGCTCTTAAGGTATAGAGTTAAGTATTAATAAGTTCATATAAGGAACTCCTTCCGATCCACCACCATTATATATCTAATCTCCCCCGTGTAATGATCTCAACTTCCATATCTAAGTATCAAGCATCATTTCCAAATTTCAGCCCACTTCATTTCTATTATGGTTTGCTTGAGAGGAGGGTAAGGAGAAGGGGGAGGGGGGAGGGGTTAAGGGGTTAAGGAGGGTGTTTACTCCTCCTAATCACTACTTTGGAAGGAAGTGAGAGAGAGTAAGGGAGAGTATGTAACGCCCCCAGATTCATAAACATCATATTAAGACTAAACATTTCATAACCCAAGGATTAGCGCAGCGGAATTAATAATCTGAAGGCATTACCGCTATCCATGATCATGGACAAGGCTATCAAGACACTGTTTTCAACCTAACATTCTCAAAGCTGAAATGCATATTAATATACGACAATATACATGTCATACTAGCTTAGGATTAACATATCACCCTTCCAAGTCAATATATTACACCCAACACCCAAAAATCATATATCTTCAAGACTCTTATACATCAAGCTATCAAACGTATACAGCAAAGGTGAAAGATAACTTCTTTAAAACAAAGGAACCTCCTGCTCTTCAAATTGACTCGACTTCTTACCGATTCTTGGCTTATCCGCACTAGTGGAATCACCTAAAACAAAAACAGAAAACTTCGCAAATGAGTTTGCTAAATTCAGTTACACATACCCCTACAATGTAAACTTTTACAATTCATTTTAGTTCGCGCATTGATAAATTCTTTTGAAAAAGGAAAACGGAGACAAGTCTTAAAAACTCTTGAACAGCCAAAGAAAAAGAAAATAAACACAATTTTTAACATCATAAACATCGTCATCATACACCTAGTCGTCATCATCATAATCATCAACATCATCATAGACCTCATCATAATAGACCTCGTCATAAATAGACCTCGTTATAGACCTCATCATGGACGCCGACCAGGTCACATGACAGATGTTCGTCGACATCGAAAGTACCTCAGTGCAATTAGGACCAAATAATAAGTCGAAAGTACCTCGGTGCGATTAGCACCATATAATAAGAGACCTCATCATTGAAAGAACAAAACCATAAACTTTCCTTGCGTTAAACATTATGAAAACATCAGCATAAAACATCAACAATAAAACATCACCATAAAGCATCATCAATAAAACATCAACATAAAACATTAGCATAAAGCATCAACATAAAACATAAAACATCATCACAAATAAATCTTGGGAAAGGTAGGCAATATGCATACCTGAACACCTGAAACTTACACACCAACTTGGACCTACACGGACTTGAACAGGTAGGCGCAACGACCTCTTGAGAACATTTAAGAAAGAACAATAATCATGAGTTAGAACCTAAATTGGATGAGAGAAATGAAGAATATCCTAGTAGAATCCTAGGATTACTTGATACGTAAACTTGCTTCCGAAGGCTCACTCGGAAAGCCATAACTTCTCTCACAAGTATCATATCATTATGCATAAGGACATTCTGGAAAGCTAAGCTCATGTACTGCAACTCTTTAGGTTATCATGAAGGTAAAAAAACATGATTAAGGGTGGTAAAAGCCCCTAACTCAGCAAGCTGTCCAAAACATACAAGAATGGATACCAATTTTTTCAGAAAATCATAACTCGGGTTGTAGACCTCGGTTAGGGACGTGTAAGCTGTCTATGGAAAGCTTGAAAGATATACTAAAACTTTCATGTTGATCATAAACTGATTTGGATAAAGGAAAGGCACAAATATAGGCCATGAACACAGCAGAACCTCTAAAAATTCTGAGCAGAATCATGAGTATTGGTCGTGATTCGGTAGTCCATAACTTTCGCTCCCGATGTCCTATGAATGCGTAATAGACCATTCTGAAATGCTTGACATACACTCTACAACTTTCATGTTGAACACTTAAACCAACAAGGTCTCCAACTAGCCTTAAAACATGCATTTACCTACCTATCTCAGAAATCGTATACAAATACATATGCCCACGGTTTTGGCCATAACTTTAGATATACATCTCGAAACCTCGTGATTAAAAAATTGGGGTTTAACTAACATCTTCGGCTACCTACTCATGCCATAAAATGGGTCAAAATCACATTTCGTATTTTCTGAAATTTTCAGAAATTATCCAGAATTGAATAATCACCTTTATCTTATCTTGCATGCATGTTTGACTCAATAGTCTACACTAATTTCTTCCCAAAACATACTTCTCAAGCATGAATACTAATTTCCAGAATTAAAAACATTCCAAAAACCTTCATCCTTGACCATTTTTTATACAAGCAAAGCAAAACCTTAACAATAAAACATCAATCAAGCCATACTCATCCAATCTTGATCAATTCTCTATGAGACATTTCATCGAATACCTTATGTGCATCATAAGTCACTAAAATAAATCCACCTCTAATTATCAATAACAAAATCAAAGATAAAACTTACATTATTATTAACTTCTAAAACCAATAATTATACCAAGAAAGACAATATATTTGAAGATCAAAACTTGATAATCAAATGTGGAAAAGTTAGGGTTTTACCTTAGAAGAAGAGAAAGAAGGGAAGAATAAGAACCAAGTGAAAGAGGGTGGTCGGCTGGACCACCCATCAACGACGGCCGACTTGTGGCCAGAATCCGGCGCCGTCGAGCTGCTGCGACGGCAGAAGGAGGAGGGAGGCAGAGAGTGAGTGAGGGAGCTAGTATATGGTGTTTGAGAAATTTGAAATGGAAAGAAAGAGTGGTGTCTTCCCACTTTACTACCTATTAAACCAAGAGCCTTGGGCTTCCGTAACAACAATCAGGCCCAATTAAATATTAACTCCTCCAATTGTCTCCTCTCCGTATAACTATTTCTCCTTTAACCCGATACTAGTAACTTGGGTTCCCGAATACAATTTTACGAAACTAAACTATGAGAAACTTTCCATAATAAAAAATATCATGAGTCATCGCTTCTCGACTATCAATAATCCGAATAAACTCCCAAATGAGAAATTGTCAAACAAAGGATCTAAATATTATGGTTTGGTTTACTAGCAAAGCTCGAAAATACTATTGGAGAAGTATCTATTGAGATTACCATACTGGAACATCGGTGGTCGTTGCACTGTTCAAGTCCTGCAAAATACACGGTTAGACGAAATAAAAAGCGTGAATTAATTTAATTACGTTTGATTAGCAGCATTAATCACCATGGATTAGGGTGGGTTATTACAGAGTAAAAGGGAATGATATTTACCGCCCCCCTTCCCCCACCCCCCTTTATCCCCTTTACCTTTTATTTTTCTTACACTACAATTCGGGGTGTAAGGAAAAGTTTAATTAAATTATAATATACATAAAATAGAAAATGATCATATACAATTAACCCTTATTAAATCATAACACACACACACACACACGTCCATCTTTCTCTCCAACTCACTCACTCACTCACTCTCTCTCTCTCTCTCTCTCTCTCTCTCTCTCTCCATCTCTCTCCATCTCTCTCTCTCACTTTCTCACTCTCGCTCTCTCTCGCACACACAAACACAAACATCTCTCTCTCTCTCACTCTCGCATCTCTTTCTCACTCTCTCTGTAAAACCCCGAAAAATGCTTATATGTTTACATTAAATTACCTGACGTGCGTTTTCTTTCTGTTAAATATATAAATGTTTCACATAGAGATTTTAGGATCGCAGGTGAGTTACTTGGAAATTTTAGTAACTGAAAAATATTAGTTAGGAAAATTTTGATTATCGGTTAACTTTATTAAGATCAGTTTGTAGGATCCGTTTTAGAAAAAGTGTTGTTTTTAGGAGAAAATTTTTATAAAATGTGTTAAAATAGATCTAGTTTTATTTCCAAATCTCCCCCCCCCCACCCCCCTAATTTACCCTCATTTTCCCCCTAATCTATCTTATTTTCCCTCCCATTTGGTTAATTCAAATCAGCTAATTTTTCCTCCCATTTGCATGTTTTCCCCATTTTTTCTTCTCTCCCTGTTTTACCTTGTGGATATTGCATGGCTGCATGGAACCCGACCAACTGTCTCTTCCTCAAACATAACCTCTATATATCACTCTTTCTCCCTTCTTCTTCTCTTCGCATTTCACAGACCAACACTCCTCCTCTTCTCTTTTTCTTCCTTTCGTGTTCAATGACAATCACACATACCACCCTCTCTCTTTTTCTTTCTTTCTTTCTTTCTTTCTTTCTTTCTTCTTCTTCTTCTTCTTCTTCTTCTTCTTCTTCTTCTTCTTCTTCTTCTTCTTCTTCTTCTTCTTCTTCTTCTTCTTCAGCATCACCAACACACCATCTCTCCTCCCTCTCCTTTCTTCTTCTTTTCGTGGTTTCCCCTCAGCAGCGCCACCACACTCCTCCCTCTTCCTCCTCCTTTCTTTCTTCTTCTCCCTTCTCCTTCTCCGTGCGCCGGCCACCGCAGTGCCACCGCACCAGTTTTCGGCCGCCATCGCACAGTTGGTCCACCAAAAACCCCACCCAGAGCTTCTTCCATCTCCCGTTTCTGACCCGAGCTGCAACCGAGCTCCGTGCGGCGACTCGACGACAACCTTGCTGCTGTCAACGGCGACCGCCAACCACCGAACCTCTCGCTGGCCACCATCGACCGCCCTAGCTGACTGCTCTCCCCTCTTATCTATAGTATAACTCTCTCTCTCTCTCTCTCTCTCTCTCTCTCTCTCTCTCTCTCTCTCTCTCACTCACACACACACACATTCGTGTTTTACTGATAATATGTTGGTGTTATTTTTGTGCTTAATGTATACGTATGCATGGCTTCTGAGTTGGTTGGGTCAGGGGTTCGAAGGGTGTGGGTTGTGGGTTAAAATATGTGTGTGTGTAGTGGTGAAAGGGTGGTGAAATGATGGTGAAAAATGGTGGTGAAATGGTGGGTCACTTGGATACCTTAGGTTAGGTTTTGTGCATGCTTGAGCCCTAGAGTTTTGTTCTTGCTAAGGGTTGAAGTAAGGTTAAAGTAAGGTTTTGTTAGAAATTATTAGGGTTTAATATGTTTAAGTGATGTTTAAAGTGCTTAATGTTTTTTGTTGTTGAAGACAGTGTCAAGGTCCTTCACCTGCGCATCCACGAAGGACCTTAGGTTTTAATGAAAGCCAAAATCCGGAAAAGGGAAATTTCCTTATATTATATATTCAGATTATAGAATATATATTTAGATATATTCTGATTGTGTGATTTATTTGTGGATATAAATCACAAGAAAAGTATAAGGAAAACAAATCAAGAGGATTGTGCAATCAAATACAAGACCAAAAGGAAAGAATCCGTTGGATGATTGATGATTGAGGAAGCATCAACACAAAAGAAAAGAATCAACAATGAAGGCAAGTTACCGTTGGAATGGCTCAAGTTCAAGCATCCAAAGCCCTCTATAAAAATGACGATTGAAGAATTGAGAACTTAGGCGATTCCACGGAAGTAATCACGGAGTAAGAAATCCGGTTGAATTTCTCCGAGTGTGAAACCAATGGTTCGGTGGTGAAGGTAGCCAATAAAGGACCTCTGGTGAAGGTATAGCCAAGGACCTTGGTGAGCATTCGTTGTGTCCACATGTGGTGGAGAAATGGTGTCTAGCAGAGCCTTGACGGACTAAGGCTGTGTGAGTGTGTGCTTCATTGTAATCCATCATGTTCCAAATCGCCGCTAGGGTTTTTCCTACGACGATCCTTATTTGTAGCTGTCTCAAGGACCTTCGATCTTGGTCAGTGAATCTATCAGTAACTGCCTTCAAGCTGTTACTTCTTGTTTTGTTTAGTAAGTGTAACTTGTTCTTTGATTCTCATAAATATAATGAGGTATTTCAATTACACTGTGTTTTGATCCTTGGTTTGAAATCAAGGAAGTTTACTCTAACGTCCTTACCTAGTGTGTAGATCTTAATTGTGAAATTCACCCCCCTCAAGGGCCCCAACATTTATATTCCATGTGTTTGTTAAGTTTTCATATTATTACTACTAACAAGTTCATATTATATGTAAATATTAAGTTTCGTGTTATTATTATTAAGTTTTCATAAATTATTAAGTTTTCGTAATATTATTATTAAGTTCCGTGTTATTATTATGAAGTTTTCGTAAGTTATTATTAAGTTTCGAATTATTATTTGTAAGTTACTATTAAAGTTTCACATTATTATTATTGAGTTCTAAGTTATTATTAAAGTTCATATTATATTATTAAGTTTCAAGTATTATTAAGTTTTCATATTATTATCAAGTTCTTGTATTATTATTAAGTTTTCATAACATTATTAGGTTTTCATATTATTACAAAGTTCATATTATTATTATTATTAGTTTCATGATTTTATTTTAAAGTTTCATGTTATTATCGTAAAGTTTCATGTTACTATTATTAGTTCCATGAGTTTATTTTAAAGTTTCATATTTTTATTATAAAGTTCATGTTATTAGTTTCATGATTTTATGTTAAAAGTTCATGTTAATATTTTAGAGTTTCATGTAAATATTTTAAAGTTTATGGTATTAGTACTATTAAAGTTTCATATTTTTTAGTATTGAAGTTTCATATATTTTTTAGTATTAAAGTTTCATATTTTAGTTTTTTAAAAGTTTCATGCTATTAGTTTTAAGAGTTTCATGATTATTAGTATTATAAGGTTCATTTTGTTAATGCTAAGTTCTCCTTACTAGTTTTAAGTTCATGTTATTAGGTTAGATTGAATAAGTCTTGACCCTAGGAACATGCTAGGGACCCTAAGGTGTAGTTTTGAATAAGATTATATGATCATGTGACATAGCATCAGTGGCGAATCTAGAAATGAAATGAAGCGAGTTCAAAGTCAAACATAAAAAATCTAAACAATAAATCAAAAAACTTAAAATATTATTTATTTTGGGTAGTTGTCCTCGACGAGGAGGTGCTATGACTTGAAAATATTCCATGATGTCATCATTTGATACTTTCTCGAAAATGTCATCCTCAAAATAAGTAATAACATTGTTATAGCAACAAATGGTCCTCCTTATTCTTTTTCTAACAGGAGTGTTTATATTATAATAGCAGAGTTATATTTTATTAGCAAATTAGAACATCTTATAGTTATATTTAGTGTCTGCATATCCAAATTTTCACTTTGGCCCATATTTTTCTTATTGAAGATTAGATATTTTTTTTCTCTCTATTTTGTGCAAAACTGTATTCTATTCCAAATATATGCTTTGTCTTAGAGACGGTGCTGCTGATAAGCATTTTGTATGCATATTAAAAATGATATGATGGTATTGGCCGGTACATTGAAGCTTAGCATAGCTTCATAAGATTTATCACAAACATTCCTTGAATGGATGTTGTATTATGCATACTAAAATCAACCATGATTGTTGTTGAATTGATAACAAAAGGCCAAATTATTACAACAATAATCATCCTTAAGACAAATCTATGCATAAATTACTCTTAATCACACATTCACACCCAAGCCAATCTGAATTGAAATTGAATAAATTACTCTTAATTTGAACTAAAGTTGAAAAGAATTTTCAATTGATCATAATAAAAGATAACAACTTACAAGGCTAGCGACTGAGAGAACGGTGGTGGACTCGTGGCGCCGTGGCGGCTGGCGGTGGGATAGGTGGTGGACGGAGGTGGTCAGTGGGCTCTGTGCGAGTTTGCTATTTGCGGGACTGATTGACTGATTGCGTGCAAAGTGAAAACAGAAACAGGGCAGTGGAACCGTCATTTCTGTTTAAACTGTAGGCCTGCAAAAATTTTCATTTAAACACTACTAAAAATGTGTGTATTACCAACCACTTTTTCCAACCAATTTTAAATGGTTGGAAAACCAACCATTTTAGAACCTATTTAATATTCCAACTATTTTCCAAAAAATTTTGTGCGAAAAATTGTTGGAAATTTCAACCAGTTTTGCTAAAATGGTTAGAAAATTTTCCTACCACCCTTTTTTCTACTATTTGAAGATGGTTGGAAAAATGGTTGGATTACTAACCATTTTTCCAACCAATTTCAAATAGTAGGAAAAAGGATGGTAGGAAAATTTTCCAACCAATTTTAGCAAAATTGGTTGGAAATTCCAACCATTTTTCCCACTAAATTTTTTGAAAAATAGTTGGAATATCAAATGGTTGTTAAAATAGTTGGTTTTTCCAACCATTTTAAATTAGTGGGAAAAAATAGTTGGTAATACACATATTTTTAGTAGTGAAAAAAAATAGAGCGTAAAGGTTTGGTGGGATTCAAACACGCGACCTCGCCTCACTTAGCAACTTATAAGGCAAGCGACACTCTGCTACAACAGTTTTTGTGACTCTCGATTGTCACATATTGTATTTATACTGTTTTACTCAGTTCTAGTCACAAAAAAAAATGAAATTTACGATTTTTTATTTTTTTTTAAGCGGGGTCACTTGACCCCACGTGAATCTATGTTGGATCTGCCCCTGCCTAGCATGCTCTTTAAATGTGATTATGACATATTTGTAGTTTTTGTGAATAGTACCATGCAAGTTTACATGTTTAGGGTCATACTAGTTTAGTTTTATTCGGATTCTTATGTGATGTGATTTTTATGTAAGTATGTAATTCTAGTTTGGAGAGCTTTATGCTTGATTTTCCTTGATAGTTACGCTCGCTACCTGACTTATTAACTAATGAGAGGAGGTTAAGTTTGGGGTAAGGTAGGAAGTAGTTAGTTAGTGTTAGTCAAGTTATTGACTTTAGAATGTTATTCGAATTCTAGGTCCGAGCGAGACCGCGTGTTAGTAGCTCCTTAATCGATTTCAGGTAATGTCTATGCCCTAATCTCCATTGGATGCACTTTACTGGTTTTTATTGGTTTCTATATTGATTTCGGAACTTGCATCCCGAAGGGTACGTTAACTGAAACTTGAATGTCTATTTTGTTTAAGAAGGTTATGTTCTTTGATTCATAAAGTATGGACAGTGCTTTGGTTTTTGTGTTGAAAGTGTGTTGGTTTGGAATTGTGGTTTGCAAGTGTTGGTTTTGGAAATGTTGGATTAGGAAATGTTGGTTGATACTGGAATGATCTGAGATATAAACCTGACTAAACTAAAGGCCATGAGTAAAATGTGGGTTCGGGCAGTCTCCCGAAGCCCAGGTCGAATACCTGTAAGGGAGACTGTCAAGAGACCAGGTTACACTTGGTAGTTTGGAATGAATGTTGCGATGGCCATCCGGGATGTAGTTGTGATTAATTATGATGATGAAAAAAAAAAGTTTGCGATGGTCATCCGTAAGTTTGATTGAGATTGGATGGATGATGAGATAGGAATGATAAAAAGTATTGTGAATATTTTTTGTCGAGTTTATTGACTCTGAGGGGCAATACGGAAGCCCCGCCCACTTTAAAATATGGAAATGGTAAGGTCACTGCTGAAAATTAATTTGAAATGTTTGAACTGTTACCCCTTCCATTAAAATGTGTTGAAATGAATTATATAATGTTTTGACTGTTATGGGTAGACATTATTGAGATTTCCCCCTCATGTTTGTAAATGTTTTGTTTTCAGGTGTGGATCCTTTTGCTGGGAACGGGATTTAGCAAGAGAGGTTGGTCTGTTAGTTAGTTCCCGAGTTGTAATAAGAGTAGAAAGACTTGAAGTTGTTAACGTTTGGTTTGAACCCTAAGGTCATATAAATTGTTTACCTTATTTGTCATCAAATAGTTATAGCTTTCATTCTTGCCTTGTATTCCTTCGGGGATACGACAGTAACGTCCGTTTGAAAGTGAAAAGCTTCTGCAAAAGTTTCCGTTATCGTTACTCTTGACTTTGACCTTTTTATATTTGATTTTCCGGGGCATTACAAAATGGTATCAGTGCTCTAGGTTACGACTAGGTAGCTCCTAAGTGTGTATTAGGTTCTTAGTTAGAGCTTAGGAAGCTATGTTTGGAGTGTGAGTGTAGGTGGGATGGGAAGTTTGTTTCGGCATCTTTTATTCCAAGTTTTATATATATATATATATATATATATATATATATATATATATATATATATATTTATATATATATATACTTACCTGTGTTGTTCTGACTCAGGATGAAATGAATGATGCTTGTTTCTTTATTTCTTTTTGAGTTGCGCCTGCAAGTGCATGCCTAATTGTTTATGACATCTAGTAGATGTTGCATCGCCGCCCTCGCCATGAACGATGATCCCGACTTCTTGGAAAGATTTGAAACCCCGAGGAGGGTTTGAAATAGAGCCCTGAGGAGGGCTTTGAACTAGAAGAAGACCCGGATGAGGATCCTAAGGAGGATCCTGAAGGAGACCCCAGAAACAAATTACGAGAGCCAAAGGAATCAGAGGGTATATTGACATGTTGTAGCAGGCTGATAGATTACCCTGGATTGCACATAAAGTTGATATTCTCCTTTCCTGCCTTGTTTTTATTATGATGGTTTTGGTGAATTTCTACAACAAACAGTTGTATATATTATCCAGAACTCTACTAGTTATGTCATGAGTGAGTGAAATGAATATATGATGTTGTTGGTTTTTGTTTTGAAAGTCTATGACCATGTTATATTTTATATTTTATGGATATGTCGATCGAGGATTTGATGGTGGAAAGTAGTATTATTATAAGGTGAAGAAATGGGTATTGGAAATATTTTGATTGTGTGATAAGGTTACGGAAATGGAAAATCTTGTGTTTGTGCTTTTGAAAGAATCTTGTATTACCAGAATGACATACTTCTGTTGTTCTGATGATTGCCTGGTTCAGTCTTTGGTAATGTTTATGTGTTATTCGATTTTGGTGCGAGTCATTCGTTTATTTCTTCGGGAATAGTGGAAAATGCTTAGTTAGTATGTTCAAAAGATAACACCCCTATGTCATGAGCTCTAGCGATGGGAGAATCGGTCCTGTGTGGGAAGTTATACAGGAACTGCCTTCTGGTTATATGCAGTCAGGAGTTTGACGCCGATTTATACCAATTCGACCTGATGGAGTTCGACGTTATTCTGGGGATGGGTTGGTTGACCATGTACAAAGCTCAGATTGATTGCTGCAAGTGAAAAGTAACCTTAGTTGGTCGTGATGGGAGAAAAGTGGTTCATTACAACAATCGGGACCTTCGAGGAGTGAGAATTATTTATGCCCTAAAGGCCCAGAGATTGATGGGACAGGGTTGTGAAGGATTCCTATATAGTGTCGTGGACACTAAGGCTGAAGATACAACACTCGAGACCATTCCTGTGGTGCAGGAATACCCAGACGTGTTTCCCGAGGAACTTTCGGGGATGCCTCCACCAGGAGAAGTGGATTTTTGCATCGACTTGGAGCCTGGAGCTGCTCCCATATCTAAAGCACCCTATCGAATGGCACCTGCGGAACTCAAAGAGCTTAAAGCTCAGGTAGACGAGTTGTTGGAGAAAGGATACATCCGTCTAAGCAGTTCTCCATAGGGCGCGGCAGTTCTCTTTGTGAAGAAGAAGGGTGGCAGTTTGAGGCTGTGTATTGATTATCAGGAATTGAACAATATTACGGTTAAGAACCGTTACCCTTTACCACGCATCGATGACCAATTGAAGGGAGCAACAACTTTCAACAAGATCGACTTGAGGTCGAGGTATCACCAGTTGAGAATCCGAGAAGAGGATATCTCCAAGACTACTTTTCGCAATCGATATGGCCATTATGAGTTTGTGGTTATGCCCTTTGGCCTTACCAACGCCCTAGTCGTTTTTATGGATTTAATGAATCGGGTATTCAAGCTCTTCTTACATAAGTTCATTGTAGTGTTCACCGACGACATCTTGATCAATTCGAAGACGCAGGAGGTGTTGGGAATGTCCCGACAATGTTCGATATACACGGAGATTAAACCAAAGTAATATAGTGATTATATGTCTTGCTAGAGACCTCTATAATTAGTAATTAAATATGTTAAATTACAACTATATTATTTGGTCCTACTGGGTCACACAAGTCAGTGCCCTGGAACAATGTATGTAACCTAAATGATATTGTATCAAGTTTAGAAAAGTTGGAAACTGATTTCTGTGAGAAATCAGCCCAACACAGACCGAATTGGGCTCAACAGGGACCGTGTTGACCCAAAACGGTCCATGTTGACCCAACACGGTCCGTGTTGAGACACCACGATCCGTGGTGTCCATGGGCCGAATATTTGGACTCTCTGGAGTCCAACACGGACCGTGTTGTTTCAACACGGACCGTGTTGGGCCCAGAAAATGCGCCGTTGTCTTTTTCGGCCCTTTAGGGTTTTGAACCCTTTCCCTAGGTTTTCTAAACACTATATAAAGGGGTCTCTGGGAGAGATTATTCCACACCAACTGCCTTCGACTCTTAGAGAGATACTAGAGTGATTTCCTGAGTTCCTCTCTCCTTTTGCAGTTCTAGTTTCAGGAAACGCTATCAATTTCCTGAAACAGTCTCACATACATCTTAGATTGAGATTCGTCTCGATCAGGTCGATCTAGCAATCGGGTTCCCGGAGTGCTGCGTGGACTTTTCAGTAGAGGGTTTCAGCGTTGGAATTTGGAAGGTCAACCTCTTCTTCAACAGGAATTAGCGATCAGGTATAATTACTAAAGCCTCTGCAATTGTTTTGATTAATTGTTTATAACTGTTATAATATTCCGCCGATTAATCTGTATCTATTTAGGATATAGATAACCCAAAACCTAACAGTGGTATCAGAGCCACCAATTGCATGCTAAAGTATTGTACTTGTATTCATAATTAATTTTGTCAATAGTTGAATTATATTATGAATATGCTAGAGTAGATTTATGCCTAAAATTTTGAATCTTTATGAAAGTTTTAATCTTTGATGTTCATGATAATAAATATGAGATTTTATTGTAAAATTTCATGCTTTGTTATTATTTATTTCTTGTTGCCTTTAGTAAATCAATTTTATGTTTGTTTAAGCGTTGAATATAGCATGAACTTGATTTACATTTTGAATGTTTTAGTAACAATCTTGTTTAATATTGTTAAACAGTAGGCAATACATGAAATAGGTCAAAATTCGCAAAATAGGATTTTGTAGAATTAATTTTCTTATTTAGTTAAATCGAAATAAAATATCAAACAAACTCGAAAATTTCTGAAATTTTTACTGGAGGTGTGTGGAAGTGTTATATACTTTCCATATTTTTTGTAGAGTTTTCCCAATTAAAATGGATTTTTAATTGAGTTTTCAGATCTGAAGTGAATTAAAATTCGTTTAATTCTCTGAATTTTGTATATTTATAGAAATTTGTAAATTTTCTGAAAATTTTACAGTAGGTTACTGGGTAACCATACTGTTATGGATAAATTTTTCGTCAATTTTCGAATTTTATTCTAATTTTAGAAATTTTCCTTTTAAGTTTTTCATTCACGAAATTGTTTACTTTTCCTTTTAAGTTTACTAATTTTCCTTTAATTTCCAGATTAACAGAAAAGTATAATTGTTTACTTTTCTGAATTTTATTCTAATTTTAGAAATTTGATAAAAATCTGAAATTTTTACGGTAGTATATTAGATGAACCTACTGTATGGCAAAATTATAAAATTTTATTTTAAAATTATCGGACTGTTGTTATTTATTTTCCTCTTAAATAGAGAATTAAAAATGTTTAATTCCCTAAAATTTTACAATCTTTTGAAAATTGTGAAAATTCTGGAAAATATTCATATTGGGTTATTAGATAACACTGAGATATAAAATATTTAAATTCGATAAGTTACGATAGTTTTATTTAAGTTTTTCATTCACGAAATTAACCGAAACTGGGAAGTAACACGGACCGTGTTGGATCAACACGGACCGTGTTGGATCAACACGGACCGTGTTGGATCAACACGGACCGTGTTGCCTGCAGTTTTGGTGAATTCGTATATTTCAGAGTTTGTAATTAATTTTAGAAATTAATTATTAAATCCTATTAGTACTAAATCTGATAATAGGCATAAAATCTATTATTTTGTAAAGTTTAGGAAACTTATAATAATCTTCAAAGATATAGTATCTTTTAGATTCCTTGATTTTAGGAAAGTCAGGTTTTTTGTATGTATAAGTATAAAATCCTAAATCTGTTTAGGTAACTAAGATAAAATTTGGATTTTGTTTATTTTATTAATCATGCAAACCTTTTAGCAAATTTTATTAGTATTTATTTCCTTATGTGTTACATTGCAATTATTTATATGCCTTTATAATTTGTTATTTAAGCATGTGTTTATTGCAATATTACATGTTTGCATGTGCTTCTAGTATGGCCATAGATAGTCAGTTTTACCGATCTGCGTACCGGGTTGGGTGAAATACGGTCTGCGTACCGTCTTTAAATTTAAAATTTCAGTTAAGTTTATTTTTAATTCTCAATTGTGAGGTCCAAATTGTAAATTGGTTGTAATTGGAGACATCAAATTGAGTGGGAGCCCAACAGCAACAGAGGTGGTGATTCGAGTGGGAGCCCATCCAATGGAGTTGCATGACCCAAGAAGGTTTTCTTAAAGACTATCAAGGCTTAGTTAAATTAGTTGATTAAGTCTAGGTGGCCATACTAGGGGTTTTATTTATGCTTTAATTTTGTTATTGCATGTTTTATTATGCCTTTTGTGCTTTTCGAAAAAGTTCACCTAGAATTGCATGCTTAGGATAATAAAACCTACTCTCATAATTGAATTATTGCTCAACCTATCGAAACACCACTTAGATGGATAAATAAAAAAAGTCAAAGCGAATTATTTGTCCATCATTAATAAGTAGGGTGGGAGCTAGGTCAATTCAAATTGGCTATCAAAATAGTTTTGGGCCAAGAGCAGAGGAAGAGAAATATTGTATTCGATACAAATTTCTTGCCAAGAGTCATTTTTGAATGATCGATCATAAGATGATCCACCAAAGGCAACATGGGCTCGAGTTTTGTTGGGCCAAAGTCCACTTGAGCCCATGGGTCTTGTGGGTCTTGGTTAAATTAAAACACTAAGTGAGAGTTGATAAAGTGTTTTGATTTGAAGTTAAAATTAGTTTAATTTCTTTGATTATTAATAACTAAAATTGAACCTTTATGTCTTGTCAGAATCAAAGATGTCTAACACACCCACCAATAACATTGTCAACCTCTGTTCTCTTTTGGAAAAAGAGAAACTCACCGGGGCCAATTTCCTTGATTGGCACCGAAACCTGAGGATTGTCCTTAGGGCAGAGCAGAAAGAATATGTTCTAGAAAGAGCCTTGAAGAACAAGCCCAAAGAGAATGCGACTCAAGCTGAAAAAGACAAGTGGCAGCGTCATTCTGATGATGATGTCCAAGTCAGCTGTATCATGTTGGCTACTATGACTCCTGAGCTTCAAAGACAGTTTGAAAACAAAAAGGCACATGAAACAATCACTCAACTGAAAAGCATGTTTCAAGAACACGCTCGAATTGAGAGATGTCAGATCAATGAGCAAATTGTTCGCACCTGTCTTGAGATTGGCAAGCCCGTTGGGCCCCATGTATTGAAGATGATTGGTCTTTTTGAGTCCATGGAACGACTAGGGTTCCCCTACACTCCAGAGTTAGCTACTGACATTCTTCTTAGCTCACTACATGAAGGATTCAACACCTTCAAGCTGAATTACAACATGCAAGGGCATAAGAAGTCTCTAATGGATCTTCATGCGATGTTGGTTACGGCAGAGAGGGACATTAAGATAGCCCATAAGGTTAACTCAAATGTCCTAGTGGTCAGTAAGGGGAAAGGCAAATTCAAGAAGGCTAACAAGAGCAAGAAGGGACCTGCAAGTAAGAAAATCAAGAACAAAACTGTTGTCCCAGCCAAACCTAAAGCAGGACCTAAGCCAGATGAAGAGTGCTTTTACTGTAAAGGCAAAGGACACTGGAAAAGAAACTGCCCCACCTACTTAGATGATCTGAAGACCGAAAAGGTCGTCAAAGCAGGTATAGATGTGATCGACATAAATCTTACTGTTTCTACTTTATGGGTATTAGATACCGGTTGTGAAGCTCACATTTGTGGAAATGTACAGGGCCTAAGCAGAAGTAGACGAGTCAGCAAGAATGAGGTAAACCTACGCACAGGAAACGGGCAAAGAGTTGCGGCTGTCTTCGTAGGAACTTATAGTTTATCTCTACCTTCAGGACTTATATTAGAACTAAATAATTGTTATTTTGTTCCGCTATTAGTCGAATTTAATTTGATGTTGTACTTGAGATTGAAGGTTATTCTTTTAATATTACGAATGGTCGTTTTCATTTACAAAGAATGGAATCTTTTATGGTGCGGTATTCGCATGAATGGCCTCTACATATTAGATTTAGATAAACAAATTTGTCACATCGAATTCAAAAGGCTAAAACAAAGACTCAAATGAAACATACCTTTGGCATTGTAGGCTAAGTCATATTAATCGAATCGCATCCGAGAAATTGCAAATACGAGTGCGGAAAACTTAAACTTTGAAAAGTTTGAAGTTTGTGAGGCATGTCGATGGGAAAAATGACTAAGTCACCCTTCTTTGGAACGGTGAACGTGCAATGACTTATTAGGGCTCATACATGCGATGTATGCGGACGATGAGCACTAATGCTAGAGGAGGATTCTACTATTTCATTACTTTTACTGATGACTTTAGTAGATATGGGTATATCTACCTAATGCGTCATAAATCTGAATCTTTTGAAAAGTTCAAAGAATTCCAAAATGAAGTACAGAATCAACTTGGCAAAACAATAAAAACTCTTCGATCAGATCAAGGTGGAGAATATTTGAGCCAAGAATTCATTAACCATCTAAGAACTTGTGGGATTGTCTCACAACTATCTCCTCCAGGAACCCCACAACACAATGGTGTATCTGAAAGGAGAAATCGCACCCTATTAGATATGGTGCGATCAACGATGGCAGAGTCAGATTTACCACTTAGCTTTTCGGGGCATGCTCTTGAAACCGCATCGCTCATTCTAAATAGGACTCCCACTAAGGAACATGAAACAATCACTCAACTGAAAAGCATGTTTCAAGAACACGCTCGAATTGAGAGATGTCAGATCAATGAGCAAATTGTTCGCACCTGTCTTGAGATTGGCAAGCCCGTTGGGCCCCATGTATTGAAGATGATTGGTCTTTTTGAGTCCATGGAACGACTAGGGTTCCCCTACACTCCAGAGTTAGCTACTGACATTCTTCTTAGCTCACTACATGAAGGATTCAACACCTTCAAGCTGAATTACAACATGCAAGGGCATAAGAAGTCTCTAATGGATCTTCATGCGATGTTGGTTACGGCAGAGAGGGACATTAAGATAGCCCATAAGGTTAACTCAAATGTCCTAGTGCTCAGTAAGGGGAAAGGCAAATTCAAGAAGGCTAACAAGAGCAAGAAGGGACCTGCAAGTAAGAAAGGCAAGAACAAAACTGTTGTCCCAAACCTAAAGCGGGACCTAAGCCGGATGAAGAGTGCTTTTCTTTGTAAAGGCAAAGGACACTGGAAAAGAAAGCGCCCCACCTACTTAGATGATCGAAGACCAGGAAGGTCGTCAAAGCAGTATAGATGTGATCGATATAAATCTTCTTGTTTCTACTTTATGGGTATTAGATACCGGTTGTGAAGCTCACATTTGTGGAAATGTACAGGGCCTAAGCAGAAGTAGACGAGTCAGCAAGAATGAGGTAAACCTACGCACAGGAAACGGGCAAAGAGTTGCGGCTATCTTCGTAGGAACTTATAGTTTATCTCTACCTTCAGGACTTATATTAGAACTAAATAATTGTTATTTTGTTCCGCTATTAGTCAATTTAATTTGATGGTGTACTTGAGATTGAAGGTTATTCTTTTAATATTACGAATGGTCGTTTTTCATTTAAAAAGAAATGAAAAATTTATTGTGCGGGTATTCGCAAGAATTGCCTCAACATATTAGATTTAGATAAACAAATTTGTCACATCAATTCAAAGGCTAAAACAAAAGACTCAAATGAAACATACCTTTGGCATTGTAGGCTAGGTCATATTAATCAGAATCGCATCCAGAAATTGCAAAGTACAGGAATTCTGGAAAACTTAAACTTTGAAAAGTTTGAAGTTTGTGAGGCATGTCTGATGGGAAAAATGACTAAGTCACCCTTTACTGGAACTGGTGAACGTGCCAATGACTTATTAGGGCTCATACATACTGATGTATGCGGACCAATGAGCACTAATGCTAGAGGAGGATTCTACTATTTCATTACTTTTACTGATGACTTTAGTAGATATGGGTATATCTACCTAATGCGTCATAAATCTGAATCTTTTGAAAAGTTCAAAGAATTCCAAAATGAAGTACAGAATCAACTTGGAAAAACAATAAAAACTCTTCAATCAGATCAAGGTGGAGAATATTTGAGCCAAGAATTCATTAACCATCTAAGAACTTGTGGGATTGTCTCACAACTGTCTCCTCCAGGAACCCCATCACACAATGGTGTATCTGAAAGGAGAAATCGCACCCTATTAGATATGGTGCGATCAACGATGGCAGAGTCAGATTTACCACTTAGCTTTTGGGGGCATGCTCTTGAAACCGCATCGCTCATTCTAAATAGGACTCCCACTAAGGCACATGAAAAAATCACTCAACTGAAAAGCATGTTTCAAGAACACGCTCGAATTGAGAGATGTCAGATCAATGAGCAAATTGTTCGCACCTGTCTTGAGATTGGCAAGCCCGTTGGGCCCCATGTATTGAAGATGATTGGTCTTTTTGAGTCCATGGAACGACTAGGGTTCCCCTACACTCCAGAGTTAGCTACTGACATTCTTCTTAGCTCACTACATGAAGGATTCAACACCTTCAAGCTGAATTACAACATGCAAGGGCATAAGAAGTCTCTAATGGATCTTCATGCGATGTTGGTTACGGCAGAGAGGGACATTAAGATAGCCCATAAGGTTAACTCAAATGTCCTAGTGGTCAGTAAGGGGAAAGGCAAATTCAAGAAGGCTAACAAGAGCAAGAAGGGACCTGCAAGTAAGAAAGGCAAGAACAAAACTGTTGTCCCAGCCAAACCTAAAGCAGGACCTAAGCCAGATGAAGAGTGCTTTTACTGTAAAGGCAAAGGACACTGGAAAAGAAACTGCCCCACCTACTTAGATGATCTGAAGACCGGAAAGGTCGTCAAAGCAGGTATAGATGTGATCGATATAAATCTTACTGTTTCTACTTTATGGGTATTAGATACCGGTTGTGAAGCTCACATTTGTGGAAATGTACAGGGCCTAAGCAGAAGTAGACGAGTCAGCAAGAATGAGGTAAACCTACGCACAGGAAACGGGCAAAGAGTTGCGGCTGTCTTCGTAGGAACTTATAGTTTATCTCTACCTTCAGGACTTATATTAGAACTAAATAATTGTTATTTTGTTCCCACTATTAGTCAGAATTTAATTTTGATTTGTACTTGAGATTGAAGGTTATTCTTTTAATATTACGAATGGTCGTTTTTCATTTACAAAGAATGGAATCTTTTATGGTGCGGGTATTCGCATGAATGGCCTCTACATATTAGATTTAGATAAACAAATTTGTCACATCGAATTCAAAAAGGCTAAAACAAAAGACTCAAATGAAACATACCTTTGGCATTGTAGGCTAAGTCATATTAATCGTAATCGCATCCGTAAATTGCAAAGTACAGTGGAAAACTTAAACTTTGAAAAGTTTGAAGTTTGTGAGGCATGTCGATGGGAAAAATGACTAAGTCACCCTTTCTGGGCGGTGAACGTGCCAATGACTTATTAGGGCTCATACATATGCGATGTATGCGGACCAATGAGCACTAATGCTAGAGGAGGATTCTACTATTTCATTACTTTTCTCGATGACTTTAGTAGATATGGGTATATCTACCTAATGCGTCATAAATCTGAATCTTTTGAAAAGTTCAAAGAATTCCAAAATGAAAATGTAATCAACTTGGCAAAACAATAAAAACTCTTCGATCAGATCAAGGTGGAGAATATTTGAGCCAAGAATTCATTAACCATCTAAGAACATGTGGGATTGTCTCACAACTGTCTCCTCCAGGAACCCCACAACACAATGGTGTATCTGAAAGGAGAAATCGCTCCCTATTAGATATGGTGCGATCAACGATGGCTGAGTCAGATTTACCACTTAGCTTTTGGGGGCATGCTCTTGAAACCGCATCGCTCATTCTAAATAGGACTCCCACTAAGGCACATGAAAAAATCACTCAACTGAAAAGCATGTTTCAAGAACACGCTCGAATTGAGAGATGTCAGATCAATGAGCAAATTGTTACTTTGTCTTGAGATTGGCAAGCCCTGGGCATGTATTGAAGATGATTGGTCTTTTTGAGTCCATGGAACGACTAGGGTTCCCCTACACTCTAGAGTTAGCTACTGACATTCTTCTTAGCTCACTACATGAAGGATTCAACACCTTCAAGCTGAATTACAACATGCAAGGGCATAAGAAGTCTCTAATGGATCTTCATGCGATGTTGGTTCTGTGAGAGAGGGACATTAAGATAGCCCATAAGGTTAACTCAAATGTCCTAGTGGTCGATGAGGAAAGGCAATTTCAAGAAGGCTAACTAGAGCAAGAAGGGACCTGCAAGTAAGAAAGGCAAGAACAAAACTGTTGTCCCAGCCAAACCTAAAGTAGGACCTAAGCCAGATGAAGAGTGCTTTTACTGTAAAGGCAAAGGACACTGGAAAAGAAACTGCCCCACCTACTTAGATGATCTGAAGACCGGAAAGGTCGTCAAAGCAGGTATAGATGTGATCGATATAAATCTTACTGTTTCTACTTTATGGGTATTAGATACCGGTTGTGAAGCTCACATTTGTGGAAATGTACAGGGGCCTAAGGAAGTAGGCAGTCGTGAAGAATGAGGTAAACGTCACGCGTGAAACGGGCAAAGAGTTGCGGCTATCTTCGTAGGAACTTATAGTTTATCTCTACCTTCAGGACTTATATTAGAATTAAATAATTGTTATTTTGTTCCCGCTATTAGTCAGAATTTAATTTCAGTAGCTGTACTTGAGATTGAAGGTTATTCTTTTAATATTACGAATGGTCGTTTTTCATTTACAAAGAATGGAATCTTTTATGGTGCGGGTATTCGCATGAATGGCCTCTACATATTAGATTTAGATAAACAAATTTGTCACATCGAATTCAAAAAGGCTAAAACAAAAGACTCAAATGAAACATACCTTTGGCATTGTAGGCTAGGTCATATTAATCAGAATCGCATCCAGAAATTGCAAAGTACAGGAATTCTGGAAAACTTAAACTTTGAAAAGTTTGAAGTTTGTGAGGCATGTCTGATGGGAAAAATGACTAAGTCACCCTTTACTGGAACTGGTGAACGTGCCAATGACTTATTAGGGCTCATACATACTGATGTATGCGGACCAATGAGCACTAATGCTAGAGGAGGATTCTACTATTTCATTACTTTTACTGATGACTTTAGTAGATATGGGTATATCTACCTAATGCGTCATAAATCTGAATCTTTTGAAAAGTTCAAAGAATTCCAAAATGAAGTACAGAATCAACTTGGCAAAACAATAAAAACTCTTCGATCAGATCAAGGTGGAGAATATTTGAGCCAAGAATTCATTAACCATCTAAGAACTTGTGGGATTGTCTCACAACTGTCTCCTCCAGGAACCCCACAACACAATGGTGTATCTGAAAGGAGAAATCGCACCCTATTAGATATGGTGCGATCAACGATGGCAGAGTCAGATTTACCACTTAGCTTTTGGGGGCATGCTCTTGAAACCGCATCGCTCATTCTAAATAGGACTCCCACTAAGGCACATGAAAAAATCACTCAACTGAAAAGCATGTTTCAAGAACACGCTCGAATTGAGAGATGTCAGATCAATGAGCAAATTGTTCGCACCTGTCTTGAGATTGGCAAGCCCGTTGGGCCCCATGTATTGAAGATGATTGGTCTTTCTGAGTCCATGGAACGACTAGGGTTCCCCTACACTCCAGAGTTAGCTACTGACATTCTTCTTAGCTCACTACATGAAGGATTCAACACCTTGGTGAATTACAACATGCAAGGGCATAAGAAGTCTCTAATGGATCTTCATGCGATGTTGGTTACGGCAGAGAGGGACATTAAGATAGCCCATAAGGTTAACTCAAATGTCCTAGTGGTCAGTAAGGGGAAAGGCAAATTCAAGAAGGCTAACAAGAGCAAGAAGGGACCTGCAAGTAAGAAAGGCAAGAACAAAACTGTTGTCCCAGCCAAACCTAAAGCAGGACCTAAGCTAGATGAAGAGTGCTTTTACTGTAAAGGCAAAGGACACTGGAAAAGAAACTGCCCCACCTACTTAGATGATCTGAAGACCGGAAAGGTCGTCAAAGCAGGTATAGATGTGATCGATATAAATCTTACTGTTTCTACTTTATGGGTATTAGATACCGGTTGTGAAGCTCACATTTGTGGAAATGTACAGGCCTGCGAGTAGACGAGTCGTGAGAATGAGGTAAACGTACGCACATGAAACTGGCTAAGAGTTGCGGATATCTTCGTAGGAACTTATAGTTTATCTCTACATTCAGGACTTATATTAGAACTAAATAATTGTTATTTTGTTCCATTATTAGTCGAATTTAATTTCGATGTTGTACTTGAGATTGAAGGTTATTCTTTTAATATTACAAATGGTCGTTTTTCATTTACAAAGAATGGAATCTTTTATGGTGCGGGTATTCGCATGAATGGCCTCTACATATTAGATTTAGATAAACAAATTTGTCACATCGAATTCAAAAGGCTAAAACAAAGACTCAAATGAAACATACCTTTGGCATTGTAGGCTAGGTCATATTAATCAGAATCGCATCCAGAAACTGCAAAGTACAGGAATTCTGGAAAACTTAAACTTTGAAAAGTTTGAAGTTTGTGAGGCATGTCTGATGGGAAAAATGACTAAGTCACCCTTCTGGGCGGTGAGCAGACCAATGACTTATTAGGGCTCATACATCGATGTATGCGGACCAATGAGCACTAATGCTAGAGGAGGATTCTACTATTTCATTACTTTTACTGATGACTTTAGTAGATATGGGTATATCTACCTAATGCGTCATAAATCTGAATCTTTTGAAAAGTTCATAGAATTCCAAAATGAAGTACAGAATCAACTTGGCAAAACAATAAAAACTCTTCGATCAGATCAAGGTGGAGAATATTTGAGCCAAGAATTCATTAACCATCTAAGAACTTGTGGGATTGTCTCACAACTGTCTCCTCCAGGAACCCCACAACACAATGGTGTATCTGAAAGGAGAAATCGCACCCTATTAGATATGGTGCGATCAACGATGGCAGAGTCAGATTTACCACTTAGCTTTTGGGGGCATGCTCTTGAAACCGCATCGCTCATTCTAAATAGGACTCCCACTAAGGCACATGAAAAATCACTCAACCAAAAGCATGTTTCAAGAACACGCCGAATTGAGAGATGTCGATCAATGAGCAAATTGTTCGCACCTGTCTTGAGATTGGCAAGCCCGTTGGGCCCCATGTATTGAAGATGATTGGTCTTTTTGAGTCCATGGAACGACTAGGGTTCCCCTACACTCCAGAGTTAGCTACTGACATTCTTCTTAGCTCACTACATTAAGGATTCAACACCTTCAAGCTGAATTACAACATGCAAGGGCATAAGAAGTCTCTAATGGATCTTCATGTGATGTTGGTTACGGCAGAGAGGGACATTAAGATAGCCCATAAGGCTAACTCGAATGTCCTTGTGGTCAGTAAAGGGAAAGGCAAATTCAAGAAGGCTAACAAGAGCAAGAAGGGACCTGCAAGTAAGAAAGGCAAGAACAAAACTGTTGTCCCAGCCAAACCTAAAGCAGGACCTAAGCCAGATGAAGAGTGCTTTTACTGTAAAGGCAAAGGACACTGGAAAAGAAACTGCCCCACCTACTTAGATGATCTGAAGACCGGAAAGGTCGTCAAAGCAGGTATAGATGTGATCGATATAAATCTTACTGTTTCTACTTTATGGGTATTAGATACCGGTTGTGAAGCTCACATTTGTGGAAATGTACAGGGCCTAAGCAGAAGTAGACGAGTCAGCAAGAATGAGGTAAACCTACGCACAGGAAACGGGTAAAGAGTTGCGGCTGTCTTCGTAGGAACTTATAGTTTATCTCTACCTTCAGGACTTATATTAGAACTAAATAATTTTTATTTTGTTCCCGCTATTAGTCAGAATTTAATTTCAGTAGCTGTACTTGAGATTGAAGGTTATTCTTTTAATATTACGAATGGTCGTTTTTCATTTACAAAGAATGGAATCTTTTATGGTGCGGGTATTCGCATGAATGGCCTCTACATATTAGATTTAGATAAACAAATTTGTCACATCGAATTCAAAAAGGCTAAAACAAAAGACTCAAATGAAACATACCTTTGGCATTGTAGGCTAGGTCATATTAATCAGAATCGCATCCAGAAATTGCAAGTACAGACTTAAACTTTGAAAAGTTTGAAGTTTGTGAGGCATGTCGATGGGAAAAATGACTAAGTCACCCTTTCTTTGGGCTGGTGAGCAGACAATGACTTATTAGGGCTCATACATACCGATGTATGCGGACCAATGAGCACTAATGCTAGAGGAGGATTCTACTATTTCATTACTTTTCGATGACTTTAGTAGATATGGGTATATCTACCTAATGCGTCATAAATGAATCTTTTGAAAAGTTCAAAGAATTCCAAAATGAAGTACAGAATCAACTTGGCAAAACAATAAAAACTCTTCGATCAGATCAAGGTGGAGAATATTTGAGCCAAGAATTCATTAACCATCTAAGAACTTGTGGGATTGTCTCACAACTGTCTCCTCCAGGAACCCCACAACACAATGGTGTATCTGAAAGGAGAAATCGCACCCTATTAGATATGGTGCGATCAACGATGGCAGAGTCAGATTTACCACTTAGCTTTTGGGGGCATGCTCTTGAAACCGCATCGCTCATTCTAAATAGGACTCCCACTAAGGCACATGAAAAAATCACTCAACTGAAAAGCATGTTTCAAGAACACGCTCGAATTGAGAGATGTCAGATCAATGAGCAAATTGTTCGCACCTGTCTTGAGATTGGCAAGCCCGTTGGGCCCCATGTATTGAAGATGATTGGTCTTTTTGAGTCCATGGAACGACTAGGGTTCCCCTACACTCCAGAGTTAGCTACTGACATTCTTCTTAGCTCACTACATTAAGGATTCAACACCTTCAAGCTGAATTACAACATGCAAGGGCATAAGAAGTCTCTAATGGATCTTCATGTGATGTTGGTTCTGGAGAGGGACATTAAGATAGCCCATAAGGTTAACTCAAATGTCCTAGTGGTCGATGGGGAAAGGCAAATTCAAGAAGGCTAACAAGAGCAAGAAGGGACTGCAGTAAGAAAGGCAAGAACAAAAGCTGTTGTCACCAAACCTAAAGCAGGACCTAAGCCAGATGAAGAGTGCTTTTACTGTAAAGGCAAAGGACACTGGAAAAGAAACTGCCCCACCTACTTAGATGATCTGAAGACCGGAAAGGTCGTCAAAGCAGGTATAGATGTGATCGATATAAATCTTACTGTTTCTACTTTATGGGTATTAGATACCGGTTGTGAAGCTCACATTTGTGGAAATGTACAGGGCCTAAGCAGAAGTAGACGAGTCAGCAAGAATGAGGTAAACCTACGCACAGGAAACGGGCAAAGAGTTGCGGCTGTCTTCGTAGGAACTTATAGTTTATCTCTACCTTCAGGACTTATATTAGAACTAAATAATTGTTATTTTGTTCCCGCTATTAGTCAGAATTTAATTTCAGTAGCTGTACTTGAGATTGAAGGTTATTCTTTTAATATTACGAATGGTCGTTTTTCATTTACAAAGAATGGAATCTTTTATGGTGCGGGTATTCGCATGAATGGCCTCTACATATTAGATTTAGATAAACAAATTTGTCACATCGAATTCAAAAAGGCTAAAACAAAAGACTCAAATGAAACATACCTTTGGCATTGTAGGCTAGGTCATATTAATCAGAATCGCATCCAGAAATTGCAAAGTACAGGAATTCTGGAAAACTTAAACTTTGAAAAGTTTGAAGTTTGTGAGGCATGTCTGATGGGAAAAATGACTAAGTCACCCTTTACTGGAACTGGTGAACGGGCCAATGACTTATTAGGGCTCATACATACTGATGTATGCGGACCAATGAGCACTAATGCTAGAGGAGGATTCTACTATTTCATTACTTTTACTGATGACTTTAGTAGATATGGGTATATCTACCTAATGCGTCATAAATCTGAATCTTTTGAAAAGTTCAAAGAATTCCAAAATGAAGTACAGAATCAACTTGGCAAAACAATAAAAACTCTTCGATCAGATCAAGGTGGAGAATATTTGAGCCAAGAATTCATTAACCATCTAAGAACTTGTGGGATTGTCTCACAACTGTCTCCTCTAGGAACCCCACAACACAATGGTGTATCTGAAAGGAGAAATCACACCCTATTAGATATGGTGCGATCAACGATGGCAGAGTCAGATTTACCACTTAGCTTTTGGGGGCATGCTCTTGAAACCGCATCGCTCATTCTAAATAGGACTCCCACTAAGGCACATGAAAAAATCACTCAACTGAAAAGCATGTTTCAAGAACACGCTCGAATTGAGAGATGTCAGATCAATGAGCAAATTGTTCGCACCTGTCTTGAGATTGGCAAGCCCGTTGGGCCCCATGTATTGAAGATGATTGGTCTTTCTGAGTCCATGGAACGACTAGGGTTCCCCTACACTCCAGAGTTAGCTACTGACATTCTTCTTAGCTCACTACATGAAGGATTCAACACCTTCAAGCTGAATTACAACATGCAAGGGCATAAGAAGTCTCTAATGGATCTTCATGCGATGTTGGTTACGGCAGAGAGGGACATTAAGATAGCCCATAAGGTTAACTCAAATGTCCTAGTGGTCGATGGGGAAAATTCAAGAAGGCTAACAAGAGCGAAGGGACTGCAAGTAAGAAAGGCAAGAACAAAGCGTTGTCCACCAAACCTAAAGCGGGACCTAAGCTAGATGAAGAGTGCTTTTATCAGAAAGGCAAAGGACACTGGAAAAGAAATCGCCCACCTACTTAGATGATCCAAGACCGGAAAGGTCGTCAAAGCAGGTATAGATGTGATCGATATAAATCTTACTGTTTCTACTTTATGGGTATTAGATACCGGTTGTGAAGCTCACATTTGTGGAAATGTCTGGGGCCTAAGCGTAGTAGGCAGTCGTGAGAATGAGGTAAACCTACGCACAGGAAACGGGCAAAGAGTTGCGGCTATCTTCGTAGGAACTTATAGTTTATCTCTACCTTCAGGACTTATATTAGAACTAAATAATTGTTATTTTGTTCCCGCTATTAGTCAGAATTTAATTTCAGTAGCTGTACTTGAGATTGAAGGTTATTCTTTTAATATTACGAATGGTCGTTTTTCATTTACAAAGAATGGAATCTTTTATGGTGCGGGTATTCGCATGAATGGCCTCTACATATTAGATTTAGATAAACAAATTTGTCACATCGAATTCAAAAAGGCTAAAACAAAAGACTCAAATGAAACATACCTTTGGCATTGTAGGCTAGGTCATATTAATCAGAATCGCATCCAGAAATTGCAAATCTGAGAGTGCGGAAAACTTAAACTTTGAAAAGTTTGAAGTTTGTGAGGCATGTCGATGGGAAAAATGACTAAGTCACCCTTTCTGGAACGGTGAACGGGCAATGACTTATTAGGGCTCATACATCGATGTATGCGGACGATGAGCACTAATGCTAGAGGAGGATTCTACTATTTCATTACTTTTACTGATGACTTTAGTAGATATGGGTATATCTACCTAATGCGTCATAAATCTGAATCTTTTGAAAAGTTCAAAGAATTCCAAAATGAAGTACAGAATCAACTTGGCAAAACAATAAAAACTCTTCGATCAGATCAAGGTGGAGAATATTTGAGCCAAGAATTCATTAACCATCTAAGAACTTGTGGGATTGTCTCACAACTGTCTCCTCCAGGAACCCCACAACACAATGGTGTATCTGAAAGGAGAAATCGCACCCTATTAGATATGGTGCGATCAACGATGGCAGAGTCAGATTTACCACTTAGCTTTTGGGGGCATGCTCTTGAAACCGCATCGCTCATTCTAAATAGGACTCCCACTAAGGCACATGAAAAAATCACTCAACTGAAAAGCATGTTTCAAGAACACGCTCGAATTGAGAGATGTCAGATCAATGAGCAAATTGTTCGCACCTGTCTTGAGATTGGCAAGCCCGTTGGGCCCCATGTATTGAAGATGATTGGTCTTTTTGAGTCCATGGAACGACTAGGGTTCCCCTACACTCCAGAGTTAGCTACTGACATTCTTCTTAGCTCACTACATTAAGGATTCAACACCTTCAAGCTGAATTACAACATGCAAGGGCATAAGAAGTCTCTAATGGATCTTCATGTGATGTTGGTTACGGCAGAGAGGGACATTAAGATAGCCCATAAGGTTAACTCAAATGTCCTAGTGGTCGATGGGGAAAGGCAAATTCAAGAAGGCTAACAAGAGCAAGAAGGGACCTGCAAGTAAGAAAGGCAAGAACAAAACTGTTGTCCCAGCCAAACCTAAAGCAGGACCTAAGCCAGATGAAGAGTGCTTTTACTGTAAAGGCAAAGGACACTGGAAGAAAGCGCCCACCTACTTAGATGATCTGAAGACCGAAAAGGTCGTCAAAGCAGGTATAGATGTGATCGATATAAATCTTACTGTTTCTACTTTATGGGTATTAGATACCGGTTGTGAAGCTCACATTTGTGGAAATGTACAGGGCCTAAGCAGAAGTAGACGAGTCAGCAAGAATGAGGTAAACCTACGCACAGGAAACGGGTAAAGAGTTGCGGCTGTCTTCGTAGGAACTTATAGTTTATCTCTACCTTCAGGACTTATATTAGAACTAAATAATTTTTATTTTGTTCCCGCTATTAGTCAGAATTTAATTTGATGATTGTACTTGAGATTGAAGGTTATTCTTTTAATATTACGAATGGTCGTTTTTCATTTACAAAGAATGGAATCTTTTATGGTGCGGGTATTCGCATGAATGGCCTCTACATATTAGATTTAGATAAACAAATTTGTCACATCGAATTCAAAAAGGCTAAAACAAAAGACTCAAATGAAACATACCTTTGGCATTGTAGGCTAGGTCATATTAATCAGAATCGCATCCAGAAATTGCAAAGTACAGGAATTCTGGAAAACTTAAACTTTGAAAAGTTTGAAGTTTGTGAGGCATGTCTGATGGGAAAAATGACTAAGTCACCCTTTACTGGAACTGGTGAACGGGCCAATGACTTATTAGGGCTCATACATACTGATGTATGCGGACCAATGAGCACTAATGCTAGAGGAGGATTCTACTATTTCATTACTTTTACTGATGACTTTAGTAGATATGGGTATATCTACCTGCGTCATAAATCTGAATCTTTTGAAAAGTTCAAAGAATTCCAAAATGAAGTACAGAATCAACTTGGCAAAACAATAAAAACTCTTCGATCAGATCAAGGTGGAGAATATTTGAGCCAAGAATTCATTAACCATCTAAGAACTTGTGGGATTGTCTCACAACTGTCTCCTCCAGGAACCCCACAACACAATGGTGTATCTGAAAGGAGAAATCGCACCCTATTAGATATGGTGCGATCAACGATGGCAGAGTCAGATTTACCACTTAGCTTTTGGGGGCATGCTCTTGAAACCGCATCGCTCATTCTAAATAGGACTCCCACTAAGGCACATGAAAAAATCACTCAACTGAAAAGCATGTTTCAAGAACACGCTCGAATTGAGAGATGTCAGATCAATGAGCAAATTGTTCGCACCTGTCTTGAGATTGGCAAGCCCGTTGGGCCCCATGTATTGAAGATGATTGGTCTTTCTGAGTCCATGGAACGACTAGGGTTCCCCTACACTCCAGAGTTAGCTACTGACATTCTTCTTAGCTCACTACATGAAGGATTCAACACCTTCAAGCTGAATTACAACATGCAAGGGCATAAGAAGTCTCTAATGGATCTTCATGTGATGTTGGTTACGGCAGAGAGGGACATTAAGATAGCCCATAAGGTTAACTCAAATGTCCTAGTGGTCAGTAAGGGGAAAGGCAAATTCAAGAAGGCTAACAAGAGCAAGAAGGGACTGCAGTAAGAAAGGCAAGAACAAAGCTGTTGTCCCACCAAACCTAAAGCGGGACCTAAGCCGGATGAAGAGTGCTTTTCTTGTAAAGGCAAAGGACACTGGAAAAGAAAGCGCCCACCTACTTAGATGATCCAAGACCAAAAGGTCGTCAAAGCAGTATAGATGTGATCGATATAAATCTTCTGTTTCTACTTTATGGGTATTAGATACCGGTTGTGAAGCTCACATTTGTGGAAATGTACAGGCCTAGCAGTAGGCAGTCGTGAGAATGAGGTAAACCTACGCACAGGAAATGGGTAAAGAGTTGCGGCTGTCTTCGTAGGAACTTATAGTTTATCTCTACCTTCAGGACTTATATTAGAACTAAATAATTGTTATTTTGTTCCCGCTATTAGTCAGAATTTAATTTCAGTAGCTGTACTTGAGATTGAAGGTTATTCTTTTAATATTACGAATGGTCGTTTTTCATTTACAAAGAATGGAATCTTTTATGGTGCGGGTATTCGCATGAATGGCCTCTACATATTAGATTTAGATAAACAAATTTGTCACATCGAATTCAAAAAGGCTAAAACAAAAGACTCAAATGAAACATACCTTTGGCATTGTAGGCTAGGTCATATTAATCAGAATCGCATCCAGAAACTGCAAAGTACAGGAATTCTGGAAAACTTAAACTTTGAAAAGTTTGAAGTTTGTGAGGCATGTCTGATGGGAAAAATGACTAAGTCACCCTTTACTGGAACTGGTGAACGGGCCAATGACTTATTAGGGCTCATACATACTGATGTATGCGGACCAATGAGCACTAATGCTAGAGGAGGATTCTACTATTTCATTACTTTTACTGATGACTTTAGTAGATATGGGTATATCTACCTAATGCGTCATAAATCTGAATCTTTTGAAAAGTTCAAAGAATTCCAAAATGAAGTACAGAATCAACTTGGCAAAACAATAAAAACTCTTCGATCAGATCAAGGTGGAGAATATTTGAGCCAAGAATTCATTAACCATCTAAGAACTTGTGGGATTGTCTCACAACTGTCTCCTCCAGGAACCCCACAACACAATGGTGTATCTGAAAGGAGAAATCGCACCCTATTAGATATGGTGCGATCAACGATGGCAGAGTCAGATTTACCACTTAGCTTTTGGGGGCATGCTCTTGAAACCGCATCGCTCATTCTAAATAGGACTCCCACTAAAGCTACTGAACAGACACCATATGAGATATGGAGAGGAAGAGTTCCTAGTTTGTCTTTTCTAAAGATTTGGGGATGTGAAGCCTATGTTAAGGTTTTACCTGACAGCAAGCTTGCACCCAGATCTGGAAATGTTTTCTTTGTAGGCTATCCTAAGGAAACCAAAGGGTATTACTTCTACAACCGTTCTGAGAACAAAGTATTTGTGTCTCGGAATGCCTTCTTCTTAGAGAACGAGTTTGTCTCTAAGAGAAAGAGTGGGAGAGAAATTGAACTAGGTGAAGTTCAAGAGCCACAAACCACTTCGAATCTTATCCCACACCCCGTCACCACTACTTACATTCCATTCTCCGTTGATCCTCAACAAGAAAGGAATGATGAACAGGTAGTCGGGGGACAGGTCGATGAAGAAGTACGGAATGTGGACATACCCCTTCGTAGGTCTAGTAGGGACATTCACCCTCCTGAGAGATACGGTTATCTCATGACATCGGAAATCAACATATTCCTTGTAGAATATGATGAGCCCGAGACCTACAAACAAGCTTTAGCGAGCCCAGATTCCAAGAAATGGCTCGAAGCCATGAAATCCGAGATAAACTCCATGTATGAAAACAAGGTTTGGACCTTGGTTGACTTGCTTGAAGGCGCTAGAGCCATCAGAAACAAATGGGTCTTCAAAGTGAAAACCGACATGGATGGTAAACCTAGTGTTTACAAAGCACGGCTGGTGGCAAACGGTTTCACTCAAATTCATGGTATTGACTATGAAGAGACTTTTTCCCCAGTAGCGGCTTTTGAATCTATCAGGATACTCCTTGCCATAGCTGCATGGTATGACTATGAAATATGGCAAATGGACGTCAAGACTGCATTCTTGAATGGGATTCTGGAAGAGGAAGTGTATATGACACAACTTGAAGGTTTTGAAGATCCCAAAGGTTTTGGGAAGGTCTGTAAGCTGCAAAGGGCCATTTATGGCCTCAAGCAAGCTTCAAGGAGTTGGAATCAAAGGTTTAATCAAGTAATCAAAGAGTTTGGTTTCTTGAAAAACCAAGAAGAGCCTTGTGTTTTTAGAAAACTCAGTGGGAGCAAAATAGTCTTTCTAGTTCTGTATGTGGATGATATACTCCTCATTGGAAATGACATTCCTATGCTGGAGTCTTGTAAGACATGGCTTAGGAAAAATTTCCAAATGAAGGATCTCGGTGAGGCCCGGTACATTCTTGGAGTAAAGATCTATAGAGATAGATCAAGGCGTTTGATTGCATTAAATCAAACAACTTATATTGATAAGGTGTTGAATCGGTTCAACATGCAGAACTCCAAGAAGGGATTCATTCCCATGGTTCATGGCACATCACTTGGTAAAACAGATTGTCCTCAATCATCTGAAGACCAGGAAAAGATGAAAAATATACCTTATGCTTCGGCTGTAGGGTCTATAATGTATGCTATGAGATGTACAAGGCCAGATATAGCTTTTGCTTTAAGTATGTGCAGCAGGTTTCATGCCAACCCTGGTGAGAAACACTTGACTGCAGTGAAGAACATACTTAAGTATCTGAATAGAACTAAGGAATTGTCCTTAATCTATGGAGGTGAGAGACAGCTAAGTGTAAAAGGTTACACTGATGCCAGTTTCATGACGGATAAGGATGACTACAGTAGCCAATCTGGATACGTTTTTTGTTTAAATGGTGGGGTAGTGAGCTGGAAGAGTTCCAAGCAAAACACTGTCGCTGATTCTACAACTGAGGCAGAATACATCGCAGCATCTGAAGCTGCGAAGGAGGCAATGTGGGTGAAGAAGTTCATCAAGGAGCTTGAAGTTGTGCCTAGTATTGCGGAAGGCGTGGACCTATACTGTGACAACAGTGGGGCCATTGCTCAGGCAAAGGAACCTAGATCACACAACAAAGCTAAGCATGTGTCCAGAAAGTATCACATCATTCGAAAGTTCATCGAGGAAGGTGATATTAATGTGTGCAAGGTTCATACGGATGAGAACGTCGCCGATCCGCTTACTAAACCCCTGTCGCAAGCGAAGTATGAGAGTCTTACTCATGCAATAGGAATTAGACATCTTGAATGATGTTATTAAGTTACATTTTTGAACATTAGATGGCTCATGGTTTGTAATAGTTATTTATTCATCATATATTAATAAAATCAAAACTTTACATAATTTTTGGTTTAGAATTATGTGAATGTCCAAAAAGGTTAGCGCATTCAAAATGGGAAATTGGATGAGGTTCGATTTCTGAAACCCCATTAGTGAACTTGATAACGCTAGTCTTGGTCGATAGTCGACCTGGTTCTTAATTGTATTATCACGTAGGAACAATGATAATATCAACACAATTAGCATGTAGGGTTGAGGTGATGATCAAGTTTCGTGATCATAGTGATGTGATGACATCATAAATCAATCACGTGGGTACTGTTGAGAACAACTACCGAACTTACCCGCAGTGGGAGCTCTTTAAGTTAGGAATGTCATAAGATCTCTCACTACTCAAAATTCCTAAATCCTGAGTTCAATACATAGACTACATGGTCTGCAGTGACTTTGGAGCGCGTCAAACGTCCTTCAATAACGAGGCTATAAAGGCGGTTATGCAGGTTACTGATTGGATCATGTGAGAATGTGTGTCTGAACAAGATGGCATTGTCCTCCCTATTAGGGACAGTTGTCTCGTTGGCCACTCGGTGAGATTGGACTGAAAATGCTTGGCCGAGCTCAGTTGAATCAATAGTTGATCGTCTGTTTTTCAAAGTCTAAACTCGGAGATCGAGGAACTTTTCGGACCTTACATAAGGATGACATCAGCTTACCTTATCCGAACGTGAGACAGTAAGTGACAAGGGAATTCAAGGAATCGAATACTTGTGGGACAAGTGGGAGATTGTTGGGAATATCCCGACAATGTTCGATATACACGGAGATTAAACCAAAGTAATATAGTGATTATATGTCTTGCTAGAGACCTCTATAATTAGTAATTAAATATGTTTAATTACAACTATATTATTTGGTCCTACTGGGTCACACAAGTCAGTGCCCTGGAACAATGTATGTAACCTAAATGATATTGTATCAAGTTTAGAAAAGTTGGAAAGTGATTTCTGTGAGAAATCAGCCCAACACGGACCGTGTTGACCCAACACGGTCCGTGTTGAGACACCACGATCCGTGGTGTCCATGGGCCGAATATTTGGACTCTCTGGAGTCCAACACGGACCGTGTTGTTTCAACACGGACCATGTTGTTTCAACACGGACCGTGTTGGGCCCAGAAAATGCGCCGTTGTCTTTTTCGGCCCTTTAGGGTTTTGAACCCTTTCCCTAGGTTTTCTAAACACTATATAAAGGGGTCTCTGGGAGAGATTATTCCACACCAACTGCCTTCGACTCTTAGAGAGATACTAGGGTGATTTCCTAAGTTCCTCTCTCCTTTTGCAGTTCTAGTTTCAGGAAACACTATCAGTTTCCTGAAACAGTCTCACATACATCTTAGATTGAGATTCGTCTCGATCGGGTCGATCTAGCAATCGGGTTCCCGGAGTGCTGCGTGGACTTTTCAGTAGAGGGTTTCAGCGTTGGAATCTGGAAGGTCAACCTCTTCTTCAGCAGGAATTAGCGATCAGGTATAATTACTAAAGCCTCTGCAATTGTTTTGATTAATTGTTTATAACTGTTATAATATTCCGTCGATTAATCTGTATCTGTTTAGGAAATAGATAACCTAAAACCTAACAGGAGGACCATGCCCAACACTTGAGAAGGGTGTTGGAGACATTGCGAACCAATGAGTTATATGCCAAGTTATCCAAGTTTGAATTTTGGTTAGAACAAGTAGCTTTCCTAGAACATATTGTGTCCCAAGATGGAGTAGTTGTGGATCGTCAAAAGGTGGAATCTGTTAGCAAGTGGCCTACCCCGAAGAATGCCACGGAATTGAGGAGTTTCTTAGGATTGGTTGGGTACTACCGAAAGTTCATCCAAGATTTTTCAAAGATTGTAACGTCTCTTACCAACCTGACTAGGAAGTCAGTGAAGTTTGCATGGTCAGACAAATGTGAGAAGGCTTTCTAAGAGTTGAAGCAGAGACTCACCTCAGCACCTATTCTTACCTTGCCTCAACGGAGCGAGGGTTTCGTGACTTATAGTGATGCTTCACATAGTGGTTTAGGGTGTGTTCTAATATAGAATAGGAACGTAATTGCGTATGCTTCGAGACAGTTGAAGGTTCATGAGAAGAACTACCCTACTCATGACTTGGAGTTAGCAGTAGTAGTCTTTGCTCTCAAAATATGGAGGCATTACCTTTATGGTGTGCATTGTGAAGTTTTACTGACCACCAAAGCTAGAAGTACCTTTTTCACTCAAAAGGAGTTAAATCTTCGCCAAACTAGATGGCTGGAGTTCCTGAAGGACTATGATGTCAATTTCCAGTACCACCCAGGAAAGGCTAATGTGGTAGAAGATGCTCTGAGTAGAAGACCTTATTCCACAACAAATCATTTAATAACCCTACCCCAGTAGTTGTGTGAGGAGTTCAGGAAGCTAGAACTCAGTATAGTGATTCCAGGTTAGGGTGCAGTGCCATGGAGATTCAACCAACTCTTTTGGAGGAGATTAAGAACTCTCAAGAGTTGGACCTGCAATTAAAGAAGATAAGGGAAGAAGTGACTCAAGGAAAGGCATCGGGGTTGTAATACATGAAGACGGAACGCTGAGGTTTCACAATAGAATTTGTGTACCCAATATGGAAGCTTTGAAGCGAAGAATCCTGGACGAGGGACACAATACCCCGTACTCAGTGCACCCAGGTGGAAATAAGCTTTACAAGGACCTCAAACAAATGTTTTGGTGGAGCAACATGAAACAAGAAGTGGTTGAATACGTATCTAGGTGTCTAACTTGCCAACGAGTTAAAGCTGATCACCAAAGGCCTACAGGATTATTGCATCCACTAGAGATTCCAAAATGGAAGTGGGATTCGATCGCCATGGATTTTGTAATTGGTCTTCCTAGGACCAGGAGAAAGAATAATGCCATTTGGGTGATTGTGGACGGCTAACCAAGTCTGCGCATTTTCGCGCCATGGTTAACACTTGAACGTTGGATCAGTTAGCTCATGCTTATGTAAACGAGATAGTGCGATTGCATAATATCCCTAGTTCAATAGTTTCGGACAGGGACACGAGATTTCAGTCAAGATTTTGGAAGAAGTTACAAGAGGCTTTTGGTACCAAGCTCAACTTTAATACCGCTTTTCACCCAGCAACAGATGGGCAAACGGAAACGACGATCCAGAGCTTGGAAGATATGTTGAGAGTGTGTGCATTGGATTTTAAGGATTCATGGGATGAGTCGGATGACGAACTAACCTTGGTCGAGTTCTCCTATAACAATAGCTTCGACGCTAGCATTAGGATGTCGGCATTCGAGGCCTTGTATGGGAGGAGATGTAGAGCTCCTCTGTGTTGGCAAGACATCGATGAGGCTCTCATCATTGGCCTCGATTTAATCCAACTCACAATGCAGAAGGTGAGAGTCATACAAGATAGGATGAGGACAGCATAAAGTCGACTGCAAAGCTACGCGGATCGAAGACGAAGACCTTTAGAGTTCGAAGTAGGAGATTATGTGTTTTTACGCGTGTTGCCTACGAAAGGAGTGATGAGGTTTGGTCAAACGGGAAAATTGACCCCAAGATACATCGGGCCGTATCCTATTTTGGAACGCATAGGAGAAGTAGCTCACAAATTAGAGCTACCCGGAGAATTGCCTCAATTGCACAATGTCTTTCATGTCTCTCAATTGAGAAATATGTTGCAGACCTTGCAAATGTGATCGAGCCAGAGCCGTTGCAGCTGAGGGAAGACTTAACATACGAGGAGCGACCACTCGAATCTTGGATCGTAGAGAGAAGCAGCTACGCAGGAAGACCTTCCCTTTAATCAAGGTGCGATGGGCGAATCATACCTCGACCGAGGCCACCTGGGAAACTGAAGAGGAGATGCGGGCGAAATACCCTCATTTGTTCAACAATTAGGTGAGTAAAGTTTGGAGGACGAAACTTCTTTAAGTGGGGAATGATGTAAAGCCTCGGGTTTTTGAGTAGGATGTCGTTAGTAAAAGTGTTGTAGTTAACGTTAGGTTTAAGTTTCGAGGACGAAACTTCTTTCAGTGGGGAATGATGTAAAACCCAGAAAAATGCTTATATGTTTACCATTAAATTACCTGACGTGCATTTTCTTTCTGTTAAATATATATATATATATATATATATATATATATATATATATATATATATATATATATATATATATATATATATATATATGTATATGTTTCACATGGAGCTTTTAGGACCCTTATATATATATATATATATATATATATATATATATATATATATATATATATATATATATATATATATATATATATATATATATATATATATATATATATATATATATATATATATATATATGTTTCACATGGAGCTTTTGGGACCGCGGGTTGGTTACTTGGAATTTTTAGTAACTGAAAAATATCAGTTAGGGAATTTTCGGTTATCGGTTAATTTTATTAGGATTAGTTTGTAGGATTCGTTTTAGAAAAAATGTTGTTTTTAGGAGAAAATTTTTATGAAATGTTTTAAAATAAATCTAGTTTTATTTTAAAATCCCCCCCCCCCCTAAATTTTTCCCCCCTAATTTACCCTAATTTCCCCCCTAATCTACCCTATTTTCCCTCCCATTTGGTTAATTCAAATAAGCTAATCCCCCCCCCCCCATTTGCACGTTTTCCCCATCTTTCTTCTCCCCCTCTTTTACCTTTTAGATATTACATGGTTGCATGGAACTCGACCAACCGTCTCTTCCTCAAACATGACCTCTATATAATACTCTTTCTCCTTTCTTCTTCTCTTCACATTTCATAGACCAACACTCCTCCTCTTCTCCTTTTCTCCCCTTCGTGTTCACAGACAATCACACACACCACCCTCTCTCTTCTTTTTTCTTCTTCTTCTTCTTCTTCTTCTTCTTCTTCTTCTTCTTCTTCTTCTTCTTCTTCTTCTTCTTCTTCTTCTTCGTGGTGCAGCAACACCAACACACCATTTCTCCTTCCTCTGCTTTCTACTTCTTTTCCTGGTATCCCCTCAGCAGCACCACCACACTCCTCCCTCTTCCTCCTCCTTTCTTTCTTCTTCTCCCTTCTCCTTCTCCTTGCGCCGGCCACCGCAGCGCTAACGACCACCGCAACGCCACCGCACCAGTTTCCGGCCACCACCGCACAACTGTCTACCAAAAACCCCACCCAAAGCTTCTTCCTTCTCCCGTTTCTGACCCGACGCCTAAAACGAACCTCCCGCAGGCCACCGTTGACCGCCCTAGCTGACTGCTCTCCCCTCTTGTCTATAGTATAACACACTCTCTCTCTCTCTCTCTCTCTCCCTCCCTCTCTCCTTCATGTTTTACTGATTATATGTTGGTGTTGTTTTTGTGCTGAATGTATACGTATGCATGGCTTCTGGGTTGGTTGGGTCAGGGGTTCGAAGGGTGTGGGTTGTGGGTTAAAATGTGTGTGTGTGTAGTGGTGAAAGGGTTGTGAAATGATGGTGAAAAATGGTGGTGAAATGGTGGGTCACTTGGATACCTTAGGTTAGGTTTTATACATGCTTGAGCCCTAGAGTTTTGTTCTTGCTTAGGGTTGAAGTGAGGATAAACTAGGGTTTTATTAGAAATTATTTTAGGGTTTAATATGTTTAAGTGATGTTTAAAGTGCTTAATGTTTTTGATATTTCATGTGTTTGTTAAGTTTCATATAATTACTACTAATAAGTTCATATTATAAGTTAATATTAAGTTTCGTGTATTATTATTAAGTTTTCATTAATTATTAAGTTTTTGCAATATTATTATTATGTTTCGTGTTATTATTATGAACAGTTCATAAGTTATGTATGCAAGGTCGCTAAGATCAGAGTATTGACCTCACAGTACACCACATTAACACACAACACACACAATTCTGGCCTCACAACAGAGAATCAAGCACAAACACACCAAAACAGACCTCACGACAGAAAATCAATCACGACCTCCTCCAAAACAGAGTATAAACACCAATGAACAAATGGATGAAATAGATGACGATGATGAAATGATGATCGGATGAACAAACTTACAATCAAACAGTAAATAGAGGATAGACTTGAGCTCGAGCTGATACAAGCACACCATAGCAAAAACATCAAGGGCAATGGACTCGATCACCTCAATGGATACATGCACACCACCATCGAAGCTACCAAGCTCTACACGCACCATAAGGATTGCCAAATCCTTGATACTGAAGTAGAATTAACCAAGGATGAGAGTTTAACGTCACTCACAAACAAGAGGCTCAACCAAGGCACTCAAAATGCTATTGAATATCACTGAAGTTAATGACCTCAAGCTGCCGATTACAAAGCATATATACCTAGGGTTGAGCTAGCTGATTAAGGGTTTCCCCTTTCTCAATAAACTTCCTAATTACGCATTAAGCTACTTAACTAACTTAGTAAGCTAATTAAGACTCATTACAAAGTAGATTACATCAAAATAAAAGGAAATGAAAAGACAACAAACGTGTCTCATTATTACAAAACGGTTAAATCACCTCACAAGCTGGAAATGACCTCAACAGCTTGGAAATGAAGTCTTCATGGAGGACCTCAATGCAGGATCACCTCACAGAACTGGAATATCCTCAACAGTTCAAAAGTGATGTCTTCATAGAGGACCTCAGAATTGGCAAACATCTCCATTGAGTTGGAAAGTCCTCAACAGCTCTAAGTGAAGTCTTCAAAAGGCGGGTGCAGTTCTCAATCCAGAGATATGGAGTTGAGAAACGACCTCACTGGCTGGATGGTGTAGTTTGATGACCTCATGACTTGCTGGACCAGCATATAACATCCTTGGATGTTAGAGTTTGATGTTGCTGGTGATGTTCTTGATGCTGGTGTAGATGAGGTCATGGCTGCTCATGCTGGTTCTGGCTCTGGACTTTGGACATTTGATGGAGGACCTCCATCATCCTCCTCAGGTTGAGGAAAGTTTGTCCTCAAACTCGAAAGGTCTTCATGCTCTGGAAAGTAAGGCTTCAAATCTGCAACGTTAAATGTAGCACTGCCTCTATAATCTTCAGAAAGGTCTAACTTGTAAGCATTGTCTCCAATCCTCCCTAGAACTTCAAAAGGTCCATCTGCTCTTGGTGTTAACTTTCCCATCCTCTTGCTTGGAAATCTATCCTTCCTTAGATGAATCCACACTAAATCTTCTTGCTAGAAAACCATCTTCCTCCTATGCTTGTTTGCTGATGTAGAAACTTGCTTAGAATACTTGATGATCTTCTCCCTGACTTGCTGATGAAGCTTCTTGATCTCCTCTGCATGTTTACCTGCTTCATAACTAAACCTCACAAAATTTGTTAGTTGAGATAAATCCAATGGAGTTATAGGATTTCTACCATAGACAACCTGGAATGGGGAAAGGCCAGTTGCCTTTGATGGTGCTCTATTAAAAGCATATTCAGCATGAGACAAAAGGGTGTCCCATCCTGTTTTGTTTGTGTTTATCAGTGACCTCAATACTGTTCCAAGGGTCCTGTTTGTAACCTCTGTTTTCCCATTTGTTTGAGGATGACAAGATGTGCTATACTTCAGTTGGGTGTCCAACTTCTTCCAAATAGTAAGCAAAAAATGAATTAGGAACTTGACATCCCTATCTGAAACCATGCTCCTGGGAACTCCATGTAACATCACTACCTCCTGAAAATACAATTCAACCACCCTCACAACATCATAGGTGGTATGGCATGGAATGAAGTGAGCCATTTTACTGAATCTGTCCACAATTACCATGATTGAATCTTTTCCTCTTTGAGTTCTTGGTAGACCAACAATGAAGTCTATGCTGATGTCCTCCCAAGGACTGTTTGGGACTAGCAAAGGTGTATATAGCCCTTGAGGTAAGCTATGACTCTTTATTAGCTGACAAGTTGCACACCTCCTGACCCAATGTTCAACATCTCTCCTCATCTTAGGCCAACAATAATGTTCCTTCAGCATATGAAGGGTCTTCTCAATTCCAAAATGACCAGCTAAGCAACCTCCAACAACTCTCTAAAACTGCTCCTTGGAATACATAACTTTGCTCCTTTGAAGAGAAATCCCTGGTCTATATGGTATAGACTTTGAGGATGTCCCTGGCATTTCTGGTACAACTCTCCAAAATCTTCATCATTCTCATACAAAGCTTGCAACTGTTCAAAATCAAGCACTCTTGCATCCACAACTTGCAACAACAAGTACCTCCTGGATAATGCATCAACTCCTTTGTTAAGCTTCCTAGATTTATGATGGATTACAAAAATTACAAAATGAAATTGTTGCATGAACTCCCCCTAAGTAGCATGCCTAGTGTTGAGTTTATGCTGCCCTTGAATGAATTTGAGGGCCTCATGATCACTGTACAGGATAAATTCAGCTCTAATAAGATAATGCCTCCAATGTTGCAAAGCTCTAATGATAGCATAGAACTCCTTATCATATGTACTGTATTTCCTCTTGTCCTCATTGAGTTTCTCTCTGAAATAAGCTACTGGTTTTCCTTCTTGAGTCAACACTGCTCCAATGTCCACACCCGAGGCATCACACTCCACTTCAAAGACTTTGGCAAAACAAGGTAATGCCGAAACTGGTGCTGAGGTTAACTATCTTTTGACCTCCTCAAAAGCCTTTTGTGCAGCTGGTGTCCAAGTAAAGCTCTTCCCCTTCACTAATTCTGTCATAGGAGCTAAAATAGTGCTGAAGTTTCTCACAAACCTCCTGTAGAAAGATGCTAAACCATGAAAACTCCTGATTTGCTGGATGTCTCTTTTAGGGGGTAAACCTGGTGGCATTTCTTCTGGAAAATCATGCTGGTATTGGCTTAGGATGGGCTGGAATAAAGGATGGCTATTTTGTGAGGCTGGTTCTTCATCAAGATCAAGCAAAAGAAACTCCTTCTGTTCACTGAACTCATGATATTCAGCTGGTAAGATCACATCAAGGGATGGTTCAACAATGAGGTTTTTGGTTCTTTTTGTGAGCTGGGATGGTTTAAGTGGGGTGAGCACAATTTTTTTTTGTGGTTTAGGGTAAGGGAATAGGTATTGGCTCTTCCATCATGGTTAACAGATCTATCAAACAACCAAGATCTTCCCAACAACAAATGACAAGCATCCATAGGTATAACATCACACCACACTTCATCTTTATAAACAAGACCAATTGAAAAATTCACAAGGCATCTAGATGAAATTTTGATACCTTTTTTTGACCCAACCTCTGAATAGTGTAAGGTGCTGGATTAGTACAGCTTCCTCCATCAATAATGAAGGAATAGATCTTCCCTTGCACTATGCACCTTGTGTGAAAAATGTTCTCCCTCTACTCAGCTTCCTCATCAATAACAGAACTACTAAGGACCCTCTTGATCACCAACATTTCACCTTCATCAGGTCTGGCCTCAACTTCCTCTTCATCATACACAGGATCTCCTTGAGGTTCATCAAACTGTTCTTCCTCAATAACTGACTCAAGTTTAACAAATAATGTTGCTTGATACTCTGCCAAAGTGACTGCTCTTCTATTTGGACATTCTGAGGCTAGATGTCCAAGACCTTGACATCTAAAACATCTCCTCTCAGGGAATGCTCGACTAGCAGGCACTGGGGTTCTTTATGGGGAATTTTGGAATTGTGTTTAAGGTGGTTTAGGGGCTGGATAACTGGTTTGAGGTTGTGTGGATGGATAGGTTCGTTGAGGTGGGTTATAGGATTTGGTATAGTGGTCTGATTTGGTTTAAGGATAGGTTTTGGCTGGGTACTTCCTTCCATACTCCTTCCTTTGGTGCTGTTCCACCTTATGAGCCAAAGAACTCAGCTCAACAAGTGAATTATACACCTGTAGCTCAACAACATTTTTCATGTTATCATTCAATCCTGCAAGATACCTCACATAGATCTGAACTTCATTCTCCTTCATGTTACACTTCCACAGTAGATGCTCAAACTCCTTGGTGTACTCTTCAACAAATTTACTACCCTGGACCAAGTGTGTAAGCTTGAAATAATTCTCCTTCATGTAACTTTCAGGTAAGAACTTCTCCTTGAGCTTCTGCCTCATTTCAACCCATGTACTGACCTTAGCTTCACCTATCTCCTCTCTCTTCCTTTGCAAGTTATTAAACCATGTAGATGCATATTTCTTCAACTTCAATGCAACCAACTTCACCTTGTTCTCCTCAGACAACTCCTTTAAATCAAACACCCTCTCCACTGTTTGCAACCAATCCAAGAACACATCATAATCTAACTCTACTCCAAACTCAGGAATATCTATTTTGAAATCCAACTTCTCTACTCTTGTATCTTCCCTCCTTTCTTCCCTATCACTCCTTCTACTAACTTCCTCTCCACTAGTCCTAGGTGACCTCCTTACATACCTCCTTCTTTCATGATATCTGGGTGCTCTGCCTCCTCCCCTAACTCCACTAAAAGGGTTCTCCTCTTCTTCTTCCACATACTCCTCATCAGTCTCTCCATTAAGCTCGTTTCTGCGCAACCTCATATAATATTGTAACTGATCACTCATAAATTTCAGTTTCCCCTCCAATTCCTCCTTATCCCGCAAAGCTTGCTCTGCTACTTCCTGAGGTGTTTTACTACAGCCCGACATTATGAACTATACAATCAACACAAACAGAGCTTCCTCCAAGATGAAACTCAGCTCTAATACCAATTATGATGTATGTAAGGTCGCTAAGATCAGAGTATTGACCTCACAGTACACCATATTAACACACAACACACGCAATTTTGACCTCACAATAGAGAATCAAGCACAAAAACACCAAAACAAACCTCACGACAGAAAATCAATCACGACCTCCTCCAAAACAGAGTATAAACACCAATGAACAAATAGATGAAATGGATGATGATGAAATGACGATTGGATGAACAAACTTACAATTAAACAGTAAATAGAGGATTGACTTCAGCTCGAGCTGATACAGGCACACCACAGCTAGAACATCAAGGGCAATGGACTCGATCACCTCAATGGATACAGGCACACCACCCTCGAAGCTACCAAGCTCTACACGCACCATAAGGATTGCCAAATCCTTGATAGTGAAGTAGAATTAACCAATGATGAGAGTTTAACGTCACTCACAAACAAGAGGCTCAACCAAGGCACTGAAAAATGCTATTGAATATCACTGAAGATAATGACCTCAAGTTGCCGATTACAAAGCATATATAACTAGGGTTGAGCTAGCTGATAAAGGGTTTCCACTTTCTCAAGAAACTCCCTAATTAAGTATTAAGCTACTTAACTAACTGAGTAAGCTAATTAAGGCTCATTACAAACTGGATTACATCAAAATAAAAGGAAATGAAAAGACAATAAACGTATCTCATTATTACAAAATGGTTAAATCACCTCACAAGCTGGAAATGACCTCAACAGCTTGGAAATGAAGTCTTCATGGAGGACCTCAATGCAGGAGCACCTCACAGAATTGGAATATCCTCAACAGTTCAGAAGTGATGTCTTCGTAGAGGACCTCAGAACTAGAAAATATCTCCACTGAGCTGGAAAGTCCTCAACAGCTCTAAGTGAAGTCTTCAAAAGGCGGGTTCGGTCCTCAATCCAGAGATATTAAGTTGAGAAACGACCTCACTGGCTGGTTAGTGTAGTTGGATGACCTCATGATTTGCTGGACCAACATATAACAACCTTGGATGTAAGAGTTTATGTTGCTGGTGATGTCCTTGATGCTGGTGTAGATGAGGTCATGGTTGCTCCTGCTGGTTCTGGCTTTGGACTTTGGACATTTGATGGAGGACCTCCAGCAGTAAGTTATTATATATTAAGTTTCGAATTATTATTTGTAAGTTACTATTAAAGTTTCACATTATTACTACTGAGTTCTAAGTTATTATTAAAGTTGATTATACTATTATTAAGTTCCAAGTATTATTAAGTTTTCATATTATTATCAAGTTCTTGCATTATTATTAAGTTTTCATGACATTATTAGGTTTCCTTATTATTTAAAGTTCATATTATTATTATTATTATTAGTTTCATGATTTTATTTTAAAGTTTCATGTTATTATCGTAAAGTTTCATGTTATTATTATTAGTTCCATGTGTTTATTTTAAAGTTTCATGTTTTCATTATAAAGTTCGTGTTATTAGTTTCATGATTTTATTTTACAGGTTCATGTTAATATTTTAGAGTTTCATGTAATTATTTTAAAGTTTATGTTATTAGTACTATTAAAGTTTCATATTTCTTAGTATTGAAGTTTCATATATTTTTTAGTATTAAAGTTTCATTATTAGTTTTTTTTAAAGTTTCATGTTATTGGTTTTAAAAGTTTCAAGATTATTAGTATTATAAGGTTCATTTTGTTAATGCTAAGTTCTCCTTACTAGTTTTAATTTCATGTTATTAGGCTAGATTGAATAAGTCTTGATCCTAGGAACACGCTAGGGACCCTAAGGTGTAGTTTTGAATAAGATTATATGACCATGTGACCTAGCATGCTCTTTAAATGTGATTATGACATATTTGTAGTTTTTGTGAATAATACCATGCAAGTTTACATGTTTAGGGTCATACTAGTTTAGTTTTATTCAGATTATTATGTGATGTGATTTTTATGTAAGTATGTTATTCTAGTTTGGAGAGCATTATGCTTGATTTTCCTTGATAGTTACGCTCGCTACCTGACTTACTAACTAATGAGAGGAGGTTAAGTTTAGGGTAGGCTAGGAAGTAGTTAATTAGTGTTAGTCAAGATATTGACTTAAGAATGTTATTCGTATTCTAGGTCTGAGCGAGACCGCGTGTTAGTAGCTCCTATGACTGTGTGACGTGAAGCAAATCGATTTCAGGTAATGTCTATGCCCTAATCCCCATTGGATGCACTTTACTGGTTTTTATTGGTTTCTATATTGATTTCTGAACTTGCATCCCGAAGGGGACTTTAACTGAAACTTGACTGTTTATTTTGTTTAAGAAGGTTATGTTCTTTGATTCATAAAGTATGGAAAGTCCTTTGATTTTTATGATGAAAGTGTGTTGGTTTGGAATTGTGGTTTGGAAGTGTTCGTTTTGGAACTGTTGGATTTGGAAATGTTGGTTGATACTGGAATGATCTGAGATATAAACCTGACTAAACTAAAGGTCATGAGTAAAATGTGGGTTCGGGCAGTCTCCCCAAGACTAGGTCGAATACCTGTAAAGGAGAATGTCAACAGACCAGGTTACGCCTGGTAGTTTGGAATGAACGTTGTGATGCCATCCGGGATGTGGTTGTGATTAATTATGATGATGAGAAAAAAAATGTTTGCAATGGTCATCCGTGAGTTTGATTGAGATTGGATGGATGATGAGAAAGGAATTATGAAACGTATTATGAATATTTTTTGTCGAGTCTATTGACTCCAAGGGGCAAAACGGAAGCCCCGCCTGCTTTAAAATATGAAAATGGTAAGGTTGACTGGTGAAAGTTATTTTGAAATATTTGAACTGTTACCCCTTCCCTTAAAACGTGTTAAAATGAATTATATAATGTTTTCACTGTTAGGGGTAGACATTGTTGAGGTTTCCTCCTCATGGTTGTAAATGTTTTGTTTTCAGGTGTGGATCCTTTTGCTGGGAACAGGATTTAGCAAGAGAGGTTGGTCTGTTAGTTAGCTCCCGAGTTGTAATAAAAGTAGAAAGACTTGAAGTTGTTAACGTTTGGTTTGAACCCTAAGGTCGTTTAAATTATTTACCTTATTCGTCATCAAATTGTTGTAGCTTTCCTTTTTGCCTTGTATTCCTTCGGGGATACGACAGTAACGCCCATTTGAAAGTGAAAATCTTCCGTAAAAGTTTCCGTTATCGTTACACTTGACTGACCTTTTTTATATTTGATTTTCCGGGGCGTTACACATTCTCTCTCTCTCATTCTAACGAGAGAGAGAGAGGAGAGAGAGAGAGAGAGAGAGAGAGAGAGAGGACTGAGAGGGAGGAGAGAGCGAAAAAGGGTAGAGAGAGTATAGAGATAGAAAAGTATGTGTTGTTCAGCGAGTAGAGAGAGAGAGTGAGAGGGGAAAGGTCGAGGTAGAGAGAGAATGAGTATAACGCTAATGTATGAGTGTAATACCTTGTCATTGTATTACATATAATATTAAAGGGCAAATATGTCAATTAAATACTTACTCTTATGAACTCTTTTAATTGAATTCCCAAGCAAGGGTCAATAGTTTACCCTTACAAACACTCTCATATCATCACCCTCCATTATTCTTATGAACTCCTACCCTCCTTTCTAACTCCCTTCCCAAGCGGACCGTTAGGCTTCTCTCAATATCCAATGACCTCATGTTCTTTTGTCTAGGTCTTACTCTCGATCTAAAATGAAACTGTTTGAACATGTAACCTGTTCTAGCTCTAAGTGGCCATCATCTAAGGGATATAGCTCTGACATATTTTCAATCAAAGTTTTAAACTCCTATATTCTACAAAGGTCAATGGGATAAAAAGTTTTGCAAACAATGCCCCAGATCTCCGAGGTAAACGCAAATGAACAGCAGATAGTAGTTAGTACTTACTATACAAGAGGACCGTAATTTAGTAACCTTTTGACTGTCAGAAAGAGAATAAGTAGAGTAATATTGTCCACCAGCAATTAAGCCACTGGACTCATAAATGTTGTTAAGAATATGAGGCTGATTCTAAAATCGAGAAAGAACATAAGAGTTCTAAAACCCAAACATATATAGATTGATTCATATTAGATTAATTCACCAACATATGGATAATAAGCCACATCAACAGGGTAAGCAACCAATAAACTATAACATATGAACAATAGGTAGTCATAATTTCAAGTAATTGTCAGTAGGCTAAGCAGCTAACAAGCTCCAACATGTGAACAACCCAAATCAACAGGCAAACCCCAAGAATTCAAATAAGAGTCTTCCTGCCTACAACCCAAGCTTCTTAGATCCTCAACCAAGTTTAAACATGCTAACTTCCAAATGAGTAAAATCTTACAGACCATTAGAAATAATGGACACAAAAAGTCCCATGTTGCCAAATCGCCTACTAACTTTTGCATTCATCATTGACTGAAAGGAGGGCGGGGGCGGGGGGGGGGGGGGGGGAGGGGGAGTTGTTCACTAGGATCATCAACACCCCCAAAATCCAAAAGTTTATGGCTTGATCAAGAACCTTAAGGGTCGTGACAAACCTTTTTCTAGGTCCACCGACCATGTCAAGGACCTACAGGGGAGCCTTCACCGGCTGAGGTACCAGGCAAGATAAGCTAGTTATGCTAACCAAAGATACCAATCAAAAGACAATAGTAATAACAACTTTCTCTAGGGGGCAAATAGAATAATAAGGGGGCTTCGCGAGTAGAAAAATATTTGTAGAAGATACAAAGTTATAAACGTGTAATAACTGTTGAGTTCCATTTTCATATTCCAAACCCAAGTAATTTGTATACAACAGTAAAATTTATGACCAAGGTCCACGAATCAAGATCCATTGTTCAAACCAAAGGTTGTCTTGCATGATTGTTCCCATTTTAATATTATCCAAGCCAATTAATGAAGCTAATCAATGTGTACTTTTGTTAAAAAAGTAGTAAAAAAAACCCAATATTATGATCAAAGGCCAGCTTAAACATTTTCGCCTTCATCTCAGTCTCTCTTTGCTAATGATAGCAAATTTGTACTTTTGTTACTAAAGTAGTAAAAGAAACCTAAGATTATGCTCAAAAGCCAGCTTACACTTTCTTCGCCCTCATCTCAATCTCTCTTTGCTAATGATAGCCTTATAATATAAGTTCTTAAATTCAGTTTTTGGAGTATGATGTTGCTCAGGTTAGATCTATTCAAGCTCAAATGGTTGGCCCACCATCAATATATATTTCTAGAGTATGAGTTATATATATGTTTCTGATGGGAGATATATTTGAACTAATTGAAGGATATATTGTTTTATTTCAGCTTTTAACAACCGAATCTCTATGGGAGTGACTAATGCCAACTGTGTATATGAGATTGATTATCTGGATATATTTCACTATATCGTTCCAAAAGGCCATACTGCATGAACCTGCGGATTACCATGCCAGTAAAGTCAAAATCAAAGGTGGAGATAAATTTGAATAAGCTAACATGAATCAATGAAAGGGCTTACTTTTAATGTCGTAGCTGGAGTATAGTTTATTGGGCTCCAGAACATAAAATTCAAAGGCACTGCAGTGTAAAAAGCCTATGTGCCATAATGTTGGCCCGTTTCTTGGAGGCTCATATACTAGATCACCTAATTTAGTTGCAGAGCCTAGCTAGGACAAATGACTTTGTGGTTATGGTTATCTATATAGCACTGTAGACATCGGAATTTGTACCGATATAAACCCGACTCACCAATAATATACAACCCAAAGAAAATAAATCAAGCCGGAATAATTGTTAAAACCCAAAGGGGTTTTATCTTTATTCATCAGCCCACACAAGAAGCGGGCCAGTCGCGCGCCCCGGCCCAGAGCATCTAAAACCCGCCTAGGGTTTGATCCGGCGCATAAAATAATCAAACCCCGCCTAGGGTTTGAGCGACGCAACACGCGACGTCGTTTTTGCCATGTCAGCGATCCGTGTGATGAAATTGTCAAAGCCCGCCTAGGCTTTGGTGATTTTAGCGCCAAAAAAATAATATGCATGCATGCAATCCCATGATCATAGCCCATGTGATTTGACTTCGCCCTTGATTGCCCATAACCCGCCTAGGCTTTGGAGTGAAATGGCATGATTTTTGGGGTATGTTCCCCATCATTTCCCTCCAAATCACTCACTCCCTCACCTATAAATACCCCCTCCATTCCACCTTTATTTCATCAACAACTCCCACAAAAATCAACTCTCACCACCAACAATCATTATATACTCCCACTCTCTCAAATTCTCTTCTTAATTATATTCTTCTATAATCACCATAATCACATAACCATCCATACTATACTTTTCTTAAACCATCCACATTTCTCATCCGGGTTTCAAATCAAGGGGCAACTCAAGGGATCAAGTTCGTCGCCGCCACACCTTAAGCAAGGTTCGGTTCTTTGATTTAAATTATTGTATTTAATTATGTAATCCTTTCTTTAATTCCATGCTTGTACATATTTTGTAAAATAAAACCGCGTTGTTTTTATATTGCATGATTTGAAAAATAATTCTGTGAAATTAATCAAACTTCTCCCCGCTCTCTTTCTCTTCAATGTTGATTTTAGTAGAGTCTGTTTTTATAAACAGGCGGATTCGAGAGTTCTTATAACTCTCGACCAGAATCTACCCCGAATCTAGAAATCGGGTTCGTAGACCGGAGTCTTTCTTTTATTTTATGGTTCGTCGATTTCCTTAAATCGGCTGGCGACTCTTTAAACATTTTTATAAATTCGTTTAATTATTTAAAGTATTCGATTTCTTACACAAAATTAATTTAAGAAAATGATTTAATTTTTGTTCAATGATAAAGATGGGTTTGGTCCGAGGAGAAAATGGCCAGAAATTATTAAAACCTAGGAGGGTTTTAATAATTTCCACCAATTATCTCTCTAGGCCTGGAAGCAAGAGGACCGGCCTAGAATTCGTCAAAGCCTAGGCGGGCTTTGATAAGTTCTGATGGCCCGCTCGCTTCTTGGGCCCTGGTTTGTCAATTGGGTTGAAATTAAATTATTTGAGATTATTTTTGTGTAATTTCCGGATAATTTAAATAATAATAAAAAAAATGAGTTTGTAAATAAATAAAGTTTCATCACCCCGAAAATGAATTTCGAAAATAAAAATATATTTATTTAAGGATTAAGAAACCTTAGTCGACTCCCGATTACAAAAGTAGCGCATCGCGGAGAAAAAGGTTCCATCCCTTTTTTCCGGAGTCCTACAGATTGGCGACTCCACTGGGGACTTAAACTTTAAAAAGAGAGTAAGACTTGAAAAAATCAAATTGATTTGAAAAGTGTAAAAGGGAGAAGTTAATTTATCTCGCGCTTTTATTATTCTTTTAGGCATCCTTTGCATACGGGGCCACTAATCGGGTCTTTTGACACGTTAGCACAAAGGCGACGGTTTAAGTTACCTAGGATTTCCCTTGAGAGCGGGAGGTCACTACTATGGGGATGAACTCTACATCTCTAAGCATTTGGTCGCTCCTCTCCCGATGTCACACTCCGAGAGCTTCCTTGAAGTTCTTTGAAAAATACTCTAACTGCTTACCTTATGGTATGAAGAACCGGGGCGAAGGCATGCGGTAGGCTATATACCCAACCATAAAAGTCCATGAATTTAGAGCCTTGGTTTAGGATACCCTTCCATGTGTATGCTATGTGCTATGTGTATTCCTCCCCTATTCTTGTCTTTTGTAAAGAGTCAACCCTAGCTTGGAGGTTTTGTTCTAGTCCATATAAAATTCATTGGGTTGAGAAAAGGATTATTTATTAATTAATATAACTAACTCAAAGGCATTTTGGTTAGCCCAAGTGGAAGGGCCCATTTATGTTTGAAAGTTGATTATCTTAATTAATAGATAAAAATTGACTCACCTTTGATAATATTATATGGCCCTTTATGAAATTCTCTTAGCAAATGTCCCAAAAAAATTAACTAAAAGGTTAACAAAGTTAGTGGATAGCGTCTTAGAATGCATGATAGTCACTAGGCTTAAGTAGATTAATTTATCGATTTAATCATTAAATCCATCATATTTATGGTCGGCCCGTTGTTAGGCCCAACCATATTGGATTTATCAATTAAGCCCATAAATTAATTATAACTCGCTTATTGTTGACTTTATCCAGTCCTTTACAATATCCATTTTCCCCGAGTAAAAAAAAGAGTATAAAAAGGAAAAGGTAAAAAAAAAGAGGCCCAAAAAAGTGGGTCGTCGGTCTTGTTGAACATTATTCTAGTCCGCATAATAGTCAATACGGTTTGAGCTGTCTGAGTTGTTGGGTCAGGTTACGGATTCTCCTTAAAACGGTCGGCCAGTGGATTGGGCTCATCCGAATTGAGAAACACTGACTATAGTCTGCCAACTTATGACCCTCTCACTATGTTGACTTTATTCGGCCCTTTATAGTGTTCTGTTGTTAAGTCCATATAGAGTTAGGCCATGCACTCCCAAAAAGTGGGTGATTCCACTGTGCCAGCATACATGTGTCAAGTTGTCTAGGATCATATAGGTCATCTAGGACATACATGTATCGGGTAGAACATGTCGGAGAATGCTATCGAGTGTCTTAACTTTGAATTTCCATGCAGGTATCATTGGTGACCGACTCCGAGCTCGCATTAGAGATCCACGAACCGGTCGTTTGATTCCGAACCCTCGCTACGATCCGTCTGCATCCAGTAATAGCACCATGTCTGGAGAGCAATTCCAAGAGATCCCGGTCCAGAGCACCGAAGCCAACATCACGAAGCATTTGGATGACCTCTACACCAAAATGCAAGGTCTGGTATTCGCTAATACTTTAGAACAAGAGCAGAAGGTGGGAAAAAGGTTGAATGAACAGCACCAAGTGATGGATGGTATACTGCAAGCCATTACCAAAATCAATACCAAACTGGGGTTGAATGTTGAGGAAGACGATGAAGAAATACAGGGATATGAGTCCGAACCTGAAATCGTCAAGACATCCTCATATTTTGGAGGAATTGGGGTATCCAACACAAAGGTCACTACTCCTGAGGCATCTAAACTCATGAAGGATCCTGCTGTTAAGGCCCTTGAACAGAAATTAGAAAGCCTTACCAAAGCAATGAGCACTGTGCCGGCCTTTGCTAACAAATATCTGGAAGTGCCATTGCCTGTTTAGCCGGTTCTAAAGATAGATGATAAAGTTGAGGTACCAAACATCAGGTTCAAACCTTCTGAAAACCTAGTTCATCACATCGAAGAGTTCATGAGGCTAGCACCATTAAACCAAATCGATGTCAGTTTATACTCTACTGTTTTCCCATCCACTCTAGATGGCGAAGCCAAGGTGTGGTATCGTGCTTTACCACCCCAAACGAAGGCTGATTGGAATGAGCTGTTCAAAGCCTTCATCAATCATTACAGTCGCATTCAGAGGAAGCAGGCTACGGTGGATGACTTGACCACCATGAAGCAACGTGATGACGAATCCTTCCTGGATTACTTTGAGCGATGGCATACCAAGCTGTCTCACATCAATGAGACAATCCCTATTCGCCTACAGCTGTCTACTTTCAAGCAAGGGCTAAAAAGCAGCTTATCCAAGCACTTGGGATACCACGTCATCAAAGACTTTGACTACTTGAAGGATATTTATGTCCAACTAGAGATGATGCATAATGATAAGACTACTTCGCCTGGATGGAAGGGGTCTAGTTCCAATAGGAGGGCCACTAGTGCGTCTAGCCACCCTCCTAAGATCATGGAAACTAACTCTATCCAGCGCAAGGGGCCTTTCATACCAAAGTATGAGACTTACACACCATTGGATGTCTCTTACTCACAAGCTCTTGATCGATTGGTCAAGAAGAGTTTTTTGGTCCTACCTTTACCAAGGGAGGAATCAGCCACAAGAGGAAAGAACTTGGATCAATTCTGTCGCTACCATCGTTGCCGAGGACACGATACTGAGAAATGCTGGTCTCATAAGAACAAGATAGAAGATATGATAAGGGACGGGACACTACCCATGCCGAAAGCCGCTCAAAAGCCTAACAATCAAAGCAACCCTATGACCGAGCATACCAACGCTATCTTTCATGGAGTTTGTAGCTTTGATCCTTCCACTTTGATTGTTGAAACATGTCAACCTATCCCCGAGGTGCTCAGTTTTCATGAAGACCTATCCATTCATGGAATTTGGGATAGCGATGACGATGAACAACATGAATACTCCAAGACGGAATTGATGGAGCCGAATGAGCCAACATTAGATGATGTAGCATTTCTCACTCGATCAGGCCGCCATAACAACAGGAACACCACCACCCTAGTGGCTATCTCTGGTCCTACACCGATGGTTACCAACGACAATCATGTCCCGCCTGAAGATCCTCTTCTTACACAACTCAAGAAGACCAAGGCTGAAGTTACCATATGGCAATTGATTTGTACCTCACAGGCACACAGACAAAAGATGATGGACGCTCTTACTGCATTAACAGTATCTCCCACGACAACTCCTGAATCTCTAGTTGCTCATGTGACTACCCAGCAAGAGTCTATCACCTTTGGGATTGAAGATCTGCCTCAAGGAGGGGCATCCCACAACAAAGCACTATACCACACAGTGCAATGTTCCAACAAAACTATCCCTCTAGTTTTGGTCGATAATGGCTCGGTTGTATACCACAACAGCAGTTGGCTCAAAATGGTGTACAACTTAGGGCTTATGACAATTCTCCTCGAAAGTCGGTTGGGTCCATAATATTGCCCATCACTACAGGCAATATCACTCGGAACGTGGAATTTCGTAGTGCTAGATATTCCAGCCTCCTTCAATCTGTTACTAGGGAGGCCATGGCTTCATGAATGCAATGCTATAGCATCTACCTTACACCAAAAGGTAAAGATGTTTGTCCAAGGACAAGTCATCACCATCTCGGAAGAATCCATCAATGCTGCCTTCACTCCCAAGCAAGCAATCCTTGAAGTAGAACATAGTTCTATGGACGAAGAACTTCACAAATTTGAATTTGTGGCGACTTTGAGCCAGGATGAAGCTTCTTTTGACTTCGATCCCTACTCAAATCCCAAAGTGCATGCAATACTCAGGAAACAAAGACACTTCCCTGGGATGCCGCTAGGAAGGAACCTGAAAAACAAGATTCCTCCTGTGTTCAAGACATTTAAACAGAAGGGAAGGTTCGGCTTAGGGTACAAGCCAACTGAGAAGGAAGTTAAGCTCGCCAAGATAGCCATAGCTGAGCAGAAGAGGATGGACAACCCACCTACCTTGTTCCAAATGAAGCCCTATCCACTCACTCTGAATGGGCAGTTCGTTAGGGAAGGCGATAACTTCCCTTACTATGGATTCCCTGAACCGTACTACCTGAAGAACAAGGGAGTTCAAGTTGCTGGGTTAGAAGTTTTCAATGACTGCACCATTAATATGGCTACTGTTTTTATCCCCGCTCGGGACAAACAGACACCATTGGAATGGACTCATCTTGCTGGAAGCAACATATTTGGCATGCTGTTCGGACAAGAAGCCGCTAAGGAAGAGTCTAAAGCTGACGCTGTTATTGCTGCATTATCCAACCCAAGCTTTGACCCAAATATCATGATCACTGAAGAAGAAGAAGTCAAGGTGGTCTCGTGGGTCGATGCTGAGGAAAACAGTTTTGTTTTATCGGTAGGAGAGTCTGTCCCTGTAGACATAGAGTCTGGTCCTAAGAGTCTAGAGTCAAGCGAGTCTGGTCTTGAGTCTGTTGGCGATGTACTCATTTCTACATTCAATAAAATGAACCTTTCTGCTTACTCTAATTCTTCTTTCCCCTCTTCCCTGAACTGTTGCGCTAATAATAAACTGGAATTTAATGAACCCTTAAGAGAATTTTCTAATGAACATGAGCATAAAATGGCGGTGTTGGAAGACACCATCACCATAAATGTGGGCACGGAAGAACAACCCCGGGAGTTGAAGTTAGGTAGTTCACTCACAGCAGAAGAACGGGTGACATTTACAGAGCTTCTCCAGGAGTTTGTGGATGTATTCGCATGGTCTTACGAGGACATACCGGGGATTGACAGGGAAATTGCGGAGCACACCATACCTTTGCTCCCCGATGTAAAACCGGTGCGACAAAAGGCTAGGAGGATCAAACCTAAATGGGCTAAGAAAATTGAAGAAGAGGTGATCAAGCAGCTTAACGCTAAGTTCATCAAAGCAGTCCAATACCCTGAATGGATTGCTAACATTGTCCCAGTACCCAAGAAAGACGGGAAAGTGCGCATGTGTGTTGACTTCCGAGACCTTAACAAAGCTAGTCCCAAGGATAGTTTCCCTCTACTTCACATCCATGTATTAGTGGATAACACTTGCGCACATGAGCTTTTATCGTTTATGGATGGATATGCTGGTTACAACCAAATAAAAATGGCAGAAGAAGATATGGAGAAAACTTCCTTTACTACACCATGTGGAACGTACTGTTATGTTGTCATGCCCTTCGGTCTTAAAAATGCTGGGGCAACGTACCAGCGGACTGCCAATACCCAACTTCATGACATGATGCACGTCGAAGTAGAAGTTTATGTTGATGACATGATTGTTAAGTCCAAGACAAGGGAGGGTCATATTCCTAACCTCTGGAAGTTCTTCCTGCGACTTCACAAATACAAGATGCGACTCAACCCAGCAAAGTGCACCTTCGGTGTTACCTCTAGGAAGCTACTAAGTTATGTGGTCAGCCAACGGGGCATTGAAGTCGACCCTTCAAAGATCAAGGCTATCCAACAGTTACAACCACCTAAGACAGAAAAGGAGATAAGAGGCTTTTTGGGACGTATCCAGTACATCGGCAGGTTCATTTCAAAGCTCACCATGACCTGTGAACCTTTGTTCAAGAAGCTAAAGAAAGGAAGCAAAGTAGAATGGGACGATCAATGTCAAGCTGCTTTTGAGAAAATCAAGGAATATTTGCAACATCCTCCAGTTCTCATGCCGCCAGTACCAGATGAGCCTATACTCCTTTACCTTACAGTGACTAGCTCAGCAATGGGGGCTATGCTAGCTCAAAAGGTAAAAGGTCAAGAGAGCGCCATCTACTACTTGAGCAAGAAGTTCCTAGACTACGAAAGTCGATATGCAGACATAGAGAAAATGGCTCTCGCATTAGTTTGGGCCACGAAGAAGCTGAGGCACTACATGCTCTCACACACAGTGTATGTAATAGCTAAGAACAATCCCATCAAATTCATCATGGAGCAACCAACCATCAACAACCGCATCGCTCGATGGGTAGTCATGCTTTCTGAGTTCAATCTTCAATACTTACCCCAGAAATCTATTAAAGGGTGGGTTGTTTCAGATTTTCTGGCTGCTTCACCATCACAGGAATCTCCAAGCACTCACTTGGACTTCCCAGACGAAGATGTGTTCTTGACTGATGAAGTCACTTGGGAAATGTATTTTGATGGAGCTTCTAACCAAATGGGTTGTGGAATAGGAGTCCAGTTAATATCTCCAGAAGGCGCACATATCCCGGTATCCGTAAAATTGGATTTTGATGCCATTAACAATGCAGCGGGGTATGAAGCATGCATCAAAGGCTTACAAGCTGCCTTAGCTTTAGGAATACGCCACATAAAGGTCTTTGGAGACTCTAGCCTCATCATTAACCAGGCTAAGAATGCATGGAAAGTTTGAAATGAGTGCCTTTTAGCTAATCAGCAAAAGCTTTTGGGATTGGCTGACCAATTTGAGAAGATCAATTTCCAATACCTTTCTAGGGATCACAATGAACTCGTTGATGCTCTGGCTAAATTATCTTCAAGGATATCCATCCCATCAGGCACGCTCCAGCTACCAGTAATTGTAGAGTGACAATTTGAACCCGCATATGTTTGTGTCATTGAAACACAAGAAGAAGAGACTGAGGAATGGTTTCTCGACATATACAATTTTCTTCGAAAAGGAGAATATTCGACTGAGTTAGATGCTCGAGGACAACGAGCAATCAGGTCTCTAGCAGCACAATACTGTTTGATCCAAGATCGTTTACACAAGAAGTCACCTACAGGTATCAATTTGTTGTGCATCGATGCCAAAAGTGCAAAGGAAGTCATGGCTACTGTACATGGAGGAGAGTGTGGGCCTCATATGAATGGTCGCATGCTAGCGAAGAAGATTCAAAGAGCTGGTAACTACTGGACCACTATGGAAGCAGATTGCTTGAATTTTGTTCGGAAATGTCCCAAATGTCAGGAGTATGCCAATATGCAGCATCAACTGCCTTCATATCTGACGACACTGACCTCTCCCTGGCCATTCTCGGTATGGGGTATTGAAATCATTGGCAAAATACACCCAACTAGAACAGGAGGACATGAATACATTTTGGTCGCTATCGATTACTTCACTAAGTGGGTAGAGGCAGCCTCTTTTGCCAAGCTCACATCTAAGCACGTGGCCAAATTCATCCTTCAGAACATTATATGCCGATATGGAGTACCTCATGAGATCATCAGAGATAATGGGAGTCATTTTCTAAAGGAAGTACAAGTTTTGCTCACCAATTACAAGATTCAGCATCATCGGTCTTCACCTTACCGACCACAAACCAACGGAGCTGTAGAAGCGGCCAATAAAACGGTGGCGAGAATCATTAAGAAGATGGTCGTCACTTACAAGTATTGGCCTGACAAGTTAGCATTTGCCTTATGGGGATACCGAACCTCAATTCGAACTGTCACAGGAGCAACACCCTATTCATTAGTGTATGGGATGGAAGTAGTCCTGCCGATCGAGTTAGCGATCCCATCGTTACGAATAATGGCAGAAAGCCAATTGCCAGAAGCAGAATGGGCTAGGGCAAGGTTCGAGGAGTTAATGTTGATGGATGAAAGGTGATTAAGGGCGTTGCATAATGTTCAAGTGTATCAGAATAGAATCACTCGCGCCTTTAATAAAAAGGTGAAAATTCGTTCACTTCAAGAAGGTGATCTAGTGCTTAAGGAAATGAGGGAACCAATACAAGACCCAAGGGGAAAGTTTGCACCTAATTGGAAAGGTCCTTATATGGTTAAGGAAATTTTACCGGGAGGAGCGGCTCGGCTTGCCACTATGGACGGAGAAGATGAGATTCAGCCAACAAATTTGGATCAGCTCAAGAGATATTACGCTTAATATAGCCAAGCAACTAGAAAACCAATTTGAGACACTTAGTCAAAATTTAATTTATGCTCATAAAAAGAAGAAAAAATAAAGTTTACAAGGACACAATAATTGTAAATAATACTTCTTCTTTTATTAATAATCAAAATGCAAGTACACCGCTTGTAAATAAGAAAATTCAAAAGGCATAATTAAATAAAAGTTTATTCTAGCAAAGCAGTTCAGTTCCTTCCCTTCCATCCATCTTCTAGTCTTGTTTCACCTTTTCTACGTCGCCAGTGGTCTCATGGTCATTCTCCATGTCTTTAAGCTCGTTTAGGTCCGTCTCTTTGTTTTTAGGCTTATAGGCTCGCTTATGTGATTTTCGTGTCTCCATCCTCGGACCAAGCTGGTCCTTTGCCGTCATCCTCGCGCCGAGACGATCCTTTATTGTAGAGAGAGGACCCAGTCTATCCTTCATGGATGCCCGACTTCTTAGCGCCTCTCCAGCACGGTGAGACTCAGTAGCCGCAATTAACCATCTGTGATATTCAGTGTCAGCAACCTCTGATATATGTGTCTTTGATGGAGCCTTGAGGGTTGGTCGTCTTACCCAATACTTCAACCAAGACTCTATAACCGAGCCACGCAGCTTCAATTGCTCGGGGGCTTCGCATAGCCGCTCGGGGATGGTCTGTTTGCGGCCCATCTGTCAGACTGTCACAATACCCGCTCCGGGAAGTAGAAGGACATGTGTGTCAGGCCGGCAATACACACATAAGCGTTGCAGTAGTCACTGGTCACATATTCGGGAACGTGCCACCACTCGATCCACCACACGATGTCACGAGGTTCTTTCAGGAAGGCAATCCATTCAGTTATCGATCAGAACTCGGTATATTTGTGCCTCCTTTAACAGTAATTTGCGAGCGCCGAAGGGTTACGAGGGACCTCGATAAGGCCCAAATGCTCCATCAGCCAAATCTGCCCAAGACAGTTAGCATGGGTTACAATTGCATACCAATTATTCCCAAACTAACGAAAAAAAAGAAAAAAAAAACTCTCAAAACCCGCCTAGGGTATACAGGCAGTAGGTTTTTTTTTTTTTTGTTTTTTTGACAAAAAATGAGGGAAGAAATGTACCTGAAGAAGTAGGGGGCTCCCACGAAGCTCGAATTCTGGATCTGGATTATCCAAGCCCATCATGGTTTCCGCTAGCATCAATGGCATCGGATTAAAGCCTCGAGCCATGTCTTCCACGATATGAATTAGGCTCGCCGGCCCGGTTCTTCGCCCGCCATAATAGAAGCAAAATTCTCCAAGAAGACATAACACAAGTGCTCGCACCCGTATCACGGGGCCATATTCCAACGTGTCAGGCGATTGAAAGAATTCGACAATGGTTTGGAAGTGTACCTTATCGCCGAATAATGCGCTTCCTATGACCCGGTTTGGGAGGCGTAGCAGTTCCTTGTATTGTTTGGTGCTGTCGGCAACAGCCGGAGGTGATGTCGGCCGTGCAAAATGATTTGTTCCGAGAATGGACAACCACTCTTCGGGTAGCGGGCATAGCTCTTTCAAAGAAAAGCGGAAGACATGCATCTTCGGATCCCAAAAGGTACACGCCGCTCGAATAAAGTCATGGTTGACTCTCGCTTGTCGGAGACTTAGCAACTTCGTCAGGTTATATCTCCCGAGCTCTTTCTTCTCGTCTCTAGACAAAGTTCTCATCCAAGTAGCGAGCTTCTTCTCGAAAGCCATGAGAATAGGATGATTTCTTAAAATTTTGGAGACTTTTAGATGGAGGGAGCAAGAGAAGATGATGAGTGATGACTATATAAAAAGAGCAAGGTATTTATACACCTACATCAAGGATAAAAAATGGAGCAAATCGGCCAGCAAGCAGTCACATAGCCGTTGCCATCATATCCCATGATTCAAGCCTTTCTTCAACGGCTAGCAAAAAAAAAATGATTATAACCCGCCTAGGTTATAACCTCGGCAGGCCAGCACCCGCGCGCGCGCGTCCACCCAAGCCCAGGCCTCCAGCGCTCAAAACCCGCCTAGGGTTTGGGCTGTCCAGGCCCAATTTTCAGCTCCCGCGGCCCATCTACGTGCAGATCTCTTTTGGGCCTCTTTGTTTTGGTTTAAATTGACCCATTCGTGTATTTTTGATGTTCCGGTTTCTGTTATCGACCTAATGATGTTCGGTTCTGAAATTTTTTGCTTGAGTTATTTCCGACACTTAAGTTTTTGGATTAATCCCATCATGTAGAAAATATTTCAAAATTGCATTAAATAAAAGCATCAAGTTATGCCTACACCAAGTTCGAGTCTTGCATAAAATAAAAATATATTACAAAGAGTCTTGCATAAAAAAATAAAAAATAAAAAAAGGATAATAAAAATAAAAAGGTCTTGCATTGCATAAAGGTGATCACCACAGGGAACCAGAATCGCCGCTGTCCTCCGCCAAGTTGCCCCCTGCATTTGAAGCTCTGCATTGGAAGTACCGGCCGTGCCAAAGTAGGTGTCCCAGGAGTAATAGTCAGGCCCAGGAGCAGTCTAAAAAGGAGGGGATGGCCCAGTCAAGGGCATTTCCGAAGGATGCACACTCGACGGCGAAGACACAGAATGCTCCTGCGAAGCAGCCAGCCAGGAATGATCAGGAACCTGCCATTCATCAGATGGAGTAGGCCATAACGAACCGGTTCCATAATCAGGGACGGGCCAACCGGAAGAAGCAGATCCACCCAGCTAAGAGTGTTGAGGCACAGACCACTCTTGGGAACCCATGGGCCATGACGGACCCATCTAAGAAGCAGGGATAGGCCATCCTGCAGAACCAAAACTAAATGATGAAGCATCATAAGGTGCAGGACACCCTACGGATGCACCTTAATCACGGTCCCTCACCACCATTTCACGACCACGACGAGCAGAGCGCACTGAAGCCGGGGTATGACGAGAAGGAGGAGGCCGGTGGGTGCACTCGATTCAGAAGCGTCTTCCACCCAGTAAGAATGAGGCTGAGCATCACCACCATATCCAGTGTTGTGATATGACCCTCCGTGACCTAGTGGTTCTTCCAAGGACATTTGAGCCATGTCCTCTTCCATGCTCGGAGGGCGATGGCCTCTACTGCTGGACCTGCTACGATGAGATCCAGTAGAATGTTGACCCTCGATCAGAACGCCTTTGCCCCGACCCTCTAGTACAGCTGCTAGAGGAGGACGAGAAGACCCCCCAACTTCCTCCCGAGATCGACCTCGAGTGGAATATTCCCCAACTGAAGAGCGACGTGGGGGCTTTGTACGAGGAGCACTTGCAGTGGAACGTTGGGGCGGCTCTCTGGGAACGGATTCAGCGTCGGCCTCCATATCGGCTCGTCTAGTAGCACCACCTTGATATCTCCCCAAACCAGTGAAGCCCCGATCAATGAACTTCCTCATGGTGCTCCACTCCTTAGTCAGTTGCCGGAGAAAAGCCCACCTCGGCTGAAAAAAAAAATAACAAAACAAAGGGTCATTCACGAGTGGTATGCAGGATAAAAAGGAGGGGATATAAAGCAAAGACTTACTGGTTTGTGGTCGAATTCTTGGAGCGCAGAGCACTCACTACTATTCTCCACCTCTAGGAAGCCACCGATCTTTCATCTCTCTTTAGGAGCCTCCACTTCGGCAGCTTCAGCGTAGGGTCCCAGCTGTAGATTTCTTGATTAGCAAATGGCTAAAACATGACAAGGGCGAAGAAGGAAGATACATACCACTCGAGGAGCCAAACGGCTAAGATAACGCTGGAACTCTTCGTCGAAGTGATCCTGGGGAACGTTGTGCACAAAATCGTCAAATGCTTGACCTCGAACTAGATCCCTCAAAATGGTCGGGTCAATCCGCCAGGGCTCAAACCTCTGTACTGGAGGATCTAAGGGAATGAGACCAGGGTAACCTCCCAAAATTTTCCTCGAGGCTCTTTCCCCTAAATACCACACATAGCCATAAGGCCCTTCAATTAAGATGCGAAGACGGGTGTCGTGTTCCACCCGATCCAGAGGTTGTGGTAACCCTCTGATGTCGAAGTCAGCCCAAGGACGCCAATTTATTTGATCCTACAAGAAGAAGAATACATTTAAACATGACATGTCAAAGAAAATAGAAAAGGTGTCAAAAATAAGGAGATACCGGCCGCAAGTTATCCAAAATGCCGCGAATGAGGTCGAGAGCCCCCGACTTGTACTTCTTATCATGTATACCCTCGATAGTCCAGCGTTCAGCAACTGGCACTGTCTTGTCCTTCTTTGAGCGAATTCCCAAGGCCAAGGTATACTCATATGCCCACGACTGCATGCACAACATGTCAAACCAGGAACGAAAGATGAATAAGTACATTAAAAGAGAAGGATCGAGCACATACCTCGAGTACCTTCCATAAGGAAGGACCGTACTGGTAGCGAGCCTGGGCTGCATGGAGGTAAACCGGATCCGCATCCAATGATAGATGGACGTTGCGACGAAGCCAATGCATGAAGTTGGCATAGGCCGCCTTGCCCCAGTTCAGGTTTCGGATATTATCAAAGTTGAGGAGGTTCCGAAACTAGGTCAGGGAAATATTATCCCCATGGTTAGCAAAGAGGGTAGCAGAGATTATATACGCCATAAAAATGAAGCAGCGTTGCTCTACAGGCAGGTTTTGAAAATTCGCATCGCGAACGGTCATCTCAAAGTGAAGCAAGGTTAGGGAGACCTTGACGATGCCCCAAACGCGCAGACACTGGAGCCAGCAAATCCAGAACTACGGGAGGAACATCTACGTCGAAAACCACATCCTGCCCACCCCAAGGAAGACTGGTGATCATGACAAAATCTTTAGGTGTGACTGTCATCTCACCTACCGGGAAGTGGAATGTGTTAGTGGAATCCCATAACCTCTCCGCCATCGCTCGACCAATAATGCGGAACGTCCTTTTCTTCCAAGCCTCCAAGCATTTCCAGAAAGGCATGAAGCCCGCCGCGGTTAGAGTCTCTTGGACAAAATTCCCCAGGATCGATTTCGCTGCCTTAAGTTGCTCTTTTAAGGCACCGGGAGTTTTCAGGTTATCCTCCTAAAGGGTAGAATTTCAAGGCGTCATTTTAAAATAGGGGCTCTAAAACATAATTTCATGGACCCAAGCTGGACCCAACACAAACACTGGGCTCACAGCCACGACCCATGGAAGAAACAAGCAAGTCCAAAAGTCACGGCCCGAACCGGATCAACAGCGAAATTGGGAAAATTTGAAGCCCAAAACCCGCCTAAGGTTTAACTCAAGCAAGCCCCAGCAGAAGGAAACAAAAAAAAAAAGAAAAGAGGCGCGAGTCAAAACTCCGCCAGGCCCAAACGCTCGGCCCAGAACGCGCGACGACCCAGCAGGCCGGATATAAAACCCGCCTTGGTTTTATTCCGCCTGGTGGGCTGTCGCTCAGATATTTTGGCCCAATAAGCATACAAATTTTTGTTTTGATCCGTTTATTTTGCAAAGCAATTTGCAGATTTTTTCCGATCAAAATACAAAAAAAATGTCATCATCATTCCGGGCCATTGGCAGAGTTTCGATGCAGTCCCAATCTCCGAGCCATCGGCATCGTGCCCGACAAAGTCTCGACCCCCAAGGACATCAGCAACGTGCCTGATGAAGTCCTTTGGCATCAAAAATGCCAACCATCATCAAACATTGACACCGGGAAAGACTGGAATCGACACCGGGAAAGACTGGAACTGACACCGGGAAAGACTGGAATCAACACCGGGAAAGACTGGAATCGACACCGGGAAAGACTGGAACCAATATGAATCGACACCAGAAAAGACTGGAATCGACACCGGGAAAGACTGGAACCGACACCAGGAAAGACTGGAATCGACACTGGGAAAGACTAGAAAAGTCCATCAACCATCGGCATCGTGTCCGATGCCGAGTAGAGCATCATTCTTGCTCGAGATCATCTCGAGGGAGGCACATGCTGCCCGCAACCGCGATGCAGGACCCAGCTTCCAAGCATCAAATCAGGCTTTGCAATCCAAAGTCATATCCTCAGACTACTTTGACCTTCGTCCTATTCGGACTCGATCAAAGTGGGGGCTCTCTGTAGACACCGGAATTTGTACCGGTATAAACCCGACTCACCAAAAATATACAAGCCCAAAGAAAATAAATCAAGCCGAAATAATTGTTAAAACCCAAAGGGGTTTTATCTTTATTCATCAGCCCACACAAGAAGCGGGCCAATCGCGCGCCCCGGCCCAGAGCATCTAAAACCCGCCTAGGGTTTGATCCGGCCCATAAAATAATCAAACCCCGCCTAGGGTTTGAGCGACGCAACACGCGACGTCGTTTTTGCCATGTCAGCGATCCGTGTGATGAAATTGTCAAAGCCCTCCTAGGCTTTGGTGATTTTAGTGCCAAAAAAATAATCTGCATGCATACAATCCCATGATCATAGCCCACGTGATTTGACTTCGCCCTTGACTGCCTATAACCCGCCTAGGCTTTGGAGTGAAATGGCATGATTTTTGGGGTATGTTCCCCATCATTTCCCTCCAAATCACTCACTCCCTCACCTATAAATACCCCCTCCATTCCACCTTCATTTCATCAACAACTCCCACAAAAATCAACTCTCACCACCAACAATCATTATATACTCCCACTCTCTCAAATTCTCTTCTTAATTATATTCTTCTATCATCACCATAATCACATAACCATCCATATTGCACTTTTCTTAAACCATCCACATTTCTCATCCGGATTTCAAATCAAGGGACAACTCAAGGGATCAAGTTCGTCGCCGCCACACCTTAAGCAAGGTTCGGTTCTTTGATTTAAATTATTGTATTTAATTATGTAATCCTTTCTTTAATTCCATGCTTGTACATATTTTGTAAAATAAAACCGCATTGTTTTTATATTACATGATTTGAATAATAATTCTGTGAAATTAATCAAACTTCTCCCCGCTCTCTTTCTCTTCAATGTTGATTTTAGTAGAGTCTGTTTTTATAAACAGGCGGATTCAAGAGTTCTTATAACACTCGAATTCGTAACCTTACCCCCGAATCTAGAAATCGGGTTCGTAGACCGGAGTCTTTCTTTTATTTTATGGTTCGTCGATTTCCTTAAATCGGCTGGCGACTCTTTAAACATTTTTATAAATTCGTTTAATTATTTGAAGTATTCGATTTCTTAATTCAGTTTATGCTATTGGGTACAAGCACAGGTCGAGTAAACCTTGTACCACTACCCGTGGTCCCGTACCAGTGGCGAATCTAGACATTCGATTTAGATGTGTTCAATATATTTCTTGTTACATAAGCGTTTTTGACAAATAATATAATAAAATTTAAATAAATATCAATCAAAATTAAAATAAATATTAAATGAGATATTCACAAGCTTAACAACATTTCACATCATCACATAAATATGTCCACCAAATAAATTGAAATTTCACATTAACTAGATGTTAATATTTTATTTTTATTTTTTTTACAAAGGTAAACTATAGAACTGCTAGGTAGCCCTTCTCTCAAGGGATTTACCTAGAACATCCTAAAACACAATCAAAGAAAGCTCCCTATACAAACTAGCATTAAGAACAATATCATTTTGAATACATAAACCATACTTCGCCAGCCAATCTGCAGCTCTATTCCCTTGACGAAAGATGTGAGAAACCCAAACATCGCTACAAACTTCCATATATGCTCGAATATCTTAGACCAACGTAGAAATCTCCCAAGGCACATGAAATAAGCTCTTGACCACATTGATGAGGACCAAATTATCCCCTTCTTGCAAAATGTTTCTATATCCAGCAAGCACAGCATCCCTGACTCCATTACGCATAGCAGTGCCTTCCGCAACGAGGACTGAACCACCCCCTAAGTCAAAGGAAGACGCATGGATGACATCGCCTCGAAAATCCTGAATAATATAACCACCTGCAGCTTTATCATATCTTTTAGAACCATCAAAGTTAATTTTAACCATACCCTAGGGAGGTTTGACCCAATTAACCCAAACAGGCGCCTTAGCACGATGTTGAGTAGGAGGGGAGATAGAAGAGTTCGGCAATTTGTGGCGAACCCTCCATTCAGCTGGAGCACGTTTAGCCCGAAGGAGAGTACAACCACTAGGAATTGACCTATTGTTAAAGGTAATAATATTTCTAGATTTCCAAATACTCCAAATAAGAGCAATGATACGCTCAAAATTAGAATTAGATATATTTAATTTACATCTGGTCAAAAAATCTTGCAAACCTTCCTGAACATTAGTAGAGGCTTGAGTCAATCCATGTTGAAGGGCTAACTGCCAAACTTCGCGAGTGTAATCACAATGTAAAAAAAGGTGGTCATCTTGTTCCTCTTCATGGTTACAAAAGGGACATAAGGGCGAAATGTTCATGCCCCTATGCACTAAATTAGTTTTCACCGGGAGGGCTTCATGACAAAGTTGCCAAAGGAAAACTTTAAGTTTCGGTTGAATATCCAAATTCCAAATCCACCTAAATTCCCAAACATTCTCGAAATTTACATCCTCATGGGCTAACCAAGTTGCAGATTTTGTAGTAAACTGCCCATGACTCATAAAACCCCAACAAATTGAATCCTCCACGTGAGTGGATGGGAGAGGAATGGAGCGAATCATGCCTACGGTCTCTTGATTCACAACAGTCCCCAAACGCTCCAAGTTCCAAGACTTATCAGGGTTGATAAAGTCAGCAACTTTTAAGTTAAGATCAATATTACTCAGGTCGGTAATGTGACACAATTCCAGCAAATTGCATTGAGCACGCCAATTGTCAGCCCAAAATTTGATCTTTTGACCATCCCCTACTTGCCATCGAAGCCCTTTAGCAAGGAGAGGACTTACTTTCAAAATAGACTTCCAAGCCCAAGAATCAATGGGCTTCGCAGCTAAAGAGAAGATGTCATTGTTGCTAACATATTTAGCTCGAATCTGATCAACCCAAATCCCTTTACCACACATAACTTTCCACAACAATTTACACATAAAAGCATCATTAATTGATTCGGTTTTCCTCAACCCAAGGCATCCCAAACGTTTGGGTTGACATACTTTGTTCCAGGCCACCAACAGATGACCTTTATTCGTTGTTAAATCTTTCCAAAAGAAGGTTCGACTTATTTTGTCAATTTGACGAGAGGTCTCTCTGGGAATTTGGAAACATTGCAACACATGGGAAGGCATGGATGCAATGTGGGATTGTATGAGCGTAGTTCTACCAGCCTTAGCGACAAATTTTGCCTTCCAAGGCTGCAGTTTGGTAGCGGTAGAAGCAACTAAGTGTGCAAAAGTTTCTTTCGTACGTCGACCTTTAAATAAAGGACAACCTAAATATTTTCCAATTCGATTATGTTGGTTAATACCAAAGATACCTGCAACAAAGTCTTTATCCCTAGACTGAGCATTCTTAGAAAAAATCATAGAAGATTTACGAAAGTTCACAAGATGGCTAGAAGCCAAACAAAAACTATTTAAAATAGAACGTAACCTTTGACAGTCTTCTAGAATTGTACAACAAAACAAGAGACTATCATCAGCAAAGAACAGACCAGGAATTTTAATCCCATGAGTAGAAAGCTTGAAGCCGCTATCAAAGGCTGCATACAAAAACATAAACAGGTAAGGAGATAGAGGATCTCCTTGGCGAAGACCCCTCGAAGGCTTAAAGAAACCAGTCTTCTCTCCATTAATAATCATAGAGTAAGACACAGTTGAAACACATTCCATAACCCAATCAATCCATTTCTGATGAAACCCTAGCTTGGAGAGAACTTCTTTAAGGAAATCCCATTCAATTTGGTCATAAGCTTTTTTCATATCTAGTTTTAAGGCAACCCAACTCTTTTTGCCTTTCATATTATAGAATTTATTAAAAACTTCATGAGTTAAGAGAATATTGTCATAAATCGATCTTCCTGGAATAAAGGAACTTTGCACCGGATGAACCAGTTTATCCAAAACAAGTCGAAGGCGATTGACTAGAACTTTTGCAATAATTTTATAAAGGCTATTACAAAGACTAATAGGCCTAAAATTACTAGTAGTAGAAGGATTCTCCACTTTTGGAATCAAGGTAATTAAAGTACAATTCACTTGTCTAAGTATATGACTATGCTGAAAAAAGTATTTTATAGCATTACAAACCTCACGTTGTATAACTGGCCAGTGATTTTAGAAAAAGGCAATCCCAAAGTCATCCGGACCAGGGGCTTTATACTTATCCTGCTCAAACACGGCTTTATAAATTTCAATGTCCAAACAGGTTTAATTAAACAATTATTATCGTCCTCAGTAAGACTAGGACGCAAATCGACTCCTAATTGTCGTGATTCTGAAGCCGAGCTTTTAAACCGAGCTTGATAATCTTGAAGGAACGTGTTTTTTTATCAAGGCTTGATCATCAATCCAAATATTTCCATCAACTTTTAGTTTAGAAATAAAATTACGACTCTTTCTCACTTTCATTGACAAATGAAAAAATCTAGAATTACGATCACCCTTAGTAAGCCACTCCTTGCGAGAAAACTTACCCCAGTATTTTTTATTATACAAATGCATTCGTCCTCTCTGTTTAATAAGCCTAAAATACCAGTTACTTAACCTGGCATTGTTAGGATCAAGGATGAGTCGCTCTTCAACATATTGAAGTTTGTCCTCATTTTGTTTCAATTTCGCTAGAAATTGCCAAAAGTGCTTTTATACCAAATTTTAAGATCTTTTTTCGCTCGGTGGAGTTTCTGAACAACTCCTAAATAAGGGAGAACCCCTTACATAGCTGTTCCAATTTTTTAAAACAATATTATGGACTTTATCATAACATGACCAGGCATTTTAAAAGCGAAAGGAAGGTTGCTTTTTAGAAGATAAACTTGGTTTAGTATCTAGTAGGACATAAGCATGATTAGAGCAAGTGAACGGTCCATTAGTAATGCGATATTGGGGGTAAGTAGCGTCCCAGGAAGAAGAAATGATAACCCTGTCAAGCTTCTCATAAATAAGATGACCTTGACACATTTTTTTCCACGTAAACAACCAACCAGTAACATTGCCATCTAAACAACCAGAATTAAGAAGAAAATTGTTCAGGTAGAAATACATAGAAGGATTACAAGGAACCCCACCAAAACTTTCAGAAGGACTTAACAACTCATTGAAATCACTGATCAAACACCAAGGAGCATTAATAACGGGCATTGACTTACACTTTTTGTTGAGATAATTACATTTACCCTACCTGACATATGTGGTAATAATTTTCACACACCCGACATTTGTGAAATAATTTTTACCCTACCTGACATTTAGTGAAAGTGTTTTTTTGTGTTAAAATCCGGTAACTTGTCATCGGAGATATGAAAATACAATAATACCCCTATATAATTATGTGAAAGTACCAAACTGCCATTAAGATTGCGATGGAAATGACAATACTGACCCTTCAATTATTTTTAATTGAAAATACTATGAATTATTAGCAAGGGTAAAGATGTCACTTCCTATTCATTTTTTTAATACTTGCTGGAAATCCAACAAAAAACCGTTATAATATATCCTAGGTGGTTTAAATTTACGACCACTTAAATGTCAGGTAGGGTAAAAATTATTTCTCAAATGTCGGGTGTACAAAAATTATTACCACATATGTCAGGTAGGGTAAATGTAACTATCTCCACTTTTTGTTACCAAATTACAAAATTCATCCTTATAATAAGTGACATTGACGAACACCAAGGAGCGACTCATCCTTGATCTTAACAATGCTAGGTTAAATAACTGGCATTTTAGGCTCATTATCTAATCATCGATGCAACTCTTTTACCAGGTTAAATCATCGATCATATCACCGATCAAACACCAATAAGTCAACTAGATGTTGATATCTAAACTTATACTAATATACAATTACCAAATTCATTGACTTACACTTTTTGTTAATTATAAAAAGATAATTTGGTACTCCCTCCGTCCCAACTAATTTGTTCAATTTACTTTTTCGTGATCTTCGATGCAACACTTTTACCACTAATTTTTCACGTTTTATCTTGGTAAGAATCATAATATTGTATTTAGGTAAAAGTATCTTTCACCACAAATCTAATAGTGGTAGTCTTATATAATAATTCAACATTTAATTTGATAAATTAACGGTCAAAATTTTAAAATTTTTACCTCTAGTCATACTTGGAGAATTTATTTGGGACGGAGGGAGTAATGTTTTAGTTTTTGAGTTGCTACTAAATTGGACACTTCTATTATGTTTTTAGAAACTTTTTTTACGGTGTTCACTTGCTCCTATTACGAAAATTTTGCGAATAACATTAGAGAATCATAAATTTTTTTTTGGCTAAGGGTGTTCGTGGACACCCTTACATTAGCATGAAGTTCGCCTATGTCCGGTACCATACCCTAGTTGTACATTCCCTGAATTCAGTTTTAATTCCCCTTTTTTCCTCTTTAGAGAGATGTAGTTTAATTTCATTACTATACATGTTCAATATTCTTAGAACATTCGCAATTTTAATGTCAAACAATTAACAATACCTTATAAATGATGATTTGTAAAGTCCCTTTCAATTAGTTCTTTCCCAACTCTGTATTCACGTTGAGACAACTTTAGCATTATTGCACATACCAAGAGTGTCGTGGAGCAGACCAAAAAGAAGAAAACAAGAAATTCAAGCCTTTCCAAAATGTTTCTAACCTTATAAAACATGCGATAAATTGTTCATAAACACCTTGTTGATATTGTTACATTATTAACAATCAAAACATTGATATTCTGTTTTTCTGGAGGAAAATGCAAATCACTACCCGCTCAAGAAGCATCCGTGGCAGAAAAGGTTGATCTGTATTTATATTCCAAGACTCAGGGGCATATGTGTAGCTTTGTTAGGGGTGTCCACGGACACCCCTGACCAAAGAAAAATGTGTGATTTTTTAATATTATTCGAAAGAAATATTTTTAATTGGAATAAATGGACATCGTAAAAAATCTCAAAAAACATAATAAGGGTGTCCAATTTAGCAGTAATCCAAAAACTCTAAAATAATATTCCCTTAGTCCTAAATAACTTGTCCAAGTTTACTAATTATGTCAAAATTTTTAAATTTTGATCGTTAATTTGTCAAATTATATGTTGAGATATTATACAATACTACCACTATTGGATTTGTGATGAAAAATATTTTTACTTGAATATGATTTTATTAGTCTTGCTAAGATAAAATATGAAAAATTAGTAGTCAAAATGTTGCATCGAAGAACACGAAAAAGAAACTAAACAAATTAATTGGGACGAAGAGAGTATCAAATTATTTTTTTATAAACAAAAAGTATAAGTCAATGAATCGGGTAAAGTATCAATATAAGTTTAAGACATAAATATCTAGTCAATGTGAAATTTCAATTTATTTGGTTGACATATTTATATGATGATATGAAATTTTGTAAAACTGGTGAAAATGTCATTTAATATTTATTTTTATTTTTATTGTTATTTATTTAAATTTTATTATTTTATTTTTTAAAAATGTTTATGTAATAACAAGTATATTGGACACCCTAAGTTAAATGTCTTGAACCGCCAGTTTCGGGCTTCTTAATGTTTTAGGTTTGGAAAATTCCAGGTCTAACCATAAACTTCCGGGTCACTTTTCGAGTCAGACCAGATTCTGCTAGCCATATATGCAATGGTTGTTCTTGTCAAGTAGACACCCCTAAATTGAAACTCTGGATCCGCCACTGCCAAGACTGCCAATAACTTTGGAAAACTAAGAACCAAAATAAAGGGCCCAAGGCGTGAAATTTTTGTACGTACAAATATTCATGAAGTAAGTTATACGATAATCATTAAGAGTGTGTTTGGTAGTGAAAAAAATATTTTTTTGGAAATGTTTTCCCAATTTTTTAGTGTTTGGTACAAAAAAAGGTTAGATAATCATTTCCAAAGAAAATCATTTTCCTCTAAAGGAAAAAAATTGACTACCTTTGTTCAACCTAGAAAAATCATTTTCCACCATTGATTGTTTGATTAATTTTCACTACTAACTCTAACTGAAATTTGAGGACGAAATTTAACATTAGCGGTTTTTCTCGAAATTTTGTAACACGATAGAATTGATTTAAAAAACCTCAAATATAAACTTTTAGTTCAAAATATTTTTATTTGATAACATTTATCACGATATATACCAGATCAGAAGTTTTTGCCGCTAAAACTAACTGAAACTTTTGAAAATTCAAATTAAACTATTTGAATAGAAACTTTATGATTTGATAGTATGGACTAAGAAAAGCTCAAATATAAATTTTGAGCTCCAAATATTTTCATTTGTAACATATAAAGCCACTTTTGTCTGACATTTTTTGCTGTTAAATATGACTGAAACTTAAGAGCAAAATTCAATTTTCTCAGTTTGCCACGAAACTTTACAATACGATAGAAATGATTTGAAAAAGCTCAAATGTGAAATTTTGAACTCCAAATATTTTCATTTGTAACATATATCGCCACTTTTATCGACATTTTTTTGCGGTTAAATATGACTGAAACTTAAAAACCAAATTCAATTTTATCGATTTTTCACGAAACTTACAACACGACAGAAATGATTAAGAAAATCTCAAATATGAATTTAGAGCTCCAAATATTTTCATTTGTAACATATATCGCTACTTATATCGATATATATGGTTATTTTCCGAAAAATAATTTGTATCCTACCAAGCAAGGGAAAATTTGGCATGGAAAATCATTTTCCTTGGAAAACCATTTTTCATAGAAAACAATTTCCTCATAAATCATTTTCCTCTCAACCAAACACACCCTAAGTATAAATAGTGCATTCTTAACAGAAAGTATAATAAGCTAAATCACATCATAATCTCATTATAGTGCTTTGTTAGAAAGACATCAATCACTGCTGGGTGCCATGAACTCTTGTTTTTTAGTCACATAGCAAACCAGGAAACTATATTTTAAGGGTTGATTTGGACCTAGGAAAATTTGGTGGAAAAAAAAATCTCATGGAAAAAAATTAGGAGGAATTTTTTTTTAGGTAAAGTAAGTGTGTCTTTGTTTTAGCTTTTTTCAACTTCTAAACATGAAAAGTTGAAATAATGCCAAACACCAAAAATATGCAAAATAACTTTTAAATCTTAAAGAGCCAAAAATAGCTCTCAAGGGGTAGAAGTAGAAGCTACAATTTTGGGATTTGAGATTCTAACTTCTGGGAAATTGGGAAAATATTAAACAATTTTATTGTATTGCCATAATTAATCCATATCTTTTCCTTACAAGACTTATATATATATATATATTCATAATTATTTTTTAAGACAATTAATATTAATTTAATAAATTTAATTTTATGTTGGATATATTAAACCCTTTTTTAGCATAAGAAATGTCAAGAAAATAATTAAATGTATACGTTTAAATCAAATTTACTGTCTTAACAAATACTTAGTATAAAATTTATATAAATAATTAATTGTAAAGTGAAAAATATTATGTACTATTAATGGTTCACAAGACAAATATACTAATAATAAGAAATCATAAACAATTTTAATAAAAAAAAAGAAACAGATTATCAACAATAATCATTACAAAAGAGGTACTCCCTCCGTTTTTATTTAACTATCACCTGAGTATTTGTGTTAAAAACTTTGACTAATAATATCTTAATTTGTATAATTATCTATGAAATAAAATTGATATCATTAGATTCATAATAATAATATTATTTAAAAAATTATAATATCATTTTTTTTATAAAATTGTTTTTTGAGAAATTATTGATTAGAGATGGATTTCAAAAAGCGTGAATAACGGATAAAAAATAATAGATTGAATTATTTATTAATGTAATATTGAAAGTAGAAGCTTTTATGAAAAGATTAACCAAACACTTGAAAGTGTTTCTGATTTTTAACATGGTTTCCGGAAATAGAGCTACCAAACACCTAATAATTTATATAAAATAAGTTTCCTAAAAACTGTTACCAAAAAGAATTTTTTTAAAAGCAAAAGCTTGGCCAAACATGCTCTAAATTTTTTTCTATTGTTTGGTTCAAGTAAAATTTTAAAGGAAAAAAATAATTGATTTTCCATTCAACTTTCTTTTTCTTGTTTGGTTTGAGGAAAAACACATGGGAAAATAAAATTTGCATGGAAACTTGTAAATATTAGGCTTCATTTTCCTAAAACATGTGATGTGATTTGGGGGGGGGGGGGGGGGAGAGAGAGAGAGAGAGAGAGAGTGAATCGAGAGAGTCACGAGAGATGAAAGAGAGAAATGTTGGCTTTTAGATCCAAAATTTTTTTCTCAACTTTCCTTTCATTCTTGAAAGAAAAATTTTTTATTCTTTGTTTTCCCAAATTTTCTATGTAGTTTTCCAACTATTCTTTTTCATTCATTTTTCTTCAATCGAAACAAAGGAAAAATTCTCAATTTTCAAATTAATTTTCTTTCCACCCTGTTTTCCTAGATCCAAACAGACCCTCAATGTTCAATAATCCTCTAGTTACCTAATGTAAATGGTTATAACCATTAGGGGGAAAGAAATACAATGGGGCCAAATTTACAAAAGGGACCCAAATAATACATTGAGCACCCTCATGGAGAGGCTTTACATAATCATAAGGGAGGGTGTAGAAGGCAAAAAAAATTTATCAGCCAATCAAGACTCGCTACGTGGAAATTAAAATAATTTTGATCCGGCCAATTATAATCTGCCATGTGTCAAAATTAATCATGGTGGGTCATTTAATTATAATTAAATGATATTATATTTTGGCCAATTAAATTATGTCATATGTCATGGATGACATATAAATTTTATTCCTTTCTTTAAAAAAAAAAGAAATTAAATGGGCCTAAAATGTTGGCCCAGATTCTCTATAAATAGAGACTCTCCTCCTTCATTTTGGGGGGTTCAGAAAAAGACATCAAAGGAAGACTCAAAGCTCTCATACTCTCTCTCTCGAAGACAAGAAGCACAACAAAGTTTAAGCTCGTGCCGTCCATTCGTGGAAGATCGAACCACTTCCTCTTGATCGGGATCAAGTCTCTACGACCCTCGTTCAAGACTACATTCATCCAAGAATATATTCATTCAAGACTATATTCATCCAAGATCATATTCATCCAAAACCATACTAATTCAAGACTCGTTCAAGTTTGTTCAAGGAGATCGAATCGGAGGAGTTACATTTTATTTTGTAACAAATACATAGAGATTGTACCCAAAATCCTTTGAAATTAATATATTATATTTGTTCACTAATTTCTTGTGTTTATTTATTTAGACCCGGAAATTTGTGTTTACAGAAGGTTAAAAGAGAAATTACATGAAGGGGAAAGAAGATTTGGAGGGAAAACATAGCAAAAGGCCCAACAATTTCTAGATGGTCGTGGGCATGACCTATCAGGTCAAGCATGACCTAGTTCTTCTCCTCGAACAATAAGGCTTCAGGGTAGGGTCACAGGCGTGACTCTTTATGGACACGTGCATGACCCTCTATGGACACGGGCATGACCCCTTAGAGATTCTCGAAGGATGCCTTCGCTCCGAGAGGTAATGGTCGTGACCTTTGTAGGCCACAGGCGTGAACTGCGATTTCTCAGCCCAGCTCTCAAGGAGGCGTCATGGTCGTAACCTGTTGGGTCACGACTGTGACCATGGCCAATAGAGCCAGATCACGGGTGTGACCCTTGATGTCACAACCGTGACCATGCCTTGGTCACTTCTTGTTCCCCTTTGATTCCTCCTTTCCTTCGCATGTTGAACTCTGATCCACCCCTTATCGATGAAAGTCCAACTTGCACTAGGAAAGTAGATGACCAAAAGCCCTCGAGGTCGGTGAAGGCTTTCAAGCCCTAGAGGGTCTCGAGGTCAATCCAAAGGATGGCCAAGGCGAACTTGAAAGGGTCTAGGTCAAGTACAAATTGGACCTCCAAATAGGCGCGAGACGACGCGAACCTCTTGGTTTACGCATAGAGAGAGGAGTATGGAGCCCAGGACTCTTCAACTAAGTATATAAATGGATAAACACAAAATTTAGCAAGTATTTAATTTGGTAAATAAATATTTTAATATATTTCTTAATTTACAATGATATGAAATTATGAAAAAATGTTATATATTTTTTCGGAGATTAATTATTATAAAGTATGAATATTTGTGAGTAATATATGTGTTCTTTTTAATATGCCTGCACCATCGCATCATTCATATTATACAATTGTTATGCAATTTTTTTTAATTAATTTGTAGTTATTATTTTAGATTATTAGACAATAATAATATGAATTTTGAGGTATTGGCCAATAATAATACCAACGATTTGTTGGACATTAGTAGCATCAAATATGAACCTATTTTCCAACTGTAATACATCACCTAGTTGGTAGGTGTTTGACTTAGTAGAAAAATGATGTATCGCCTAATTATCTGAGCTAGAGGCGAGAGCAAGTTGAAAAAACATTAATGACCACATTTTTAGGCCAACTAAGTAACATTAACCAATTTAGTTAAACAATAATATAGAAATAAAACTTTAATTATTTTTTAGCTAAATTGGTTAACACTGGTTAGTTGGCAAACAAAAGAAGACAAACCTTTTTTTCCACTTACTCTGGCCTCCAACTCAGACAACTACGTGACACGTCGTCTTTTCGTCAAGTCAAACACATACCAACTCGGTTTCGTACTATTGCCGGAAAACAGGCATATAGTTGGTACTACTAGTATCCAATAAAATTGTTGATATTATTATAATTGTCCAATACCCCCAAAATTCGTATTATGGTCGTCTAATAATCCTATTATTTTAATTGAAAAACTACAGGTGCATCGTACGGAATATAAAAGACTAGTTTCCTTTTACAACTCATAAAATTAAAATTAGCGAGTGTTTCACAAATTCTAGTCTAAGACTGCCTCACGTAAACTTAGTGAGACAGGACTTTTTATATGGCGATCGTTTTAATATTCGAATGTTACTAATAAGCTAACAAAAAGGAATTATTTTTTTTAGAGGAAAGACTTTTGAATATGAATGTCACTAATAATTTATTAAAGGGTTACTTTTATCAGAGTCATTCCAAATAAATTATTAGTCACCCCTACATCGATAAAAAGTCACCTTACAATTATGCATGTCATGATAAACTTATGATGAGACATTGTCATATAAGACTTTTTGTTTTAACTTTATATACACACATACACACACACACATATCCACACACTCCCTTCGTCTATTTTTATTTGTCCACGTAACTAATCTTTTCTATTCCTTATTATTTGTCGCATTTACATTTTCAATAACAATTTTACTACTTTTACACTTAGGGTGCGTTTGGTTGGTCAATAACCCTGGGAAATGATCAATTTTCCCGGATTAACTTATTTTCCTTATGTTTGGGTGTAGGTTGACCTTGGGAAAAATTTTACGTGGACCCACCACTTTCTCCATTTTCTAAGGGAAATTTTTCCTTAGGGGGGCTAGGTGAAATTTTTCCCAGGGAAATCTTTCCCATGGAAAACTTTCCATGAGAAAATTTCCCCCGAAAAAATTTCCTTGAGATTCCTACCAAACATTCCCTTAATAAATGACTTTGGAATCAATAACTTAATATTAATTGAATGTACTTAAGTTTTTATGTTGCATTGGTTTCTCCACTTCTTTTTCAAATAGACAAATAAAAAGGGATAAAAGGAGTATATATTACCTCTATCCCGAAAAGTTTGACATAATAACTTGGCTGTCATAGCAACTATCAATCTCAATAATTGTAGAGGTAGATTGGCGAAGGTATAAACTTTCCATCCCGATTTCGAAGTGTGTTGGATTTTGCAAATTAATTTGGGTGACAAACATACTTAGACAGAGGGAGAACTTAAATAAAATTTCGATGGTGCGCTCGAGAGCACCATGATCCGATGTGCCCATCATGTTAATTTTCTTTTTTATAATTTTTTTTTGTTTTTTTTGTTTATGTGTACAATATCTATATTTTTGAGCCACTTTTCTTCCCTCAAGTTTAACAGGTGCCCCTTCAATTCACAATATTAATTCATTTTAAAAATTATGAACATTGAGGTATATCTTTCTGAACATTTATTTATTAGTTTATGAACATCGTGTTGGAGGTTATGAACATTCATCTACTGGTTTATGAACATTCATATAATGAGTTATGTGCATTGTATTTTAGGTTTATGAGCATCTGTATATTGGTTTATGAGCATTAGGGTTTAGGACATTGTGGTTAAAGTTAATGAACATTCTAATATAAATTTATGAGCATCCACATTACAAATTATGAACATTGTATAAGATATGTTATGCGGAAGGCTATTAGAGGTTATGAGCATTTTTTATAGGTTTATGAGCAAAACTGTTTCTAGTTATAAACTTTCATCTACTAGTTTGTGATCATTCGTATACTGGTTTATGGGCAAAACTATTACTAGTTTGTGATCATTCATACACTGGTTTATGAGCATTATAGTTTAGGTCTACGAGCATTCGTATACTGATTTATGAACATCGTACTAAAAAATGGAGGAGTTGAGCACACCAGATGATTCATATATATTTTTTTATGAGCATTTTATAATGATTAAAATATAAAAAAAATTAAAAAATTAAAACTAAAAGAAATAAGAAAACTGCAATTAAAAAAATTGGCGTGTCGGAGCAATGTGCTCTAGAACTCACACTCATGATACGATTGTATTAAAGGTAAGAATATTGTATGATTTGTTTATAAAAATTATTTTCATATTTTATCAGCATTTAATGTTTAGTTTTATGAGCATTATTTATATACTTGCACCTCTAAAATTTCATGAGGACATTTTTAAAAAATATTTATCATTTGCATTAAAAAAGGAAAAAGAAATTAAAACAAACAAATAAAGAAAAAGAAAAAAGAACAAAGAAAAATAGAAAAAGGGCCGGGAGGTGAAGGGCACTCCCGGGACTGGAGTATCATTATCTGAGTTCTCTTTCTATTTTTCTCCTCTGCCTCAAGCAATTTGGATTTCAATTGCAGAGTCGCATCAGATTTTGATTGTTGTCCTGCATTTTTAATTGGGTTTAGTGGGTTCTCTGCACTCTCCATTTTAGGATTCAGTTTGTCCTACTCATCCATCGATTTATTTCCTTTTGCGTCAGAGAGGGATACAGCAAAACTGATTGATAGCGGTAGAGACTAGTGAGAGAAGAGAACAAGTACGGTAATAGTAATAGCAATACATCTGCTTTATTGTAAACCTCCAATTCCAAAAATGGCTCCCAAAGACGATTAGGTAAAGAAGATTTCTAACATAATAAGCTTTTGGGATATTTGGTGTGCTTAAAGAAGCAAAATTGGTATTTAATTGAATGAAAAAAGTGATGGTGAGTAAGAATAGAATAGCAGTGGTGACGGGAGCAAACAAAGGGATTGGCCTGGAGACTGTACGGCAGCTGGCGACCGCTGGAGTTACAGTGGTTCTGACCGCCAGAGATGAGAGCAGAGGGGCCCACTCCGCCTCCCAACTCCACCAATCTGGTCTACCAAATGTTGTGTTTCATCAGCTTGATGTCACAGATTCTCACAGCATCGCTACTTTGGCACGTTTCATTCACTCCACCTTTGGCACCCTTCATATTCTGGTCTGCTTCTTCCTCTTTTCTTTTTTCATTCACCACCTTCAAGTTTCTCGTTGCCCATTCCTATCTATTATTATTATCCGTCATTACACCAATATTTTGAAAGAGATGCACTGAGTATGAATAAAGTCAGCACCATATTGTATAGTTTAAATCAGATCAGATGTAGAAATATGTATTGGGGTTGATAGATATGGTGTCATGTTAATAACATCTTGCTTTTCATATCATGGGTCATCTGGAAATTATGATATAAATTGCAAATATCTGTATCCACAAATGGATTAATGGATTAGGTTGAAATAAATAAGCAGATATTTTTCAGCATAATTTTCATCAATAAAGACTAAAGAATGAAGGCAAAAGCAAAAAAGTCCATCAGCCAGGTGATCCTTGAGTGTGAATTAGGGTTTTTGATTATTAAAGTTGGTATAAAAATCAAATTGAACTTGTTGATGAAGCAGGCCAGATGATTGTGTGGATTGGGTAACTGGGGCATGGATTACATCGATTGTCACTTACTGTTGCAATATCTAAGTCTAAATACAATACATTTACTGGAACAGGTAAACAATGCAGGGACCAGTGGCATGGAGGTTGATGTGGAAGGACTAAGGGCATTGAACATTGATCCTGATACCTGGGTATGCCTGAATGAATACTGGCTACCTCTCTTTTGACCCAATTTCCTATTAGCTCTAGCTACTTTATAAATGAGATTCGATGGAATTTGTTTCTGTATCTGTTAAAAGATATCAGGGAAAGCAGCACCTTTGGTTCAAGGGGTGATGAGAACTACTTATGAGAAAGCTGAGGAATGCTTCAACACCAATTACTATGGCTGTAAAAGAGTCATTGAAGCTTTGCTGCCATTGCTAGAGCGTTCTTCCACTGGAGCAAGGATAGTGAATGTCTCCTCTTTAAGGGGAGCATTATGGGTAACTTGCTTTATGCCCTTCAATCCTTCACTATAACTCTGGACATTCGTTTCGGATATTTCAAAGTTATCTAATACTATAAGCTTAAGACATGATTAAATGTTCCATTTGAATTGATTTTCCTGTCTCCTATTAACACTATTGAGTTTAGTCCATGTTCAAATCACATCTAATATAGGTCATAATCAAGTTTGACCAATTTCGGGCCATGTTTTAGGAAGGCTTTGACATTGAACTGGGGCTGATTTTCAGAACTATCACTAGAACTCATTATAATTTTTTGTGTCCCCACCCCCCTCTAATCAACATACTTACAAAACATCTTGTAGGACACTAATGCAAACGCAACCCCATTTCCAAATCCTATACAATGCAGAGAATCCCAAATGAGGAGACAAGAAACGAGTTTGCAGACATAGAGAAGCTAACAGAGAAGAGAATTGATGAAATACTCCAAAACTTCTTGGAGGATGTGAAAGAAGATGCACTGGTTGAGAAGGGATGGCCGTTGATGCTGCCTGCATATGGAGTTAGCAAAACTGCCCTGAATGCGTATACCAGAATTCTTGCCAAGAGGTACCCAAACATGTACATAAACTGTGTGCATCCTGGATATGTTGACACTGATTTGAACTGGCATACCGGAACAATGACAGCAGAAGATGGGGCTAAAAATCCAGTGACGTTGGCTCTGTTACCTGACGGTGGTCCCTCTGGATGCTACTTCGATCAAACTCAAGTTGCTGACTTCTGATTTCAGTTGCGGAAAAAATAAATAAATAAATAAACAGAAGATGGTCTGAGACTGATTGTTTTGGTTTCTGCAGAATCAAACTGGTTTTACCAGGATAGACATGTTGAACATGAGTAGTGGTAGAAATTTGATGGCAAAATCAAAATAGTTATGTGGAGACGGTAACTGATGCTTCATACCAACATTTGCTTGTTGATTTTGTGCTGAAACGGTTATGAAAATTGTCTGATGTTAGTAAATTAAAGGACTGTCCTTAGTGCAGAAATAGGATCTTTATTGTACCCACAATGTTGCGTCAGGACCGATCTCTGATGGCTACTAAAATTGTCGGAATATTGTCACAGCAAACTCGACTCTTGTGATGATAGACAGTGTCATGAGATTAGAGTGGGAGTGTTTAGGAGATTATTGTATGGTCAATCATGACTAAGCTAACCCCTAATCAACCCATTAAATAGTGCTAAACATTCTTAATTAGGAGTGATAAATGGAGATTTTATGAAACAACCAAGTCAATGAGGCATTAATCGCATTCGTTAAGTGACCGTTACCTGTCTGAGCTCAACCTTAGTTTTAAAAAAAAAAAATTCCCACTCGGCCATATAAGTCTTATGAACTGCTTGAGAGGAGGGTAAAGGTTTTTTTTTAATTTGGGGGGTGGGGGAGGGGGAGGTTAAGGAGGGTGCTTATTCCTCCTTACCCCTGCTCGGGAAGGGAGTGAGAGAGGGTAAGTGGAGCGGTTCTCGATGCACGGTGGATTGAATAATAAACTTAGCTTGAGTAGTTCTTGAAGAGAAGATGAGAGAAAACCACTTGAGCATCCATAATCAATAGAATAGAGAGAGGATGAAGCAACTCTCAAACACCCATGCTTGAATCATCGCAATAATAACCAAGAACTTGCATAATAATAAAAAATCAACCAACATAAAGCTTGCACACCAAAGGGATTGGATATGATTTTGGATAAAGGAGAATCCACCACCAAAACCTAACATCCCACCATGACCATCCTAAAGGAGAACTCCACCAAATGATCAATAAAAGAATGACTTGCTAACACCACCATTAACAATGGATAAAGTAAAAACAAGATTTTTGAGAGAAAAGGGAGCAAACCCTAATAATGCCTTAGCAATTCATTCGATATCATAATCTGCCTAGAAAAGGGTGTTAAACATCGTATTTATACTAAATAGGAAATTAGGTTAAAAACAGAACAAAAATACGAAACAGCGCGTTCGTCGCAGAAGCTTGGCGCGGGCGAGTCACAGGGTGGCGCGGGCGAGTCAACTCCCTGTCCCCAACAACCTGTCGCTGGCTGAAGCAGGTCACGGGCGCGACGAGGTTGGTCGTGGGCGCGACCACCTCCTGCAGAAACCTGTCGCGGGCGTGGCTCCTGGCGACTCGGTCGCGGCCACCATCTGTCGCAGGCGTCGCGGGCGCGACGTGGAAGCTCGCAGGCGCGACCTCTCTGACAGAGGCAAGGCGCGGGCAAGACGTCTGGCGGCGCGGGCGCGACCAACGACTGTTTGTTCTGCCGCTTTTGCCTTGGACTTCAATGTACTCGGGACTACACCCGAACCCCGATTCTTCGCTGCTTCTCGTCCCGAGACAACTCGGCATGACCTCGAGGGCCACGGGGCTGGAGGGACAAAACCCGAACCTTCCCAATCTCCAACGTCGGACGATTCGCCTTAACCATTATAACCCGGTACTCATCAATCCACCCCTAGAAAAGGTGTAACGATTCTTGAACTTGCCCGGAGCAGCGGGTTTAGTGTAGAAATGTTAGGTCGGGATTTCTTCCTTCTTGCCATCTTCCACGAGCCCGGTTTTGGTAGCTCGGCCCCGAACCCGGTATGGTTCAGTAAGAGATCTATAACCATTTTAACTCTTATTTTTCTTACATTCCAATTTGGGGTGTAAGGAAGAGTTTAATTAAAGGGAAATTGGATTTAAATGATCTGAATTTTGGGTCATAGTAGACTTAATAATCTGAACTTTAGATTTGGTTCTGAATAATCTGAACTTTGGGCCCCTAAATTCCAGTAGCATGCCACCGAGTTAAGTTCAACTTATTTCGGTGGCAGGATGACGTGGCGACGGTGGCGTGGTACACTTAAAACGCCCAGGCACATGTCACAGCAACCACATCAGCAAGTCACCGAGTTAAGTTGAACTTAACTCGGTGGCATGCTACTAGAATCCAAGGGACCCAAAGTTTAGATTATTAAGAAACTAATCTAAATTTAATATTATTAAGTCTACTATAGCCCAAAGTTCAGATTATTTAAATTCAATTTCCCTTAATTAAATCATAACATACATAAAATAGAAAATGATCATATTACCCTTAACCCTAATTGAATCAACACACACACACACATCTCTCTCTCGCGCATCTCTCTCTCTTCCTTAACTCTGAGAGAGAGAGAGAGAGAGAGAGAGAGAGAGTATGGTCAATCCTACCCTCCTTTCTAACTCCCTTCCCATGTGGACCCTTAGTCACAACACCTTTCTCACCAAGACATCTCTTAAACTTCATACCGGGAAATGAGGCGTGCGGCCAAAAAAATAACAAGTTGTGTTATATTAAGTCATCATACTAATGTAATGCTTTCACAAACCAACAACCCCCTGAGTCATCCTCACATCACCATATGACATACTATGTCCTTTTATGTCTGACATGTCATACATGCACTACAAGAAATATGGTTATTTGTGGCATTAAATTTTGCCACAAAATATACAAATATTGCTACAATAGGCTTTTGTAGCATTTTTTGGAAATGCCACAAAGATGCCACAAATGCCTTGTTACAAAAAGCTTTTGTAGCAATTTTAAAATTGCCACAAATTATGAGGCTTTTGTAGCATATTTTGAATTGCTACAAATCTTAAAATGCTACAATATCATACAATTTGTAGCTATTTCACTTTGCCACAAAACTAACTTTGCCATACATGTACATTATTTGCAGCATATATGATTTGCTACAAATAATATTTTAATTTTAAAGGAGCATTTGTGGCAACTTAAATTTGCCACAATATATATCTTTAATTATTGAATAATTGTAATATAATTTATAATATTGTTTGTAGTGATGCATGTAGGAGATAATCATGGTGTGTGTGTCTATATATATATATATATATATATATATATATATATATATATATATATATATATAACAGTGAACTCATATTAAGGTAAAAGTACTATATTTAAACAATATATAAATATGTATTATATATATTTATCGTAGAAAATGTATACTAAACATGGAAAGAAGACTTTGTTCATAAATCATAATTTCTACCTATCCAAACATCAAAATTGTTCTAGTTTCGTTTCTTGGACCGATAGGTGTACGCACTACTATTGTTCTAAACTAATTAAGAAAATAAAAATAATATCATGAATAGCCTAAACTAACATCTTCGTGCTCGGGAGCTTCAACGGACTTTGTATCTGCAACATCATCTTTGTTTGCATCACATATCATGCAAGAAGTCCCTGATTGAATGTGTATCTGCAAATATAAAACAATTTCATTAAAAGTGTTCTTAAAAATATACTCCAAAAGATCTGATGTATGAAATGTGTTCGATAGAATTAGCTTTTGGATTAGCTAATGCAATGTAAAATAACAAAAAAAAGACACGACCATTATTATTACTAATCTGACAAAAAAAGACAAAGTTAACAAATCTAAACAACTCAAATCTGCCAAAAACATAGAATTGAAGTGAGCGATGAACCCACCAGCCTGAGTACATGATTGATTGATAAATCATATATGAGACTAATGACCACCTCATCAAGGATCAATTAGCAAATGATTATCAGTGATCAACTCCAGAACATGAGTGCATCTTGAGATTCGTCCTCATTAGCTCAATGTTTGCCATTGAATCAATAGCAGGTAGCATTCAAAGAGCAACAAAATGGGGGAAACTGAGGATGTATTTAAAATGATAGCATTCTATTTTCACAACATGATTATACACCCAACAAAAGATTTATTATTAAGCACTCTCCATTTCTCAAACAAAAAGTGACACTCAAGGGACAAAAAGGCTAACGTGGGTCACGACAAGGATGTTGAAAATGTTGTGAATGAATTATCACAATGCATCTCACCATTGTCAGACAAAATTAATGATTTGCATAATGCACTTGATGACGCTGATGTAATAATACAAGTTGATGTTGCTACTCAAGGGGGTACAGGGCGTGAAACTTCATGCAACAGTCCATTTTAAGTTCAGAAAGCTTACCATGACAGTCCCAATGTCGATGGTGAGATTGACCAAGAAGAAGCAGAGGATGATACTGATGCAAAAATGCAAGCTGATGCTGCTTCTCTAGGAGAAGCAGGGCATGAATTTTCATGCATCAGTCCATTTTCAACTCAAAAAGCTGACCATGACAGTCCCATAGTCGATTGTGAGATTGACCCAGAAGAAGCAGAGGATGATACTGGTGCAAAAATGCAAGCTGATGCTGCTTCTCTAGGAGAAACACCGCGTGAATCTTCATGCAGTATTCCATTTTCAGCTCAATAAACTGACCATGACAGTCTGAAACTCAATTGTGAGACTGACCAAGCCGAAGAAGTCGATGTTGTGTATTGTGCTGCTCTTGAATCCCAATCACATGGTAGCAATGAAAAGCTAACTAATGACATTGAAGAATCATTACGAGATGCTTCTGAAGTCAGACGTTTGTCCTTGGTTGAGGATAATGCGGGAACAAAGGAAGTTAACTGTGCTTCAGAAGAAGGCCAGCATGGAGAAATGATCTATGTGAAAGGCGCAGGCATGACTGAATGCCATGATATACCACAAGAAAAGCAAGAGAACCCACAAAATTCGTCTTGTGTCGTTGCAGAAGTTTCGAATGCTGTCGTTGACCCTGGGATGTTTAGCACCGAAGAAATGGAATCTGCTGGTGGCCAAGAGCAATACCTTGTAACACTAGGCTTGGGCTCTACAGAGCGGAAAAAAGAGAAGTATGATGGGGCTGCTCAAATTTGTCCAACTAACAATGTCACCAGAGGATCAGAAGACTGCATTTGTTCAAATGACGACCATGAGGAGGCACCACCTGCAAATGTTGACGTGGATGCTGCTATTCCTGCAGAGAATGAAGGTCCAACGGTCCCTCAGGCACCACCTGCAAATGTCGACATAGATGTTGCTGGTTTCGATGATTCTCTGGAAAAGATCGTATTGTCCCCCTACAAGCATCAATGCAAGAAAGTTTAGTGCAGAAAAGTTTGTAGGAACTGACCTAGGGGATGGAAATATTGGTAGTGAGAAGGTTGTAAGTGACAAAACGGGGAGAATTTTTGAACACATCAGCAATGAGAAACGGCCGAAACAGATGAGCGTGCTTGAAAAGTCTCCTGGTGTAAATGAAAGAAGGGAAAATGAGAATGAGATTGAAGTGGGTGATCATCTCAAACGTATTGTAGTTTGCAAGTGTTCTTTCATGTATTTTGATTATCCAAGAAAAAAATTAGCAAGTAGTGGAATCCTATAGTTGGTACTTAACACTCCTTATGCTCATTCAACTTCTAGAGACTACTGTTCCTAACTCTACAAGTACAAGTGAATCACGATAGGCAATGATACAATATAAACAGATCAAGAAAATCAAACTTTGCGTAAAATTTTCCTCAAGCTACACAATTTATAACCCCTTAACATAAACTCGGAACTAAAAGAAAAAATCACTTCCAAAAAAAAAAAAATCTGATCTCTTATTGTAACGAATTGGGAAAATAAAAACAGTCCAAATTCCAGACAAACCCTATAGGAATCATGCATTATTAACATATCAAGAAATCAAATCCTGCCTAAATTTTCCAAAACAAATGAAACCCAAATAGAAAAGGGCTAAAAATTGACAAATCTACAACCTCGAGGGATAATGACGATGGGGATTGGGAAGGAAGAAGCAGATCACTGGAAGCAACCGTAGATGTTGTATCAAAGTGGGGTCCAAAAAATTGATTAGATTACTCCTAAGTTTTAATTTCACAGTGATGACACCAGATTGACATGCAAAATCAACATATGAACTCTAACTTCGCAATTTTAACTTCACCCTGATTATGACAGGGAGATAGATTTGATTCTAAAGTTTTGGCCTTTTCTCCCTCTTTGTGGATTCTTGAAAATGAATAGAGCTTTCAAAGAAGAAGAAAAAAAAAGGTATAAATTACTTCATTCTTTTACTTACAGTAATCTGGTAAAGAAAAAGTATATTGAATCCTTGCAAATTCCTATTAAAGTTAAAATGGATGTGATTGTTTCATCAACTGTTGGTGTAGCCAAGGATCAAGTTAAACTGAGGGCAACTAGAGTACTTGACTTAGGTAGTAAAGAATACTTTGTATGACTTTTTATTTCCTTCCTGGTTGATCTTGTGGTTAAGGGATAAGATAGGAATAAAATAGATTGGCCATGGAAATATTATTACTTACAACTTAATGACTTAAAGACATATTGATAGTAAAATTAAAGCATCAGAATTAGGTCCTCCTAAACTGTATATTCAGATGAAATTAGCAGCAGAACAATTCCTATACATCATGATCTTTTTTGGATTATCTACCAAATAGCAAAAGGCTACATAAACATCAACCAGGCTGAATTTACAAAATTTGGCTTTCCTTAATTATTATCTCAGGCGTAGTATATTTGAAACTAAGTTGAATGATTTCGTGGCAGTGAAAGGCAATAAGCAAAACAGTAATTATGACGTTCGACATGTATAATATGGAATCATCTTACAATAAACATGAATTTGCTGAGATTACAATGCAAATTGAAATAAATACTTGTCTGAGTAGAATACACCTTACAATGAATATGAGTGAATGGATAACCAATGCAGTAGAAACGCAAATAGAATAGGGCAGGAAGAACAACCTCTGTTCACGAACCTCCTGCAATTCCATAGAATACAACGCCAACTCAATCCAAAATCCAAACTTCTCTAATTCTTAAGCATATACTACCAGGGATTTAGGCAAAGAACAACAGAAAGGGATCAACGATGAGTTGGTCATGCGTCTGTCAATATCAAAGGCAATATATATAGGTGAAAGCTTGTGAAATCAACTCGAATTGAAGAACTGGAATTTGAAACTTGCAATTTACGGCGAAGAAGAACTGAAATTACTTTGATAAAATTACCTGGCGCGCGAGCAATATCTCCAACCCTCACCCTGCAGATGTCAAACAATTTAGAGTTAATGACGACAGCAGCAGATCAATAATACCGGTAACGGAAATCAAGACCTAATCGATGAAGGAGTACCGATTCCAATCAGCCAAAGCTTGCTTCTTCCGATTTTTTCTTCCAATTATGCTACTTGTGAAGGGGTTAGGGTAAATTTGGAGAAAAGATGAAGACCTTTGCCTGACTTGCCATGGAGTGTTGGTTCTTTGAGCGGGATAAGGAACACTGAATATTCCCATAATCTAGTAAATATTAAAATGAAATTAATAATAGGAAGGAATGAAAATAATAATTTGGCGGAATGTACAATTTGGCTAAAAAATTAAGAGGGAAAATATAATCTAGCTGAAATTTTCCATCTTTCCACCTTTTAGAAAAGAATTAAATGTCTTTTGTAGCATTAATGCTACAATAGCCTCCCTTTTTTTGTGGCAAAATTATATTTGCCACTATTGTTCCACAATTTTGTTAGATATTGTAGCATTTTAAATTTGCCACTAATAAATTGCTACAAACCATCAATTTTCTTGTAGTGATGGGCGTAGCTAAGGGTGGGCTAGCCAGGGCCATGGCCCCCTTATCACAGATAAAATTAAATGATATTATGAAGTACCAAAGAAGTATTTGTAGAATAGTGGTTATTATTTATGTTATCACACTTGATGTCAAGGGTTCAACTCTTCCTTAGAACATTTTTTCTAGTTTTTCCTTATTATTTTTCAAAATCCACTTCTTTTCTCCTCTTTCCTTGTTCTTTATGTATACAAGTGGCTCACCCTAATAAAATGTTCTAGCTCCGCCTCTGATGTCATATGATTATACTTCCTATATAATCGCTAAGGTTGACATGGTGAAGATGGATTGATTCTTCCTTAAACACTCATGATATTTCAAATTTGCCAAACTGATTTCCTAATGTGTTCCGCTGAACGATATAAATCTCTTAGTTCGTGGAATTCAAACTAAAGTAGCAACATGTAACTTTTTTCCACATCATTGTTTGTAGGTGCAAAGGTATCGTACTTAGTGACAATAGAGTTATGGGGCACACACACAGTGACCATGAAGGGATTTCTTTGCCATTCTCTATAGGTTGACAATGCACACCTGTATGAAATATGGGCCATGGTATAATAGTCACTTAGGTAAGCATGTCCCTGCTTTATAACTTGTGGATTTTAAGTGTAAATCACTCAATATTTCTGTAACTCGAGCTACTAGATCTACAAACTAAGTGTAAATCACTCACTCAAATTTAGCTTTAAGGCTTTAGCATGAAAACTACAATATTTCTGTAACATCCCGGCCCTTCTTGGGTCACGGACATTACCGATAACCACTTCAAGGATCGCTGACTGGCCCCACAAATCACCACGAGTCTTTCCAGCGTGCTTCCTCCTCGCTCACACGCTGCCTGGGAAAAACTTCTTAGGAGGTTACCCATCCTGAGACTACTCACAGCCAAACATGCTTAACTGAGGAGCTCCCAACGGATGAGCTACCATAAAAGAAGGTGCATATTGGTGATATAAGTAGTCATTTCAATCCATTTAAGCAACACTTTAACCATGTATCCGGGGTGTTACAATTTCATGGTTGGTTCGCAAAGAATTTCATCATAAACTTATTAAGGCGACCATTATTGACAATTCTATACTCAGAGTATGAATACTGGTTCACACTACACACCTAATGTCGAGTATGAATACAAATAGATGTTACACACCAAGTATCAACATGATTCAGACTTATCATACTCGTTATCTAAGCGTTAGGAAAACTATCCATGTGACATGTTTTTTAAGTTTGGTGACAATTTAATGTGCCCAAAAATTTTAGGGAAAGGAAACCATATTCCTAATATCCTAAGAAAACAATCTCTTAATCCTTATACCATATGAACACACGATATTAATTGAAATTTATGTCGAAGTTGCGTTAAATGAACAAAACACCGTAATCTAGTTTAAACACACACACTTTATGACATCATGTTAATTAAGATATGGATCACGTAAAAGCTAATACCATATCTTCAGAATGAGTTAAACTTATCTTGACGTTCTTGTTAATCATTGTTTAGATGTCTCTGCTTTGTGTATCAAGTGCTACAACATCACCGCATCACAAAGATAGTATGAACATTTCTCTTTACAGTTCCAGACCTACAAAATAAACATTGTTTGCCTTCTGTTCAAAATCATGCTTAGGTGTTATCCCGACTCAAAATCGGATGCATATAACCTGAGGAATAGCAATAGTGATCACAAGATATAATTAGAAGACATTCTAAGAATTTCTCAATGTATGCATAATATTGTTTTGTAAAGTCCTTTTTCGTAAAGTGATTTTGTTAAATCGGGTTGGCATGCTATTGTAACTTGTAAGTATATTTAGGTTTGGTTATATTTATGTCCAAAAGATTTAGTTAACTCCATATCGATTTATCTATTTACAAAGTGAGCCTTTAATGTCAATTTTATAAGTTACGTTCGTATTTTGACATATATTTGATATTGGAACCCTTGGTAATAATTTTAATTTGTATTTGCAAGTATATTGTTACTAAGTTGTTTCCGTACTGATACATGTGTTTGCAAAATACCCTTTTTACGTTAATTTTATAAGTTGTACTTATTTTGCCATTTATACACCAAGTGAAGCTTTGTGACAATTTGAGTTATTTATTTGCAAAGTAGTCGTTTCGAATGATAGTTTTGGTGTTTGATTTATTTGAACCTTCTTGTTTGCTTTTGTGACTTTGTGGAACTAATTTATTGTGTTTCTTTTTGAAATTACTTGATTTGGTAATGTTTTTTATGTTTTGATATGAAATTACTAGTTTTGTTTTTGGGCTATGTCTTCTGCCTTAGTCAATTAAGGTATGCACTGGATCCATTGATCGACTTGTATACGCACTAATACATTATCTGTGAGCCCAGCTCATTGATATTCTGTCTCTGTGATTTTCTGTTGCCCATGCCACTATGTTAGTAGTGGCTTTCTATTGCCCATGCCACTAGGTTAGTAGTAACCTTAGCCCTAAATTGTGTTTTGTGTTTGTGACCGCTAAAGTTTGATGTATTGTGTTTTTCTATTAGCAAATCACTTGTGAATACTTTTGTATATTTTTGAAGTCTTGCGCTAAGTAAATTATTCTATAAAAACACAGTCAAATTTTGTTTAGATAGTTTGTGAACTTTGGCCCAGTGTATGTTTTACCCGCATGCCTAATCCCTAAGGGGGTGTTATGTTACTTACTGAGCTTCCAAGCTCATCCTTTCATCTTCCTATTTTTTAAGGTTATGATTCTTTGACTTCTTGGTATTGTTCGGGTTCTTTAAGGTATCAGAGTTTAGCAGTGAAGCATAGTGTGCCAAGCGATATTATGGAAAAAGGCTTGTGTGTATTGATTTGGTTGTTTGTGAGTTTGAAAGTATGTTTCACTATCTTCTATTGTAGTATCCTTTGTGTATTTAATTATCATTCCTAGTTTGACAGTTTAAAGTACTCATTTCTATGTTATGTGTTGGAATTATTTCAAGAGTATAAGAAGATTATATAGCATGAGGAATCATGTGGAACAAGTATAAGGATCATATATAAGATAAACATTGATAATATGGACAACACGAGTGTATAAGAGACCAACACGACCTTAATTACACCTTTGACTAAGGGATGTAATTAGGGTTGGATTAGGTGTGGAAGTCTCCTATAAATAGGAGACATTCTTAAGCCATTTGAGATGATCACAAGCATCAACTTCTTCATTCTAATAATCACTTCCTCTCAAGTATAGGCTGCAGCTATACTTGAGAGAATCAAGTAAGAAACCTATGTCTTGAGTGCAACAAGAGCTAAGTTTTATCCCTTGAACATTTATTGTACAGTAAATAATTCTTAAGGAAAATGTGTTCGGCGTCCATGACTCTTAGCAATATCCAAACAAGATAACCATTTAGTTATTAAGTCATATCTCCATCTTGTCGTACATACCGCAAGAAGATCAAAAAGTCAAGCCAAGTGAAGTTGATGAAGATTCAAGTCGGTCAAACATCATTTTCCCAACAATCTTAAGAACTATTGTACGAGACAAGATTGGAGGTGGCTAAGAGTTGGACATCCAAGATTCAAGAGGGATTACAAAGATAAGTTTATATTTTACAAGTTTATTAGTATCAATTTTCACATAAGTTTATTAAGTTTTATTGAGCAAGTTTAATGGTTAAAAGTTTATTAATCATTTGTTTATCTATATGTATTTGGTATAGATGAGAAATTGATACACAAGAATGGCAATACAAGTACAAAATCTTGATGTTCATGATAAGAATTGTTGCTCGATTATGCAATGAGATTTACATGGATTAAGAGCAAGGTAACAACAAATCATTTACAAGGAAGTCAAAGGTAATTAAGCTGTTGTTATTATTTGAGGGTTATATGCATGTGCACTGACCATGTTTAAGTTGCCACTTAATATTATCAAGTTAATACCAATGGCATGAATATGTTTTATTACCTTTGACATATTTAATTGGTTTATAAGAATTGTCATGAAGGATAAGTTTATTGAAATTCCATGATAAGGTAGTTATTGAAGTTGGTGCAAAGAAAAAGTCAAAATAAGTATTTATATATATATATTTATTTATATATTATTAAGTGCACCATTGAACACCTACATAAGTTACAAGTTTATTTAGCCATATGTTTTAAGTTGGCTATGATATTAAGTTACATGGAAGTTTCATACTAGTAATAAGGATGATATTATTACCATTAAAAAGATTCCTTGGTTGGATGTTTTAAGTTACAAGTTTTTAAAGTGTTTAATGTGGAAATTCATTGTAGCAAGATTATATTTTGCTTCTTATAAGTTGAATTTTTACATGTTTATTCACATGTTCAAGTATTATCAAGTTTATTCCGCCTATTGCTTTGATATTAATATGAATGATGAGTACAAGTTGTTTAGACATTTTATTAATATCATGATTGGAAATTTTGTTCCATGTTTATAAGTGATAGATATGAGTGATTTCATGCTTAAAGTTTTTGCCTATTGTTGTTCAAGTATTGTTTAATAGCATGATTAACAAGTTAATTTTATGTTTAAGTTTGAAGCATGAAAATAGAATATAAGTATTGGCAAAAGTATAATATTTTAATTTATAAGTTGCCATGAAATTCTATTTGGTTATCTCAAGTTTTTGATTCTATTCTTGATTATTACAATGAGTTTATGCAATTGAAAGTCAAATATGAATTTGCTATTAAGATAAGCTTTGCATATGAGTATATTTTTTATGAGAATTATTTGAATGCATATAAGTGGCTTGTTTATTGATTCAAGTTTTTTAGAAATCCACTATAAGTTAGGGTTTTTTGCATTTTGGACCCCGAATTTTAGGGTTATTTACATTATGAACCCTTGGTTTTCAACATTAACATTTTGGACCCTAAAGTTTGTAGGTTGAATAAAAAATGACCTTAAAGTTTGTGGACTAAAGAAAAAAGCCCCTGTCTCATTTTTTATCTTCCTCCCATGTTTGAATTTGTCGCCCGATTGACGTCAAACTTTAGGAATATGGTTAAAACTAATATTGAAGCTATAATACACCTCTCTTATTCGTGTCGAGGCTACTTAGACCCCTGAGTACATGGTTTTAAGTAACTCCAACATGAATAAAAGAGGTTTATTATAACTTTAATATCGGTTTTAACCTTAGTCTTGAAGTTTGATGTCAATCGGGAGAGAAATTCAAACATGGAAAGAAAAAGAAAAACGGGAAACTAGCTTTTTTTTCACCTCACAAACTTTTGGGTTTTTTTTTTCAGCCTACAAACTTTAGGGTCCAAAATGTTAATGTTGAAAACCAAGGGTTCAGAATGTAAATACCCCTAAAATTCGGGGTCCAAAATGCAAAAAACCCCTATAAGTTATGTGTGCATCAAGGCTCAAATTTCATTATTATCATGAGTATATATTTCTTATTATGCTTATAAGTACTGTAATAAGAAAAGCATAATAAGTTGTTATTTTACAAGTACATACATATATATATATATATATAATAATATAAGTGGATAAGTTATTTGGCAACATTATGGGGTTATTATTAAGATGAAATAACAAGTTTGTGTACAAGAAGCCATATAAGTAATTATATATGGGAAATCATATGTAATTTATTTTGTATAAGTTTGTAAATGGTTAATATAATTTTCTATTGGAAATTTAAGAGTACACAAGTTAATAAGAAAGACAAAGGATTAATCATGTTTATATGATTAATGGTATGTATAAATTTAAGGTACATACATACAAGTTGTCTAGGCTATTTCAAAATATTATTAAGTATACATAATATGAATACTAGTATGAGAATTCATAATATGTATAAGTCTCACAAAAAATCTTTTTATGCTTATGAGATGTTGCATAAGTAAGGACTCATGATTATTTCTACCAAGTTGAACCTATTAGATTATTTGACTAATTGTCTTAGCCAATTATGCAAAGGAAATTTCATATAACTTTTGTTGAGTTCTTGTACTAAGTTCAAGTTAAGTATGAAATTTCGTTAAGTATTGACTTTCATGCATATTTACAAGTGTCTTGCCATGTAATTCATGTTTATCAATGCATATAGGGTTTTATGATTTATTCAAGCATGCCAAGAGGACTTATGTTTTGGCTTGTTTGATTAAAATAAGTATATACTCTATATTGTTTATGACATGACAAGTTTAAGAATAATCACTTGATCCTATAAGTGTTTAAAGGCAATTTTGCTTGTTTTTCTAAGTGCAAAATTGATTTATGTGATTATATGAGTATATAGAATCATAAGTTGTTAATTTCTTTTTATTCATGGAAATATAAGTAGACAAGAACATGCTTTATTCTTGACAAGGAAATATGAGTGGAGGTTTACTCACTTAATGTTATGTCTATAAGTTTGATCATGCTGGTAAGTTTAAGCTTAAGTATTTTACTACATGTTAATTTAAGTAGTTGTAAGTCATGTACTTGCAACTATGTTCTTAGGCAATGCAAGTTATTCATAAGTGACATGGACATAAGTTTATCTACATGTTTGATTGATGTTTGCTTCTCATTTTATTCAATCATACTTTAATATGATAAGAGTTTATTAAGATTTTATGCAAGTTCACTATAAATTTTTTTATGAAATAAGTGAATTGATTGCATAAGATATATGAGAAGATTTCATACTTTTGTATGGTTCATGTGCCAATATGTTTATGTTTACATATATATTTATTCAATGAGTAATGGCATATAAAGCATCAAACATGTTTAGATAAGTATAAGATTGATCATGATTACTCATGTGTTTTACTGTATTCATAAATATAAGTTGAATACATGTTTGTCCTTGTTAAAATTTTCAAGTTTATAAGAGCATGTAGTAGGATATAAGGAAGTTTTTCATAAGGAATTATGCATACTTGTGATAGGCTATAATTCATGATTATGGAAATGGTTATTTTGATGTTTTACAAGTTCATAAAGTTTAATTTACGAGGTTTCTGGATAATCATGATTGAGAATGGTCTATGTTGTTTGCATAAATTGAGTATGCATATATCAAGTTTATTTGCTACATAAGAAGTGTATAGTTTTTGTACATTTAATCATACTAAATTCATGATGATATATATTTATGGATTTGGAAATAACAATGTTTAAGCATTATGTTTAAGTCTTCATAGCTATATGTTATGAAGGGAAGATTTAAACATAAAAGGAGAGTATACAATCTTGGTGATATGATGGTTTAATCATATACTTGGTGGTATACTTCACAAGATAATCATTCATGATTATGAACCATTGTTTATTCAATGAGTTAAAGTTATAAGTTCAAGTATGTACCAAAGGATTGAGATGTAATGATTTAATTACATACAAGTTGGAAATTCGATTTCCATATAAATCAAAGGTTAAGTGGTTTGTCAAGTGCGAGTTTATTTTGTTCACAAGTTTGTATCCATGGTGTTTTGGATGATAAACATATAAGAGGATCCATATCAAGTATACACACGGTAAAGTGTGATTATATCCGAAAAATAATATGATGGTTTGTTCATATTATGATGAAGATATTCTTATTAAGGACATGGTAAAGATATAATTATATATCTAGTGGACCTTGTTATTAGAGATGGGTTAAGTAGCCTAAATATCTACTACTTCACAACAATGACTCAACTTTACGAATTGGAATATAAATATTCTTATTAACGCCATGGTAAAGATATAATTATATACAATGTGATTATATAGCATGAGGAATCATGTGGAACAAGTATAAGGATCATATATAAGATAAACATTGATAACATGATCAACACGAGTGTATAAGAGACCAACACCACCTTAATTACACCTTTGACTACGGGATGTAATTAGGGTTGGATTAGGTGTGAAAGTCTCTGTGATAACCCACCCTAAATCATAGAAATTATAGTAATTAAATTTGTTTAACTAAGTTAAAATGTGATTATTAAATTCTTATAATTTTTACGGTTAGCTAACGGTGACAGGTCTCGGAGGAAATGGCTAAGCAGTCAGTTTTACCGATCGAATTTTTTTTAGTTCTTTAAATGAATATCATATTTAGACCTCATATTATATTTATTTTAAGTTCTAGTGTTTATTTAAAATCGGTTTGATTACCGTTTCGATTTTTACAGCAAAGTGAATTTTAATAAAAATACCGATCGTTACCGCCTTTTTAACCCGTATCAATTAAGTTCACTTTACAAGTTATATTTTTACTACCGTTTTATTTAAGAAAACTCTTGTACACTTTTATTAAGTGTATTAGTATTATTATTAGTGTTATTAGTTAAGAGGAGGGAGCTTTATATATAGTCTAGGGGGAGGCCAAAGGGCATGTCTATTTTCAAATTCATCACAATTGCACCAGCTCATCTCCTTCCTCCTGCTCTCTGCCGAGACCCCCCCAGCCAGCCCCTTCAAATTGCGCTGGTCGCCGGCGACTTTTCCGGCCAACTCCGATCGGTTTTCTCCCTCTTTCCTTCCTCTTGTTCCATTTCTAGCCCCATTTTCAAGAGGTATATTTTTATTCTACCACTTTTTATAGATTATAATATGAGAATTCTTGATGTTCTTCATGTATTAATTTGATGTTTATCTATTTAATTATCTCTCTTTTTCATGAGTTTTAAAGTATAAGTTGTTAGAGTTGATTTTAGTGTTAAACCAAGTGTGTTTGTTGAGGTTTGCACAATCTTGTGATGGATTTATGTTTCTTGATGAAGAGATTAATGTTAATGGTTTTGCATGTTGTATTTGGTGAAGATTTGGAGTATTAGTTTCTGTTTTATGCAGTTGATTAAGTTAAGTTAATGATAGGTTAGTTGGGTGTTTTATGTGAAAATAGTGAAGGAAATCATGAAAGTTATGGTGTAAAGTAAGTGCATGTAACTTGATGGTTATGCATATGAATTATGCAAGCTTAGATGATGAATATTGAGTTTGAAATTCTGGAAATAATGGGTAAGGTGGTCAAATTACATGTGGATGAATGATTAGTGCAAAACTTGAATGTTTATGAGCATGCATGAAGGCTAGAACACCCCCAGAACATTATGTTGGAATTCAAATTTTTACCGAGGTGATAAAATGAGTTCTTAGCCCAGAATCTTGTGTAAAAAGGTAGCCAAAGATGTTAGCTAACAACCGGCTTTTGAATTTCGGGATTCCGACTAGTATAGCTCAAGTTAGAGCCGAAACCGTATGGTCATGCAAATATATACGATTTTGGAGTCAGTGACACTTTGTATGTTTTCCGTCTGCATGGAGGTTGATTTTGAGAAAGTGTTCAACATAAAAGTTTTAGGAGACCTTGCAAGCTTTCCGAAAATGTATGGTATGTGTCAATCCGACGTCGGGAGAGAGAATTATAGAGCCCGGAAGCGGGGCTGCGAATCTTGAAATTCTGGGTATTTTTGTAAATTGATTGATTGGATTAAAGTTGATATATTGGTCGTGTTATTGGTTTTGGGAGTGCTTAAATTAATTAATATGACCTTTAGGATGAAGTTTATGATTGAGGACCATAGGACTTGGTTTTGAGGAACCCCGAGGTCTTTTACATTATTCGATTTTATCGTATTTAACTACCGAAACATATGGATTTAAAGAAATGAGTTTTGTTTTGCTCTTAAGATTTTAAAGTCTCTTTGATAAAATAAGATTACATATTTTACAAGTATTCTTTTGTCCATGAAGCTCCTATGATTTTAGAGCAAGTACATAAATTCTATCGTTTCCGCTTAAATGCCAAAACCGCACAAGAAAGCATTTCGTTTTTTTTTTCACTGTTTCTGTCCAGAGCCTTTTTCGAGCTCTCCCCATCATTTTTAACACCGGACCTAGTGGACAAACTCATAGATTATATTTTTCCCTTTTCGAAAAGTGCTCGTTCATCAAAGTCCGAGTTTCCTAGCCCGAGATATGGCCAAATTACTCTTAGCGCAAAAACCTGAAATTTATTTCACATGTGCATTCCAAATCTTTTTCTATGGGACGTTATGGCCCTATTTGTTCATCGTCTTAGCTCAAAGTTCCACACCGCCCCGCGCCATTCCCCGAGCCAAATCGTCACCAAGCACATAGTACTTTCAAGGTACGCAAATTGTCCAACTCTTGTATTTATTTAAAGCCAAGTACAGTTTTTATCACAAATATACATGCTAATGATTTTATTGTTTTATAAGTGGTCCCGACACTAAATTCTACAGTAGCTAGAGTGAAGTCTAGCATTAATTTTACAGGCTCCTATCGGAGTAATCTTGACCTAGCCAGTGTCGACTGCCTAGCAGTCACCCAATCCAAACTTCCGGTCGGTTTGGGCATGCGCGTGTGTGAGGTGCTTCGGCATCGATCGTAAGGGATACCACGTCTTATTATATGATATATTTTCAATGTTAAGCACAGCATATGCATAGAATTCTTAAAGTTTAAAGACTTCAATGGTTTAGCGTGCTTTATTTCCCCTTTCCCGTTTTCGAAATGTTTTAAAGGCCGGCATGAAAAACCGTTTTCGAAACGGTTTGACATGTTGGAGGTTTGTGTACTGAGTGTTTCCCCCACTCACCTTGCGTTGTTTTACTGTTTTGTTTTAGGTGGTCCGAGCTCCACATGAAAAGGAAAGGGCACTCAGAAGTAGTTTGCTCACTAAAGGGGAAGGTAGACTCTTACGTCGTACAGGTTAATCATAAAGCAAGTGATAGTAGCTTTTGGAGATTTATAATGATTCATAAGCGTATGGTTCAATATATATATATATATATATATTTTCTTAGATTAAGCAATTGTGGGCTGTTTGTAAATCACCTTATGTATGGGGATGTGTTGATGAATGTGGTTCTATTGTTGGTTTTGGTTGTCATTGTGGATGTGCTTGGGCGGTTGGTTGGATCTGCCTTGTCCTTAGTGGGACGGCGGTAACGCGTCAGGCCGCTATCCGCTGCACTAATCATGTGGTCATTGTTATGTTTGGGTAATTATGTGATTTAGGTTTTGGGGCGTTACAGTTGTGGTATCGGAGCGGAGTTATAAGGAGAGAATTTGGGAATATAGAGAACTATTAGAACACTGAAACTTGGATGTGTATGGGTGCAAAGTATATGTGTCTTATTTGGCAAATTGGGCTTAATTAGAGGATTGTTGAAATGGAAGTTCGAGCATGAAGCTCTTTGTTGAGATTATGTGATGTAAATTGTATTTTGCAGGTGAAAAATAAGGATGTAAATTTGGGAATAGTCCTATTTACAGGGGAAATGCTGCCGAATTTTTCCTAGAAATTTATGGGGGTTATAGTGAATGGTAGGAAGAGTTAAGTGAATAATGGATATTAAATAGAGCTATCTTCTAGACAATGATTGAATACTTGTAGAGGTAAAAGAAGACATGTTATGTGTAAACTAATGGTTGCATAAGAAATGGAAATTGATGAGTTAGTGGGAAATTTTTTATTTTTTTTTTCAAATTATGGATTCCATTGAAATGAAGCTGAAAGTATATAGAGTGTTGTTGTCTTTCTCTATGAATTAAGGGATGCTTAAAAGTAATTACGACAGTATTTGGAAGATATGTGCTTAAAGTATAACTAAGTAATTTGGAGCCAAGCTTGAAAATAAATGGGAATAAGTTGATTCTTTCATAAGAATTTTAGTGGGTGGAGTCTCGGACCTTACCTTAATTCTTTCTTTTTGTAGCCAGTCTTAAGGGGATAATTTATTAAAGTTTATTTTATTGTTTTGTATACTGTAGATGGATCCCACAGGCTGTTCTTTACCCAACCCTTTCGCCATGTTCATGGATCCCAAGGAAAATGTGTTTGAACATCTGAAGAAGCTGCAGGAAGCATTTGACATGCACAGTATGGTGAACCCAAACACCGAATATAGGGATGACATTTGTAGAGCACGATGCTTACTGGCAACTCTGCCCCATGAGAAACCATGGGTGGGGATCAAAGATAGGTACCAACCACTATTGCTTAGAGGGGACCCTGACCGGTACACGTGGTGCCTTGAATATTTGGGAGCCTGGAATCAGATAGCTTTAGAAGCTATCATTACACAGATCGCACTTGCCCTACACTTGCACACCACTGATTTGGCACCATCCTTACATGAGGTGCTAGCCTTGCCTACCCCCACCACCGCTTTTGTTTATCAATCCCCGGCAAGGGGAATTGAACTCCACTTCGCGACGCCGATCACGGGACGCTCAGTCCCCGTTGTACCAACTCCGCGCCAGGAGCCTGTGCCCTCAAAGTTGGATCCCGAGGAAGAGAAAGGTCCTAATTTGGACCAAGGTAAGGGTGAGTCGGGCCAAGAGCCTAAGAATGGGGAAAATGATAGTGATGAGGCAACCCCCACAGGTATCATAGTGCCTCGAGACCCTAGGAAGGGTAAAGCGAAAGTGCGAGCGGGGCCCATAATGATAAGGACTAAGCGCAAGAGGTGCCTTACGGCCAGGACGTACTGGCTTGCATTGGAGGACATGATGAAGCGGGCGGATCATGGAGACTCTGAAGAAGGGTCTAACACAGGGACTTGAGAAGAGCTTCTACTAGGTGATTTTGTACAGGGTAGCTAGGAGCTAACCTATTCTTTTGGGTAAGCTAGTCGACCGTGATAGTTTGGTTAGCCAAGTTGTCTTTTGTTCAAGGTTGAACCTTGTATTTGGTCGAACTGTGCGATTCTTTTGATCTTCCCTATATTTTGGCTTGGGAAGCATGGTTGTATGTCCTTTTATTTCGAATGTTGGACTCGTATGTACTGAATTATTTTGTGGATGTAATTGCGAGAGTATCTCCTAATTTTTTTTTTTTAGGGAGAACTCAAGATTTCCAGGAATGTTATGATCCATTATATGATTATGAGAATGTTTTGAGTTCTAAGTTATCATGTAACTTGGAGGGTACAGGTGGAAGAATGGAAGTATCTATGCTTATATGAGTACAGGGAGAAATTGATTGTGGTTCCAAGTAAAAGTTTGACTTATAGAATGCATATTAATGTTGAAGTACTACAAACCTTAAGGGGTGTGTACTAAAGACTTTATTGTTGGGCAAGAAAATTAAAGAAGATGTAATTATGAATCAAGTGGTCTATTAACAGTGTTATTATTGTGATATTGTAGTATGTCGCAAATGTCGGGAAATTCACCCCATGGTGAACCAACACCAGAGACAGAAGGAAACCAGTTGGAAATTCAAGGACCCCACCCTAGTCCAGGGTTGGTATCTCTTCCCGAGACATCCTTAGGATCCGTTCCCCAAAACCCACCTGTCTACCCCGACCACTTCGGGATGTTAATACATGAGCTGCTTAAGCGTATACCAACTCCAACCACTGTACCAACGGGTAATAAGGAAGAAAATTACGCTGACCGGGTAGCAAAGAGAAACCCCACTACCTACTCAGGAAGTTATGACCCTGTCGTTTTAGAGGGTTGGATACGAGATATGGAAAAGATTTTCGAGGTGATTGAAGTACCCGAGGAGAAGGAAGTGACTATAGGGACTTTCTACTTGAAAGGAGAGGCGGATATTTGGTGGAGGACTATAAGAGAGAAGTACATTGGAACCGGAAAGACATGGAGTGACTTCTTAGAGGAGCTTAGGGCTCAGTTCTATCCCATATCTCTTAGGAGGCAGAAGGAGAAGGAATTTCTAGACTGGTAAATGGTCAATAGGGACATCTCAGTGTTACAATTTACGTCCAAGTTCCATGAGCTGTCCCGGTTTGCACCGGAGTATGTAGCCACTGAAGGGCTAAAGATGTCTCGATACGAGGGAGGCCTAGCGCCTCACATACGCAGCCAACTGTCGTCGCATCATTTCGCCACGATGCAGGAGATGTATGAGAGGGCTGCAGAAGTAAAGCGAGTCCGGAAGGAGCTAAGGGCGTTGAATCAGGGAGGTCCAGCGGGCACCAAAAGAAAGTGGAACGAGCGTGGGGCATCTACCTCGCCACCTGCACAAGTGAATTAAATCAGGAGACCAGCACCCCCAGCTCCGAGGACTCAGCCGAACCCGTCCACCAACAGGGAGTCGTGCAAGAAGTGCGGCAGGACCAATCACTCCACCGCCCAGTGCTGAGTAGGCACCAACAATTGTTTCTGGTGCGGCGGAGCTGACCACAAAGTGGCCGAATGCCCGAAGAATCCTAGAAGGCCTGAGCCGGGCACGACACGACCGACGCCGCCAGTAAGGACCGCTCCACAACAGGGAAGCGTGGGCCAGGCCTACGTCATGGGAAAGAAAGAAGTAGCTAAGTCTGGTATGGTTGTTACCGGAACTGTTTACATTTATGCTCAACCCCTTATTGCATTATTTGACTCTGGAGCAACGCATTCTTTTGTCTCCTCTAAAGCTGCATTGAGTTTAGGTTTACAAAAGTTAGCTCGCGCCGTAAACTTTTTAATTGGTTTACCCAATGGACAAACCATAGCTTGTAAAACTTGTTTCAAGGAAGTGCCCCTAGTTTTGAATGAAGAAATCTTCCCAGCTAACCTAATACAGATAGATTTAGAGGAGTTTGATGTTATTTTGGGGATGGATTGGTTGAATTTGACACAAGCTCAAATTAAATGTGGAGAGGGGATACTCGTTCTACAGAATGCCTTAGGGAAAGAGTGCCTTTTCGTTGGGGATTTAGGATTAAGCCCGTGCCCTATCATAACATATGTAAAGGCGTGAAAAATGTTGAATCATGGATGCACAGGTTATTTATGTTCTCTAAAGGAGGAGTCTCAGAGTCCGCCTAAGATAGAGGAAATCCCAGTTGTGCGAGAGTTTATGGACGTCTTTCCAGAAGAAGTTACGGAGCTACCCCCGAGGAGGGAGATTGACTTTGAAATTGAGCTAGTTCCTGGAACTAGGCTGATATCTAAAGCACCGTATAGGATGGCACCAGCAGAGTTAAAGGAACTGAAGATACAGTTGGAAGACCTTTTGAGCAAAGGGTTTATCAGACCCAGTTCGTCACCATGGGGAGCCCCAGTGTTATTTGTGAGGAAGAAGGATGGAAGTTTAAGGTTATGCATTGATTATCGGGAATTGAACAAGGTGACGATCAAGAACAAATATCCCCTACCCAGAATTGATGACTTGTTTGACCAACTCCAAGGAGCAGGAGTATTTTCCAAAATTGAGTTAAGATCAAGATACCATCAGCTTAGAGTAAGAGCAGAGGACATCCCTAAGACTGCCTTTAGGACAAGGTATGGGCACTATGAATTTACCGTGATGCCTTTTGGGCTTAATAGCAGTGTTCATGGATTTGATGAACCGTGTGTTCAAACCCTTTTTGGATAAATTTGTGGTAGTTTTTATTGATGATATTTTGGTATACTCAAAGAGTCAAGAGGAGCATGAAAATCATTTGAGGCAAGTACTTCATCTTTTAAGAGAAAAACAGTTGTATGCCAAATTTTCAAAGTGTGATTTCTGGCTCAAGGAAGTAGGATTTTTGGGACATATTGTAACCAGTGAAGGTATCCGTGTTGATCCTCAAAAAGTATCAGCCGTTAAAGATTGGGTGAGACCCACTACAGTTACGGAGGTCAGAAGTTTCTTAGGTATGGCTGGATATTATAGAAGGTTCGTGCCAAACTTTTCTAAGATAGCATTACCCTTGACAAACCTCCTTAAGAAGATCACCCGGTTTGAATGGACCGATAAATGTGAAGAAGCGTTTCAGACTCTAAAGGAAAAACTAACGACGACCCCAGTTTTATCCTTACCCGAGGAAGGGAAGGAATATATTGTGTATAGTGATGCGTCGCATCAGGGGCTAGGTTGTCTGTTGATGCAAGGAGATAAGGTGATAGCTTATGCCTCCAGGCAGTTAAAGCCTTATGAAAAGAATTATCCGACACATGATTTGGAGTTGGCAGCAGTGGTCTTTGCTCTCAAGATTTGGAGACACTATTTATATGGAGTCTCCACTACTATTTTCACCGACCACAAGAGCCTCAAGTATATTTTTACCCAGAGGGAGTTAAATCTGAGACAAAGAAGGTGGTTAGAGCTTATTAAAGAGTACGATCTAGATATCCAGTATCACCCCGGGAAGGCAAATTCAGTAGCAGACGCTTTGAGTAGGAAGACCCAGCACGGGTCTATATCGAGTCTAACGATTCATCCTAGAATATGGCAAGAGTTGAGTAAGGAGAACATCGACTTGGTGAATAGGGGAGATACAGACAAGAGATTGACTGCTATCTCTTTAAAGCCGTCTATCATTGATGAAATCAAGACAGAGCAAATGAATGATCCGGACTTTAAGAGAATTGTGGATAGTCTAACCACCAAGACAATGCCTGGATTTCTGATCCATGATGATGGGATTTTAAGGTTTCAGAATAGACTTTGTGTACCCAACAGAGGGGATTTAAGGTTAAGGGTTATGGAAGAAGGCCACAAGTCAATATACTTCGTGCATCCTGGAGGTACAAAGATGTATAGAGATTTGAGAGAGCGATTCTGGTGGCCTAACATGAAGAGGGACATAGCTAACTTTGTGGATAAATGTTTGACATGCCAAAAGGTGAAAGCTGAGCATCAGCGACCTTCGGGTGAACTCCGACCCTTAGATATTCCCACTTGGAAATGGGAGTCAGTCTCAATGGATTTCATCATGGGATTACCCCTCACAGCTTCTAAACGAAATGCCATCTGGGTAATTGTGGACCGCCTTACTAAATCAGCGCATTTCATACCTAATCATGAGAGCTGAAAAGTAGATAAGTTGGCGGATATCTACATCCGGGAGATAGTGCGCTTGCATGGGATTCCAAAGGACATTGTATCGGATCGGGATACAAGGTTTCAATCGAGATTCTGGAGCACTATGCAAAGGGCTTTCGGATCCAAGCTTAGTTTCAGTAGCTCATACCATCCAGAGAGCGATGGTCAAACTGAAAGGGTAAACCAAATTGTGGAGGACATGCTTCGTGCATGTGTATTGGATTTTCAAGGGAATTGGGATCAATATCTTCCACTCATGGAATTCTCTTACAACAATAGTTATCAAGCCACTATTCAGATGGCGCCTTTTGAGGCTTTGTACGACAGGAAGTGTAGAACCCCTCTATGTTGGGGTGAGCTAGATGAAGCGTTAATCATAGGCCCGGATTTAATTCAAGAGACAACTGATAAGGTCAAAGTGATTCAACAGCATATTCGGGCTGCCCAAAGTAGACAGAAAAGCTACGCCGACAAAAGACGGAAACCACTCGAATTCCAGATAGGGGATAGAGTATTTCTCAAGGTTTCCCCTACAAAGGGGGTTAGGAGATTTAATGTTAAGGGTAAACTAAGCCCTCGGTACATCGGACCTTATCCTATTGTGGGGAGGGTTAATCCATCAGCTTATCGTCTAGAGCTACCATCTGACTTGGGGCGTATCCATGACGTCTTTCATATCTCCCAGCTCCGAAAGTATGTACCAGATCCAACGCATATCTTGGAGGATGAACCTCCTCTTTTAACTAAAGACCTTACATTCGAACAGCAACTGATCCAAATTTTGGATCGTAGGGTCAAACGACTACGTACCAAAGAAGTCCCACTGGTCAAGGTCCTTTGGGCAAACCAAGAAACCTCGGAAGCCACCTCGGAGACTGAACAGGATATGATGAAAAACTACCCCCATCTCTTCTAAGGTATTTTCCACAACAATTTTCAATAAACAGCAAGTTTCGAGGACGAAACTCCATTTAAGGGGGGAGGATGTGATAACCCACCCTAAATCATAGAAATTATAGTAATTAAATTTGTTTAACTAAGTTAAAATGTGATTATTAAATTCTTATAATTTTTACGGTTAGCTAACGGTGACAGGTCTCGGAGGAAATGGCTAAGCGGTCAGTTTTACCGATCGAATTTTTTTTTAATTCTTTAAATGAATATCATATTTAGACCTCATATTATATTTATTTTAAGTTCTAATGTTTATTTAAAATCGGTTTGATTATCGTTTCGATTTTTACAGCAAAGTGAATTTTAATAAAAATATCGATCGTTACCGCCTTTTTAACCCGTATCAATTAAGTTCACTTTACAAGTTATATTTTTACTACCGTTTTATTTAAGAAAACTCTTGTACACTTTTTTTAAGTGTATTAGTATTATTATTATTGTTATTAGTTAAGAGGAGGGAGCTTTATATATAGTCTAGGGGGAGGCCAAAGGGCATGTCTATTTTCAAATTCATCACAATTGCACCAGCTCATCTCCTTTCTCCTGCTCTCTGCCGAGACACGCCCCACCCAGCCCCTTCAAATTGCGCCGGTCGCCGGCGACTTTTCCGGCCAACTCCGGTCGGTTTTCTCCCTCTTTCCTTCCTCTTGTTCCATTTCTAGCCCCATTTTCAAGAGGTATATTTTTATTCTACCACTTTTTATAGATTATAATCTGAGAATTCTTGATGTTCTTCATGTATTAATTTGATGTTTATCTATTTAATTATCTCTCTTTTTCATGAGTTTTAAAGTATAAGTTGTTAGAGTTGATTTTAGTGTTAAACCAAGTGTGTTTGTTGAGGTTTGCACAATCTTGTGATGGATTTATGTTTCTTGATGAAGAGATTAATGTTTATGGTTTTGCATGTTGTATTTGGTGAAGATTTGGAGTATTAGTTTCTGTTTTATGCAGTTGATTAAGTTAAGTTAATGATAGGTTAGTTGGGTGTTTTATGTGAAAATAATGAAGGAAATCATGAAAGTTATGGTGTAAAGTAAGTGCATGTAACTTGATGGTTATGCATATGAATTATGCAAGCTTAGATGATGAATATTGAGTTTGAAATTCTGGAAATAATGGGTAAGGTGATCAAATTACATGTGGATGAATGATTAGTACAAAACTTGAATGTTTATGAGCATGCATGAAGGCTAGAACACCCCCAGAACATTCTGTTGGAATTCGAATTTTTACCGAGGTGATAAAATGAGTTCTTAGTCCAGAATCTTGTGTAAAAAGGTAGCCAAAGATGTTAGTTAACACCCGGCTTTTGAATTTCGGGATTCCGACTAGTATAGCTCAAGTTAGAGCCGAAACCGTAAGGTCATGCAAATATATATGATTTTGGAGTCAGTGACATTTTCTATGTTTTTCGTCTGCATGGAGGTTGGTTTTGAGAAAGTGTTCAACATAAAAGTTTTAGGAGACCTTGCAAGCTTTCCGAAAATGTATGGTATGCATCAATCCGATTTCGGGAGAGAGAATTATAGTGCCCGGAAGCGGGGCTGCGAATCTGGAAATTCTGGGTATTTTTGTAAATTGATTGATTGGATTAAAGTTAATATATTGGTCGTGTGATTGGTTTTAGGAGTGCTTAAATTAATTAATATGACCTTTAGGATGAAGTTTATGATTGAGGACCATAGGACTTGGTTTTGAGGAACCCCGAGGTCTTTTACATTATTCGATTTTATCGTATTTAACTACCGAAACATATGGATTTAAAGAAATGAGTTTTGTTTTGCTCTTAAGATTTTAAAGTCTCTTTGATAAAATAAGATTACATATTTTACAAGTATTCTTCTGTCCATGAAGCTCCTAAGATTTTAGAGCAAGTACATAAATTCTATCGTTTCCGCTTAAATGCCAAAACCGCACAAGAAAGCATTTCGGTTTTTTTTTCGCTGTTTCTGTCCAGAGCCTTTTTCGAGCACTCCCCATCATTTTTAACACCGGACCCAGCGGACAAACGCATAGATTATATTTTTCCCTTTCCGAAAAGTGCTCGTTCATCGAAGTCCGAGTTTCCTAGCCCGAGATATGGCCAAATTACTCTTACCACAAAAACCTGAAAATTATATCACATGTGCATTCCAAATCTTTTTCTATGGGACGTTACGGCCCTATTTGTTCATAGCCTTTACACTGATTTTTAATCTCTATCGTCTTAGCTCAAAGTTCCACACCGCCCCGCGCCATTCCCCGAGCCAAATCGTCACCAAGCACACAGTACTTTCAAGGTACGCAAATTGTCCAACTCTTGTATTTATTTAAAGCCAAGTACAGTTTTTATCACAAATATACATGCTAATGATTTTATTGTTTTATAAGTGGTCCCGACACTAAATTCTACAGTAGCTAGAGTGAAGTCTAGCATTAATTTTACAGGCTCCTATCGGAGTAATCTTGACTTGGCCAGTGTCGACTGCCTAGCAGTCACCCAATCCAAACTTCCGGTCGGTTTGGGCATGCGCGTGTGTGAGGTGCTTCGGCATCGATCGTAAGGGATACCACGTCTTATCATATGATATATTTTCAATGTTAAGCACAGCATATGCATAGAATTCTTAAAGTTTAAAGACTTCAATGGTTTAGCGTGCTTTATTTCCCCTTTCCCGTTTTCGAAATGTTTTAAAGGCCGGCATGAAAAACCGTTTTCGAAACGGTTTGACATGTTGGAGGTTTGTGTACTGAGTGTTTCCCCCACTCACCTTGCGTTGTTTTACTGTTTTGTTTTAGGTGGTCCGAGCTCCACAGGAAAAGGAAAGGGCACTCAGAAGTAGTTTGCTCACTAAAGGGGAAGGTAGACTCTTACGTCGTACAGGGTTAATCATAAAGCAAGTGATAGTAGTTTTTGGAGATTTATAATGATTCATAAGCGTATGGTTCAATATATATATATATATATATATATATATATATATATATATATATATATATATATATATATATATATATTCTTAGGTTAAGCAATTGTAGGCTGTTTGTAAATCACCTTATGTATGGGGATGTGTTGATGAATGTGGTTCTATTGTTGGTTTTGGTTGTCATTCTTGATGTGCTTGGGCGGTTGGTTGGATCTGCCTTGTCCTTAGTGGGACGGCGGTAACGCCTCAGGCCGCTATCCGCTGCGCTAATCATGTGGTCACTGTTATGTTTGGGTAATTATGTGATTAAGGTTTTGGGGCGTTACAGTCTCCTATAAATAGGAGACATTCTCAAGCCATTTGAGATGATCACAAGCATAAACTTCTTCATTCTAATAATCACATCCTCTCAAGTATAGACTGTAGCTATACTTGAGAGAATCAAGTGAGAAACCTATGTCTTGAGTGCAACAAGAGCTAAGTTTTATCCATTGAACATTTACGGTACAGTAAATATGATGTATGTGCAGACCAAAGGAGATCAGAGTGCACTGGCCTGGACAAACACCAAGGACCTTGTTGTCCTGTACTTGTTCAACCTAAGCTTTCCCTACAGATGGAAAAGCATCAAGGAACGAAAAACAAATAAAGAAAAGATAGAAAACTTGTGATTCCCACTGATATAGACAACACCACAGCAAGAAGCACAAGGGCAGTACTCAATTCATGCACTGGATACAGTCCACACCACCAGAACATAAACCAAGCTCTACTCAACACCTTCTAAGCTTGCCAAAGCATAGTTACAGACAAGTCGAAACAATGGAGAGTTTTTAGAGACACTCACAAACGAACAGGAGCAAGGTCGACTGGTTTCTCATTCATTCACTCATAATTGAATGCTATTACACAGAAGCTTTGCTTATATTGCTACTTTCAGCAAGTAGCTGGCTGTGGCCGAGTGATTAAGGCTTTCCTAAGTATTAGGAAGCCTCTAAACTATTGCTAAGTTAGCTTAATGTACATAAGTGAGCTGCTTAGAACTAATACAATGATTAATTACAACTAATTACATCAAGAAAACAGTAAAATAAAATGGAAAAGGGCTAGCTGGTTCTGGAGCTGCCAGCAGCTGCTTCCTCGAGCATTAGTCATGCTTCCACTGAGTTTATTATAATTTTCTCCTTGGCTGCTAAGAGTGGCTGGTTGTATTAGCTATCAAGGACATTCGATCATTAAAAGGAAAATGACCAGTTGACCTTATTAATGCTGAAAATGCCAACACTGCCCAGCTGCTTGATGGTTGCTAGTATTCCCTAGACTAAACATGCTGTAGAAAATGTCCAAGGACATCACTCACCTGCACTCTTCGACCAGAGGTCATTGATGACCCAAGGTACATATGGAAACCTCCAAATGACATTGCCTTACTCTGCTGCAGCTTGTATCAGACCTTGAATCAGACATGAACCCTGATTTCACAGGTTGGGGTTCTGCCAAGGTCCAATTACACCAATTGGATTTAGGTTCTAAGGCCAAGGCTGCCTCCTGCACAGGATCCTGGGGTAAACATGTAGCTTCCATTTAGTACTTCAAAACTCCCCTAGGACCTTTCTTCCATTGCTGAGCTAGGCTTGCTGTAGGAGAGACTTAATCCCTCCTGAATTCCCAGCTAGGTCCCAATGGTTGAAAGACCTGCTGAGGACCTTAGGACAGAAAGCCCTCTCCTCCTTCTTTACTGGATCAACTAACATTGTTGCTGTAGATGGACCTCCATCCTCCTCCTCTGGTTCAGAGAAGTTTGACCTCAAACTTGGTAAACCCTATTCTGCTGGATAATAAGGTCTAAGGTCTGCAACATTGAAAGTTGCACTTCCTTTATAGTCTTCAGACAAATCTAACTTGTAAGCATTTGGATTGATTTGCTCTAACACCTCAAATGGACCATCAGCCCTGGAAACAAGCTTCCCTTTCCTCTGGCTAAGAAACCTGTATTTCCTAAGGTGTACCCATACCAAGTCACCTAGAGCAAACACAACTCTTCCCCTCTTTTGATTTGCTGTAGTTGCTATCTTCTCATTGTGCTTTTCAATTTGTTGTTGCACTTGTTGATGGAACTCTTTAATCTGCTTAGCCCTTATTTCAGCTTTATAGCTAAACTTCACTAAAGTAGCTTGGGGTGCCAAATCCAAAGGAGTGATTAGATTCAGACCATAAAGCACTTAAAAAGGTGAATGACCATCCAGTAGCTTTACTTAGGGCTCTGTTGAAAGCAAATTCTGCATGTGGTAGCATAGTATCCCAACCTCCTTTGTTTCTTGCTACCAGGCTTCTCAAGAGTGCACCTAAAGTTTTGTTGGTAACCTCAGTTTGCCCATCTGTCTGAGGGTGACAGGTAGTGCTAAACTTGAGTTGAGTTCCCATTTTCTTCCACAATGTAACCCAGAAATGGCTGAGAAACTTGGTATCCCTGTCTGAAACCATAGACCTAGGAATGCCATGTAACTTGACTACCTCTTGGAAATATAAATCAGCAACTTTAACAACATCAAAGGTAGTATTGCAAGGAATAAAATGAGCCATTTTTTAGAATCTACAAACAACAACCATAATAGAGTCTTTACCTCTTTGAGTTCTTGGGAGTCCCACAATGAAATCAAGACTGACATCTTCCAAGGGACCTTTAGGAATTGGTAAAGGGGTATAAAGCCCTTGGGGTAGGCTTTGACTCTTGGACAACTGGCATATATTGCACCTCTTGATAAGATGCTCTACATCTCTTCCCATCTTTGGCCAAAAGTAATGTTCTTTTAGCATAATAAGTGTCTTCTCTATGCCAAAGTGTCCTGCTAATCCACCTCCATGAACTTCAGAAATCAGTAACTCCTTTATGTTGCTTCTAGGAATACATAATCTGCTGCCTTTGAATAAGAATCCATGATCTATATGATACAGACCCTGAGGATGTTGCTGACAAGCCTGAAACTTGTCTTTGAAATCATCATCTGTAGCATAAAGGAGCTTCAGTTGCTCAAATCCTAGGATTATGGAATCCAGGATGTGCAATAGGAAAAATCTTCTAAAAAGGGCATTAGCTCCCTTATTCATATTGCCTGATTATGATGGATCATGAAATGAAAAGACTGCATAAACTCGACCTGTTTAGCATGCCTGGGATTAAGCTTGTGCTGTCATAGAATATACTTCAGGGCTTCATGATCACTATGCTGAATAAACTCTCTACCAACTAAATAATGCCTCCAATGCTCAAGAGCTCCGATTATTGCATAAAACTCCTTATCATAAGTGTTGTACTTCTTCTTTGCTTCATTTAACTTCTCACTGAAATAAGCCATAGGCCTGCCTTCTTGAGATAAGACAGCTCCTATGCCAACTCCTGAGGCATCACATTCAACTTCAAAGATCTTAGAAAAGCTGGGCAAAGCAAGAACTGGTGCTATTGTAAGCTTCTCTTTGATCTGTTCAAAGGACCTCTGTGCTGCTGGAGTCCAATGAAAAGACTTTCCTTTGATAACTTCAGTCATGGGTGCCATAATAGTGCAGAAATTTCTTACAAATCTTTTGTAAATTGAAGCTAACCCATTGAAACTTCTTACTTGCTGTACAGAACTGGGTGTAGGCCACTCTTGAATGGCCTTGATCTTCTCCTGATCAACTTGAATGCCATCAGCAGATACTATATAGCCAAGAAAAATAACTTGGTCTGTAAAAAACTGACATTTCTTCAGATTCCCATAAAGCTTCTCCTTAGACAGAATATCCATCACTTGCTTCACTTGCTGTTGATGATCTGCTTTTGTCTTGCTATAAACCAAGATATCATCCAAATAAACAACTACACAACTTCCAATCAAAGGCTTCAGTACCTGATTCATAAGCCTCATGAATGTAGAAGGAGCATTTGTGAGACCAAAGGGCATTACAAGCCCCCAAACATACCTCCCTTTGTTTTAAATGTTGTCTTCCATTCATCACCTTCATAGATCATGATTTGATAATAGTCGCTTCTCAAATCTATCTTTGAAAACACCTGAGACCCCTGGAGCTCATCAAGAAGATCTTCAAGTCTAGGTATTGGAAACCTGTAATTGATTGTCATTTTATCTATAGCCTGTAGTCTATATACATTCTCTGGCTACCATTTTTCTTGGGGACCAATAGAGCTGGTATTACACATGGACTTAGGCTCTCCCTGATCATTCCCTTGCTAAGAAGATCATCTACTTGCCTTTGAATCTCTACAGTTTCAGCAGGAGTCATCCTGTAAGCAGGTTTATTAGGCAAGACTGATCCTGGGACTAGATCAATCTTGTGCTGGATGTCTCTCTTGGGAGGTAATCCTGGAGGCATCTCATCGGGAAACAGAAATGCATAGTCTTCCAGGAGTGGGACAAGTAGGGGATGGTTATTTTGTGGGATTTGTGGTTCATCAAGGGATAATAAGATGAGATCCTTACAAGCACTGAACTCATGATGCTCAGCAGCTAGTAAAAGATCAAGGGTAGGCTCAAGGTAAAGGTTCTTTGTGGGCTGGGTGTGTTTGAGTGGGGTTAAGGTTATTTTCTTGTGGTTCACCACCAAGGTATAAGTATTGGCCCTCCCATCATGCTGCACAGGCCTGTCAAACATCCAAGGCCTTTCCAGCAACAAATGACATGCATCCATAGGCAATACATCACACCAAACAGAATCATGATATGATTTGCCTATAGAAAAACTCACCAAGCATCTCTCTGTAATAGGAATTCCTCTGCTAGATTTCAACCATTGAATAGAATAGGGTGCTAGATGGGATAAAGTCACCAGCTACAACTTCTCCACCATTTCCTGTGAAGCTGCATTTGTACAGCTGCCACCATCTACAATCATTGAGCAGACTTTCCCTTTCACAATGCATCTTGTATGAAACAAAGCTTCTCTTTGTTCCTGTCCTGTCTCCACAGAAGAACTACTAAGGACCCTCCTTATCACCAATAGCTCTCCTTCATCAGGGCCTTCTTCTACCTCATCATACACAGGATGAAGCAACTCTCCCTCTGGATGTACTTCCTCTTCCTCCTCAACTTCAGGTTCAGCAAACCATGAAGCTTGGTAATCAGCCAAGGTCACCACTCTCTTATTAGGACATTATGAAGCTGTGTGCCCTAGTCCTTGACTTCTAAAACATCTCCTGTTATCAGTAGCAATGGGGTTTGTGGTTCTTTGAGGAGCTGGGGGTTGTTTTTGAAGGGGAGTAGGTTGTTTTGTGGGGTATCTTGGGGTAAAAGGGGTTCTTTGGGCTGTGGGGTAGGTTCTGGGATAGGTAAAGGGCTTAGGTTGAGGTTTATAGGGGGTTTTACAGCAAACTCCTTTCCTCTAAACCTCCTTTGCAACTCTACCTTGTGAGCTAGAGAACTGAGCTCATCTAAAGTAGTGTAGGGATGCAGTTCCACCACATTCTTGATACCTTCATTCAATCCTGCTAGAAACCTCACTAACACCTGAGTTTCATTCTCTTTTAAGTCACATCTCCACAAAAGATGCTCAAACTCCTTTGTATATTCCTCCACAGACTTGCTACCTTGCACTAGCTGTTGTAATTTGCCATAATTCTCCTTAAGGTAGTTCACATGCAAGAACTTAGACTTCAGCTTTTCCCTCATCTGCTCCCAAGTCTTAACTTTCTCTTTTCCCCTCTCTATTCTTCTTTTCTATAGGTTAGACCACCAGATTGAAGCATGTTTCTTCAATTTCAGAGCAACAAGCTTGACTTTCTTCTCTTCAGAAACCTCCTTCAGATCAAAAACCCTTTCCACAGTGTGCAGCTAGTCCAAGAACACCTCAGTGTCCAGCCGACCTTCAAATTCAGGAATTTCCACATAGAAATATAATTTGTCATCCATTCCAGCCTTCCTCTGACTAGCCCTAACTTTCTTAGTTCCACTAGGACCTTCTTCTTCCCAAAAAGGATTGCTGGAATAAGTACTCCCTTCTTCTTTATATTCAGAGTCTTCTTTAAAACTTTGCTTCTTCAAATAAAGATAATTCTTCAACTGATCAGTCAAATATTGCACATGTTTCTCCAACTCAGCCTTCTCTCTAAGAGCTTGTTCAGCCACCTCCTTCGCAGTCCTAGTAGTAGACATCCTGTGACCAGCAAGAAGCTCACCAAGAAAGTCACACAGCTCTGATACCAAAGCTGATGTATGTGCAGACCAAAGGAGATCAGAGTGCACTGGCCTAGACAAACACCAAGGACCTTGCTGTCCTGTACTTGTTCAACCTAAGCTTTCCCTAGGGATGGAAAAGCATCAAGGAACGAAAAACAAATAAAGCAAAGATAGAAAACCTGTGATTCCCATTGATACAGACCACACCACAGCAAGAAGCACAAGGGCAGTACTCAATTCATGCACTGGATACAGTCCACACCACCAGAACATAAACCAAGCTCTACTCAACACCTTCTAAGCTTGCCAAAGCTTAGTTACAGACAAGTAGAAACAATGGAGAGTTTTTAGAGACACTCACAAACACACAGGAGCAAGCTTGACTGGTTTCTCATTCATTCACTCATAATTGAATGCTATGATACAGGAGCTTTGCTTATATTGCTACTTTCAGCAAGTAGCTGGCTGTGACCGAGTGATTAAGGCTTTTCTAAGTATTAGGAAACCTCTAAACTATTACTAAGTTAGCTTAATGTACATAAGTGAGCTGCTTATAACTAATACAATGATTAATTACAACTAATTACATCAAGAAAACAGTAAAATAAAATGGAAAAGGGCTAGCTGGTTCTGGAGCTGCCAGCAGCTGCTTCCTCGAGCATTAGTCATGCTTCCACTGAGTTTATTATAATTTTCTCCTTGGCTGCTAAGAGTGGCTGGTTGTATTAGCTATCAAGGACATTCGATCATTAAAAGGAAAATGACCAGTTGACCTTATTAATGCTGAAAATGCCAACACTGCCCAGCTGCTTGATGGTTGCTAGTATTCCCTAGACTAAACATGCTGTAGAAAATGTCCAAGGACATCACTCACCTGCACTCTTCGACCAGAGGTCATTGATGACCCAAGGTACATATGGAAACCTCCAAATGACATTGCCTTACTCTGCTGCAGCTTGTATCAGACCTTGAATCAGACATGAACCCTGATTTCACAGGATGGGGTTCTGCCAAGGTCCAATTGCACCAATTGGACTTAGGTTCTAAGGCAAAGGATGCCTCCTGCACAGGATCCTGGGGTAAACATGCAGCTTCCATTTAGTACTTCAAAACTCCCCTAGGACCTTTCTTCCATTGCTGAGCTAGGCTTGCTGTAGGAGAGACTTAATCCCTCCTGAATTCCCAGCTAGGTCCCAATGGGTGAAGGACCTGCTGAGGACCTCAGGACAGAAAGCCCTCTCCTCCTTCTTTACTGGATCAATTAACATTGCTGCTGTAGATGAACCTCCATCAAAATAGTTCTTAAGGAAAATGTGTTCCGCGTCTATGAATCTTAGTGATATCCAAACAAGATAACCACTTGGTTATTAAGTCATATATCCATCTTGTCATACATACCGCAAGAAGATCAAGAAGTCAAGCCAAGTGAAGTTGATGAAGATTCAAGTCGGTCAAAGATCGTTTTCCCAACAGTATGACTATTTTTGTATCTTGGGTCTGTTTTTGTCTTTTGAGCCTTGCATGCTTGTGGGACCTTGTGCTACAAGTGTGCGACATATGTCATTTCTTGGGTTCGGGGCGTGACAATTAAATTTATAGAAACTTTATTAGTTGTTATAAATTAAAAAATATATATTATTAAATTTAAAAGGGTTTTTGGATGCTAATATACTGAACTTTTGGAGTATTGGACAATAATGCATTGAACTTTGACCTTGGACAATAATACACTGTACTTTGGGGGGTGTTGAACAATAATGCACTCAGTATGATTTTGGCAATGGCTAACTTGGTGGCAATCCTATGTAGCGGGTGGAGCAGATGAATTGGTCCAAAAATATTTGTCTTCTCGGTCTGTGACGTAAGATTGTCACCAAGTTCGCCACCGTCGAAATTGCCTCGAGTGCATTATTTTCCAACACCCCCAAAGTTCAGTGCATTATTGTCCAATGTCAAAGTTCAGTGCATTATTGTCCAATACCCCAGAAGTTCAGTATATTAGCGTCCAAAATTCCAATTTAAAATAAGAAAAAAAATGATATGTGTTATATATAAAGGTTTTATATCCATTGTAGGGTCCATATGTAATGTTAAAATTACTCTCCTTACAAATGTTTTTTAGGGTAATTTTGTAATTTTTAAATTTATATTATAGATATTATAATTTTAAAATATTTTTATTGTATGTTAACAATTTTTTAAAAAGCCAAGAGCCCACACATATCCATTTGTCACCCACATATTCTTTTGGTGGCCATTGCCCAATATTTATTAGGATTATTAAAGTTAAATAAGCTATTTTAATTTAATGATCCTTAAAAATTACTGTAATAATTATATTTATCGTACTACACTTGTAACTGTTATAAAAATTTTAGTAAGGATAATTAAACTTAACAATTATATTTGTCGTAATTAAGTTAGTAATTAAAAATAATGTAGGGTCTATATATATTTATGGTAACTAGTTTTTTGCCCCTTCTTTCAAAGGGGTGATATTTAGATGACAATTGAAGAAATTAAGTAAAGATATAAATAATAAAAAATACATAAGCAGATATTAAATACAAATAAAAATAATATTAACTATATAACAAATGCAATTATATACTATTATGAAATATAATTATCAAGACTTCTTGTCCTTGTTATCAAAAATCACATTAAAGTTTCATAAAAAAAATCACTTTAAAGTTTATATTAATAAAAATGAGACCATATCTTTTAGTATTCAACATGATGTTACCAAAGTCATGAAAAACTATAATAAATTAAAGGAGTGATAATCTGTTTAAATACTAAAAAAAGATAATAAGAAGTTAAATAATTAGATAAATCATAAGATAACAATTTGGACTCTACTCATATTTACCGTACTAATTGCATACACATGCATACATGATACTCATATTTAAAATACTTACTTAGTCATATTATGAAATATACTTATATTAAATTTTAAAAAGGTTTTCAAATTGAGTGTTTTCTATTGTCTTTTTCTATTTTCAAAGTGGGTTTAGCAAAGGTTTTTTGTTCACATGCGTCAGAATCAGTCTATCTATAAATTTACATTCATGGTATACGGGTATTGCTATTTGCCGCCCCCCTTTTTACTAATGTCGCCCCCCCAAAAGACGTTTTTGCCCTTTATATAATTCAACTCACATTCTCTCTAAAACTCTCTCTCTCTCTCTCCTATCACTCTCCTCTCAATTTCTCTCTCTAAAATTTTGATTTCTTTTAGAAATTCAACTTAAAATGTCAATAGAAGGTGGTAATTCAAGTGAAGAACAAGAGGTTACTTTGTAAAATTTAAATTCTAAAAAAAAAAAATAAAACGGAATTTTTTTCCGGAAATGCACGGTCAACTACGCGCAGCGATGCATCGCGCGCCGGCCGGATCTGAAGCGGCGTACCGTGATTTTCCGGGAAAAATTTTCGTTTTAGTTTTTATAAAATGTTTATATTATTGTTTATGTAAAAAATATTATTTATTTATTTATGTTAATATTATTAAGGTAATAAATGTCGTTAATTATAATTGTTATGTAAATTTTGTTAAAACATATTATCATAAATAAGATGTTTAGAAGTGTTGTTATTATTATTATATTATGTTAATTATGCTAATTTTTATTGTTAATATTGTTATTTAAATAAAATTTTTATTAATATTTAATGTTATTAATTATAATTATTATGTTTAAATTATGTTAATTAATATTATTAAAACAAGTTGTTTATAAGTGTTGTTGATATTATTAACAATATTAGTAAATGTTGTTAAAAGTATTATTTATTTATTTAAAATAATATCATTATGGTAAATAATGTTGTTAATTGTTATTATTATGTTAATTATGTTACAATGTTTTTTTTTAATAATATTATTATTATGATAATTAATATTAGAATTGTTTGTTATTTATTAATGTTGAAGCTACTAACATTATTATTACGAATTAGTATACCAGTTATTATTAGTATATTAATAATAATTGTTTTTATTGTTTGTAGGTTTTTTTGGAGGACTTTGGCGGGGACGGCGTTGATTACTCCTCACATTTTGTAACGCAAAATGTGTTCGAGAGTATTGAAGCATTGCAAGGTTGGGCCAATGGAGTAGCTGCGACAATCGATTTTAGGTTTGTACGGGCTTCGTACAAGAGAAAAGATGCCGATAGTCCGTTAAGGTTTTATTTGAAGTGCTGGAGGTACGGAAAGTATCGTGGCAAATTGAACGATCTAGATGATGCGGCTCGTCGGAGTACGTCAACGAAGGCGTGCCAATGTAAATTCGCCATTGTTGCGTAGACTCGCAACGAAACGGAATGGCGAGTTAGAGTGTGCGACGGTGACCGGGGGAAGCACAATCATGCCTTCATCGTGTACGAGGAAGGGTATCGTCACGGACATCCATTAACCTCTGAAATGAAAGAACATGTCCGGGATATGACCAACACGGGGTGCACACCGGTGACGATACAAACGTCGTTGAAGATTAGGTTCCCCGCATCTGCGATAAACGTGAAGCAAGTTTACAACGAGCGGGAAAAGATGCGCACTGAGGAATTGGATGGTAGGACGGCTGCGGGACAATGCTTGCGCATGGCGAAACTCGGCGTGGTACGCGTCTCTTTGTCGATTATGATGACGACGGCGAGCCGTCGGTGTTTTTATGCCATCCTTACTGCTGAAGTTGCTACGACGTACCCAAATGTCATTCTCATTGACACAACGCATAAGACAAACAAGGCAAAGTGGCCTTTATGTGAGCTCGTAGGCATGACACCGACGAACCGCAACTTCCAGATAGCTTACTCGTTCATGCGGACGAAGATGGAATCTTATGAGTGGCTATTGTGGAGAGTGTATGAATTGTTGGGTACCGATGTAATTCCATCCGTGTTTGTGACGACAAGCGGATGCTTTGTTGGGGTCACGCTGTGGTTTACCCAAATGTGCATCATCTTTTGTGCGTGTGGCATATTGCGAATGATGTGGAGAACAAAGTGAACGTCCTTACTGGGGGCAAGAAGCTCGGACTCGGGCTTCATTTCAGACATCATTTCTGGAACGGCATTGTACATGCGAAGACTGTTGGAGATTTCAATGTCAAGTGGAAAGAGGTTGTTAACGCGTGGATCGGGCAAAACAAACCGATAGTTGTTTATCTTACGGGAACGTGGCTGAGTCATAAGGAAAAATTTGTTTGTGCTTGGACCGACAATGTACCTCATATGGGGAACACAGCCACTTCAAGAGTTGAGAGCCAGCATTCATCACTAAAGTATTATATCGGCAGTTCCAGAGGCACCTTCGATCGTGTGTTTGCGAAGATTCACTTTCACTTGGAGAATCAACATACGGAGATTAAGAGGGAGCTTGAACAGTCAAGGAGCACGCACAGGGAATTAGGTCGATCTCATTTCTTTAAGAATTTGCTCGGAAGAGTATCTCATCATGCGTTGGACCTTATGTCGTATGAGCTCAATAAGATGCTGGCGATGAGGTATGAAAATGAATGCTACTTATGCGATCACCTAGTGTCGAGGACCCACCTTCTCCCGTGCGCGTGTTCTATGATGGAAGTTTACGCATCTGGAGAGCCAATTCCGCTGACATGGATAAATGTGTTTTGGAGACAACTGTCAGTGATTGGCGATGGTGAAGCTGCATGCTCAAATGATATTCCACCAGGTACAGACTTAGAACATTTTGAGGAATCAAGCTAACTGTGTTCGAGAGTGACCCAGCAGTTGTACTACACGTAAATAGTGTCCTCAATGGAAAGTTGAATCCCGACAGTGAGTATATTCCTGATCCGCAGACAAGCCCCCCACGGCCCGGCAGACCGAAGACATCAAAATCAACGCGACGCAATCCCAGTGCGTTTGAGTACGGACGATCATCGGGACGGGGTAGCAAGACAACGATTTAATTCGAGGAAAAAGGGAACCAGTTCTTCATCAGTTGGGATGGGGTCAACAGGTTTGCGTATATTTATAGTACTTGTTTGGTTTCAATAGTGACCATATATTGTTGTTTATAACTTAAGTTAATATGATTCGCAGGTATCAACCGGATGCGTCAAGATCCATTCCCGTTCGAGGACGCTTTGCCACATTTCATTCTACCATACGTCGTTGGATGGACGGATGTGGAAGCTGATGGCAACTGTGGGTTCAGATGCGGTCGAGGCGAGTTACGGATCGTGAAAAGTGGTCAATCGCTAGGGTCTCAATGAGCACTGAGTTGCGGGCGAGTGAAAATGCATATGTTTCTGCGTTTTCTAACAGCAAGGAGATGTTCCTTGAGACACACGCACGGATTTACGGCCACTTGGTTGGGCCAGCCCCGTTCGAACATTGGATGTCGGCTCCAAATGACTTATTTCCAGCTGCGACAACGATGAATATGATGTGGGTCTTCTTGTCAACACCTCCTGGTCCACAATCGCAAACAGCTGAACTATGCATATCAATATTACCCATAAGAGGAGGGCCTAGACTTACGGGACCTGCGAAAGTTCAGGGAATTGTGCGATACAATAACCACTTCATGCTTATACATTTACGGATGATCGCCTCTACCGCCGATTCATATTGGATGGCGAGCAGCTAGAGACATAACTGTTCAGGGTTGGGATGAGCCTTTCCAGGCTCGTATTGATAGATGGTAGGCTATTAGGGCCGCTCAACGCCAATGATTGTTGTAGTTGTACCGTTGTATATATATACCCATAAAAAAAACAATAAAAACACAAATTTGAAAACTGACCGCATAATCAGTTAATTAGTTCAACACAAAGCCACACTTAGTTTAGGGTACAATAAAAACAATGAAATTAAACAACACCATCTACTCCTCCTCATCATCATCTTCCTCCTAGGGGACTTCAATGTGCATCTGATGGCACCAACGCCCGTGCAAATCGACCATCTCATCGTACCAAGCACGATTAATTGTCGCTGTCTCATCGTCCGCTTGGAACTGATGCCTCCCCCGTTGAACTAATGATGCCCATGTATAGGCCCACTTTTATAAAAAAATTACAAAAAAAGTGGTCGACCAATAAAAATACAACTAAAAATAAAACACAAAATAATTAATTATGATGAGGGTTTAAGTGTACTGCTCAGTGTCGGAAGGTCCTCCATCGTCGATTGGCTTGCGGAGGCATTGTTGTTCAAAAATTTATGTGAATGTGCCGCATACCGCCGTCGTGTAAGCGACATCCGATTCCCACGGCACTTGTTTCGTGCGGGAACATCACGCACCGACATTTTGTTGTAAATTGGAAACCCCGCCACCACGACGTTAGCCTCCACGAATTCCTTTGTAGGGCCCTTCACGGCCGTTCGCTCTTTGGGACCGATAATCGCCGTGGGATATGTTGTAGGTGCCCTAATCGCCGAACGACACGATCGGGCATGTACTCGATGATGTCGTATGCACGAATGCCTCCATTGTACAACGCCCCGTACATGACTTGTACGGCAGACTGACGGGCCCAACTCACACGATCCGCGCCAACGCATCCAACGAGGCCTCAATCGCCGAGGCGCCGTCCCGAACTTGGTGGCGGATGGGGACCACCGCCGCCCGAGGCCCATTAATCGCCGCTCCGCGTGGCCTAAAATCGTGAAAGTACTCGTAGATCCGTGCTCGCAGCAGGTCAAACACCCGCCATCTTGGCTGTCCTTACCGCCGCCATCCCTAATCGGGCGGTAAAGGAACGCCAAGGTCACCGCCCCAAGCAATGCGATCAACGATAACATCGCGCAGGCCACGGATGCGCCTAATTCTATCCCTCGATTTGTCCACAAGGATAGTGTTACCGAGCATGCTCAACAACCACGCCCGTATCCTATGGGGAATGGGAAAACTGGTCGTTAAACTGATCGTCCTCAAATGGGAGTCAGCTATGCCACCCTTATCATAAATGCTATCAGCCTTCAGCTCCGCCATTGCTTTTTCAAAAATCACGGGCACGTACTGGTTAACGACTTCCCGAGGAAGTCCTTCAAGCATCAAGCCATCAACTGCAAGACCCAATATATGTTGCACACCATGCAACATGATCGTCATTTCACCAAAGGGAAGGTGAAATGTGTTTGTGTCGGGTTGCCACCTCTCAACGAACGCCGAGATCAACGTCGAGTCGATGTGATCGTACATCAACTCCGGCAATGTGGTTATTTGGATTCTTCCCAGTACCGCATTCAGTTCCAACTTGTCGCATCGACCACAACTCCTCAACGCATTCTTCTTCGCCAAGCAATCAAGGACAACACGAGGCTTAACGCCGCAACCCTCCCATATTACCCGAGCAATGCGACCTCCAAAGCTCGGTATTAATGAGGGAATTGCAGTCCCCGAACGTTACCACCAATCTTCCAGAATTGTCGCCGCTTCGCTTCTTCTTCTCGCATCGACCCGATCACCATGAGCGAATCGCTTCCCGCCCACCCTTTCGATTGGGGCAACTTGCGGATGCATCCTCATCGGATGAAACCCGATGGCTCGTAATCTCGCCCAATGGTCGTAAAATTGGCGATGGAGGTCGGGATCATCCGCATCTCGCTCCTCGCCTCATCGCCCCCGACTCGATGTTGTAGAGCCGCTTAGACTCATCCATGGCCTGGTTGAGATGGTCAACGAAATCCATGGCCTCGACTACCCGTATCCTCTGGCCGCCCCTCACGCATCACCGTGATCCGCATTTCACGACCAAGACGGCGGCGAGTTGACGCATCACATTGCGTCTGTGGGGTCCCTGCACTCACCCCCTCCAACCACTCACAAGTCGATTCGCCTGGCCCAAACCCGCCCTTGCCCTTCCCTACCATTTTAGATCACCAAAATGAAGACATACATAACATCCTAATCATTTAAGTCGCAAGAATATGCGCAAATGGGTTAGCGTGTGTTGGTTACCTAAGTCGTCACGAGGCAAGAGGATCATGTTATTGTCCAAGGAGAGTGTTGTTTAATCATAATATATGGTTGAAAAAGACTTTCGTCACACCAGATCGACTTCGTTTAATTGTTTGGTTCCCAAAAAAATTCCGTCTTCGTGATGAAATTGCGAGGTCTGGGAACTCAGTTAGAAGCATATCGATTCGATACAATGTAATGTTTCTATTGTGTAGCTCGGTGGGCAAGATAAGCGGATCAAAAGAATCTAGTAGTGAAGGGTCTAATACAAATCGTGTTGGGCTTTCTTGCATGTAAGATTCACAGTCCATCTATGCAGTGAATTTGCATCATCGCTCAATGCTTTGATGAACCTATGAATCTTACATGCAAGAAACTCCAACACGATTTGTACTGCACTTTCACTACTAGCTTCTCTTCAGATCCGCCTTATCTTGTTGTCCCACCAGTCGCATAATAGAAACATTGCATTGTACCGAACTGACACGCTCTAACTCCTGCACCACCGCACTCGCCAATTTCATCACGACAGCTGGCTACTTGGGGACCAAACAGATAAACAAGAGTTGATGCGGGCATTGATTAACCTTCTCAACCATACATTATCGTGTTACAACACACACTCTCCTCGACACTAATATGACCCAAAACTCAACCTCTTTCTTTGACGTATACAACTAACATACAATAACTATACATTAACAAAATTATTATCCTAACCTACCATCACAAAATAACCTATCCACTTACGTATCAACTGGTTGTTGAGTACCTAAGTTATTAAATGGATGTGACATAACTATTATGTCATCATTTGGAGTTATTAGTACATAAATTGACAATTAAGTTGGATATGAATAAATTACCCATACCAACTATATACGCCAACTTACTTACAAATAACAACCAAAATCATCCAAACTCAACATCCTTCTAACACAACTACATATAAACTATTCGGAATATACACTAACCCGTAAACTTAGCCCTACATCACAATTACGATTTTTTTCTATGACAATTAATCACTAACATTAACACATGCTTAATCACTAAATAATATTAACGCATCAAATATTAACAACGAATCAATATCACTGATATTAATCACTACTAATTGTCATATTAACACATGCATAACATTAATATTGATATTAACAATATTAATTTTCATAACACAATATTAATAAAAATAATACAATTAATCACTAATAATTATCAAATTAACACATAATTAACTATAATATTCATAATAACAATATTAATAATTTTCATATTTAATAATAACAATATTAACTTTAATAAATATAATATTTAATTTTTATTTATTATTTAACAATAATCTAATAACAATTATTAACAATAATAATATTAATAGCAATTATTATCAATAACAATATTAATAAAAATAACAATAACAATATTAATAAACATAACAATAACAATATTAATAAATATAACAATAATAACAATTAATATTAATAAATAAAACAAAAAAACGAAAAAATCAGACGGCCGCGCCATGCCGATTTGGGCACGCCGGCGCGCATCGCGGCGGTTGCCCGGCGTCTGCGCAAGCCGTGCTGCACCTTTTTTATTTTTTTTTTATTTTTTCGTTCAAAATTAAAATTTACAAAACATAAAACCATAAATTCAAATTACAAATTCGAAACATACCTCAAATTCGTCGATTGAATCCCGGTATGAGGGTGGTTTGTGGTGGTTGATGGTTGAGAGCGTTTTTTAGAGAGATAAACTAGAGAGATAGTAGAGAGTGAAGTTATGAGGTTCAAGGGCGTGGGTTGGAAATATAATGCGAAAGGTGGGCGACAATAGTAAAAAGGTGGGCGACGAAAAGCAAGCGGGTAAGATTACCTCCACTTGGATCATTAGACAACACTCAAAGGTTTTTCTCCTAGAAAATTGTTTTGTAGTATATATATATATATATATATATATATATATATATATATATAAAATATATATATATATAAAATTGTTTTGTAGTATATTAAAATAAAATGGAAAATATTGATTATTTAATCGAAGTCAGAAAAAATATGTTTTTTTTTTGCTTAAACAACCGCCACATAAGCATCTGCCATCGCTACGTCATATGTCCGACGAGTTGGAATCGGTGGCGGTTCGCTGGAAAAATCAACATGAGAAGGTCAGTTCGTCTAATATTATTGTTCAAGGTTGGTTCGTTAGATCAAAGCACTCCTAAAGGTTAGTTTATTTAATTCCAATTTCCCAATAAAAAATATCTATCTATATCTATCTATAGTCTAATCTTAACAAAGTAGAAAGGAGAGTTGTGCTTTGGTATTTGTGCAATGTGTTGTGTTGTGAAGCTTGGTTACTTGCTTGCTTAGATGTTGCACTCACTTGTTTATGTGATAAGGAAAATTATAATCATATCCTTTTCTTCATTTTTTGCTATTACATTGCCTCTATCTCTAAATTGGCAGCATCCCCTTTCCAATTTCATCCTTAGTTGTATTCACACTTGCAATTACCTTTTTGCCCCTTTTACATTTATTTGGTGGGCTGTTTTCACAGCATGCAATTGAAACTCTAATTAATTTCTAACACCTCAAAATAGAAGCAAAGGGAGAGAGACAAAGGGGAAGGCACATTGGAAATGGGAGATGGTATATTAGGGTAAATATTTTAAGTTTTTTTTTGGACTCAGCTTAATATATCAAGTCCAAGGTAATTTTGCACTGCTATCCATCTGTGAATTGCGGCTGATTTTGATGCTCAACTTTGCTCCTTGACTAAAATTGCCCTGAACATTCACTGGATGTTGCAGTGAAGCTATATTGTTAAGGACAAAAGAAGTTGGTGGTATGTAGCATTGCTGAGTGTTTCCTTTCCTATTTCTTCTCTTGATCTCGTACAAAAAAAGAACAGCATTTTGATGTAACCATGACATTAAATGTTACATTAGATTTCAAAAAGGATGATACATGTTTTATTTCATTTTATTTTTCTGTATTTGTATATTGCTTGCTACATTGCTACCGTATTTCTTTTGGTCATTTGATGATACTCAATGTGTGTTGAAGAAAAACGTTCTTAGTACAATCAAAGTTTTAATTAACTTAACTTTCCAATTAAAAGAAATATAAACATAATTTTTTTTATGACAGGAATGAAACATTAACATAATTTTAAAATGAAAAACTTGAAAATATTAGGGAACAAAAAAAAGGGTAATGATACACGTGTGTCTCGGGAAGATAAATTTTAAATGTCTTTTTCTCCACAAATTATTATTCATTATAATTTTGGTACCAGTTTTTTTGATAGAACCGTCAATTACTCCGTCCATTCTTTTTTATCTGCCATTCCTTCTTTTTTATATTTATCTTTAATAAATAATTTTTCAAATAATTTTTTTTATGGAAAATACGATATTACACTTTTTTGATATATTTTTTTATTACGAATCTAATTACATTAATTTTGTATTGTGAACTCTTATAAGGAGTATGACTTAAGATGTTAACATACAAAAGTTTTTATACGGAAACTAGGGCGACAGATAAAAGAACAAAAGAATATCAATTATAAGAAGCTTAGAGTGCGTTGGATACATCAACTCATCTTAATCGAATAAATCACATCCGTCACACATATTTTACACATTTTTGTAAGTTTTGAAAATTATAAATAAAAATAAAACTTTATACAATTAATATACGATATTACAAATAAAAAACCAATACTTTTATACCAACACAAAATATTTAAAAGGTGTCTTGTCTCATGCCTTGTATTATTGTCATGTAAAAATGATACTTTAATCATAAATATAAAACAGAGGGGTGTTATTATTTATTAAAAATATTGTAATATTCCTTGACAACTATTTTGAGCTTTAAACAACTACAATAGCTATGTTACATAATTTTTTGTTTGAATGACAATAAAATTCCTACTTGTAACGTTAACAAACAATAAAAGGAACAATGTATCATTAGTAAAAATAATTTACTTTTTTTTTGTAGAAAAAATAATTGACTTTTTAAGCAATTATGTATGACCCAAAAATTATAACATATGGATATTCAAGACAATTAAGAACGCCCGTGCCTTGCACGGGCAAGCTTTGCTATCTAAATCTAAAAGAAAAATGGGAGTTCATCACCTAACTTTGTTGTGCTGCTTGGTTGCTGTTTGCTGCCTGCTAGCTTGGTAGGCCCCAACTAGCATCTATCGTATTATTTCCTCTTACGCCTCCCTCTTCATGCTCATCTATTACCTCTTTTTTTCATTTCATGCTTTTCCCACAATTTCATTTCATCTACTGCTTTAATACGTCTTTCTTTGTTTCATTTCATGCTCATCTAGTGCATGTATCCTACTATTTCATTTCATGCTTTTCCACTTTTTTTATTTTCTTTTCTTTGATTATTATCTTCTTCTATCTATAATCAGGTACTAAGCCTTCTTTAAAGGAAATTGAGTTCTAACTTTCTCCCACTTCCTGCTCATATAATACGTCTTTCTTTATTTAATTTCGTATCATGCTTTTCCATTTCTCTTTTTAATTTTCTCTAATCATTATTTACTTCCAACTATAATTACTAATTAGGTACTAACTCTCTCACAGGTATTATATGAAGTATTAAATTCTACTTCAACATATAGAAACCCAAATTTATAATTTAACATAAATAAAATCATTTTATTCTTCTAATTATAAGTGGGTCAGATAACTAAGAAAAAATTTACATTTATGTTCAGACAATAAAAATAAGAAAAATATTATATCTATATATTAAAAAACACTCAAATGAAAAATCTTTTACCTTATCCAATTTTTTTGATAAAGATACATCAAATTTGTACAACTAATTTATTATCCACTTTATAATAAACTATAATGTTAAACTATTGTTAAATTCGTGAGTAATATATACCTACGATTCAAAAGAAATTCAAATTTTGCCAAGTAGTTTAATCAACCCGTGCCTTGCACGGGCCTTCCGAACTAGTTGTATTAAAAATAGAAGTTTTATGGTTTTTATGAGGGGTTTTTGGCTCAAAATAGTTTGAAGTCGGAGGTCATTGGATGAAAATAATCCTAACTCACTTTTTGGCTAAAAATAATCCAAACTTTTAACATATTTAATTGGACTAAACCAAAATCGATTTCCGGCGTCGAAATGGTGACTAGTCAGCTTATGTACACTATAGTCAGCATAAATTCAAAACCAAAATCAATTAAAGAAACACGTGCTCAGGCGGCCCAGTCAGTATTCCGACGTCGGAAATCGATTTCGATTTAGTCCGAATAAATAGGTTAAAAGTTTGGATTATTTTCAGTCAAAAAGTGATTTTGGATTATTTTCAGCCAATGACCTCCGACTTCGGATTATTTTAAGCCAAAACCCCTTTTATGAGGTTGTATGTAGTGTGAGAGTAATTCTTTTTCTTGTGAGATTGACTATCAATTTGAGTGTCGATTACTATTTGACTTTTTTATTATTAATTTCGAGAATGTGGAAGTAACGGAAATAAAGCCGGGAGAAATCTTAAAGAAAGTAGAAGGGAGAGTTTTGTTTTGGTATTTGGGCATTGTGCTGTGTTCTGATACTTACTTTCCTTTGCTTGCTATTCATCCAAGAGACTCATCAGCCCTTCATCTTTTCATTCTATCAAACCATTTGTTAAATATTTTATGTTTTTTTAGTTTTTGGCTAATAATTGTTTCAATAATATTTCATTAAAGATTATAATGTTTTAATATTGGGAAACTGTTTTTCAAATCTCAATGGTATTTTTTTTGTTCTCAATCATTTTGTCTTTTTTAGATTTCCAACAACAATTTTACTAATTTCACCCTAATTAATAAATGATTTTAGAATCAATAACTAAGGGCGCTTTTGTCATTTTAATGAGTTCCTACCTAAACTTTTGTGTATAAGTACCCAATGTCTAAAAACTTTAACAATCAATTTTTGAATTCGGGTAAATGGGAAGATCCACCTTTACAAGGTAAATGATAAGGAGGACCAACCTATGGATATACATCTCCTCTCCAGGATCAAGTAACTAACCATGTGGGACAAAACTAAACTACAAAAATTAAAAGACAACATACAACTAAAAACAAGAAAAAGAATACAACAAGAAAGAGCCAAGCTAAAGGTAACAAACATCCCTATCAGATAGGGACATAACACACAACTTCAACTAAGGAGATGTCACTGTCATCGAAAGCCGCGAACCAGCATTGACCAACATTGCACCGTGCAGTTATAGAGGATGCACAAGGGCTTCCAAAAAAGTGCACTTTTCAAATCAGCTTCATGGCAAAGGCGATTTGGCTTCATACCAATCCATCGATCTTCTTCTTGCTTCTCCCTACCATCAATCTGGATAGCGCTGGTAAAAATTCGTCCGACCCGAATACTCGAATTTGTCCGACCCGAATTAAACCGGGTTTCGTCATCAAATTTTTGTCCGAATTTTAAATTTGGACAATTCGGTCATGTCCGATTCACAAATAGGGTCGGGTTCGGGTTTGGGGGAAGAAATTCGGACGTCCGAATTTTGTGTCAAATTCGGGTTCGGACAAATTCGGATGCATTCGGACAGTGTTCGAATACTATAATTCGGACAAAATATTGGAATTATGTATATATTTAGTGTAAATTCGGGTTTAGTTATATTCGGACAAATCCGGGTTCGGACAAATTCGGACAATTCGGGTTCGGGTTCGGACACCAACTGTCAGGGTCCGGGTTTGGGGGTTTTGTCTGAATGTCCGAATTGTCCGAACCCGGTTTGACCCGAACCCGATTGTTTGCCACCGCTAAATCTGGATATTTCCCCAGGTTTTACTCCAACTAGAAGACCCTTTTGAGCATTTCAGATCTAGATCTCTCTCCAAACTCTCCCCTACCATGGCACTGGTTTCTAGAGAGCCAACTTGAGGCTGCCACTGCCAGCCGAAGAGGACCAGATTATGGATTCTATATCTCCATTCAATCATGTAGCAACTTTACAAAGTAGTCAACTTTACTGATGATCTTTTAACTAATTTTTTTATTTTATATTATTTGTGGCTTTATAATGATTTGTCTATTAGTTACCATTTACTTTTACAGTTTTACATGTTTAATTAGTTTTACCACAAGTCTATAAAACAAAAAATAAAATGAAATTAAAGTAGCATTACTTTTACAAGTCTACTATTTATATAATGAGAAAAGTATTGTAATTTACTAATTTCGTTATACTTCCTCCGTCGGTTTTTATTTGTTCACTTAACTAACTTTTTTGTTCCTTATTATTTGTCGCATTTACGTTTTCAATAATTTATTCCGTATTTTGTCATTTAAATTTATTTCTACCTAATTTTTTACATTGATTTCTTCTTTTTTTTTTCCCCAAAATGACAGATAAAAAAATACTGAAAAAATAATTGATAAATATAATTTCAAAAACACAAAATAAATGCCCCGTCCATTGGACAAACAATTTAGCTAGTGTTATTGTAGATGACCAAAGTGCAAATGACTATACAATACATTATATCCATGGTGGACCCGAAACATAAACGGGTTTAGGGCCTCTCAAATTCATGGGTTATTCCAATTTATCAAAATTTTTGTTTAAATTTATCAAAAAATTTTAAAAATTACCAAAAATTACCAAAATTAAAAAAAATAAAAAAATAATTTTGATATATTTGCCTAAATTTTCCAAAAGTTACAAAAATTTAGCAAAATTTATCAAAAATTACCAAAATTTAACTTTTATGGGTGACCCCAATTTTCTAATGATCCATCGCCATCTTAATTCTCCACCGTTGGATCATCTCCCGAGGAATCGGTGCCTGGAAACCTCAACTCCTCTTTTCTCTTCTCCCCCCTACTTTCTCTCTCCTCCCTCATCCGCCATTCCTTCTCCACACCGCCAGCTTACAGCTTCGTCTAACCACCGACGTTCTCATTTCCAGGTACCCTTTTAATTTTCTCTCTTTCTCCGTCGATTTTTTTAGATTTCATCCATTATTATCCTGAATCACCTTTCATTATACCGCATATTCGTTGGATCTCTCCAGGCCACGAATAAATTTTATCCTACTATTATTGCAGCGATCTAGGGTTTGATTCCCTGGTCCTTTTCGATTGTTATACGACTCTTAAATTTCTGGGATTTGGTTGATTCATTGAGATTGAAAAAGGACTGAATTTATTTGAGCTTATTGGTGCTCTAGGTTATTTCTGGTGACTGATTTGATAATCTTTTGGGGGATAGGAAGATTATTTTATGGCATTTGAATGCCAAGAAGCTACTGCAATTTGTTTGGCAAAGAAACCTTTGGACTCGTTTCTTCCTCAAACTTATAGAGAGCAATCTGGCCATCTTCAATTTGCAAAAGGTTGCGGTAGTCGCGAAAATAAGAAATATTGTTGGAAAAAGAAAGTTGAGGGGACTAAGATATTGGGTTCAAGGTCAGATTTAGGCTGTGATAAGGTTGTTGCAGCCTCGGTTTGTACCAAATTGGTGACCACCACTGATGAGTGTTCATCTGGGGATCATCGCCGGTCCATAACCGACCTGCCTCCAGCTTTGATTTCGGAGATTCTCAACTGTTTAGACCCGAAGGAGCTTGGAATTGTCTCGTGTGTTTCGACCACCCTTCACAAGGTTGCTTCTGATCACTATGCTTGGAAGGACTTCTACTGCGAGCGGTGGGGCCTTCCGATAGCAAAAGGTCCAAATATTGGACTCGTGGATGACAAGACATGGAAGGAGTTGTTTGTTGAGAGGGAGTTTCGGAGTAGGACGTTTTTGGGGCAGTATACTCCTGATTTCTTGAGTGGCCACACGGATGCGGTTCGTACTGTTTTTATCCTGTCCTCTGCAAAGCTGATATTCACTGCTGGGTATGACTCTGTTGTCCGCATCTGGGACTTGGAAGAGGGGTTGTCGGTCGCTTCATCCCGGCCTCTCGGTTGCACAATTCGAGCTGTTGCTGCCGATACAAAGCTGTTAGTAGCCGGGGGGACGGATGGATTCATCCAATGTTGGAAAGCTGTTGATGGGGTTCCTCACTTGTTTGATCTCAAGGCTTTTCAATCTAGTGATTCTGAGTTCAGGCTTTGGGAACACGAAGGGCCAATAACTTGTCTTGCGTTGGACCTAACGAGGATATACAGTGGATCGTGGGACATGACTGTGAGGATATGGGATCGTGCTTTGTTCAAGTGTGTTATGGTGTTGAGGCATAGTGATTGGGTATGGAGTATTGCACCTCACAATACTACTGTGGCCAGCTCATCAGGTTCGGACGTTTACATATGGGATAGCAATGACGGGACTCTGGCTGCTATTATTCCTCATGCTCATGTTGGAAATACTTATGCTTTAGAGCGGAGCCATACGGGAGATTTTCTTTTCACGGGAGGGGAAGATGGTTCGATTCATATGTTTGAAATCACTGGTTGTGTTCAAGGAGATGGCATTTTCAAGGTGGCTACTTGGATCCCACATTCAGGTCCCGTTTCTTGCCTTGCATTCGAGTTTCCATGGCTTGTATCAGCTTCTAGTGATGGGAAGTTAGCCCTGGTTGATGTCAGGAAACTTTTGAAATTCAGTCGACGATCTTCCTTGATGAAAAATCAGAGCAGGGTGCACCATACTCACCAGGTAACCATTGAGCCTCCCCAGAGGATGCTGCATGGTTCTGGGTCTAGTTTGTTCTCTGTCGATATTGGTGCAGACCGAATTGTATGTGGGGGTGAGGAACGCATAGTGAAGGTGTGGGACTTCTCTCTGGCTTTGGAGAGGGAGATGAGATCTCGTGCCCAAAAGGCTATTCGGTTAGAGAACAGAATGAGGCAGCGCAGGCTTCAGTCGGAGATGAATTCTAAGAGTGGCCGGGCAGACAAATGCTCAGCAGCAGCAAAGAAGAATAATCCCATCAATGGAGATAGGAATGGTGTCTGGCATAATAAGCGAACTGTTACAGGGAAGGTCAAGTCCTAGTAGTAATATACTAGTTGCATTGCAGCTCCTGCTTAAAAAAACCAATGAGCAGAAATTTGTTAGTATGATTAGCTGCTACTGTGTGAATCTTCATTCTTAGCCGTGATAGTGTTTTTGTAATGCATTCTTAGAGCAACTTAATTGGTGGGGTTCCTCGTATTGGAAAATGTAGATGACATATGATTTTCACTGCTTCAGCCTTGTCACCTGTAGTTCATGTCAAGCCATCCATACTCATGCAAATTCTGATTTGTGTGCAGTTTTATCCCTTGAATTCGAAATTGGAATTGCAGAGTAGTTGTTTACGGTGTGACACTATATTTTTGGTTTGCTTGGCAATCAGTAGTTAGAGGCCAGTTTTTTTATTTATTTATTTATTTTTTAATGTTGTTGATATGAAAGGTGTTGGATCTTGGTTGGAAGTGTCAAGTTGAAAATCCTTGTTCTTGCAGGTACGGACGAGCACTGAGTGTGATTGTGTTGCTTTGGTCAGCAGCCTAAGTAGTAGTGCTTTTGGTTCATATTATTTGTCATTTTTGTGAATTTTGTGTAGTTAAATTAAAATTTTTTTGACTATAAGTTTCCCAATATATACAATGATTTGTTAAGTAAGATTACTAATATGACATATTGACTGTGACAATTAATAAAATGACAAATAATATGATATGGAGCGAGCGAATGTTGTTTCACTTTCATCCCAAAAATGGGGATCCAATCCCAAACTTCTGACAAATCACGATTACAAGTTTTTGCAAAAAATTGTTGGGGGGTGCCACACATCTTTTTTAATTATTTCGCGGGTCACAACTTTTTTTAATGCAATCCCAGGGGACATTAAACTTACTTAAGTGGCTGATGGATGACAATTCGGTTATTTTGACTGCAATCCGGCGAGATATGTTGAAAAGGACGAAAATGCCTTTATTTTTTTCTCTAACTTAACTTATTATGCCATTTATCCCTCTTTCTCTCTTTTCTTCATCCTCTTCCTCCATAATTCAATCATCTTCCTCCAGAATCAATACCCAAATCCCAAATGCATACCCGACTCGAGTTCCCAACCAATTCCCAATCAATACCAACACAAAATCAAAACTTTGGTATCTACAACAAAAATTCAACTCAAACCGAATAACTTGTACAATTGACAATCTCTAAAAGGGTTGCAAAATGGGACGTTTGCCAAGTTTCTTGATCTCTCGATCCATCTGACCAGTGAGCATCAACCCAAACATCTTGAAATCACAACAAAACGACCAAATTGGATTCCCAAAAGTAGCAGGAACATTCCCTTGAACAAAAAAATGACTATACCAAGCCATCCCATACTCAATCAAGGGCACTGTAAAGATAAAAAACGGTTGAACAACAACGCATAGATCAACGCTAGGATTGCAGTTAGAGTACCCGCAAAGTGCCAACGTCTTGTTGAGGGTTTGGAGTGTTGGGTCATGTAGATCGCCCATAAATCATCCAAGCTTCGGAAATTCATCTCTTTTGTGAAATTACGAGAGGAAATAACTGAGTTTGAAGTCGGTTTTGGGGGAAGAAACTTACCGCCCAGAAACCATCTGGGGTTGGTTCTAAAAACAGTACCCAGCATAAACCCAATTCAAATTCACACTCAAACCATTGAAAAACAAAAATCAAATCATCCCACAACGAAACCAAGTAAAAGAAATCAAATTCATACATGCACAACACTCTCTTCAAAACCATCACGAATCTTCTCCTTCTTAACTTTGGACCCAAACCCAGCAGCCTTCTTAGCGGTGTGTTTGGCGGAGATGTTGATGGTGGTGGGAGGAGGAGAAGGTGGAGAGGAGAGAAGTGGGCTTGGTGGAGAAGAGGGAGAATCGAGGGGGTTGGAGAGAGTGAGAAGAGAGAGAGGAGGAGAGAGAAGTGGCGGTTGCAGTGGTGGACGCCATTGAAGAAGAAGAAGAGATTGAGAGTGAAATTAAGGGTAAAAGGGTCACTTCACTCAATTTCAAGGGTAAATAAGACTTTTCCTTTTTTTCCGGCCAAAACATGCCGGATTGTCACCCCTCAGCCACTTAAGTAAGTTTAATGTCCCCTGGAATGCATTAACAAAAAGTTGTCACCCGCTAGTTAATTAAAAAAAATGTGTGGCACCCTCCAGCAATTTTTTGCAAGTTTTTGTGTGACAATATCTGCGTTGTGTACATTATGTATTTCTAAATGCTAAACATTTTAAACGTTCAAGGGAACAAAAATCGAAATCAGTAAAGCTCGTTATTTGCAATCTCTCCTCATAGGTTTACTGATTTCGACAATTAATATCAGTAGTTTAAAATATGAATTTTGGACTCTAATATACTGAAATTTTAGGATATTGTACAATAATACGCTGAACTTTGACCTTGGACTATAATGCACTGTACTTTAGGAGATGTTGGACAATAATGCACCCGAAAAGATTTTGATGGTGGCTGACTCGGTGGCCATCCTAGGTGGCAGGCCGACCACGTAGGATCACCACCAAGTCAGCCATCGCCGGAATTGTTCTGGGTGCATTATTGTTCAATACCCCCCAAAGTAAAGTGTATTATTATCCAAAGTTAAAGTTCAGTGTATTATTGTCCAATACCCCAAAAGTTTAGTATATTAGCGTCCAAAAACCCTTTAAAATATGACCGTCTCAAATTTAAAAATTGCGAGACAGATACTGGGAATTGGTTTTAGATGAAGCACTAGCGAAATCAGCATGCTTTAGACTCGGACCTTTTTCAAACTTATTAGCCGTTACTCACCATTGAAGGAGCTCCAATGTATATGGAGCTGTATACATAAAGATATTAATTACTTAGGTCCTGTTCGACAAAAATAGTGGATTCAATAGCTGATAGCGATTGGGATAGCGGACAACATTTGGAGTAGATGATAGTGGTTGTAGTGTAGTAGATAGTTGATAGCAATTTAAGTAGCTGTTTGTAAAGAATACATTTGGTAAAATTAGCAGTTGGATTAAGTTATTAATGTAAAATGATCAGAAAGGACATGATTATTATTACTATTACTACCTTATTATTAGTATTATTATTGTTATTGTTATTATTATTATTATTATTACTCTTTTGTTTATGGAAATTACTATTACTACTACTATTATTATTATCATTATTATTGTTAATGTTATTATTGTTAATACTATCATTATTATTATTTTTTTTGGAAAGGTAAGATACAAAGCTTAGGTGGCCCTTCTCTCAAGGGATCTACCCGAAGTGTCTTCTCGGACAATGGTATAAAAATCACAATTACAAGGATGAACCCAAGTGAATGGGTTTTGGACGAAATGACCTAATCTGGCTTAAATAGTCCGCCGTCCTATTTCCTTCCCTATAGATATGCGAAAGGACAACCGAGTCAAAGCGACCAAGCAGCATGATTAAGTCTTGGACGAGGGTCACAATCACCCACGGAACTTGACTAATCCCCTTTACTGTAACAATCTTGTTGTCACCTTCCACATGCACACACTTATAGCCCGCATTCCAAGCCGCATAAACACCATTCCTCATAGCCATGGCCTTCGCCACCAAGATAGAAGTGTTCCCATAGTTAAAGACAACTGATTGAAGCGTCCTACCCATATGATCTCTAATGATCAAACCACCCGCTATCCCACCCACTGATTTGGAGCCATCAAAATTGATTTTTACTCGGCTGTCCTCTAGGGCCGTCCTCCAGCTAGAGGTCCTGGAAGACTAGCCCTAGCCTGTACCTGATTCTTGAATTAGGGTTTTAGTTAAATTTGGCTCTACCCCCGAATGGACACCGTATTCCGAGTCTTCCAAATGCCCCACATCAGGGCCATCAGGCGATCCAAGTTGTTCGAAGATATATTATTTCTAATCATGCCAAGTACCTGGAGCGTATCGAGCCAGGGTCCGAGCATCAAAATCTATGGTCACCAATCCTTCTCGCACCCCCTTAGAGAAACACGAGCGAATCCACTTCAAGGTCGGGTGTGGAATCCATTTGAAGGTGGACCCGGGACCTTGGATGCATGTTCGGGTCATCCTAAGGTGTGGCATCCACTACAAGTGGGACCCTGGACCATGGGAGTATAACCACGAGTCTTCATCAGGACCTACTTCGGGCCTTTGAAAGGGTTCGAAGTCTTTCGGTAAGAATAAGCGAAAAGGGGTCAACATGGGGTGTCGAAATGGACGTGCCTTCACTCATTCAACCATAACTATTTCAATAAAACTCTGAGGGCTTTCCATCGATACCTTATGGGTCTAAAACGGAGTTCGGATGAAGAAGTTATACGAGTTTGAAGTCGGAAGAAAAACTAACCAGAAGGCCGCGCCCACGACATTGCCCGCATCGCCCGCGACGACTTGGCCAGAACGTGTCGCGCCCGCGAAGACCATGGTTGCACCCGTGACACTTGGAGCTCAAACACGTTGTGCCCGCAACGTCCAATTGTCGAATCGCCCGGTCGCCTTTCGACTGTCGCGCAATGCACTGAATTCTGCGCTTGTTTTAGTCCTTAAACGACAATGTTTTGGTGTTTAATCTCCCTTGTATAAATACCCTATTTGCACTGTTTTCTATGTAGATTATTCAGACAGACTTTGCTGATTATGAATATGCTAATGAAAAGCTAGGGTTTCCCTAATTTTTCTCCTCAAATCTTGTTTACTTTATCCATTTCTTTGGTGGTGTTGCAAGTCATTTCTTTAGTGATTATTTGGTGGATTACCTTAAGATAATCATGGTGGAATGCTAGGCCCTTGGTGGTGGATTTTCTTCCTTTACCCAAGGGTCATATCCAATCCTCTTTGTGTTCAAGTTTTGGGTCTTCGATGTTTTGGGTTTATTTCAGTATTGTTGTGCATTGATCAAGACATTGATGTTGTCTAGCAAGGGTTGAAGGTTATTTATCATTATCCATCTTCAAGTGTCAATACCAAGCATGGGTGTTTCTTCATTTTCTTTCCTGTAGAGACCTCTCACTCAAGCTATCATTATTCCCCTCCACGCATATGCTCCAGTACCTTGTCAATTCCATCAAAAGAGAGCTCACTGGGGATTGTCCGAAGCCAACCGTGATTAACTGCTAGGCTCCCACTACTATAAACACCTTTATTTACGACCACCAGTTAGGACAGGTTCTAAAACCCGTCGTAGATGAGCCTCTAATTACGACGAAGTATTACCCCGTCTAGAATATTTTTGCATTTACAACGGGTGTTAATACCCATCGTAGTTGTTGTCAAATACCCGTCGCAATTGTCCAGTGAAAAATGAAGTGGGGTTCAGAATCTCGCAAGGCGGGCAACTTTTCACTTAAAAGTTAAAAGATTGACTCCCAAAATTAAATTAAAACTTAAAAAAAATAATGTGCTCCTCATTCTCTCTAATCTGCGCTAGTTAGGTCTACACTATCAATAGTTGTTAATTTTTCACTCATCTCTCGCCGATTTTCTGTCCAAGACTTCTCATTTCTCGCCGATTTACAATCGCAGATTTACAATCGCCGATTTACAATCGCCGATTTGCTTCGTCTGTCACTCTCATCTGCGATGTTCTTTGGTTCATCTCTCACTCTCACTCTCGTTTATGTGGCATTTGGTTCGTCTCTCACTCTCGTTTATAGAATATTTTCACATTTGGTTCGTTCTACAATTGTCCAGCGTTGTTTCTTAATTCAGATGAATATGTTTTGTTCGTTTAGGGTTCTCCATTGATGCTCCTTTTTCTGTTCTCAGTCAGTGGCCGCTACTATCGTCTGTCGCGCAGACAAAAGAGACTAATTCTAAGGAGACTAATTTTGTTCTATTGTTTAGGGTTCGTTCTACAACTGTCTCCTCATTTTTTGAGGGAATATAATCAACTTCTTTGGGGGTACATATACATATACATATACATATACATATACATATACATATACATATACATATACATATACATATACATATACATATACATATACATATACATATACATATACATATACATATACATATACATATACATATACATATACATATACATATACATTCCCTTTTCGATTTTTCTTTTTCTCTTCTTTTATTTCAAGTAATTTGTTCTGTGATTACTATTAGTATTTGGTGCCTTACTTTGCTTTCAATTTCGCGGTAGTCAGAGGAGACTAATTCTGCTTGCATTCTAACTTTCTTCAAATTTTGCACTGCCCATGTTGTTAAAGACTCAAGGTTCCTTGGTCTATCTGTCTTCAAAGTAGACTTGTGAGAAGGAGTAGATCCATTCCCTCAATTTGAGAGTACTTTCTGAAAGTGTTCGAAGTTTGCATTTTGTGACATGAATACTTGACTTGAAGATATATAGACTAATAGATTGCATTTTGTGTTCAATGTTTCAAACAACCCTATTGCGCTGCAAAATTAAAGGTTGGATTAACATGGCAATTGTGTGCGAAAATAGTGCATATAGAGGCATAAAATATGCTTGATTTGACCCTTTTGGTATTGGCCTTTCAGAATGTTGCTGACACTTCATTTTGCTACAACTTATGGTACACGAGCTGCAGTCAATCTTTTGGTATATATAAATTTTCATAGCCTAGGTGAAGTTTGGCCCTTTTGGTATTGGCCTTTAAGAATCTTGCTTCAAGCCATTCTTAGGTATATTACTTTTGGTTTATCTTCATATCCTAGGTGATATTTTGTTATATGATATCTAGTGTTCTTTGCACCAGAAAATATTATTATCTTATGAGAATATCACTCATGTTTAGGCATATATATTTGTAGACATTATAATTATTTAAGTGATATTATCAATTGACAGGTTATGATTATTTGTCATTTTATTCCTTGTAATAATTATGTAAAAATGTATTATAAATTGACAGGTTGAAGACACATGTATTAGAGGAAATTAAAGACAATGTAACATAATTGTATGAATCCAATATGCAGAGTAATTTTGACATGGTAAACACTCACAATAAGAGCATTTATGACATGCAAAAACATATTTTGATCACTGCAGATCAATCATCTATGACGAGGATAAAACCCGTCTTAAGAATATAGCCAAAAATTCGTTATGCTCATCTACAACGGGAATAAAACCCGTCTTACTTGACTGGGAAGACATTCACAAAAGGGAAAAAAGGCGCCATATATGGTACCTACTCAATTACGACGGGGTTCAAAACTTGTCTTAATTGATGATGTACACTACGACGGGTAAAAAATCCCGTCTTAATTGATGAAATGCACATCTACGACGGGTTGGTCGTAGTTGATCAATTGCGGCAAGGCTTTTTACGACGGCCCATGACAGGTCAACATCCTGTTGTAGATGTTCATTTACGAAGAGAAATAGACCATTTAAGACGGGCCATCCCGTTGTAGAAGAGCCTTTTTGTTGTAATGTCCAGGCATCCACCACCACATGGCACCTCAAAAAGCGATGATCACTAGACTCATCCTCGCCCCTACATAAGTTGCAAGCCGCCTTCACATCCATGCCCCTCCGAGCAAGGATCGACCTAGTAGGTATCGCCTTATGATTCAGTTGCCAAAGGAACATTTTAAGTTTCAGTTGAATATTCAGTTTCCAAATCTATCTCATCTTCCATGGATTCAAATCAAGAGGAATCTCGTGTGCCATCCAAGTAGCCGATTTAGTAGAGAATTCACCATACCCGGTCAGCCCCAAACAGATCGAGTCCTCCATCTCATTCAGAGGAATAGGGACGACCAAAATGATACGTAGTGCCACATCCCCAACCAGATTTGACAGCCTATCAACGTCCTACTTCCTCTCCGGGAGAATGAAGTATGCAATCCTGAGGGAAAGATCAACCTCCTCCAAATTTTGAATATCGTTGATTGTCAATCAATTTTCATTTGCACACAAATTGTGGAGCCAAAAATCGATCTTGGTACCATTACCAAATTTCCATTTAAGTCCTTTGCTAAACAATCCTCTACTATGAAGGATGGCCTTCCAAGCCCATGAATCTAACCTCTTCGATGATACGTCAATGAGGCTTCCTCTGTGAAGATATTTTACCCTCATCTGTTGCACCTAGAGGCCACACCCAAACAAAATTTTCCAGCACAGATTACACAAGAAAGCTTCATTAGTAGCTTATGTCTTCCTTAGGCCCAGTCCACCAAATTTCTTCGGCATGCACACTTTATCCCATGCCACGAGGGGAAGACCCTTGTTGGTTCATAAATCTTTCCAGAAAAAATTCCTACGAATCTTATCAATATGGCGGGCAGTGTCCTTTGGAATACGAAAGCATCGAATGGTATGATTTGGCATAGATTCAATATGCGATTGGAGATGAACTTAGATTTCCACGCAAGCAAGTTGTTGGCAGTCTTAGTCGCTAGATCTGTAAAGGTTAGCTTTGTGGGCCTCCCTTTAAAGATCGGGCACCCCAAATATTTACCACATCTCTCATGATGACGAAGCCCAAAGATACCTGTCACAATTTGCTTAGCATGGACATCTGTATTTTTGGAAAAGGTCAAGGAAGATTTATGGTAATTAATTAATTGACCTGATAATGAGCAAAATTGGTTTAAAATCGATTGTAGTCTGAAACAGGATTCAACATTGGTACGACAAAACACAAGATAGTCATCAGCAAACAAAAGGAGGCACGGGATGCGGTCCACCCGCGAGGCAATTTTAAATGCAATTCCAGCCTTAGCATCTATTGTAGAATTCCTCAGCAAATTAACTAGTGCTTCCATACATATGATAAACACATAAGGTGATAAAGGGTCACCTTGTCTAATGCCACGTGAGGGCTTAAAGAAACCACACGATTCACCATTTACCACAATAGAATTAGATACAGTAGTCACACATTCTTTAATCCAAGAGATCCACCTCGAGTGGAAGCCTAGCTTCAAAAGCACCTGGAACAAAAAATCCCATTCAATTCTATCATAAGCCTTTTACATATCCAATTTAAGAGCTACCTGTGGACATTTTTCCTCATCGTTCGGGCTTCCGAACGTCCACGTTTGGATTGGGGTGTGTTTCGGTGATTTGTGTTGGGATTTAACCTTTGAAAAAACTCTTTAAGGAAGTCTATCATATATTTCATGAATAATATTTTGTAAAATCACTTTCCCTTTACTTGTGCATTTTATGAGTCATGGAATTAAACCTTTAAGAGTGAACTTCCACTTGTTTTCAACTCTTCTAAATTTAACCCCATTTGCTCATTTAAATGTTAGGATCGGAGGAGACTGATTTATGCAAGTATTATTTAGAAATATAAGAAAGAAAACCCTAAAGTTGCATCGATACATTGTAAAACCACGTTAACCGTAGTTTATGCAGTCCTCGATATGTTTTAGTTCGAAATGGGAGTCGCCACCCGACTTTTTAAGGGAAAAGCCAAAACAAAACCAAAAGGAAAATAAAGAAAGACTCTGCCTGCGAAACCCAAGAATGGATCCGGGGGTAAGGCTACGAACTCGAAAAGTAAACTTTAAGAGTTCGCCTCTCACAAAAGGAAAGACTCTACTAAAAGTTTTAAGTGCGCTTTTGATAAGGTTTGGAAGGAAATTGAAGGAATACTTTATAGAATTATTTCATTGAATCATGCAACAAGAATGTAATATACAAGATAAACAAAAGGGTACCAATACACAATTATTTACAAGAAAGGAAGAACGCTTAAAAGCTTACATTGCTACTCTTGTTGGGAAAAACCTTGCCTAGCCTTTTGATGCTTGATGAATCCTCTTTGATGCTCTTAGAAAACTCCTCTCAAAGTGCCAAGATGATGATACAAAAGATGCTAGGAAAATGGATTAAAGAGAGGGTAGAAAGGGTGGTCGGAAAGCTTCTTTTTGTAGTTTTTGAATGTGTTTAGGCTAGGGTTTTTTTTGTGGAGTTTGGGATGAAATAGGATAGGATATGTGTTTAGGCTTTTTGTGATGGAAGAATTAGGAAGATGATGGTGGGAAAAGATGATAGAAGTAGTGGATATAAGAATGTAGGAAGGATATGGTATAGAAGTATAAGAAGAAGTAGAGAGAGTTTAGAGAGAACTGAGAGATGAGAGAATGAATTAGAGAGTGAATGAGAATGAGATGAAGTTGATAAGTGAAAATGACTTGGAGAGGAGTAGTATTTATAAGAGGAGGAGGGAGTAGAGATTCATACACATACATGCATTCACATCGTAGACTCCGGACTGTCACAGAACACTAGGCAACTAGGGGGTGCGGGCGGAGTCACCAAGGTCGACCGGCCTTCAGGCATGGGGGAGGAACCCATCTTCGTCCATGCATGCATGGACGGTGGAGTGTGAAGAGAGTTTGCCTAGGGAAGCTGCCATTCACACTGGACGGAGAGTGTATATTATTTAGCTAACTTTTTGAAGTGTTTTTGTGAGGATTCGATCTCGCGACCTCTGACACTTGCTTTTAGGGTGTGCATAGCTTCATTTTTATATAAAAATGTACTTGTAGCTAGGAAGAATCACATGTGATCATGCATGTGATTTTAGGTGAACAAAATACATGTAAATGCATGTATTTATCGAGTTGCTTTTATTTCTTCCGCTCTTATTTTTCATATCATTTATGCGTCAAAATCCCGGTGTCTACAGAGCCCCCACTTTGATTAAGTTCGACGATAGGACGCGAATCAAAGTAGTCTTGATTTGATGGACACTAGTTGGGATACGACTTTGAAATGCAAAGCCTAAGGATATGACTTTGTTGAGTGCAAAGCCTGGGGTGGTGCTCGGAAGCTGAGTCCTGTATCGCGGTTGGCAAAAATGATGCTCTACTTGAGGTGATCTCGGACGTTTGATGACATCCTACTTGATATGATCTTGGACTTTTGAGATGTCTTACTAGAAAGTATGGGCTGACACTTGGAAGCTAGGTCCTGTGTCGCGGTTGGCGAACTTGCGCCGATCGGTGATCTCGAGCAAGAATGATGCTCTACTTGATGGAGATACTTCATTGGATACGATGCCGATGGTCGTTGGAGATGTTGATTTTATGGTCTTTCCTAGTGTCAGTTCCAGTCTTTCCCGGTGTCGATGTTAATAATTGTTGGCATGTTCAATGCCGAAGGACTTCATCGATCGCGATGTCGATGGCCTGGGGGTTGAGACTTCACCGAAACTCTGCCGGTGGCTCAGGATTGGGACTGCATCGAAACTCTGCCGATGGCCCTGGTTGTCGAGACTTCACCGAAACTCTGCCAGTGGCTCAGGATTGATGATGATGATGATGATTATGATGATGATGGCAATTCAAATGCCGAGGGACTTCACCGATCGTGGCCCTTATTTTCTTGCAAATTGCAAAAATGGTTTTTGTCAGTTATGATGAATTTAAAATTTTGATCCGAAAATCTTACCTCGGATTGCGGCTACACAGCCATTGGGACTTGTTCCCTTTTGGGGAATGGGCACTTTGATCTTTGAGAAGAGCACACTCTTCTTATTGGGCACGCTTGACGTTCGGTTATGCACGGCTTTGGGAAGATGCATGCCATTGGGAAGATGACAAAGGAGAAAGAAGACAAGAGCTCCTCTTTTCCAAGGCCGACCGGCCTATGCTTGGGAAGGAATCTTTCAGCTCGTACAATGCAGCTTTTGCAGGCCATGTAGGAGACCATTCAACGCAATTATTGAAGTTAGTCTTAAAGGCCGATCGGCCTTGAGCTGGGACCAATGGTGAGCTGACACATGGCAGTAGGGGCTCACACAATTTGCCTATAAATGGGGCTTGAAGCTCGGTACTCCTTCATATCCGAGTTCTTCTTTCTCATCTTGGCTCTTATTCTCTCTCTAGAAAATCTTTTGGTTTTTTTTTTTTGGAACTTTGCTGCGAAAGGATGAATTTCTTTCGAAGGGGTCGCAGACGCGCTACTCAACCGGCGGTCCAAGAGCGTCCGTATGCGAGAACAGTCCAGCGAGAATATCCTAACAGGGATTTCACTCTGACTCAGTTGGTCTTTCGCCAAGATGAGCACGCATGGTTCTTTCGTTCTCATGACTCGGTATGCTTCTTCTAACTTCACATAGCATGTTTCATTATCGTGGTCGCTTTGCATGCTATTTACTGTAGTACTTCAAGTTGAATTTTAAAGCAACCTTAGTTACTTTGAATTTTGCTTGAAGTACTTCACACCTTAGATTCTTCTGTTGACCTCATTGTAGGAAGACTCTTTCAAGGCATGTGGGAGTATTGAAGGTGTAATAACCTTATCCTTCCATGCGAAGGTAGGTGCATTTTATTTGAGTATCGTGAGGGATGATGGTTTTGGCCCTTTTCTAGACTGCTTGAAGGCATGGAGGATTCGCAGCAAAAGAACCTACGGTCGAGCTATCGTGGAGCGTTTCTGGGATACCACGAACTCTTTCCACCTCCCGATTGGGGAGATGATGCTCACTCCTCTTGACTTTGTGATGATTACAGGTCTTAGCTGGGGCGGCCAGCTGCTGGAGTTTCGAAAGGATGTTGACCCTCGCGTTCATGCGCTTTTGAAACCCATTACCGCGTTGGCGGTACGAATTGGCGGCCTACGGTACACGCATCTGGTGGCCATTATAAAAAGTGAAGGATTTGGGAGCCTTCCTCTTCCTCAGCGTCAGTTCATTGTGTTGGTTCAATTTATCAATGCAACGATTTTTGCAAATCGCGGAGATACAATCACTCTTTCTTGGGCACATCACCTTCTGAATTTTGGCGAGGTGAGATTATTTAACTGGGAAGTTGCTGCTTGTGCCCATTTGGTCAGGGGAATGTGAGTTTCCTGCCGACCTACCGGTTGTGACACAGTGGCATGTACGAGGGCAATGGAGGGTAAGAAGCTCAACCTGGGGAGCAGCTTTTGGCGAGTCTTGGAGGTATGCTCCAGGTCTTTTCTTTTGGAAATTTTTGATGTGAAAATTTCTTCTTTGCTAAGAACCCTCCCTGGTATGCAGGTGAGGGTTTTGGCCTTTTTTCTCCCTGCAGTCCGTGGGACCAACAACGACGATCTGCGCGTTCCAGCTGCTCGGCGATGGTTAGAAGCATCCGAATACCGTCGGCCAAAATTACATTTCAAGGACTTGAATGGACTTAAGGGGATTATTGACAACCTCAGACCGATACGTCTTGCATTTTCTTTTTCGTTATCTGCCTTTTCTTCTGTCGAGCCTTTGTTGACGACTACTACTGCAGGAGGACATTGTCTGATTCCCATGGAATGGATATAACGCGGAGGACCTTCATTACGTTATACGCCTTGCAAGGGAAGCAAGCGAGCGTCGCTTGTTGTTGGAAGGTCCTTTTAGGCTCATGTTCTACTTGGGGGAACGCTTCTTCTTTCAACATACTGGGGAATGGCCTCCAAGAGTTCCCATGGATCCTCCTGAGCTCATTTTCGATAGGCAAGCTTTGGCGGTGGATGAAATGGCTCGGAAGATGGCTGGCGAACCATCGATCAATTTTATTGTGCCTACGGATGACCTGGAAGAGGCGGCTCTTCAGCATAGTGGACGCCTTGCTTTTGCCCACGTATAGTCTTTCCTCTGCTTTTCTATTAACACTGCAGACTCCCGGCATTCTAACGATGTTTGCCCTTCTGTAGCTGGTAGGATATTATGATCTTCTTCTGGACCAGCAAGTAGAGGAACCTGAGCAGGCGGGGGGTGAAGATATGCTGTTTGGATTCATCCCTCTCGTGCCTAATGATCATGAAGTGCTACAGTTCTTCGATGCAAACCCAGTAAGTCGCATGTTTGACCACCTTTTATCCTACATCATTGATTCTCATTGACCTTTTGTTTCCTTTCGTTCAGCAAGTGTATGCCCATATCCGTGTTCTGTTAAGGAAGGCATCATGGCCCGGGAGTTCATTGATCAAAACTTTGAAGATGGTCAATATTGGGGTCCGATGCCAGCTGCTGGTGATGAAGATAACGAGGCTCACTCCCATGTAAGCTTCCCACGGTCTGGGAGCTCGTCAAGACGTCCTCCTCGCCATTCATCAGCAGGAGAAACAGGTAGCAGAGGTTTTCGTGGAGATCCAGGGGCAGGACCATCTAGGCACAGGGATCAAGATCTGATGAGTGTGCCACGCGATCCCTATACCAGCTCTTCGCGACGAAGGTCTCTTGATATCCCGGAGTTCATGGTGGAAGACTGTTCTGAATCTAGTGGATTCCAATGTTCAATGGAGAGAGTGCCTAGTCCATGGGCGCCTCAATATCATGCTCAATCTATTGTCCCTTATAATCAGCCCCCTGGCTTCAGTCGGGATTATCCAGACTCTGGTTTTTATGGTATGCCTTCCAGCCAATTCCTGTCCGGTCCTTCTGGTATTCAAGATGATCCACAATCGGACTCCTTCGCTAATGCCACTGTCAGGAGTCTATTTGGTAGCGACGGTTTTCGGGGAAACTTCTAGGCATTGCGGCAAGGCTTTCCCCTTCTCTTTTTCCCTTCTTTTTTTTATGCAATGTAAAAGTAATGCCATGTAATAAAAAGAAAATGCGCAGTTAAATGCAGACTCGATTTTAGGTGATTTTGATTCTCTAAAGAAGCGATATGCAAGCCCCCATTTTTATTTGCTCTTAGGTCAACCTCTATCTGCTTAGAAGGAAGAGATCAAAGGAAAGAATAATGCACAAAGGAATTTATAATTTCCTAAACTAAGAAAAATAAGATTACATTTTTACATAAAAAAGGGAAAAGAAAAGAAAACAAAAAATAAATAAAACACGTAGCAAACCATGTTTTCTGCATGGGTGCATGCACGTAGGGGTGTGAACTCTCAAGCGAGTTCATCCCCTCTTCCTGGTGGCCGGTCGGCCTTCACACGGCGACAGACACCGTGGTTCATCCGAATGCGTGTTGCAGGGTGTTGTGTACATCCCCTTTGGTCTGACTGAGCAACCATGTACTGGGCAGAACCGAGGCTATATATAAGCATGCCTTGTTGTTGAGAATTCACCACATTATCATCTTCTCTCAGTCTTTCTCATTTCAATCATGATTTTCAAAATAAAACTCAACTCATGGATGAATACTCTCACTAAACCCGAAAAACGACTTTTCACCTACTACAACTTGTCCTTGATTTTGAGCATAAAGCAAGTGAAAATCGATTGGGTGTTTCTCAAAGCGGCCCTGACCTTTTGGGACCCTAAATCCCCTGTCTTTTGCTTCTCCTCGAACGAATTGTGCCCTCTTCCCGAAGAGTGGTCTTGTATGTGCAAATTGGATCTCTATGTTCCGCCAACAACTCCTCCTCTTACTCACAATTATCGCGAAAAAATTCGAGGAGCTCACGAACTTCAACCATCGAGCATTAGGACACATTCTAGTGGGTAACACATTCAATTTGCAAACTCTAGTGGTATTCTTTCAATCACCAAAGGCGCTTAGACTCAACCCGGCGTTACGAGTGCAAGGTTTGGTTTTTTGCATTTTAGTTGAATTTTTATTTTATCATGGTGGTTCGGGTTTTGCACCTCTCTCTCTCATCCATGTCGTAGACGAGATGTCCCGGGGTTACAATCCTGCTCCGATGATGATTGCTGAGACCCTCCTTGGCCTTGATTCATGGACCACAAAGCAAACCTTTCGCGGAAGTCCCCTCGCTCTTCAAGTGAGTATTGACACTCTTTTGTTTTTTATTTCTTTCTTTTTCTCTCTTTTTTTTCTCTGATTTTGCATGGATCATCCGAGTGGTCCATGTGGAATCATGTGTCGGGTTTTTTTTTTGTTTTGGTTGTAATATATTTTTTTTTGTGCAACCGAAATTCTCACTTCCTTCCTTCCATCTGTAGATGTGGCTTATGGAGCATTTAGACATGATCTTTTCTCCCATCACCTCTTCGGAACTAGCAAACTTTTGCCAACGCAAAAGAAAGTTCGATACTCATCGTAATTTTGATGAGTGGGTCATTTTTCTCAAGAACCGCAAGGAAATTCGTTGGTGGGTTCATTGGTGGAAGGTACCATGCTTCTCGAGCCATTCTTATAAGGTGGCCCACATCACTCTGCTTGGCCTCACGGAGCTCACATATTACTTCCCCGATCGAGTCATGTGGCAAATGGGGCATTCTTAAGATATTCCTCTTCCTCCGTGCGAGATTCCCGACCTTACCCATCTCCAAGGGTCGGTGATTGAGTCATGGCTCAAATACTGGAAGAAACTGGCTGGAAAGGAAGCACCTGCCCCTCACCGTATCTCTACTACTTCAACAGACGACTATCGTAGCTGGCTTGCTACTATTATCGGCGCTAGCCATTGGCGGGAAAGATCATCACGCTCACCTCTTCGGGGCACCCCGAAATTGAAGAGTATCATCGTGGCTAACGATCCTAGATCGGGTTCCAAATAAGAAGCGCACCCAAGAAAGGGAAAACAAGCAAGTCCAACTGAATAAGCACTAATGGGCCTATACCGACTCCGACTCAACTAGGACTAGACTTAATACTAAATAAGGAGGATGGAGAGAAAGAGATAAAATGGAAGAAATGCGCGTGCTTTATATTTTTATTATCTTGATGCTTTCCCTTTAGAAAATTAATAAAACAAAAATGTATTAAAAAGAATGTACTCCTTTTATTGATATAAGAAGTAAAGCAGTACATTTATGTTTTATAAGAGTCAGCACAAGCCATGCTCTTCTTCTTCTCGCCCTTCAAAATCACAACTTCAACTGCAACACTTTTATTCTCTCCTTTTACCTAACTTGTCTCGAAGGATTTTCAAGTTAGTCTCTCATTTTTTTTATACTCTACTTTTGCCTGGCTTGCCTCAAAAAGGTTTTCAAGTCAGCCTCTCTACAATTTTCACTTTTTTCTTTTTTTTTTCTTTTCTCTCATAAGCAAGTGGCCTATTGGCAGTTCGGTTACTTGCTTTTACAAGATAATGCATGTCTAAGTAGCTAAGGGTACCAACCCTTAGAGGCTTAAACATAATACCTCTTTAACTGATCCAAGTTCACAGGTTGGGGAAGCTTCTCTCCCTCGGGTGTGGCTAATCGGGCGGCGCCCCCTGGAGTGACAGAAATAATGACATGGGGACCCTTCCAGTTTGGGGCAAATTTGCCTCGAGGATCCTGACGTTCTGCCCTCATTTCTTGTAATACTAGATCCCGTTCTACTAAATCCCGATGTTTGACTTTCTTATTGAATGCTCGGGAAATACGACTCTGATAAAGCTGGATATTATGCAAAGCACGGAGTCGTCTCTCATACAACAACAACAACTCCTCATATCTAGCTCGGGCCCATTCGGCCTCAGGGATTTGACTTTCAGCAATGATTCTTAGAGAGGCTACGTACGGCGAGTTCGACTGGCAAGACCGCTTCCATCCCGTATACCAGAGAGTATGGTGTAACTCAAGTTGCAGTCCGAATTGACGTTCGATATCCCCATAACATGAAGGGAAGCTTGTCGGGCCAGTCTCTGTAAGTGACAACCATTTTCTTGATAATTTTTACCAGAGTTTTGTTTACAGCCTCTACTGCTCCATTGGTTTGTGGCCGATAAGGAGAAGCATGGTGATGTCAGACTTTGTACTTGGCCAAAAGAGTTGCAAACTCACCCATGAAATGGCTCCCGTTGTCACTGATCACCTCATGTGGCAGCCCGTATCTGCAAATGATGTTCCTCAGCATGAACTTGGCTACATGCTTCGAAGTGATTTTTGAGTATGAGGTAGCTTCTACCCACTTGGTAAAGTACTTCGTGGCTACCAACACATATTCATGTCCTCCTGTGCCTTGGGGTGAAATCTTCCCTATAATGTCGATCCCCCATACTGAGAATGGCCGAGGTGAGGCCAGAGTGGTCAAATAAGAGGACGGTTGATGCTTGAGATCAGCATATTCTTGACATTTCGAGCATCTTCTCACAAATTGGAGACAGCCGGATTCCATGGTCGACCAGAAATACCCTGCTCTTTGGATCTTCTTAACTAACATTCTACCGTTCATGTGTGGTCCACACTCCCCTCCGTGAGTGGATTTCATTAATTCCTTAGCTTCCTAACACACAGGAAGTTTATCCCTGTAGCAGTTTTCTTGTATAGACGATCCTGAATAATTTAATAATGAGAGACCACTAGCCGTATAGCCCTCCTAGCTCGATATCGATGCTCGACGTTCAACGGATATGAGCAATCTTTTAGGAATGCGTAAATATCAAAGTACCACACATCAGCATTGACGGTACCAATCATTAGTCGTTGATGAACCGAACATACCCTTCTTTCTACTGTCATTCCAAGAGCTTGATCCTTTTCTGGCATAGCTACCATGGATGAAAGCTTGGCTAACGCATCAGCTAGCTCGTTGTAGCCCGTGGTAGATATTTGAACTCAATATGGTTGAACTTCTCAGCTAGTTGGAACAAATGTTACTGGTAAAGTACAAAGGATTCGCTCTTCACCTTCCATACACTAGTAGCTTGAATGACGATCAGACTAGAGTCCACAAACACTCGTAGCCTTTTAATTCCCATCTCCAAGGCCACATGCATGCCCAAAATGCAGGTTTCATACTCAACAACATTATTGGTAGCCTCAAAGTCAAGCTTGAATGCTAAAGGAAAGTGTATATCCTCGAGAGAAACCAGCAGAGCTCCAGCCCTGCATCCCATCTGATTAGCAGCACCATCAAAGTATAGCTTCCAGGTTTCCTCTTCAACATGAAATATCTGTTCATCACTAAACTCCAAGCCCCCAGTATCAAGACTTCTTGTAGGAAACTCAACCAGAAAATTGGAAACTGCACGCCCCTTTATGGACTTCTGTGGTCGAAAGTGTAGATCGAACTCGGACAGCATGACCACCCATCGAGAAATCCTGCTGTTGATAGTAGGTTGTTCCATGATGTACTTGATTGGATTAAACGTCTCAATCACATACACAGTGTGTGAGAGCATATAGTGGCGAAGCTTCTTTGTAGACCATACTAATGCCAAGGCTATCTTCTCAATCTCTGAATAGCGGGACTCACACCCCAAAAATTTCTTGCTGATGTAGTAAATAGCACGTTCTAAACCATTACTTTCTTGTGCTACCATAGCACCCATAGCGCTTGAGCTGATGGTGAGGTAAAGCAACAATGATTTTCAGGAGATACGCGGGACTAGTACCGGTGGATTAGTCAAGTCAGCCTTAACTTTCTTGAATGCTGCCTGACACTGGTCATCCCATTCGTTCGTTGCTCCCTTCTTGAGCTTCTTGAATAATGGTTCACAAGTCCTTGTAAGCTTGGAAATGAACCTACTCAGATATTGGACCCGCCCTAGGAAACCACAAATCTCCTTTTCTGTCCGAGGCGGAGGTATGTCTTGAATTGCTTTGATCTTGGATAGGTCAACCTCTATCCCACGTTGACTGACGATATAACCCAGCAACTTTCCCGAAGTTACTCCAAACGCACATTTCTACGAATTCAACCTCATATTGTACTAGCCGAGCCTAAGGAAGAACTTGCGTAAGTTTGGAATATGATCTTCACGCTTTTTCGACTTGACGATCATGTTGTCAACATATACCTCAACTTCTACGTGGATCATGTCATGCAGCATGGTAGTGGCGGTACGTTGGTAAGTAGCACTAGCGTTCTTCAATCTGAAAGGCATGTCAGTGTAACTGAAAGTTCCCCACGGAGTGATGAAATATGTTTTCTCCATATCTTCTTCAGCCATTTTTATCTGGTTGTACCCAGGATACCCATCCATGAACGATAGAAGCTTGTGTCCGCAAGTATGATCAACCAAGACGTCAATGTGCGGCAAAGGAAAGCAATCCTTTGGGCTAGCTTTGTTCAGATCTCGAAAATCGACGCACATCCGAACCTTTCCGTCTTTCTTCGGCACATACACAATGTTAGCCACCCACTCCGGGAATTCTATTGTCCTGATGAACTTAGCTTCTAACTGCTTCTTGATCTCACAGTGAATTTTGTCTGACCACTCATTCTTAATTCTACGAGGTCGTTGCTGTACCGGCTTATCATTCGGGTAGAGCGGAATCGCATGTTCAGCAATCTCCCTGTCGATCCCGGGCATGTCTTCATAAGACCAAGCGAAGACGTCTACGAACTCCTTTAGAAGCGAGGTGAACTCCAGTTGCTCCTCTAGGGTTAATGATTTTCCAATTTTCAATTCCTGGGGAGTTTTAGGCGTCCCCACATTGATGGCGATGGTTTTGTTAACAGGTGCCATGTGATTCTCATGGCTATTCATGGCTTGTGTTAATCCATTAAAGTCTTTTAAAGGTTCAACATCAAATTCATATTATTAGCACAACAATTAGGGTGAAGGGAAGAAGAACAAAGATACTCAGAAACGTTCACTTCATTGAATGCAACAACGGATACAAACTTATCAAACTTGGGGCTAATCCATGCTGACTCAGACTCGATTACAGACTCACTAGTGCTCGACTCAGACTGGACCTTACAAGGTTCTCCTAACACTAGGATACATTTATTGTTAATAGCGTCAACCCAGGTCACTTTGTGGCAGTCTCCATTAGTAGAAATCATCGCTTGGGTCAAATTCAGAGTTGGACAACACAGCAACCACCGGGTCCACCTCTTTTCCTTCAAGGCTTGTGGATCAGAATCATTCTTAACGCGGCAAATTTCCTCTAACATGTTGTCCACAGCCTCTCGTTGCTGTTTTGTCTGTTGGTCCTGAAACTCAAGGTGTTCCCGGACCTTTTTCTCATGGCGAATAAGCGAATGTATGACCATATTTTGCAAGTTGTCTCTCAGCTCTTCTGAGCGTTGCTGAGTTACTCCTCTATGGTGATAGTTGTCTTCGTCATCGCTGGCCCGTATGCCATTTATGGTAAGGGCTGTTGGATCGTCAGGAACAGTAGGCACTTCCATTCTCGTAGGGCTTAGATTTGGCGGAGGAGCCGCGAGTTCAGCCCTTGCCTGATGATGCCTTCTTGACCTAGTTAAGAATGAAACACTAGGTGGAGCCTCTTCTTCCTTGTCGGACCAGAAATCATCATTAGGACCTTCTTTATACACATCCTCTTCATTATTAACCCAAATACCGTTGACAGTAAAGGCTGTCAATTCTTCAAGAAGGATTGTAGGTGCTCCTTCGTTGGTAATACATTCAGATGGATCAAAAGTGCTGATGTATGCAAGCTCCCAAAGATCAAAGTATAGAACTTACAATACACCACACAGAATCACACTTGCAATTGAGGTTTTAAAACAAAGCTAATTAGATGCAATTAGCTGAAATGGATGACAACCCAATAAGAAAATAAAAGGATAGACTTATGCTCAATCTGATACAGACACACCACAGAATGAACACAAGGGCAGGGACTTAGTTACCTCAACAGATACAGACTCACCACCATTAAAGCAAGCACAGCTCTACACACACCACTAGGCTTGCCAGCTCCAGGATATTGAAGTAGATTTGACCAATTGAGAGTTTGATGACACTCACAAACGAGAGGCTCAACTTTGGCACTCAGAATGCTATTGAAATATCACTAATTGTGTTCTTAAGCAGCTGAATACATCACTATTTATAGGTAATCTAAAGCAGTTTGATTAGAGGCCCTTAATTTAAGCAACCTGCTAATCTCCCTTCTAAGCTAGCTGCAGAACTAAACTAAATACATCATATTACATCTTAGTCTAGCTAATATCATCCGGATACAATTGAAAATGAAAAGAAAAACAAAGCTTGCTTCTGATTGGACCAAACTCCCAAGGGTTGGCAATTTCAGCCAATCAGAGCATTTCCTAGCTGGGGGGTAAAACTAAGTTATCTCAGTAACTTTCCCGGGCTTTCTTAAACTAGATATAACCTCAATAGCTTAAGGAAGGCTGGAGAAGACTTAGTTAACCCTCATTGTAACTGTATCAAAATAAGTTAGCCACAGGACTGGGATTCTGGAAAAACTGATAAGAGACAACCTTGCAGGGTTGCTTGTTCTGGTGCCTGTAACTTGATGCTTTCTTACTCGATCATGCTGGGACTTGACTTGCCCTTAGTAAATGCATGTCAAGGAACAAAAAACTCCTGGGGAACTTGTGCTAAATCTCACTCAATTCATAGATACAGAATTGAGAAAGAGGCCTGCATGGACTGTTTGTGCTGGGAACTGAAATTGACCTGGATGGCCAATGCTGGTGGGATGAGTGGTTGTGCCGGCCAGGACTTGCCTTACCAAGGTGTAGCAAGTCTGGATGGATGAAGTTGGTGGGCTGGTGGTTGCTGTAGAACTCCTAAACTGCTGTTGAGCTGGATGGAAGCCTGCTGTTTCTACTAGAAATGTTCCAACAGTTGCTGAGTATGGTTTGGCAAGGCTTGTGGCTGTTATTGCTGATGCTGAAGCTGCTGCATGATCTTCCTTGGGTGATAAAGATGATGAAGAAGTTGCCCGCGGTCTTTGCCTTCGAATCATCTTCCTCCTCCGATCTAAATTGGCCGTGACACTTGAGTCATTCTTGACTTGCTGGATGGTCTCCATCATCCTCCCCAGGTTGAGGAAAGTTTGTCCTCAAACTTGGAAGGTCTTCATGTGCTGGAAAGTAGGGCCTTAAGTCTGCTATGTTGAAAGTGGCACTCCCTCTATAGTCTTCTGAAAGATCCAATCTGTAGGCATTGCCTCCTATTTTCTCCAATACTTCAAATGGGCCATCAGCTCTTGGAACGAGCTTTCCTTTCCTCTTTGCTGGGAACCTTTCCTTCCTCAGGTGTATCCACACTAGGTCTCCTGGCTGGAAAACCACCTTTCTCCTGTGCTTGTTGGCTGAAGTAGCTGTTTGCTCAGTGTACTTGATGATTTTCTCTCTAACCTGCTGATGAAGCTTCTTGATATTCTCTGCATGTGTACCTGCTTCATAACTGAACTTTACAGAATTTGTTAGTGGAGATAAATCCAAAGGAGTGACAGGATTTTTCCCATATACCACCTGAAATGGGGAAAGGCCAGTTGCCTTTGAAGGGGCTCTATTGAATGCAAATTCAGCATAGGGCAAAAGAGTGTCCCATCCTGTTTTATTTGTGTTTATCAGTGATCTCAATAGAGTTCCTAGTGTCCTGTTGGTTACCTCTGTCTGCCCATCAGTCTGTGGATGGCATGCTGTGCTATATTTGAGCTTTGTGCCTAACTTCTTTCAGAGATTCACCCAGAAATGACTCAAGAATTTGGCATCCCTATCAGACACCATGCTTTTAGGGATTCCATGAAGTCTCACCACTTCTTGGAAGTATAGCTCAGCTACCCTTACTGCATCATTGGTTGTATGGCATGGAACAAAATGTGCCATTTTGCTGAATCTGTCTACCACCACCATTACTGAATCTTTTCCCCTTTGTGATCTTGGCAGACCAACTATGAAATCTAGGCTCACATCTTCCCAGGGGCTTGTTGGGACTGGCAATGGAGTGTACAACCCTTGAGGTAGACTGTGGCTCTTTGCTACTTGACACACTGCACACCTTTTAACCCAGTGCTCCACATCTTTTCTCATTTTGGGCCAACAGTAATGCTCCTTTAGCATGAGAAGGGTTTTCTCAATGCCAAAGTGACCTGCTAAACATCCTCCATGGATTTCTGAGAGTAGTAACTCCCTGAAACTGCTCTTAGGTCTGCACAATCTTGCTCCCTTGAAAAGAAACCCTTGATCTATATGATACAGACTTTGGGGGTGTTCTTGGAACTTTTGGAAAATCTCACCAAAATCCTAATCTTCTTTGTACAAGGCTTTGAACTGCTCAAAGCCAAGTACCCTTGCATCTAGGACCTGCAGTAACAAATATCTCCTTGAAAGAGCATCAGCTCCCTTGTTCAGCTTCCCTGACTTGTGATGGATCATGAAATGGAACTGTTGCATAAACTCTACCCAAGCAGCATGCCTGGTGTTGAGTTTGTGCTGCCCTTGAATGAATTTCAATGCTTCATGATCATTGTGCAATATGAACTCAGCTCCAATTAGGTAGTGCCTCCAGTGTTGTAGAGCTCTTATGATAGCATAAAACTCTTTATCATAGGGGCTGTATCTCCTCTTGGCATCATTCAATTTCTCACTGAAGTAGGCAACAGGTTTGCCTTCTTGGGTCAGGACTGCTCCTATGCCAACACCTGAAGCATCACACTCTACTTCAAAGACCTTAGAGAAGCTTGGTAAAGCTAGAACTGGTGCTGAAGTAAGCTACCTTTTAACTTCTTCAAAGGCTCTTTGTGCTGCTGGAGTCCAAGAGAAACTTTTGCCCTTCACTAGCTCTGTCATAGGGGCTAGGATGGTGCTAAAATTCCTCACAAACCTCTTGTAAAATGAAGCTAAACCATGAAAACTTCTAATTTGCTGAATTGAACTGGGAATAGGCCACTCCCTGATTGCCTTGACCTTTTCCTCATCCACTTGTATACCTGTTGTTGTCACAATGTAGCCAAGAAAAGAGACTTGGCTTGCAAAGAATTGACACTTCTTTAAATTCCCATATAGCTGCTCCCTGCTCAATATCTCCATCACATTCTTTAAGTGGTTAACATGCTCCAATTCAGATTGACTGTAAATAAGTATGTCATCAAAATAGACAACAACACACTTACCAATCAATGGCTTTAGAACTTGATTCATTAGCCTCATGAATGTAGATGGTGTATTGGTCAGGCCAAAAGGCATGACTAACCACTCAAATAACCCTCCTTTGGTCTTGAAAGCTGTCTTCCATTCATCTCCTTCACATATCCTGATCTGGTAGTAGCCACTTCTCAGATCAATCTTGGAAAACACCACTGAGCCATGCAGTTCATCAAGCATATCTTCAAGCCTTGGGATTGGATACCTGTACTTAATAGTTATCTTGTTAATAGCTCTACACTCAATACACATTCTTTGACTGCCATCCTTCTTAGGTACCAATAAGGCTGGTACTGCACAGGGGCTCAGACTCTCCCTTATCATACCCTTCTCCAATAATTGATCAATCTTTCTCTGAATCTTATTGGTCTCAGCTGGGGTCATTCTATAGGCAGGTTTGTTGGGTAAAACAGATCCTGGAACAAGATCTATTTTGTGTTGTATGTCTCTCTTAGGGGGTAGGCCTGGGGGCATCTCTTAAGGAAAGACATGTAGATACTGGTTTAGGATAGGCTGAAAAAGGAGATGGTTATTTTGTGGGGGTAGGTCTTCCTCAATGTCAAGCAAAATGAGTCCACTTTGTTCACTGAACTCATGTTGTTCAGCTGTCAAAAGGACATCAAGAGTAGGCTCAACAATAAGGTTTTTACGTCTTTTTGTGAGCTGGGATGGTCTAAGAGGGGTAAGGGTGACCTTTTTGTGGCTTAGGCAAAGGGAATATGTATTTGCCCTCCCATCATGACTAACAGATCTGTCATACATCAAAGGCCTTCCTAACAATAGGTGACAGGCATCCATAGGAATCACATCACACCAAACTTCATCCCTATAAGCTGAACCAATTGAGAAATTAACAAGGCATCTAGAAGAAATCTTGATACCTTTACTTTGGTTCAACCACTGTATGGTATAAGGGGCTGGATGAATGCTGGTAGCCAAATTGAGCTTCTTCACCATGGTTTCAGAGGTTGCATTGGTGCAGCTGCCTCCATCAATGATCAAGGAGCAAATTTTCCCACCAACTGTGCACCTGGTGTGGAAAATATTCTCCCTTTGCTCTGCTGCTTCATCTACTGCTGAACTTCTCAAGATCCTCCTGATCACAAGCATCTCTCCTTCATCAGGTCCTGCTTCAACCTCCTCCTCATCATAGATAGGGTCTCCATGGGGCTCTTCATACTGCTCTTCCTCATCAAAAGGTTTAGGATCAAGCAAAAGGGCTGCTTGAAACTCAGCTAATGTGACTCCTCTCCTGTTGGGACATTCAGATGCTATATGCCCAAGTCCTTGGCACCTGAAGCATCTTCTTTCTGGGTAGGCTTTGCTAGCAGGGGCTGGGGTTCTTTGTGGGGCATTTTGTGGCTGATTTTGTGGGGGTCTTGGGGCTGGATATCTGGCTTGAGGTGGGGGTAAGGGTGGATAGGCTTTTTGTGGGGGAATATAAGGCTTGCTGTATGGATTGGGTTTGGTTTGAGTGTAAGGCTTGGCTGGGTACCTGCTGCTGCTATAGTCCTTTGCTCGAGCTTTCTTCTGCTGCTTCACTTTGTGAGCCAATGAGCTCAGCTCATCAAGGGAATCATAGACCTGCAGCTCAACAATGTTCCTGATACTCTCATTCAAACCTGCAAGATATATGATATAAGTTTGCACTTCATTCTCTTGCATGTTACATTTCCAAAGCAAATGCTCAAACTCTTTTGTGTATTCTTCCACAGATTTGCTGCCTTGCACAAAATGCTGCAACTTGAAGTAATTCTCTTTCATGTAGTTGTCTGGAAGGAATTTCTCCTTCAACTTCTGTCTCATCTCTCTCCAAGTGCTCACCCTGTCTTCTCCAATCTCCACTCTCCTCTTCTGCAGATTAGTCCACCAAGTCGAGGCATATTTCTTTAGTTTTAAAGCTACTAACTTCACCTTATTCTCTTCTCTAACCTCCTTCAAGTCAAAGACCCTCTATACTGTCTGTAACCAATCTAGGAAAACATCAGGGTCTAACTCTCCTGCAAACTCAGGTATTTCAATCTTGAAATCAAGCTTTTCAACCCTCCTGTCTTCTCTTCTTATTTCTCTTTCACTTCCACTATTCTCCTCAGGTTCACTGATCCTAGGTGATCTCCTAACTCTCCTCCTTCTTCTGGGTATAGGCCTCGGACCTCGACCTCCTCTCCCTGTCCTACTAAAAGGATTCTCACCTTCTCCTTCCTTCATCTCATCATCAGTCTCCTTATTCAACTGATGTCTATGCAATCTCATATAATAATTCAACTACTCACTCAAAAATTTCATTTTTTGTTCTACTTCTTCCTTCTCTTTCAGAGTTTGTTCTAAGACTTCCTGTGGTGTTTTACTAGTTCCGGCCATTTTATTAAAACAAGCAAACACACTCCAAGAAAGAACACAATGCTCTGATACCAAGAGGATGTATGCAAGCTCCCAAAGATCAGAGTATAGAACTTACAATACACCACACAGAATCACACTTGCAATTGAGGTTTTAAAACAAAGCTAATTAGATACAATTAGCTGAAATGGATGACAACCCCATAAGGAAATAAATGGATAGACTTATGCTCAATCTGATACAGACACACCACAGAATGAACACAAGGGCAGGGACTTAGTTACCTCAACAGATACATACTCACCACCATTGAAGCAAGCAAGCTCTACACACACCACCAGGCTTGCCAGCCTGGATATTGAAGTCGATTTAACCAATTGAGAGTTTGATGACACTCACAAACGAGAGGCTCAACTTTGACACTCATAATGCTATTGAAATATCAGTGATTGTGTTCTTAAGCAGCTGAATACATCACTATTTATAGGTAATCTAAAGCAGTTTGATTAGAGGCACTTAATTTAAGCAACCTGCTAATCTCCCTTCTAAGCTAGCTGCAGAACTAAACAAAATACATCATATTACATCTTAGTCTAGCTAATATCATCCGGATACAATTGAAAATGAAAAGAAAAACAAAGCTTGCTTCTGATTGGACCAAACTCCCAAGGGTTGGCAATTTCAGCCAATATGAGCCTTTCCTAGCTTGGGGGGGGGGGGGGGGGTAAAACTAAGTTATATCAGTAAATTTCCCGGGCTTTCTTAAGCTAGATATAACCTCAATAGCTTAAGGAAGACTGGAAAAGACTTAGTTAACCTCATCAGAATCAGACAAAATAAGTTGGCCAGGATCGATTCTGAAAACTTATAATGCATAACCTTCAAGGGTTGCTTGTTCCGTGCTCAGAACTTGATGCTTTCTTACTCGATCATGCTGGGAATTGACTTTCCCTTAGAAAATGCATGTCAAGGAACAAAAAACTCATGGGGAACTTGTGCTGAATATCACTCAATTCATAGATACAAAATTGAGAAAGAGGCCTGCTTGGACTGTTTGTGCTGGGAACTGAAATTGACTTGGATGGCCAATATTGGTGGGATGAGTGGCTGTGCCGGCCAGAACTTGCCTTACCAAGGTGTAGCAAGTCTGGATGGATGAAGTTGGTGGTGGTGGTCAGTAGAACTCTGAACCGTTGAGTGGATGGAAGCCTCTCTTGTTTCTCGGAAATGTTCCAACAGTTGCTGAGTGTGGTTTAGCAAGGCTTGTGGCTGTTATTGCTGGTGCTGAAGCTGCTGCCTGATCTTCCTTGGGTGATAAAGATGATGAAGAAGTTGCTCGTGCTATTGCTGTTGCTGAATCATCTTCCTCCTCCTGATCTAAACTGGTTGGTGACGCTTGAGCTGTTGCTGGACTTGCTCGATGGTCTCCATCAAGTGCCCTCTCCCATAAAGATAGCATGATTTGGGAGATGATTGCTTTTGTTATTGGGTTTATTTGCAGCTTTAGGCATTGGCAAAGCCCTAGGACGGATCATCTTTTCAATTTAATTTTTAAGCACCTAGCATCGCTCAGTGTCATGGCTTCTGGTCCAGTGGTACTTGCAGTAAGCATTGTTGTTCCACCCCGGTCCCTTAGGGTCCGTTTGGACCTAGGAAAACAGGATGAAAAAAATTTCGTGGAAAAAAAAATTAGGAGGAAAAAAGTTTTGGGGTAAACCCTAAATTTTGAAGGAAAAAAAATTGATTTTCTATTCAATTTTCTTTTCCTTGTTTGGTTTGAGGAAAAATACATGGAAAAATAAAATTTGCAAGAAAACTTGTAAATATCAAGTTTCATTTTTTTAGATCATATGATGTGATGTCGGAGCGAAAGAGAGAGTTAAAGAGAGAGAGAGAGAGAGAGAGAGAGAGAGAGAGAGAGAGAGAGAGAGAGAGAGAGAGTAACAAAGAGAGAGAAAAGAGAGTTAGAGAGAGAGAGCGCAATAGAGAGAGAGAAGAGAGAGTTAGAGAGAGAGAGAGAGAGAGAGAGAGAGAGAGAGAGAGAGAGAGAAGATAGTAAGAGAGAGAGAGAGAATAGATAGTTAGAGAGAGAGAGCGAGAGAATAGATAGTTAGAGACTAGAGAGAGAGAGAGAGAGAGAGAGAGAGAGAGAGAGAAGAGACTTAGAGAGAGAAGAGAGTTAGAGAGAGTGAGAGAGAGAGCAGAAAGAAAAGAGACTTAGAGAGAAAGAAGAGAGAGTGCGCGAGAGAAAGAGGGAAGAGAGTTAGAGAAAGAGAGAGAAGATACATAGAGAGAGAGAAAGAGAGAAGAGAGAAGAGAAAGAGCGAGAGAGAGACAGAGAGAGAGAGAGAGAGAAAAGAGTTAGAGAGAGAGAGAGAAGAAAGTTAGAGAGAGAGAGAAGAAAGTCAGAGAGAGAGAGAGAGAGAGAGAGAGAGAGAGAGAGAGAGAGAGAGAAGAGAAGAGAGTTAGAGAGAGAGAGAGAGAGAGAGAGAGAGAGAGAGAGAGAGAGAGAGAGAGAAACGAGTTAGAGAGAGAAAGAGACGAGTTAGAGAGAGGATGAAAAGAAAGATTGGCTTTGATCAAAAATTTTTCTCCCATCTTTCCTTTCATTTTTGAAGGGAAAATTTTTTATTCATTGTTACTCCAAATTTTCTATGCAATTTTCCAACTATTTTTTTTTCCATTCCTTTTTCTTCAATCCAAACAAAGGAAAGATTTTCATTTTCCAAAATAATTTTTTTTCCATGTTGTTTTCCAAGGTCCAAACGGACCCTTAGTCTCAGGTTCTGGTCTAGGTACTGGTAACTGGATTTTGTTTGATTTTAGCAATCTGTCCAAAGCTTCTGCATAAGTCATGTCAAGTGGGGTATATGAATCGTACTAGAAGTAGGTTGTCTTCGGAGGCGGACCACGATTCACATTCTGTAGAATGTTTGTCTCAGCCACCTTAGGAGCATTGGTGGTCCTCCTTCCCACAGTATTTCCCTTCTATCTTTGGGACACGACAACCCTTTCTTTGCATGCCTCTAGCTTAGGACATAATTTCTTCAAGTACTCAAAACTCTCGACCACATGAAAATCTAATCGTTGCGCCAGGCTTGGTTTACCCCACGGACAAATGTGTCCAACTGCATTTTTGTGGGAATGATGCTAGTCACCTGAGATAGCTTAGCATGCCATCTCTCATAGTAGGCTGTGAATGACTCATTTTCTCCTTGTCGGATAGCCATAATGTCTGACAGGGTCACCTATCTTTTTAAATCTTACTGTAATGCTCGATAAATGCCCTACGTAAAGCAGTCCAATCTCCTCGCACCTCCAGAGGAAGAGTATAATACCAATTCAACGCCTCATCATTCAGCGATGATGGGAAGACTTGCTTGTAATGATTGGTAGTGACACCTCGAAGTGGCATCACTCGGTTGAACTCCCACACATGATGGGTTGGATTCTCAGATGGGTAGAACTTTTTCAGCGGAATGTCCATCTTTCCCACTATATTAGCATTGATTTCAGCAGGTGGTTCGAACTCAATGAACTGATTGGTGAAGGTTGGCATCTGGCTCACAACATCCTTGAACACATTCAGCTGAGCCTTTATGTCTTGAATGACCGGGTGTAGGGCCCGCGACCCTGGAGGGCACGGTCCCCCGCGGAGTGTCGATTCGACGTAGGGTTGCTTATTGGTCCTAGGGTACAAATTTTAACAGTTTCCTTTAAGGTATAAAACGTTTTCCGTGCACTTTAATGTTAAATCGGGCCAACTCCTTTACGGAATTTCAAGATTAATATCCATTCAGGAATGGCCCGTGAGCCCGATGTAATTGGAGATCCACGCGGATTTCCCAGATTACTCGAGGCCCAGGTCCATTCTGAATGGGATATTGGTCACTAGACATCAAAAGGGTGTACTGGGCTGGCAAACTGGCCCAAAATCCGCGAGGACTTTCTAGCCAACATGCACGGCCCGGTCCACCATTTTATGTCCAACGACCTATTGTTAGAATCGATCGGGCGCCCATCGACGAAAAACCACGCGGATTTCTCACACGACGAGAAATCCACGCTGGTTTCGACACGATTCCAAACATCGACCGAAATCCTTGCGGATTTCTGAACGGTGTTCTGGGCCGACTTTCCTGTTCTGGTTAAGGGTACTGAAACCGGAGCGAAGTGCTAGGCCTGAAAAACATTAATTTGCATAAAAATAAAAGGAGTCGCCAGTTAATTTTCAATAAAAATTAACAAAAACAAAAAAATGACTCCGGTCTCGAACCAAAATTCGGATCCGGGGGTAAAGGTATCGATGTAGGGGGATGCCCTTGCATCGTCCGCCGTAGCGGCCCTTACTGGGTCAAGTTTATTAAGAGAAAAAAAAGGTAAAAAAAAAAGGTTGTCACTCTGAATAATAAAAAAAACACATGCATAGAACTTTTAATAAAGTTTAAACAAGTTCGAAATTTAAATTACAGCGGGCGGGGTGATTAAACTACATTTTTACAATTTGATCTACTAATTACGAAAACTGAACAAAAAAAAACACGAATGAAGGCGCCCTACCGAGCCTTCGTAAATCCGCGCAACTCCCCAAAGGTATCCGAAAATTTCCACCCAGAACTGCTCAGAATTGCAGAAGTATGGTGCAGAAATCCGCGTGGAATTTCAGCAATTGGCTCTCTCGCTTTGGTTTCTCTCAGAATTCTCTCTGCTTTTTCCTTTTTTCACCCCCTTTCTGCAGGATCCACGCGGATCCTTTTATAGGCAAAGGACCAGTAGCGGCTTCGGAATCTCACGCCTCCTGGAAATCCGCGTGGATTTCCCCATTTCCCGGTAGTGCGGTTTAGCGGTTAGCGTCTGCTGAGAAATCCGCGCGAGACTGCTCAGGATCCGGATTGACCCGAAAACCGGATCCGCCAGGCTCTGGGCTTACCCATGGATCCCCCCCGGTGAGAAATCCGCGTGATCCCATGGACTGACCCACGGTACATTTTTGCCCCAGTTTCGTAAATCCGCGTGGACCCAGTACGTTTTGGCCCTGGCTTTGCAAATCGGTGTGGACCCAGTACATTTCGACCCTGACTTTTGCAAATCCGCGCAATTCTAGCCCTAAATCCGCGCAATTCTGGCCCAAGGTCATTTTTAGCCCTGGCTTTGTAAATCCGCGTGAGTCCGCCATTTTTGGGCCTAGCTTGCAAAATCTGCGTGGCACTGATGCAATTTTGGTCCGACTGTATTTTGTGTCTACAGTTAGCCCCCACTTTGACTGAGTCTGAATAAGACGAAAGTCAAAGTATATATCTTGAAAAGAACGTTGTAGTTAACTGGAGGTAGTCCAATTGTTAACTTCAATTGCTGGATATTGTCCAGGCTGAGCTATCCAAGGGTAGCTTGAATATCAGAAATTTGACCGGAGGTAGTCCGATGCTGGTTCAGGTGCTGGATATTGTCCAGGCTTTAATACTCAAGGGTAGCTTGAGGATTTATCCGGAGTTAGTCCGTTGCTAGCATGGTTGCTGGATATCGTCCAGGCTTGATATGTTTTCTCCTGAAAAGGACAAATTTTGTAAGTATATGACGGATAGAATAAAATAAAATAAAAAAATAAAAAAGTAATAAAAATAAAAAAAGGAAAATAAAATGAAAATAAGATAAAATAAGATGAAGGTAAGACAAGAATACTCCCCTTCCATTTATGTCCACCATCCATGCATTATCTTCATTTATGTCTAACCCTTATTCACTTTCTTCTTTCAACCACTCACACTCTCTTTCTCCATCAAAAAGCAAATCTGCGTGGCTCCCCAACCCTTCATATCTTCATCTTCAACCTTGTGCTCAAGCTTAGGGATTTGCAGTTTTCAGCAAAAACCCGCGTGATTCCCCATATCCCCGGCTATATCCGCGTGAACCCAAGCAAAATTGCAACCGGGTAAGTTCTGTTGTTTGGTCTCTCTCTTCTTTTTTTTTTGAACTTGAGCTAGAGCTACTTTTTTTTTTTTGAACTTGAGCCTCAAAGCCCAGATCCGCGAGGAACCTCAAAAAAATCATGCTTAAATTTTGGCATTTTTGTGTACTCAGATCCGCGCGGAGCCTAAAAAAATCTGACTGTTTTGAGCTGCCAAAGAAATCCGCGAGGAGTTGCGCTTGAACCGGGCTGAATTTGAGCTGGATTAGAGCTGAACTTTTGCCAAAATCCGCGTGATTCCAGGCCGTAGCTCAACAGGTAAATGCATCAAAGCTGAACTTGAATTTACACGTTCAAAAGTGCTGGTTATATCTAAGCTATATTTATAATTTGAGCTGTACCGTGGCTGAAATCCGCGTGGATTTTAGTGGCGGTTGAGAACTTTGAGCTTCAAAATTTCAAGTACTTTGTGAAATCTGCGCGCAGTTAAACATTTTTGTTGCATTTTAGTGGCAAAAATCCGCGTGAATTTCATTTGCAAATGAGTCGTTTTTGCTCTTGTTTTGTTACTGAAATCCGCGAGGATTCCAACTGCAGTTGAGAATTTTTTCCTGTTTTGTTGCTGAAATCCGCGTGGACCCCAGTTGCAGTTGGGAATATTTGCTCTGTTTTGTGGCTGAAATCCGCGTGGACTCCAGCTGCAGGTGGGAATTTTTGCCCACGTGATACCCAGCCCGTGGTAAGGTTAAAACGGGTTCTTTGAGCTTTTTGTTTGGGCATGTCATAAAATTATGTTTGAAAAATTTAATGTGTGTTGGGTGACAAATCCGCGTGGATCCGACCCAACCCGTGCATACGCTGTCAAGTCTTGAACTTGAATCCAATAAGATTAAGTTTTGGACATCCCACTCGCTTTTGCTGCTGGATCCGCATGGAGCTCCACTAAGCCGGGCCAAACAAAAATTTACTTGGCTCAAATCCGCGCGGACCTCCGCTGTTCTGAGCAGTTTTTTTTTTTTTTTTAAATCCTCGTGGACCCTTGATAACTCTGGTACAAAATTTCCATTTTGTCAAATCTGTATTGGCTTTGCTCAACTTGGGAAATTTTTCTTCATTTTGTCTCCAACTTATTTTCTTACTTTGCTCGAGCATTTGAGAAGTTTACGCTTGAGTTGAGTATTGCTTGCGGTATGCCTTCGACAAAACCCGGGAAATACCACCCTAAGAAAGCGGCGTGGGCTACTGACATAGCCCAAAAGGGCAACATGAGCAGGGAGTGGGCCGGTCCTGACCAATGGGACGGTCATGACCTCTTGTATTGTCGAACCACCCACATTTCCCATTATGCGACACAAATCCCGGTATGTAACTTTCTTTACCCATTATGGTGTTAAGCTGACAATTCGTAGGTTTTTTTTATCGGGTATTGTGTTACCTTGCAGGCGGATAACATCCAAGCCTGTGGGGCTATAGGGAAAGTGATGAAATTGCTAGACGAGCTGGAGCAGCTAGACTATCCAGCCAAAGACATTATCCGAGATGCTGGACTTGGTCATTTGCTCAGCGCTCTGCATGCCATGCGAGAACCTACTGGCCACTGTGTCGTGCGTGCATTAAGTGAACGGTTTTGGGATACAACCAATACCTTTCACTTCCCCGAGTACGAAATGACCATCACCCCTTTGGATTTTGCTATGATTACCGGTCTATCTTTTGGTGGTGATCCCCTGTATTACTCCGATGTTTTGGGTCACGACAAGGCCCAGCAATTGGCTCTGTTTGGTCCAATAATGGCTACTGTGCATGACAATCGAAGTTTCAGATACTCTGTTCTTTTCGACGAAGTTCAGAAGGGCAACTTCTGGGACGAAGTTTATACTGATGCTCAGAGGCGGCGAGTGATACTTGCTATCTTCTTATGCACCACCATCTTCGCAGAACGCGGTAGTCGGGTTTATTTCCATTATTTAGGGAATCTAGAAAATCTAGATAACCTACATAACCTTGCTTGGGGAGCCGCGGCTTACACATGTCTCTTTCGTGGACTCCGTTCTGGGGTGCGGGTCCCCAAGTCAAAACTTGAGTAGAACAACACCTATCTTTCTGGCTTGTGGAAAGTCATTGAGGTACCTCTCTTCTTTTATCCTTCATCCCCTCATTGTAATTCAAGTACTAAACCTTCCTTTCCCGCAGATTTGGTGTTATGAGTACTTTGAGGGGCTTTCTCCCAAGTCTACTGCTGGGGATGTCTTCCCAATCGCTCTTCGCTGGGGGAGTGATGATTTGTTGGAGAGAAAGCGTCGGGTAGAGCATCTGGAGCTCTTTCGTGGCCTACTGAATAATCCCGGACAGGTATGACCTCTTCCTTTCTTTTCTATCCTATCCTTGAGGTCATTAAATTATCAACTAACCCATATTCAGTGTGCCTTGAACCCTTGGGCTGCCTACGAGGTTACGGAAGACCAACTTCCAGATCTCGACATCCTTCAAGAGATCAACTGCCGGAGGGTCCTATTTGAAGGCCCTTTCACTTTCATCTGGTATTGTGGCGAGAGGGTAACCCACCAATGTATGCATGTATGGCCTCCTCGGGTGCCAGTAGATCCCCCAGCGAAAATGTTCTATCCTCGCTCTTTGACCTTTGAAGAGCTCGAGGTCAACCTTATGGGGATCCCCATTGGTCATCTGCTCCTCATGGGTGCCGACTATGTAACCTCCATTCGACCGCGCCTTATGGGGCCCATGGTAAGTACAACGATGATCTATGCATTCATGTTTTCATACTGTGGCTAATTTGATTAACCTGCAGGATACTGGAACGCCAGAGGTTCCTAACCCTCTTGGTTTGAGGCGTCGAAGAAGAAATTGTCCCGAGCTTCCTTTGTCCTCAAACAGTCCTGGCGTAAGACTCTTACTTTTATTATAACGAACAACTTTTACTCTTGCTATCCCTGAATTTGACTTTGTGAAACGAAATTTCTTGTAGTGGAGTCGGGAGCAAACCATGAAGGCTATCGCTCTCATCTACGGCCTTTGCGACGAGCTCCAAGATATGAGGCGACGATTTCGGCGTCGCATGGGTTTTGGACCTCGCCGCGGCGGAGGCGGAGGTAGAGGGCACCACCCTGGTGGGGGGCGTCATCATCATCACGGTAGGGGCCATGGAGGTCACGATGCCAATGACGATGATGAAGATGATGATGCTCATGATCATGACCTAGGCGGAGGAGGAGCCATACCCATTGCTTTTTATGCACAGGACGACAATCATCATCCCGGCGATGATGATGAAGAGGAGAGTGACAACGGTCAGGACATTGACTTGGGAGGAGGAGGCTTTTATACAACACCTGGCGCGGGTCCTTCGAGTAGTAGTGGTGGAATGACTGCCTATGGATCCCAACTCCATAGTTATGTTCCCAATATCCCAGTAATTCCTGAAGATGAAGCTGAACATTCTGCCGGATCCTCTAGTAATATGGGTTTTATATCTGCTCAAGGATCATCTCGAACACGCGCCTATGGGAGATGTCTTAGCGAAAGTGATGCTTCGCAAGCCTCTGACACTTCTGCCTTGGAGCAACTGTTTGGTAACATGTCTATTTCCCGAGGATACCCCGACTACTCTCAACAGAGCTGGTCGCATGATGTTCATCGATCGTCTGTGGACTTTAAGGACGTCCCCCCAGAGACTCCTATTCCGGCCACCACTAGCTTCTTCGACTCGTCTTCTTCATACTTCTTGGGTAAGGAGGAACTGGTCAAGAAAGAATATGACGACAATTGGAGTCTAGCTCCAGTTTTGCAGGCTCCTGTTTTGCAACGGCATTACCCGGGCTCTTTCCATGTTGATGAATCCGGGCGAGTTCATTCTTATGACACTCCCAGTTCTTCGTGGAATGAAGAACCCACCGCTGTAGGATATCAACCAGATTCGACTCAACCCTCTTCCTCTTGGGCAACTGATGGATGGAACTTCTTCACTGGGCAAGATCCTGCTCCCCTACCGGGCCGACGCTTTGGTTTCTCGGGCCCAGAATATATAGACTTGGTTTCGGATGAGGGAGATGACGATTGAGGAATTTTCCATGTATAATGCTTAGACTGTTTCTTTCTTTTTTTTTTTTTTTGAACCCATGAACTATCCTAGACGCAAACATTGATGCAAATGCTAATGTATGAATGCTTTTTTTTTTGTTATTATTGTAACTATTATAAAAAAAAAAACTAAGACTACATGCGATGCAGAACGAAACAATTAAGACAAGACGCTGAGCTGTGGTCAAAACAAGGGTTGATTTCTATGAAAATTGTCGGAAGCAAATAACTTGATTACATCAAAATTTATATAACTAGCCTCCTTGCAAACAAATAGCTCGGGCTTTTAATCCCAACAACTTCGACAAATCTGCGAGAATTAGCATAGCCTTAACTCTGACCGCAAATTTGTGTGAACCCAAGCAATGGCCACAACTTTGACAAATCCGCGTGGATCCCAGTCCGACCCGTGTTTTGGCCTAAACTGCAAAATCCGAAAAAATCCGCGTGGATTCCAGTACTTGGCCCAAAATCTGCAAAATCCGCGTGGATCACAATACTTGGCCCAAATTCTCCTCAGACCCGCATGGGCCAACTTGCTGACAAATCCGCGTAGATCCTAAATCTGTACAACTTCCACTGCGATCCAAAACTTATCCCACTTGAATTGCCAACCGAGTCTTTGATTCTCATATGGACTGGTACTCTGCAAATCCGGATGGACTTTTACTACAACCAAAACACTGCATGCGGACTTCCGCCCTATAAAATCCGCGAAGATCCACCTCCTATATCATCACGAATTTCCCCTACATCTGTCTTTTGGCTTGGCCAATTCTCCAAAATCTGCGTGAGACCCACGTTACTACCCAAAATATGTCGTTCCAGAAAGAGTTAGAACAATGGATGCTCTCCCTTCCGTATGCTGAAATAGAAGAATTGAAGAGATACAATCTTCATACCCTAATTAGCCTAAGGCAAGTGAGGATTATGTGGGATTTCTTGAGGGCCGCTGCTAAATTCTGGGACCCTGAGTTTCACCTATTTAGGTTTGGGGAGAAAGAACTGTGCCCTCTCCCTGAAGAATTCGGTGCAATACTAGGTTTCAAATTCACTTTGACACCCGTAATCCCGACTTCTTCTAGGAATACCGCCCCTAGGTATACCTCCCTTCTTGGCCTAGAGAAAGATAACCTAGAAAGGATTTTAGAAGGTGAAAGGGTAAACTTTCTGCCTTTAATTTCTTCACTCAAAAGAAGTGACAACGTTGAGAGAAGAACTAGGGCTTTAGTTCTGTGTTTGTTGGGAGGATTCTGTTTCTACCATGGTGGTACAAATAGCGGTACGGCTTCGCTAATTAATATCAGCGAGAGCCTCCGTTGTGATCAAAATCTAGCACCCATGATAGTAGCTGAAACCATCTTGTGCCTGGATCGACTTTGTGAAGAACCCAAGGGCGAATCTCAGGAAGCCCCCTGCTTCTTCAGGTAACTCCCTTTCAAATCTCCCATTTTCACCGAAATCAGCGCGGATTTCACTCCTATCACCCAAATTGCCACCTACAAATCCGCGTGGATCTTCCTCCCCGGGAATCCGCGTGGATCCACTTTGTCGTAAACTCTAACTTTCTCTTTCTTTCCTTGCAGATATGGTTGATGGAGCACACTCGCTTCTTGGCTCCTCCGAAGAACGAACCCACATTCCGGATGACCCAGTTTTGCCAACGTGCCCGTAAGTACAAGGAGCGCTCTACGGACAAGTGGTTGAAGTGGTTCATCGAGGAGATGATCGTTAAGTGGCATATCACATGGTGGAGAATAAGGGAAGTGGTAACCGTTGACCACCGATGCCCTTTTGTGAGGCTTGTGGGTCTAACACACACCACTTATTACTTCCCCGAACGGGCCAGGCGTCAGATAAGAAGAAAACAAAGGATCCCCACACTTGACTGCATTCCTCCTAACCCTAAAGTCATCACAAACGATGCTGCAAAGGTTAGATCTTGGCAAGACTATTGGATGAGCAGGCCAACTCTCACTGTTCCTACAACAGGCGGAAGTACCTATGTATCTACGGCTTATCGCCATTGGATACTTGAAAAAGATCCCGCTACAAGGAAGCAGTTAAAGGAAGATGAAGAGAAAGAATTGAACCCACCAGTGACTCAACCGACCCCTAAAACTACTGGGAAAGGCAAAGAGAAAGCCCCCAGTGACTCAACTGCCAAGAAAAGACCACGAAGAGCGTCTACACAAAGTGAAGGATCTGGGTCAAACACTATTCTAGAGTCTGAAAAGAAACTCAAGCAGGATTAGATACTGATGCTGCCTTGCCTTTAGCTTTTTTTTCTTTTTTTTTTTAGTATATTTTTTTTTTGATGCCGATGAACGTTGTAGTTGCAAGTTATAAGCTTGCATGCTCTCCCTTCGTTTTTTTATCTTTAGTCTTTAGGTTTGTTTGAAATAAATTGCATTTTACGGGATTTCAGAATTTTCAATTACACGTGTGAAATCCGCGTGGACTTCTGCACATAGAAAATTTATTTCCGATCAGAATAATGTAAAATCCGTGAAGATTTTTGCATCAAGAAAGTAACCCACGAGAATCGAAGTAAAAAAAGATGAGCATAAACAAAAACAGGCCCAGGAAAATATGAGATCCGCGTGGATCCAACCAAGATTGCTCCGAAAAAATATCTGGTGTGTATCTGGGTCGTTAAGTCGATCCGCGTGGATTTTTTTTTTAAAAAAACGAATGGGCCCAGAAAAGCTGAGGATTCGCGGATTTACCCAGAATTGCTCCAAAAATGAGTATCGCGGGCCAGGTCAGTAACCAAATTCGCGTGGACCTCAAAAATAATGGGTCTAGAAAACAAAGGATCCGCGCGGATCCGACCCAAAATAGCTCCAGAAATATAAGGTGAGTATTTTGGGCCAAGGATGAGCAAGATCCGCGTGGATCCACAGGCTTGGGTGCATGGTCACGCATGGAAGACTGGACTGACAGTAGTTCATACGAACCCTGATTCGGGCCTTGCAAAATCCGCAAAGATCTATGGGGGTTTTAAGACTCAAAATTAAGTCAGGCTGTGAAAGGGCATAAAATGGGACACAATGTACCCAAAAATCCGCGTGGACCTGCAGAGGCCTAGGTAAGGTTTTTTTTTGAAATTTCGAGCTCTACAAAGGTTTTAAGTTTCATTGAATCCGCGAGGAGTCCATGTTTCTTTAAGGGCCGAAAATAGATAACCAAAATAAATCATCGGGAAATTTTTTTTATTTGTTTGGGCCGGACTTTAGAGAAGCTTCCTACGTATCCACATTACATGGAATCAGGCCATCGTAGTTCAAATGGTAATGTGAGTATTTAGTTGCTGACTTAAATAAATCAGTGGCTAATGTTTTGGGGATAGTTGCTGGTTTCGGACACCAGTTTCTACGTCCACTTTTACCCTTCAAATCCATTAACTTCACCGCTCCTCCAAATCCATTAACTTCACCGCTCCTCCAGGAAGTATCGCCTTTATAATAAACGGGCCCATCCAATTGGGCCTAAACTTCCCCCTTGGGTCCTGAATAGGTGCCATTACCTCTTTTAGCACCAAATCACCTTCTCTGAGGTCTTTTGACCTAACTTTCCTGTTGAATGCCCTGGATATGCGGTTTTGATATATCTGGACATTATGCATGGCTCTGAGCCTCTTTTCATCGATGTTAACCAACTCCTCGTATCTAGCCTTAGCCCAATCCGCCTCCGGAATTTGACTCTCAACTACAATTCGCAGAGAAGGTATTGCTACCTCTACTGGTAACACCGCTTCTATCCCATATACCAAGGAGTAAGGTGTTGCTCCGGTGGATGTACGAATAGAAGTCCGATAACCCCACAATGCAAAGGGCAGTTTGTCTGGCCAGTCCATATAAGTCGTGGCCATCTTCTCTATTATCGTAATGACGTTCTTGTTAGCTGCCTCAACCGCTCCGTTGGTTTGAGGTCTATAAACCGAAGATCTATGATGTTGGATCTTATATTTAGCTAACAACTCTGCTGTCTCCCTCTTGAAGTGAACTCCATTGTCACTAATCAACTCATGAGGTACCCCGTAACGACATATAATATTTGTAAGTATGAATTTAGCAACGTGCTTAGAAGTCAACTTTGCATATGATGCCGCTTCTACCCATTTTGTGAAGTAGTCAATGGCTACAAGCACATACTCATGTCCTCCTGTTCCTTTAGGAGTGATCTTCCCTATGATATCGATGCCCCATACTGAGAACGGCCAAGGCGAGGTTAAAGTGGTCAAGAATGAAGGGGGTTGGTGTTGCAAGTTCGCATAAATTTGACACTTGTAGCACTTCTTCACGTAATCGTGAGAGTCAGCTTCCATAGTTGACCAGTAATACCCCATTCTTCGTACTTTTTTGGATAACATCCGTCCATTCATATGCGGACCACATTCTCCTCCATGAACTTCTTCCATTAAATTCTTAGCTTCCTCCCGGCTTAGACAAAGCAAATTGATGCCCATGTCAGTTTTCTTGTATAGTTGACCTTGAATCAAGCAATACTGTGAAGCCAAGAGTCTAATTGCTCTTTGTGACCTCTTAGTGGAACCTTCAGGGTAAGCTCCTGTGGTGAGGTACTGGTATATATCGTAATACCAGCAGGTCGAGTCTATCTCACAAACCTCCAAAGAGTACACATAAGCCGGCTGAGCTCTTCGATCTACACATATAGGCATAGAAACGGCTCCTCTCGGGATATTAAGCAAGGATGACAGCTTAGCCAAAGCGTCCGCTAATTCATTATGCCCCCGAGGTAAATAAGTGAACACTATTTGATCAAAGTGTTCTGCTAAATCTCTCACATAAGCTTGGTAAGGTGCTAAAGCTTCATTCTTTACCTTCCACTTATTGGAAGCTTGATTGATTATGAGGCTTGAATCCCCAAATACTCTTATGCATTTTATGCCCATCTCTACCGCAGCTTGCATACCAATGATGCATGCTTCATATTCAGCCACATTGTTGGTGGCTTCAAAATCCAATTTCACCGAAATCGGAGTATGTGCTCCTTCGGGTGAGATCAGAATGATTCCTACTCCGTATCCACTTTGATTAGAGGCGCCATCAAAATACATTTCCCAAGCTTCTTTCTGTGTTTGAAATACTTCCTCATCGGGAAATTCGAGTTCTTCTTCGCAAGCTTCCTCTACGGGTAGTTCAGCCAGAAAATCCGCCACCACTCTTCCTTTTATGGCTTTTTGTGGAACAAACTGTAAATCAAACTCCGACAGCATGACCATCCATCGAGCTACTCTACTATTGACCAATGGTTGCTCCATCAAGTACTTGAGAGGGTTCATGAAAGCGGTCACATGCACTGTATGAGCAAGCATGTAGTGACGTAGTTTCCTCGTTGCCCAAACAAGAGCTAGGGACAACCTCTCAATGTTGGAGTATCGAGTCTCATATTCCAAGAACTTCTTACTTAAATAGTAGATTGCTCGTTCTTCACCTTCGTATCTTTGAGCTAACGTAGCCCCCATTGCTGCCTCTGTGATAGTTAGATACAACAATAAGGGTCTTCCAGGCGTGGGAGGCATTAAAACGGGTGGATTGGCCAAGTATTCTTTGATCCTGTCAAAGGCTGCTTGGCATTTTTCATCCCACTCAGGCTTGACTCCTCTATTCAGCTTCTTAAATATGGGGTCACAGATCATGGTCAACTTTGCTATGAACGCAAACATGTCAGAGCTAGGAAACCTCTTATCTCCTTTTCTGTCTTAGGCGGTGGCATTTCCTGTATCGCCTTGATTTTTGCGGGATCGACCTCGATACCCCTGGAACTTACTACAAAGCCTAACAGCTTACCCGACGTCACCCCGAAGGCATATTTCTGTGGATTTAATCTCATTCCGTACTTACGGAGCCTAAGGAAAAACTTTCTAAGGCTATCTAACTGTGTTTCGCGATCGACAGATTTAATAATCATATCATCCACGTAAACCTCTGCTTCCCTATGCATCATATCATGCAACAATGTGGTGGCAGTCCTTTGATAGGTTGCACCTGCATTCTTTAACCCAAATGGCATCACTACGTAACAGAATGTGCCCCAATGAGTGATGAATGTTGTCTTCTTCATATCCTCCTCAGACATCTTGACTTGATTATAACCCGAGTACCCGTCCATGAAGGAAAGAAGAGCATGACCACAAGTGTTATCTACCAAAATATCAATGTGAGGTAAAGGGAAGTCATCCTTCGGGCTCGCCTTGTTTAGATCTCTAAAGTCCACACACATCCGCACTCTCCCATCCTTCTTCGGGACCGGGACTACATTCGCTACCCATTGTGGGTATTCCGACACCCTAATGAAACCTGCACTTAATTGCTTCTCAACCTCTTCCTTAATCTTCAACGCCCATTCTGGTTTCATGCGCTGAAGCTTCTGTTTTACCGGTTTAGCATCAGGGTAAAGCGGTATTCTATGCTCAGCTATCTCTCTGTCTATGCCGGGCATGTCTTGGTATGACCAGGCAAAGACATCTACAAATTCTCGTAGAAGTAGGGTAAATTGCTCTTGCTCCTCGAGGGTTAAAGATTTCCCGATTTTGGTCAATTTAGGTTCTTCCAGGGTACCCAGATTTACAGTTATGGTTTCTTCAATTACTGAAATTCGATTCTCGCGTTCTTCTACGGCTTTTAAAAATCTTTAGGAATTTCAGATTTGTTTACAGCATCATCATTATTTTCTTTTGAGGCAAAGCAGTTCAGGGATGGGGGATGAGAAGAGTCGTAAGCGAAAAAGTTCTTTTCATTGAATTGAGAAACAAGAACATCAACAGATGACTCAACAGACCTTCCAAAAGTGGATGCAACAGACTTAGTGGGCTCAAGGCCCGACTCTAAGACAGACTCAGAAAATGGACCATGAACAGAATGAGAACTAGACTCAGATCCATGCACAGACTCTCCTATAGCTAGGGTGAACTCCTTATCTCCATTAGCCGACATCCAGGTGATTTGCTTGTTCTCCTGGCCCCATGTTGCGATGAGCTCAGTGGGATCAAAATCCATGCTTGATAAGGCTAGAGAAAGTGCCTCCACAGGTTTCTCTTCTTTTCGTGCCTCTCGACCAAACAACATCCCAAAGATGTTACTCCGGCTAGATGAGTCCAATCTAGTGGGGTCTTGCTTTCCCGTGTTGGTGTGAAAAGTTCTTCTTCGAGCAGCATGCAGTCACTGAAAATCTCCAATCCTGGAACCAAAATCTCCTTGCTTTTTAAGTAGTATGGCTCTGGAAAGCCGAAGTAGGGAAAATAATCTCCTTCTTTCACAAACTGACCGTTAAGCGTGAGTGGATACGGCTTTACACGATAAAGCGGTATTGGCTCGCTCTTCTTGACGATCACAGCCTTCTTGGCTAATCGTTGTTCCTCCTCCGTTGGAATGTACCCCAATCCAAAACGATAGTTTCCTTTTTGAGTCAAGGGAAAGGATGTGGGCCCTTGTGCTCTCCTTCCTAAAGGTAAACCAGGAAAGTAACCCTGTCTTTTGAGTATAGCGTTGACCTTCCTATTCGAGTAAGGATCGAAGTCCAAAGGTGCTTCGTCCTCATCCAAGGCAGCAACAATGTCAAAATGATGGAACTCCTCATCCTTAGAGTTATGTTCTACTTCCAACATCGGCTTCTTAGAAGTAATCATCGCGGATAACTCCTCTCCCTTGATGGTCACCACCTGACCCTTGACCGATAGCTTTACTTTCTGATGCAAGGTAGACGACACCGCTCGTTGTTCATGCAACCAAGGGCGCCCTAGTAAGAGATTAAAGGAAGCCGGAATGTCTAGTACCAAGAACTCAACATTGCTAGAAATTGTATCCATAGTGACTGGCAAGAGGATTGAACCCAAAATTAGCCTAGGAGTATTATCATAAGCCCTAAGTTGGATAGCCTGTTGAGTAAGCTGATGAGGTTGAATACCCAGCTTTTGGGCTGTCCTCCATGGGCAAATATTTACAACAAATCCGTTGTCAACCAATACCAATGGTATCACCTTATTAGAACAGCCCACAGATAAGTATAAGGCCTTGTTGTGTGCAAAGCCTTCTCTGGGCAAATCCTCATCACTAAAGGTTATAGTACTTTGGCCTGAAGTGACAAAAGATACTACTTCCTCAGGTGTGGTTTCAGGCGACACTTCAAGTTTACTTAAAGCCTCGATTAAAGCCTGTCTGTGCTTTTGTGAAGCTGCCAATAACTGCCAGACCGTAACATCCATCTTCAATTTCTTCAACTGCTTTAACACAAGATCCTCTTCAGGGGTAGGGACCACTGTCTCCCCTACTTTTTCCTTCCCTTTGTCTTGAGGTTGGACTTGGGAAGGACCTCCTGGATGATTATGGCGCCCAGACCGTGTGAGGAAAGTAACGTTCGGGGCTTTGGTTTCCCCGGATTTTGCTGTTCCCCAAAAGTCGTCGTCACTATCAGAGTCCCAAAAGTTGTTGTTGACGTTCTTAGCATGAGGTTCGCCATAGACATCATCCTCATCGCTAACCCATAAGCCATTAACCTCATTGTCCTCGAAAAAGTAGCGCGTGATGTAAGTCGGTTTCTTTGCATCAGTAATGAAATCAGAAGGATCCCATTCACACTCCTCAGAAATAGCATGTATGTGTAAGGAGCCTAATGGGTTTCCAATGTTGCTCGGCTTCTGTGCTGCCTTCGGTAAAGGCAGTTGCTTCGACCTAAACATCTCCTCCATTCTATTCTTCAAGGTGAAACATTGTTCAGTATCATGTCCTCGCGCCCTGTGATACTTGCAAAATTTACCAGCATCCCAACCCCATGGCTTCTCCTTCGGCTCAGGTTTTAAGTCGAGAAGGGTAATCATTCCCTTGCTTAATAGACGCTCCAAGGCTTGAGCATATGAAGTGTCTATCGGGGTATACTCGGTGTAGTGTTGTAAAGCATTCACCTCGTTCCCTTTATTAGTCGATGCGGATGGGTCAGCTGACTTTTTATTAGTGTAGGTGTTCTTCCAGCCCCCAGTTGTAACCCCTTTAGCGAACTCACTCTCAATCTTTGTGCCGGCCAATCTCAGTGTGCCAAAGTCTTTAAGAGGTTGAAATCTCAGATGAGTGTTGTACGAGGGTTGCAGGCTTCAAATAAGCATATCAACTTGGTGTTCCTCCGAAGGTCGATCTACCATTTGAGCTGCCTTTGATCTCCACCGAGCGAAGTAATCTGAGAAAGATTCCCTTTCTCCTTGCTTCATTAGCTCCATGTCCCTTAAGGTGACAGGCATGTCGACATTGTAGGAGTATTGATGTAGGAACTCCTTGCAAAGTGAGCTCCATTGTGAAGTCTTGGCGGGACTGAGCGTACTATACCATTTCATGACGTCTGGACCTAAAGTCCAAGGAAAGATGATGTGATAAATGTCCTCCTCAACTTCTTTCAGCGTCATAGCCCCCAGAAAATTCCGTACATGTTGATGTGGGTTCTCGACACCATGAAATTTGATATCAGGCATGTTGAATTTGGGGGGAAGTCTACCCCGGGGGACGGGCGTGAAACCTACATCATCCATGAATTGATTGTTAAAGAGTGTAGACTCTTTCAACATTTGCTCAATACGATCAAGTCTCGAGTTCGAAACCTCGTGGACTGATCCACCCTTCTCTCTTCCAGATTGTTCTACTTCACTCGTAGGAGGATTCTTCATATTCGAATTTTTCACCTCCTCCATGGCGTGAATGACAGCGTCGATTCTTTGGTTTTGTGCCTCCAATTGAGCATTCATAGAGACTTGCATATTCAGAATTATGTTGGTCAATTGCTCCATTTCGTTACGTGGAGGTGGTGGAGGAGGCACCGGCTCCTCTCCATAGTCACTATGCGGATGATCTTCAGGATGATCATCATTGGGATCCGACATTATCTCAGATGGGTCAATTACCAAAGACTCAACACCTTCCTCAGATGCTTCTTCGTCGGTTGCTCTTGAATTGGTTGCCTCGGGCATGCGATGCTCGATCCTCATCGTCGTGAGTGCACGCGTCAAAGTTTCCAACCGACCCGTCTCGTCCTGCTGATAAACCCGAAACCAACCTATCCTACCCCTGAAAGGTGGATGAACTCGAAGACTCAACTCAACGTCACTCTAAAACTTCATGCATGCAATGGATGAAGAATTCTATTTGGACCCCGAATGATCGAACTAAAGCTCAAAATCATATGCGAAGCCCAAATAAAGCTCTTATGCAAAATGCAGACTCTGGCCTGGAATGACATATTTAGACCTTATCGGGCCGAGCTTGAAAACGAACTCAGGCCTCATATAAGGGCTAAACATACCGTTTCTAGCCGGCTAAACAGACCGAGGAGCCCATTTGGACCACACAAGAGCGGGCTCGCTCACAAAATCCGCGAGGATCCATGAGGCCCAGCAGCCTTGTGCCGCCCAAATGACCTGCCGACACAAGATAAAAAAGACTTCACACACACAGAAATGACCCTAAGGACCACTCAATTTAGGCCCAGTACCAACCGAGCTCGCTGGGATCCGCGCGGATTTCATGGGCTCAGGCCTACTGGGATCTGCGCGGATTTCCTGGGCTCAGGCTTGCTACTAAGCCTAAATCTAGGTCAAACAAAGAAAGGAGGTGAAAGGAAAAAAAACGAGAATTTGGACCATACATGGCCCAGCCCAACCTGAAATCCGCGTGGATCCCCTGGGCTCGAGTTATGTATGGGCCAAATACTAAAGACAAGACGACGAAAAAAAGAAAGCGGGAATACTGGCTTGGACCATACGGGTTCGACCCTGCCTGAGATCCACGCGGATTTCAGGAGCCTAAACTCCGTATGGGCCAAGTCAGTCACCACGACCCAACACATAACCCTAGAAAACATCTTGACTTAGGCCCGGTAGTACCCGAGCACACCAAAATCCGCGAGGATTCTGGGCTCAAAAGCACTACAAAGCCTAAACGGAGACTGACGACCATAAGCCAGACCATTAATTTGGGCTATACAAGCACCGACCAGTCATGAAATCCGCGTGGATCTTCGGGGTCAGACCTTGTATAGACCAAATCAATTATCTTGGCCCACAACTCAAAAGAAAAGACCATTTGATCTTTTACTTTTTTTCCTTGTCTAAGCATTACGGCATGGTCTCGGGTTCGAAGGTTACAAAGAGCACATAGCACACAAATGAATTCCAACTTAACCAAGGGCCTATGTTTAGAGGGTTAAAGGGTCGGTTCGTCCTAACCTCTAGCTCGTGTCCCGAGTATTTGAACATCCATAGGGTGCATGGCAAGATTAATGTACCCGGGTTGCTCCCTTTTATTATGTGGATTAGGGAGTGGTGCACGAGTGGGAAAACAACCACCGGCTCGGTGAAGATCTAAATGGACCCACCAAGTTGAATGGTTTTGTTTTCCCAAAAAAGAAAATGGCAAAAATGGGGATAAACCTAAATGGTGCCTTTTGTGCCCAACAAAGGGGAAAGCCCGAGAAAATGCAAACATGCCTAAAAAAAAACGTGACAACTTTTTTTTAAAAAAGAAACCCGACTTTTCAAGTCTTACCCACTTACTAAATAAGTCCCCAGTGGAGTAGCCACTGTAGGGCCCGCGACCCCGGAGGGCACGGTCCCCCGCGGAGTGTCGATTCGACGTAGGGTTGCTTATTCGTCCTAGGGTACAAATTTTAACAGTTTACTTTAAGGTATAAAACGTTTTCCGTGCACTTTAATGTTAAATCGGGCCAACTCCTTTACCGCGGAATTTCAGTACCAATATCTATTCAGGAATGGCCCGTGAGCCCGATGTAATTGGAGATCCACGCGGATTTCCCAGATTACTCGAGGCCCAGGTCCATTCTGAATGGGATATTGGTCACTAGACATCAAAAGGGTGTATCGGTGGCAACCGCCCAAAATCCGCGAGGACTTTCTAGCCAACATGCACGGCCCGGTCCACCATTTTATGTCCAACGACCTATTGTTAGAATCGATCGTGCCGCGGATCGACGAGAAAACCACGTGGATTTACGAGCGATGCTCACACCTTGACCGAAAATCCACGCGGTTTACGGGCGATTCCAACGATCGAGAAATCTCATGATTTTAGCGGTGTTCGGCCGACTTTCCTATTCTGGTTAAGGGTATTGAAACCGGAGCGAAGTGCTAGGCCTGAAAAACATTAATTTGCAGAAAAATAAAAAGAGTCGCCAGTTAATTTTCAATAAAAATTAACAAAAACAAAAAAATGACTCCGGTCTCGAACCAAAATTCGGATCCGGGGGTAAAGGTATCGATGTAGGGGGATGCCCTTGCATCGTCCGCCGTAGCGGCCCTTACTGGGTCGGGTTTATTAAGAGAAAAAAAAGGTAAAAAAAAAAGGTTGTCACTCTGAATAATAAAAAAAACTCATGCATAGAACTTTTAATAAAGTTTAAACAAGTTCGAAATTTAAATTACAGCGGGCGGGGTGATTAAACTACATTTTTACAATTTGATCTAGTAATTACGAAAACTGAACAAAAAAAACACGAATGAAGGCGCCCTACCGAGCCTTCGTAAATCCGCGCAACTCCCCAAAGGTATCCGAAAATTTCCACCCATAACTGCTCAGAATTGCAGAAGTATGGTGCAGAAATCCGCGTGGAATTTCAGCAATTGGCTCTCTCGCTTTGGTTTCTCTCAGAATTCTCTCTGCTTTTTCCTTTTTTCACCCCCTTTCTGCAGGATCCACGCGGATCCTTTTATAGGCAAAGGACCAGTAGCGGCTTCGGAATCTCACGCCTCCTGGAAATCCGCGTGGATTTCCCCATTTCCCGGTAGTGCGGTTTAGCGGTTAGCGTCTGCTGAGAAATCCGCGCGAGACTGCTCAGGATCCGGATTGACCCGAAAACCGGATCCGCCAGGCTCTGGGCTTACCCATGGATCCCCCCCTTGGTGAGAAATCCGCGTGATCCCATGGACTGACCCACGGTACATTTTTGCCCCAGTTTCGTAAATCCGCGTGGACCCAGTACGTTTTGGCCCTAGCTTTGCAAATCGGTTTGGACCCAGTACATTTCGACCCTGACTTTTGCAAATCCGCGCAATTCTAGCCCTAAATCCGCGCAATTCTGGCCCAAGGTCATTTTTAGCCCTGGCTTTGTAAATCCGCGTGAGTCCGCCATTTTTGGGCCTAGCTTGCAAAATCTGCGTGGCACTGATGCAATTTTGGTCCGACTGTATTTTGTGTCTACACCGGGTCATTGCGTAACTCAGTCTTGATCAGAGCAGTTTGAGGGACAGCCACTGATGGTGGCGGCCTTGGTGTTAGGTCATCAGACAACTTAATGACCATTCCAGCATTGGATCTTTCGCCTATCTCTCCTTTGCCTTTGTCACACGCAGGGTTAAGGAGAATTTCGATGGCATTCTCATCATTGTCCACCATTCCCATTCGCATATTGATGCGTTGCACAACTTCCAAAACACCATTCAGAGTCTCCTACTGTTGCTCTATGCGAGTGTTTTGCCTTTTTATTAGTTCTCGTTGCCGAGCGATGTGCTCATCGACTTTCTTCTCTTGGTGTAAGGCAGCAAAAGTGATTGAGCCCTCTACTTGCTTGAACTTCTCCTCAAGAAGTTTGGCTAAGGCTTCTTGGACTTGGTTGTCCCCTTGGTTCTCTTCGTGAGACATGTTGAATTGTAGACGATGGGAGGTTTTGGACCTGGGTGCTGACGGGACGAAGACCAGGTTACGGATCAAGCGACCTATTGGGCCGGGGATCCAAGCTAGACTCGGGTCTCCTATGTTGACTATAGCAAAACCACACACAGCTCAGAGATTGACCTTTTATTGACCCAAACACCCAACCTGATGAATGCATGACCTAGTGGACCTACATAGGACTTCCTATTATGCACAATCTATTTGCTGACCGGACAAGGTGACTCACCCGGGACACGGGTTTGCATGATCTTAATCCTATATGACCTTAAAAGACCATTGATCATCATAAAGGGCCGATTAAAACCAAACACAGCAAGTCAAGACCGAGTATAGGAGTACAAGTCAGTGTTTCTCAATTCGGATAAGCCCCATCCACAGGCTGATCGTTTTAAGGAGAATCCGTAACTTGGACACCCTACTTGGGCCAACTCAAGTTGTATTGATTATTATGTGGACTAGAATGATGATCAACAAGACTGACCGCCTGACGCCTTTCTATTTTATTTTTATTTTATTCTACTTGTTTGGGAAAATGGATATCGTAAAGGACTGGATAAAACCAACGACGAGTAAGTTATAATTAATTTATGGATTTAATTGCCAAATCCGACATTGTTGGGCCTAACCACAGGCCAGCCATGAAGATGGATTTAATAATTAACTCGATAAATTAATTTATTCAAACCTAGTGATTATTACACAGTCTAAGACTTTACCCATTTTCTTTGTTGGACTTTTAAGCAGGTTTATTGGACCTTTGTTAAGAAGATGTCATAAAGGGCCATATAGAATCATCAAAGGCGAGTTGAGTTTACTTTATGAACCAAGAGGATCAACCTTTATAGATAAATGGGCCCAACTACTGGGTTAACCATAACTTTTGAGGTTGAACTTCTTAGTTGGTAAACATGATTTTTCTCATTCCAATGACTACTATCACACTAGAACAACACTCCTAAACTTGGGTCGACTCTTTACAACGAATTTAAACACATAGCACGTAGCATACATATGAACAAAGGGGTATCCTAAACCAAGACTCTATGTACAAAAGATTTTATTGGCTGGATAAGGCTTAACGGCTCATGTACTCGCCCCGGCGCATTCTTGTTGTAAAGGCAACTTGAATGTGTAGGGTGTTGCTCTTGGAGGCTCGTGTGGAGACCTCGTAGAGTGATGCATGAGTGGATGTGGTGACTAATGCTCTCTCGGTGTAAATGCACCAATTGATTATAGCCGGTCCGACAGTCCATGGGTTATTTTTGTGGTTAAAGAAAAAGCCTATTACCACCGATTTGCGTGCTCCTACAACATATTCTATGTCAAGGGAGTGCCCCGGTATATGCGATGCATTATGCCTAAACAAAGAATGACTTAATAATACAAGATAAAATTCATTTTCCTTCCAAAAATTTTAAAGCACACAAACTTTTTTCAAGTTTTACCCACTTTAAGAAAAACTCCCCAGTGGAGTCGCCGAAAATCCTGTGGACATTTTTCCTCGTCGTTCAGGCTTCCGAACGTCGACGTTTGGATTGAGGTGTGATTCAGTGATTTGTGTTGGGGTTTAACCTTTGAAAAAACTCTTTAAGGAAGTCTATCATGTATTTCATAATAATATTTTGTAAAGTCACTTTCCCTTTACTTGTGCATTTTATGAGTCATGGAATTAAACGTTTAAGAGTGAACTTCCACTTGTTCTCAACTCTTCTAAATTTAACCTCATTTGCAGGGGCAGATTTAGAGGGGGGTGGTGGGGGCCGCGACACCCCCCATCCCCAGAAAAATTATTAATATGTATAATATTATGCACAATTGATTCATAGTAGGGTTCCTTGTCTACTTGGCAATGAAAAGGTGTTTTTACTTATCTAAGACAAAGGTGCAGAGTTCGAATCTTGTTGTCAATAATATTGCTTCTTTATATTATTTTGTCTAAACATTTTCTATAAAATCTTGATTATTTCCTCCAACGATTCTCTATAATTTTTTTAATATCTCGTACAAACATTCCATGCTTACTTTCCATATTATATTGTTCTTAAATTATCCAATTTTTGTATTTTGCTTTTTGAAATTTTTTGGAGCTTGACTTTCTTTCTTTCCTCCTTAAAGGAAATTAATTATTTCCTTTATTATTTTTATAAAAAAACTTCAATGTCACTTCTTCCACTATCATTCCTCATCTCCTTGTAAATTCAAGTTATATATATAAATTTCTAAAGCTCTCCTCTTAATAGGTTACAAAATTTGAACAATTATACATTATTTATGCATTTTATCAATTTGCAATTACCTATTTTATATCATGTTACATAAACATGAATAAAATATTTAAATTATAATATGCAATTTAAAGATAATTCTATGCACATACATATTAATTAACCCATTTTTATATTTACTTTTGTTTGGGGAATTTTAAAAACAGTCACTACTAAAGAGTTGATTGGTTTATATTATTCTAAATTGGAATAAATAGTGTCATATATTAAATTGATTAATTAAGCCTTTCAAGTTGGTGGCTAAAAGTATGATAAATTGAGTATACATGAATTATGTTATGTGGAAGTGTAACTAAAATAATATTGTATACAATGAAAAAGTTAAGGTCACATATTTGAAAAAGTTTTAGTTACAAAATTTATTTTTTAAAAAAATTAAACTTTATTTTGATAAAGTTGTGGAGAATAGTAAAAGTTCGGCACCCCCAATAAAAATTTCCTGGCTTCGCCTCTGCCATTTGCTCATTTAAATGTTAGGCTCGGAGAAGAGTGATTTCTGCAAGTATTATTTAGAAATATAAGAAAGAAAACCCTAAAGTTGCATCGAGTTGCATCGATACATTGTAAAACTACGTTAACCGTAGTTTATGCAATCCTCGATGTGTTTTAGTTCGAAATGGGAGTCGCCACCTGACTTTTTAAGGGAAAAGCCAAGACAAAACCAAAAGGAAAATAAAGAAAGACTCCGCCTGCGAAACACAAGAATGGATCCGGGGGTAAGGCTACAAACTCGAAAAGTAAACTTTAAGAGTTCGCCCCTCACAAAAGGAAAAACTCTACTAAAAGTTTTAAATGCGCTTTTGATAAGGTTTGGAAGGAAATTGAAGGAATACTTTATAGAACTATTTCATAGAATCATGCAACAAGATGTAATATACAAGATTAAAAAAAAAAGGGTACCAATACACAATTGTTTACAAGAAAGGAAGAACACTTAAAAGCTTACATTGCTACTCTTGTTGGGAAAAACTATGCCTAGCCTTTTGATGCTAGATGAATCCTCTTTGATGCTCTTAGAAAACTCCTCTCAAAGTGCCAAGATGATGATAAAAAAGATGCTAGGAAAAGGGATTAAAGAGATGGTAGAAAGGGTGGTACGAAAGCTTCTTTTGTAGTTTTTGAACGTGTTTAGGCTAGGGTTTTTTGTGGACTTTGGGATAAAATAGGATAGGATATGTGTTTAGGCTTTTTGTGATGGAAGAATTAGGAAGATGATGGTGGGAAAAGATGATAGAAGTAGTGGATATAAGAATGTAGGAAGGATATAGTATAGAAGTATAAGAAGAAGTAGAGAGAGTCTAGGGAGAATTGAGAGATGAGAGAATGAATTAGAGAGTGAATAATAATGAGATGAAGTTGATGAGTGAAAATGACTTGGAGAGGAGTAGTATTTATAGGAGGAGGAGGGAGTAAAGATTCATACACATGCATGCATTCGCCTCGTAGACTCCGGACTGGCTTAGAACACCAGGCAGCTAGGGGGGATGAGCTACTGTGGACGGTGGCACGTGGTCAATTGACCACATGCGGGCGGAGCCACCAAGGCCGACCGGCCTTCAGGCAGGGGGGAGGAACCCATCTTTGTCCATGCATGCATGGACGGTGGAGTGTGAAGAGAGTTTGCTTAGGGAAGCTGTCATTCACACTGGACGGAGAGTGTATATTATGGTTCGTTTGTCATCCTTGTTGAGTTAGAAATTGATTTTGTCAATTTTTACACATGAATTTGCCCTGCTAATTGATGAGTACGAATACTAGTTCTTGTGTGGTGTTTGTGCGTTTAGTAATTATGTGAATTTCGTTTCCTTTCTCCTGCTCTTGGTTTGATTGGTCATTCTTTGCTGAGTGGGGAAATGTTCTGTCAATTTCCATGCATTGTTTACCTCATTGTGTGCTGAGTTCAGATGCTTTGTTCTTGCTTGATGTTTTGTGTGATTATCTGCTACATTTCATTTGTCAAAACATATACACACAGGCCTTACTAAAAATCTCTGTCGAGAATCACACACTCACAATAGGAATTGTATTAGTGTGCTGTTTTGGTATTCTTTTTGCCTTGTTGTGTGTTGAACTCGAATGCTAGGTCCATGTGTAGTGTTGGTGCGACTAATTGTTGTTTTTCATCTGTAAAACACACACTCACCCTTGTTGCATTATGGATCCTTGTCGATTCTCACACACACCCACATAGTGAATTGTTTTGGTGTGCTATTCTTGCATTCTGTTTGTGTGTGCTTTATGGGTCACTTGCTGTCCTGTATGCCTTTCAATTGATTTATTGCGCTGCTGAATCCTATCTCCACAGTCCACCATTGGAGTGATTCTCTGCTATTGCTAGTCCATTTCGATTTTCAAGCTCAATTGGCGTGATCTTGTGTTGGTATTTTCGATTTCTTTGAAGATTAGGGTATCATAGTGAGCTTATGGGTTATGGGTTGCCTATAGTTAGTTCTTTAGTTAGTGTCTTATATATATTTTCGTTTTTGTCCTTATTTTGATCATGCACGTGAACACTTATACTTCGATTGTTTTTCTTGTTTATTCTTAACCCAAGTGTGATGTTTTCCTGGATCGCGGATTTGGTTCTGTTCTTTAATTGAAGACCTCAAGGTAACCTCTTTCCGCACTCTTTGTTGTGTACATATCTTGATCCATGTTGTATGCTTGTTTTTCTTTTTGGCTGGCGAGCCCCTTTGAGTGTCTGTGTTGGAAATATTTTGCTGTTGGAGCCGTGTGGGCTCGGGTCGCCACCACTTTTATGTGCCAGTTGCTTTTGTTTGTTTGTTTTTGTAGGTTCTCTACCCTTTTCTTGTGACACCTTCCCACAATGAGGACATTGTGAAGTTTTAAGTGTGTGTGGGGAGGGGGGGGATATTCTGTTTCAAGGGTAGATCACCTAGGCTTTTTGTTTTTGTTTTTCTTAGTTTTTGCCTAAAATTTGAAAAATTTTTGTGTGAAAAAGGAGAAAAAAGGGAGTGAAAAACCTTAAAGTTTTTCGTTTTCGTTTTGTTTTTTTTTTTTGCTTCGTTTCTTGGATTTTTGTTGTCAAAATTGGGAAGCCGTTCTTAATCTTCTTTAAAAGAAACCGTTTTGAGCATTTTCGACCCTATCTTGGGTGATTGTCATGACTCACCTTTTTAGTTTCCCTTCATTGAGTGTCTAGCGAGATCCCCGATTCTTTTCACGTTCTGGTTGAAACTGGGAGATTCTAGGGATTCGTATTCGAGCTTGTTTTCTAAAAATAAAAAAAGAGAGAAAAGCAAAAGCAAGAGCGAAAGAAAAAAAAAGAAAGAAAAAGAAAGCAAAGTTAATTAAGTGGGGCGTGTCGGTCGAACGACATTAACCACCATACAGTTAGTCAACCTACACGGGACCGATCAGTGGTACGACACTGATACCCCTTAAACCTCCTCCTATATCGCTTTGCGACGGAGAGGTGAATGGAAAAGACTGTGTTGGGTGGGTAAACCCCATTTTGGGCTGTTCCAATTCCCCAAAATAAGGCTAGCACCGACCATAAAGAAAAGAAGAAAACAATTTTGTTGGCAAAGCCAACCCAAAAAGAAAGAAAGCTAAAGTATTTTTAAAGTGTGGGGCCTTTCCTTGCATCACATGCGGCCCTCACCAAGCTTAGGGCGACCAAATGCGAGAGAGGGAAACTCTTTGCTGTTTTTGTTCGTTTTTATTTGAGCTCGGGTGTGAGTCTTTGGGGTCGATCGGAATCAGTTAGAACCCACTAGCACTTACGCACATGGGGTTTTGCTTGGCATGAGGTGTAGAGGATCGAAAACCTTTAAGATTGACAATCGCGTGGGTTAGGTGTTTGTGAGATGCTCATAAAGGTTCCTTTTGGAGGATTAATATCGTTTTCTTAATTGAGATTGCATAATTCCTTGAGGCAAGGTTGTTTTTCCTTTTCCATTGTTTTCTTTCTTTGGTTTTGTTTTTCACTTTCCCTCTCTCCTTTTTCTTTGGCTTTTGTGGGTATAGCCGCTACAAACCCTCACGAGTCCATCTCGTCCACCCGGGTTGCCGGGGGTTCAAAGGGCTTGGTGCATACGCTAAATGCACTCGTTTCCTCCCATGACAGAGGAGTTGGTGTTTAGTTTTTGTTTCGTTTTTGTTTTGTTTTGCTCGGGACGAGCAAAAGTTTAAGTGTGGGGGGTGTTGACACCCAATTTTGTGTCTAAATAATGCCTTAATTCTTAGGCTTTTGACTCGTTTCTTGTTTAATTTCATGTCTTTTAGTACATTTTGGGTTATTTTGTAGGTTTTGGCGTTTTACACAAAAATGAGGTAAAATGGGCCATTTTTAGCCCTTTTGGTGATTTCTCGAGCCGAGCCGGACTGAGAGCCAAAGCGGAGTTGACCCGTGACCACTTTCCCTTCATTTGGTGCAAATCAGTGGGGTGACACCCACTACGATCCTTGTAGTGGGCGTTACATGCCTTGGAAAGAAAGAAGGAACAAAAGGAAGAAAGGAGTAGGGTAGCCCCCGCCACCCTTGGCGTGGCACCCGCTACCTCAGCTGGGCCGAGGAAGACCGCACCTACGGTCTTGGGAGACCGCACCTGCAGTCGATTGAAGCTCAAAATCGCCCTGGGTTTTCGCATGGTGGCACCCGCTACCCTCTTGGTGGCACCCGCTACCCTTGGCTGGACCGAGGAAGACAGTACCCGCGGTCGGATGGACCGCACCTGCGGTCTTACGAAGGAAAAATCGCCCAGCAGTTTTCGCAGGGTAGCGCCCGCCACCCTACAGGTGGCACCCGCTACCTCCCTTGGACTGATAGAGACCGTACCTATGGTCTCCTAGACCGTACCTACGGTCTTCCTATGTTCTGTGCGTGTTTTCGGCTTGTGCGACGACGTTTTGCCCAACTGTTTTGCCTTGTATATATATCCCTTTTGACGATTATCTTGGGGATCCCATTCTAGTTACTTAGACATTATTTCCATCTTTGTATTAGTGGATTTTAGAGAGATTAGTGAGAGATTAATCTAGGGTTTTGGTGATTTGTGTTTGTTATTGAAGAATTGGGGATTCAAACAATTGAGAGATTGTTGGATCATCTTTTTATTACTTTCCATTGTTCATCTACAACATTTTGATAAGTATTCTCTTCCCTTAACTCTTTTATTAATTGCTTTGCTAATTACTTTCTTGCTTGTTTAATTGTTCTTGCTTGCTATTTCATTTTTTTGCTTGTTTATGGTTGTTTGATGTTAGAAATCATGTTTAGGTTTGGTTTGGATGTTGTTAGCATAGTTTTTATCATGATTAATGGATAGAGACCCTATGGGTTAGGGGGTAATTAAGGGTGTGAATGGGTCATTAGGTTTGGGTTAGCAATTTTAGTGAGTAATTAGTTGGGAAATCAATTTCCCACTCCTTTCCTTCCCTCAAGTGGGATGTATTTGGGTCCGAAAGCTCCCGAATACATCCAACACTTGTGTGGAAGGTTGGAGATGGGATAGTTAATGCTCACCCACGAAAGTGGAAGGAGGTTAAATAGGGAATTCCGTTTCATTAGCCCTCCGGGTCCGTGGTGGACTTTGGGGAAGTTAATCCGGACTATCCTCGAAAGAGGAAGCTCGGTGGGTATTTTCTAACGGAATTGCCACTTGATTCTCCCTCCTTATTATTCCCTTGTTGCAAAACCCATTCCCTCATCCCCGTTTGCATCCTGAAAAGCCTCCGAAGCCCATTTTCTATTCTTGACCGACCTTAGTTTTGTTTGTTGCGTTGTGATCGCCTTTCAACCAAATCCCTTACCTTAGCAATCTCATCTCGACCTTAGACCGAGTTTCTATGACCAAGGCCCCTAGCTCCTTGAGAAGAACGATATAAAAACCGGGGTACAAAAACTACGTTACAGGGAGTCACCGTCATTTCACCCACTAGCAAGTGAAATCTATTAGTCGTGTCCCAAAACCTTTCGGCCATGGCCCTTCCCATGACACGATGAGTCTTGAAATTCCAAGCTACCATACACGACCAAAAGGTGGAAAAGCCCGTAGCTGCTAAGGTGACGCGCGCAAAATCTTCCGTGGAATCAGCAACCTTTATGGGTATCTTCAGATTCCAACAGGTTTTTAGGGAATCATCCTAAAACACCAAATAAAAGGGGCTAAGAACTACAAAGCATGAATCCGGGCCATAGCTTGTACAAAGGTGCCTTTCTCTTTTGGGCCCAGGCCGTGGAGCCTTTCATTTAATAAAGGCTCGGCCCTACATTAAAAAAAAACAAACAAACAAACAAATAAAAGGATGACCGCGGGGCCTGTGGATTTTCTTGGGTCATAGGGTGTCCCGCGTGAGCAAATGGCCCAACATAAAAAATAGGAAGGTCACGTTGCCTTCCTCAAAACATGGGCTCATCTCTCGAGCTGCTCGGCCGGAATCAAAGCAAACCCATCAAGCATGGTCGCATGGCCTGTGACGGAGCATGGGCCAAGTATTTCGAGCCAATGACTCATGATTTTGGTTTTTTGACATCGGAAAAAATTATGGAGAGGTGTGAAAGTGTTCAAGTGACTAAACGATACCGAGCACGCAATTTAAAATTAGCTTAAGTCGACAAGACAAAAAATAATAATAATAAACATTTTTGCTAGCTCATTACGCTAAAATAAAGTGCGAACGAAGGAAGGTACAACAGTTACCTTGATATGCAATCGATAATACCATACATGATTCTAGTTACAGAGAGTCAGATCAACAGCAGCAAACTAAACCCTGTAGACACCGGATTTTGTACCGGGACACGTGTACAAATCAAGCATAACAAGAAAAGAGGTTAGCATGAAAGAAAATCCAAAGGACCATCCTCAATCAAAAGCTATCGGGCCAACCCACCACAAAAAGCCTTCATTTTCCACCATTTCCGCATACATATGCCCACCATTTCAAATCCCATTTTTTCCACAAATCTTGTTGGCCCCATTTCTTTTGATTAGAGTAAATTACACATCATGAGCTTTCCAACGCCTTTTGAATTGCCTTAATCAAAGTCCGGATGAAGGAATTATGGTCGTTTAAAGTTGCATTTAGCCAGTTTTCAAAAAATTACTTAGAGGTACCCTAACTTTTGAAGAAACAATTTTTTGGTACCCTAACTTTTCAAAACTAATTTTGGGGTACCCTTACTTTTAGGATTAGAAATTACTAGGTGAATTTCCGGCGAAACTCCGATTTATTCAAATCATTTTCGTCCACGAAAACAAAGGGCATTTTCATCCACAAAAACACTTAATCAATTTCCCGCCTAAAACTCACCGGAAAATTCAAATCATTGGCCGGAAATTCACCTAATTATTTCTAATTCTAAAAGTTAGGGTACCCCAAAATTAGTTTTTAAAAGTTGGGGTACCAGAAAAACATTTCACCAAAAGTTAGGGTACTCCTAAGTAATTTTTCGGCCAGTTTTATAACCCAGGCGGGTTTTAGCATTTTCCAATTCCAGAAAGCAGACCCAGAAGCGCGCCCCGGCCCACAGATAACTTAAAACCCGCCTAGGTTTTGATCCAGCCCAGAAAGATCAAAACCCACCTAGGCTTTGGGCGAAGTAGCAGACGACGCCGTTCAGCGCCACGCCTCGGATCCGCGTGATAAAATTATCAAAGCCCGCCTAGGCTTTGGTGATTCTGGAGCCAAAAATACGAACGATCTGCATGCATGCAATCCCTTGATTTTTGCCCACGTGTTTGACTTCCCTTGACCACCCCAAAACCCGCCTAGGCTTTGGCCTCTGAAGGCATGATTTTTGGGGTATGTCGCCCACCTTTTCCCTCCAAAACCCATACTCCTTCACCTATAAATACCCCCTCCATTCCACCTTCATTTCACCAACAATCATCATCTACTATCACTTACTCTACTCTCATTTTCACCATATCATACTTCCACTGTCTCAAAATCTCCCATAATTCTATTCTCCTATTACCACCATAATCATATTCTTCACAACCATACAACCATCCATACACCACTTTTCCTAAACCATCCACATTTTCTCATCCGGGTTTCGAGTCAAGGGGCAACTCAAGGGATCAATTTCGTTGTCGCTACACCCTAAGCAAGGTTCGGTTCTTTGATTTAAATTATTGTATTTAATCATGTAATCCTTTATTTAATTTCGTGCTTGTACATATTTTGTAAAATAAAACCGCATTGTTTTTATATTGCATGGTTTGAATAATAATTCCGCGAAATTAATCAAACTTCTCCCCGCTCTCTTTCTTTTAAATGTTGAGTTTAGTAGAGTCTGTTTTATAACAGGCGGATTCGAGAGTTCTTATAACTCTCGAATTCGTAACCTTACCCCCGAATCTAGAAATCGGGTTCGAGACCGGAGTCTTTCTTTTCTTATTTTATGATTTGTCGATTTCCTTAAATCGGCTAGCGACTCTTTTACAATTTTACAAATTCGTTTAATTATTTAAAGTATTCAATTTCTTACACAAAATTAATTTAAGAAAATAATTTAATTCATGTCCAATATTTATCCAAGGAGGGTCCCGAGAGAAATGAGTCAGAAAATGATAAAACCTAGGCGGGTTTTATCATTTTCAACCCAATATCTTTTTGGGTCGAAGAGATCAGTGGCCCAACGTGGGATCTGCTAAAACCTAGGCGGGGTTTAGCTGATTCCAGTGGCCCACTGGTTCTCTTTTGGACCTTGATTTATTAATTGGGCCGGGACTAAATTATTGTTAAATTAATTTGTGTAATTATGGATAATTTAAATAATAAAAAACGGGTTTGTAAATAAATAAAGTTTCATCACCTCGAAAACGAATTTCGAAAATTAAAAATATCCTTATTTAAGGATTAAGAAACCTTAGTCGGCTCCCGATCACAAATGTAGCGCATCCGAGGAAACATTTCCCCCGAACGGGGAATTTTTCCGGGTCCTACAGATTGCCGACTCCACTAGGGACTTAAACTTTAAAAAGAGGGTAAAACTTGAAAAAATCAAATTGATTTGAAAAGTGTAAAAGGGAGAAGTTAATTTATTTCGCGACTTTATTATTCTTTTAGGCATCCGTTGCATACCGGGCCACTAATCGGGTCTTTTGACACGTTAGCACAAAGGCGACGGTTTAAGTTACCTAGGATTTCCCTTGAGAGCGGGAGGCCACTACTATGGGGATGAACTCTATATCTCTAAGCATTTGGTCGCTCCTCTCCCGGTGTCACACTCCGAGAGCTTCCTTGAAGTTCTTTGAGAAATACCCCAACTGCTTATCTTATGGTATGAAGAATCGGGGCGAAGACATGCATGCAGTAGGCTATATACCCAACCATAAAGGTCCATGAATTTAGAGCCTTGGTTTAGGGTACCCTTTTCATGTGTCTTTTTTTTGTAAAGAGTCGACCATAGTTTTGAGGTTTTGTTCTAGTCCATATAAAATTCATCGGGTTGAGAAAATGATTATTTATTAATTAATATAATTAACTCAAAGGCATTATGGTTAGCCCAAGTGGAAGGGCCCATTAATGTTTGAAAGTCGATTATATTAATCAATAAATAAAAATTGACCCACCTTTGATGATATTATATGGCCCTTTATGAAATTCTCTCCACAAAGGTCCAAAAAAAATTAATTAAAAGTCCAACAAAGTTAATGGATAACGTTTTGGACTGCATAATGGTCACTAAGCTCGAGTAAATAAATTTATCGATTTAATTAATCAATCCATCACATTTATGGCCGGCCCGTTGTTAGGCTCAACCATATTGGATTTATCAATTAAACCCATAAATTAATTATAACTCGCTTATTGTTGGCTTTATCAGACCTTTACAATGTCCGTTTTCCCTGAGTAAATAAATAAAACTTGTTGTATTGCTATGTGTAAATATGTTTCTGTATGTTGAGTCTTCATTAGAGTCGGACCTAATTTTGAGATATTGTTTTCGTCCGCATAATAATCGGTGGGTTGAGAAGAAATAAATTTATAAACTCGATTAATTAACCTTAAATTTCACGGTCGGCCCGGTGGTGGGCCCCATCCATTTTAAAGGTTAATTATCTTTGTTTATCGATTTATTTTAACTCACCTTTGATGATTTTATTCGGCCCTTCTCAATACTCTCTTACTCATGGTCCAAAGAAAATTAATTAATAATCAAACAAAGTCAGCGTGTGTTGTTCTAGCCCGCGTAATAGTCTCAAGGTTAGAGAAAATAAAATTATAAATTTGATTATTAAGTCTAACAAATCCATGGTCGGCTCGTTGTTAAGCCCATCCACGGTTGAATTAATAATTGGGTTTATAAGTCTGTTTTAACTCGCCTTTTGATGGCTTTATTCGGTCCTTTACAACATACACTCTCCTTGGGTTAAATAAATAAATGTTTTGGGTCGCAATAAAAAAACGTGTGTAAATAGAAGTCAAGTGGTCAGTGTGTTCAGCATTATTCTAGTCCGCATAATAGCCAACATAGCTTGAGCTGTCTGAGTTGTTGAGCCAACTTACGGATTCTCCTTAAAACGGTCGCCTTGTGGATTAGGCACATCCGAATTGAGAAAAACTCACTTGTATCTTTCAACTTATGTCGACTCGCTATGTTTGACTTTATCCGGCCCTTTATAATGCTCTTGTTGTTAAAAAGTGTTGTTGTTACACAAATCTGTGTCATAGTTTGGTTGTTTCCTGAGTTTAGGTGTCTTACAATAGTCCTAGGTGAATCTTAGTTTCGAAGTCTGCATGTAAATATCTTTCAGTCTTTAGAAAGTCTCATACAAGGTCGTGTCATATGTGAGTTTTTTCTTAAGTCAATATACGTGTTTTGTTTTTGGAAGTCTATACCCGGGTCATGGGTGAGTCTTTGGTCTAGGTCATAAGTGATTCTTTTCCTTGGTTAATGTGTTTTTGTCTTTTTTTAGAAAGTCTAGTGTAAACCCAGGTCATGGGCGAGTCTTTATTTTAAAGTCAGGGTATAAATGTTTTTTTCTTCAGAAAGTATCATATCATATAAGGTCTTGGATAAATCTTTATGTTAGTGTCTGCATGTTAGTATCTTGAGTTCTTTAGAAGGCATCATATAAGGTCTAGAATGAATCTTTGTGTTAGTTTCTACATGTAAGTGTCTTGCATTCTTTAGAAAGTATCATATAAGGTCTATAATGAATCTTTGTGTTAGTGTCTGCATGTAAGTGTCTTGCATTCATTAGAAATCATCATATAAGGAGAGGATGGGTCTTTGTGTTAGTGTCTTGCATTCTTTAGGAGGTCTTATACACGTTCGTAGGGCATGTTAACCCATGTCATGGGTGAGTCCTTTTCCAGAGTCAACATATGAATGTCCTGCATTATAGAAGTCTCCTATAGGGTCTAAATCATGCAAACCCATGTCATGGGTGAGTCGTTAAGTCTTTTTCTTGAGTTAGCATGTAAGCGTTCGTGGTCTCATATAGGTTCATAGGTCATGAGAACCCATGTCATGAACAAGTCTGTGTCTAGAGTCATCATGTAAATATCCGTCTTTTTCTTAAGAAGTCTAGTGTAAACCTATGTCATGGGTGAGTCTTTTCTCGTGTTGGCATATCATGTGAGTGTCTGTCTTTTTAGGAAGTCTAATGTAAACTCGTGTCATAAGTTAGGTTTTCCGGGTCACCATATAGGCATTTGCACTTTAGGAGGCCTCATATAGAACATGTAGACCCATGTTGTGGGTAAGTCTTTTCCTTAAGTCGGCAAATAGAAGTCTTGCGTCCTAGGAAGTCCCATATAGATCAATTAGCTCTTTCAAACCCATGTCCTGGGTGAGTCTCTTCCGAGTCAGCATATAGGCGTTTTTCATCTTAGGAAGTCCATATAGGTCATTTTGGTCATGCATGCATTGGGATGGGTTATCTTCATTTGTCTAGTGTCAAGTTCAAGGCCTGAGTTAACCATAAAGGGAATGTTTGGATGACGAGAATTTCTACAACTACCATAGATCCCGAGGGAACAACATGGAGAATTGTTAGACTTTGAAGCACATGATCCATTCAGGTAAACTGCCCCCACCGAAAGCAGCACAGAGGACCAGACATAACATGGATTCCCCGTACGAGGACAAGGAGGGCACATCATCAAAGGAGCTCTAGAAGTAGCTATAGTCTTGGTTGTCAAGCATTTCATGCTCAAAGTCTGTTATAGTCATTTCTTCATTCATTTCTTTGCTCTTGTTGCTATGTGATCAAACAGAATTTCGGGCTTGTGTTTTTTACTTGAGTTGAGAAGTTCTCTCATCTATCCATCATCTGTGCAAACCAATTCTGACAAATTTCATTCTCTCTTATCCTTCCATCTTTGTTGTGTACCTCGTTCCCATCTTTTATTTTATCGAATCCAGGGTTTAATTAAAAAAAAAGAAGAAAAAAAAGAGATAAAAACAAAAACAAAAAAAAAGAAAAAAGAGAGAAGCCAGTCTGCACTCATCAAGCAGGCTGGGCAAAAGGAGAGAAGACCAAAATCATCAGTCTCTTGAAAATGGACATCTCTATTCTCCTAACCAAATGTGCCGAGGACAGGGGGCTTGAACCCAACCTTCATTTCACCACCCACATTACCCTCATCTTTTCATCCAATCCCGACTTACCACCTACCACTCACATCTTTGACCTCTCCATCAAACCTTAACTCTTTCCAAACCCTTAACCCAATCCAAAAGGTGTGCTATGACCAAAGGAGAATAGGGATCAACCAATGAAGAAGTGGAGTTAAAAAAAAAAAAAAAAACCTTAGCCTTGACCAACCTGGTCATTCTCCTCATGATCAATCCATATCAACCCCAATGCCAAAAGGTATGTTGTGACTAATGTCATCAGAAAGGCGAATAGGAGTCAATCCCATGAAGAAGAAATTCGAAAAAAAAGAAGTTCAAAAAAAAAAACTGAAAGCAAAAAAAAAAAAAGAGTCAGAAAAATGGAGTTCAAAAAAAATAAAATAAAATAAAAGTTGAGAAGGAAATGAAACAAGGAAAATGAAGAAAGAAAGAAAAAAGGGGTTAGAGGAGAATAAGAAGTGAGAATGCGAAAATATGAGTCATGCACATCTCAGAAAATATCGTCTCAAACCTTCACCTCATCATCCATACACCTCAGCCTTCTATTACCTTCACAATCCTTTCATCCATCCATAATCTGCATATGAACCCTCAAACCTTCATAACCGTTAAGCCTTCCTCGAGGCACTATCCATCAAAGTTGCGCTTAAAGAACTACGACTGGCCTGATTCCACGTAGGAAAACCTCTTTGAGGCCCGGCCACTACAAGGAGCATCCTTTGTCCTCAAAATGTTGGTCTTTGAAAAAAAAAAGAAAAAGAAACAAGAGAGGCTAGCTTGGAATCCCAGGCTAGGCTAAAGGAGAGTGAGAGAATAAGAGAGGCTAGCCTGAAAACCCGTCAGGGCAGGTTAGGCAAAAGGAGAGTGAGAGAATAAGAGAGGATAGCCTGAAAACCCGTCAGGGCAGGCTAGGCAAAAGGAGAGGAAACCCTGGACTCTATCTTTCATCATCATCAACCTTCCATCTTCCTTCTGTCAGACTTGGACATCATTCCATAACCATGTTCCAACCTTTTCCAAGAGATGATGTCTATCCCATTTGATAATCTCTTCAAGACACGATCATTCTTGAGTGTCTCCCTATATCATTCATCAATAAACTCTCATCTACCATCCCATTCAACCCTTTCTCAAGAGAGATGATGCCTATCCCTTTTACCATCTCTTCAAGACACAAACATTCTTGAGTGTCTCCTTATACCATTCATTAATAAAGCCTCATCTACCATCCCTTTCAACCCATTCTCAAGAGATGATGTCTATCCCATTTGACCATCTCTTCTCCCCCTTCCAGACACAATCATTCTTAAGTGTCTCCACCTCCCCTTCATTAATAAACCATTGTCAACCATCTCTTTCACCAAACATCTTCCAACCCTTTTTAGCCTTTTCATCCCATCTCACCCTTTGATGACTTTTTTAGCTCATCATAAATGCAAGTATGAGGCTCTGTGTGGCTTACTTCTCAACAAGAGCGAAAACCATTCACATCAGATCAGCGGCTAATTGGCAACCACATGATCATGAACAGACTCATAAACAGGCTACTCTAAACTGGGGGCTTGCGCTACCTTCGTGACATCATTCAAGACATTTATCGGAGATAGCTTCAAAGAGGGACACTTGCTCCTTATCCTACAAGGTCTTGCATCTTCATTCTCATAAACGTCCTAATAGTGGTCTCATCAAAAAAAAAAAAAAGAGAAGAAAAAAAAGACAAAAAAAAAAGAAAAGAAAAGAGAGGCTAACTTGAAAACTCGTCGGGGCAGGTTAGGCAAAAGGAGAGTTTGAGACTCATGACTAAAGACTATGCCTTCTCCTATTCCATGGTCCCCATGCCTCATCACATCAATCCACATCGAAACTGGGGGCTTGTAAATCTTCGAGGTGCTCTCCAAAGCAGGACAGTGTCTTCAAGAGTCTACGCCAAACCGGGGGCTTGTCATACATCAACATACATTTGCAAGCAATCAAGGTCATCTACTTGATCATTCAAGAAGCACATTCTTCAGGCCGGTTGCCTCCATCATTGTTCCCTAGATCGAAACATTACTCATCCTGAATTTTCCTGAAATTCCTCACAGGTGGTCTTGACCCTTAGGAAGTCTTAGTCTTAGGAAAGCCTTGTCTTTGAAAATATTTGTCCGAGAAAATCTTTGTCTAAAAATAATCGGGGATTGTCTGCATGTAGAATTGCATGTGTAGAATAGCATAAAGCATCATACGTGTGTCCTGTCTAAGTATAATAGGTTTGCATTGCATCTCAGAGTCACATTGAGTCAATCTATCATGTATCGAGTCAGTCTGTCATGTATCAAGTTAGTCTGTCGTGCATTGAGTCAGTTGCATCAAGTTAGTCTGTTATGCATTGAGTCGATTTGTCATGCATCAAGTTAATTTGTCATGCCTCAAGTCAGTTTGTCATGCATCAAGTCAGTCTATCATGCGTTGAGTCAGTTTGTCTGTCATGCATCAAGTCAGTCTGTTGTGTATCGAGTTAATTTGCCATGCCTCAAGTCAGCTTTTCATGCATCAAGTCAGTCTATCATGCGTTGAGTCAGTCAGTCTGTCATACGAGTTAGTTTGTCTGTCATGCATTGAGTCAGTCTGTTGAGCATTGAGTCGGGTTGTCATGCATCAAGTCAATTTTTCATGCATAAGTCAATTTGTCATGCCTCAAGTCAGTTTGTCATGCATCAAGTCAGTCTATCATGCGTTGAGTCAGTCAGTTTGTCATATGAGTCAGTTTTTCTGTCATGCATCAAGTCAGTATGTTGTGTATCGAGTCAGTTTGTCATGTATCGAGTCAGTTTATCGTGTATAAAGTCGATAGTCATGCATAAATGCATGAGTGCATGCTTTTGTCAAAAGCTAAACAAAATTTGCATTGTTTGTGCAAGAGTTTAGCAGACTAGTTGCATGCATACCTGCATATCTGAAAATGAAAAAGAAAAAAAGAAGAAGAAAGAAGAAGAAGCAAAGAAGTGTCACATCGTTGCTCCAAGAACGCAACACTGGGGGTTGTTCGAGCCCAATCAAACCGGTCGACATGGTTTCCAATCACTGAGAGCAAGATTAGAGTAAATCTCTAATCCAACTCTTGCTGGATAGATTAACATTCAGTCAAGTCATGCATCATCAGCCAGACACGAACGGCGCATGTCCAATACGATGGACATAATCTTCACTTGACTAATATGGATCAACAACCGGGCGAATTCAAGAATCCATTCCCCGCAGTGAAGTTTTGGCACCTATGCGCCTGAAGCAAAATTTAAGGGTCATCGGCAGAGTTTCGGTGAAGTTCCTCAGCATCAAGTGTCCATCATTCAGAGTCGCCGGCAGAGCTCGTCGCAATCGCAGAAATAAGAGCTATCAACATCGGGAAAATTCATTGGGCACCATCATCTGCCTCGGGAAAAGCCGTTGGGCATCTTTGTCAATCTGCCAGACAAGTAATTCTCTGTATCTCCAGCCATTGTTCAAAATAATCTGACATTTTGCTTTGGTTTCTGTGCAGGGAGTCATCACAGACACCAGGTCGTCGCTAAAAGGGACCACCGCCATCAAGCTGCCGTATAAAAAGTCGCCAGCTCACATGTCGCCGACAAAGGGACCGCCACCATCCAGCTACCGCACAAAAGGTCGCTGTCATCATAATCAGCATTCAGGGCCGTTGGTAGAGTTTCGATGCAGTCCCAATCTTCGAGCCATCGGCATCGTGCCCGGTGAAGTCTCAATCTCCGAGACATCGGCATCGTGCCCGATGAAGTCTCGACCCGAGGTATCGTAGCGCCTGATGAAGTCCTTCGGCATCAAAAATGCCCACCATCATCAACATCGACACCGGGAAAGACTGGAATCGACACCGGGAAAGACTGGAATCGACACCGGGAAAGACTGGAACCGACACCGGGAAAGACTGGAATCAACACCGGGAAAGACTGGAACCGACACCGAGAAAGGTTGGAAAGACTAAACTCGACACCAGGAAAGACTGGAACCGACACCGGGAAAGACTAGAACCGACACGGGGAAAGACTGGAATCGACACTGGGAAAGGCTGGAACCGACACCGGGAAAGACTGGAATCAACATGAATCGACACCGGGAAAGACTAGAACCGACACCGGGAAAGACTGGAAGCGACACCGGGAAAGACTGGAACCGACACCGGGAAAGACTTGAAGCGACACCGGGAAAGACTGGAACCGACACCGGGAAAGACTTGAAGCGACACCGGGAAAGACAGGAACTGACACCGGGAAAGACTGGGATCGACACTGGGAAAGACTAGAAAACTCCATCAATCGTCGGCATCGTGTCCGATTTCAAGTAAGGCGTCATTCTCGCCCGAGATCAACATCGACTCATCAACAGTCAGGTAGAGCATCATTCTTGCCCGAGATCACCCCAAAAGAAGCGCATGCCGCCCGCAACCGTGATGCAGGACTCAGCTTCCAAGCATCAAATCAGGCTTCGCAAACCAAAGTCATATCCTCAGACTACTTTGACCTTCGTCCTATTCGGACTCGATCAAAGTGGGGGCTCTCTGTAGACACCGGATTTTGTACCAGGAAAAGTGTACAAATCAAGCATAACAAGAAAAGAGGTTAGCATGAAAGAAAATCCAAAGGACCATCCTCAATCAAAAGCTATCGGGCCAACCCACCACAAAAAGCCTTCATTTTCCACAATTTCTACATACATATGCCCACCATTTCAAATCCCATTTTTTCCACAAATCTTGTTGGCCCCATTTCTTTTGATGAGAGTAAAGTACACATCATGAGCTTTCCAACGCCTTTTGAATTGCCTCAATCGGAGTTCGGATGAAGGAATTATGGTCGTTTAAAGTTGCACCTAGCCAGATTTATAACCTAGACGGGTTTTAACATTTTCCAGGCCCAGAAAGCAGACCCAGAAGCGCGCCCCGGCCCACAGATAACTTAAAACCCGCGTAGGTTTTGATCCAGCCTAGAAAGATCAAAACCCGCCTAGGCTTTGGGCGAAGTAGCAACGACGCCGTTCAGCGCCACATCTCGGATCCGCGTGATAAAATTATCAAAGTCTGCCTAGGGTTTGGTGATTCCGGCGCCAACCATACGAACGATCTGCATGCATGCAATCCCTTGATTTTTGCCCACGTGTTTGACTTCCCTTGACCACCCCAAAACCTGCCTAGGCTTTGGTCTCTAAAGGCATGATTTTTGGGGTATGTCCCCCACCTTTTCCCTCCAAAACCCATACTCCTTCAACTATAAATACCCCCTCCATTCCACCATCATTTCACCAACTATCATCATCTACTATCACTTACTCTACTCTCATTTTCACCATATCATACTTCCACTGTCTCAAAATCTCCCCATAATTCTATTCTCCTATTACCACCATAATCATATTCTTCGCAACCATACAACCATCCATACACCACTTTTCCTAAACCATCCACATTTTCTCATCTGGGTTTCAAGTCAAGGGGCAACTCAAGGGATCAATTTCGTCGTCGCTACACCCTAAGCAAGGTTCGGTTCTTTGATTTAAATTATTGAATTTAATCATGTAATCCTTTATTTAATTCCGTGCTTGTACATATTTTAAAAAATAAAACCGCATTGTTTTTTATATTACATGATTTGAATAATAATTCCGCGAAATTAATCAAACTTCTCCCCGCTCTCTTTCTTTTCAATGTTGATTTTAGTAGAGTCAGTTTTATAACAGGCGGATTCGAGAGTTCTTATAACTCTCGAATTCGTAACCTTACCCCCGAATCTAGAAATCGGGTTCGTAGACCGGAGTCTTTCTTTTCTTATTTTATTATTTGTCGATTTCCTTAAATCGGCTGGCGACTCTTTTACAATTTTACAAATTCGTTTAATTATTTAAAGTATTCAATTTCTTACACAAAATTAATTTAAGAAAATAATTTAATTCATGTCCAATATTTATCCAAGGAGGGTCCCAAGAGAAATGGGTCAGAAAATGATAAAACCTAGGCGGGTTTTATCATTTTCAACCCAATTTCTTTTTGGGCCGAAGAGATCGATGTGGCGTGGGATCTTTGAAACCTAGGCGGTTTTAGTGATTCCATCAGTTCTCTTTTGGGCCTGGATTTATTAATTGGGCCGGGACTAAATTATTGTTAAATTAATTTGTGTAATTATGGATAATTTAAATAATAAACAACGGGTTTGTAAATAAATAAAGTTTCATCACCTCGAAAACGAATTTCGAAAATTAAAAATATCCTTATTTAAGGATTAAGAAACCTTAGTCGGCTCCCGATCACAAATGTAGCGCATCCGAGGAAACATTTCCCCCGAACGGGGAATTTTTCCGGGTCCCACAAACCCCGGGAACAAAGCTCCGCTTCGAAGAGCCTTCGTGAGCCTATCCCGATGCATGAGGAAGAGGGGGATTCCATTGACTCTGTGGCTGCATCCTTTCCCAAAAGAAACCCGAAAACCTTCAAGCAAGGAAGATGAGAGAACTATTTGAGAGCTTCAAAGGAATGAAGTGAAGAGTTATGAATGAATGAGGGAAAGGAGCAAGATATTTATCGAAAAGGTGGGAGAATATGGACCGTCCGTTTCAAGGATCCACCTTGAGATGCTAAATGCATCCCATTGGTTGAGAATCCCCAACCTTATCCTCATGCCCCCTAAAACAATAGCATGGCCGCCTTGAAAGACACCCATGGTGGGCCCCACAGCAGATTCCATCAACGAGGAAAAAAAAACAAGGAAGGTCCCTCGGCCTTCCTCCATCCAAGTCAGGCCAAGCCCGCCAAAGGGAAGCGCAGGCCTGGCCCAATAAAAAGGAAGGCTACGCGGCCAACCTTGCTGCAATTGGGCCTATCATCCCAAAAGGTAAGATCTAATCCAATTTCGTTCTGAAACTGACACTGTGCTTTCAAATGTTGTTTTGCAGGACACCTTCCGTTTGCGATTTAAATAGCACCACCATCATCTAGTTGTTGCTAAAAGGTCGCTGACAGATTGCCATTAAAAGAGCACCACCATCATCCAGCTGCCGCTAAAAGGTCGCTGACAGGTTATCATTAAAAGAGCACCACCACCATCCAGTTGTCGCTAAAAGGTCGCTGATAGTTGCCGCTAAAGGTCGCTAACACCACCATCATCCAGCTGCCGCTAAAAGATTGCTGACATCTTCAGGTTGCCGTTAAAAGAGCACCACCATCATCCAGATGCCGCTAAAAGGTTGCTTACAGGTTGTCGTTAAAAGAGCACCACCATCATCCAGCTGCCGCTAAAAGGTCACTGACACCGCCATCATCCAGTTGCCACTAAAAGGTCGCTGACATGTTGCCGTTAAAAGAGCACCACCATCATCCAGCCACCGCTAAAAGGTCGCTGACAGGTTGTCGATAAAAGAGCACCGCCATCATCCAGCTGCCGCTAAAAGGTCACTGATACCGTCTGTCTGCAGGTTGCCGTTAACATTCTGCTTGGACGGAGAGTTAAAAATGGAGAGTAGGAGTTGATAAGAGTAAAGGAGGGTTAGAGTATGGGAGGGTTCATAAGGGTAAAGTACTTACCCCTGCTTAGGAGAACAATTTGGAGAGTTCATAAGAGTAATATGTTAATTGACATATTTACCCTTTCATATTATATGTAATTCAAATTAGGGTTAATGGTATTATGGTCATTTCCCACTGTAGGTATATTATAACTTAATTGAACACCTCCTTACACCGCAAATTGGGGTGTTAAAAAAAATAAGGGTTAAGAGGGGTAAAGGGGTGTAAACCTCACTGCCTCTTACCCTCCCTTATCCTCTCTCACTCTCTTTCCAAGCATGGGTAAGGAAGAGCAAGGACACTCCTTTACCCCTTCTAACCCCCCTTTACCCCTCTCCCAAGCAGGCCCTAAAAGAGCACCGCCATCATCCAGCTGCCGTTAAAAGGTCGCTGACATCCATCTTCAGGTTGTCATTAAAGGAACACCGACATCGCCCATCTTACAAAGTACCGACAACATTTATCTTCGATTTGCTGACGTCAGTCCCTCAGGCTACTTTGACTTTCGTCCTATTCGGACTCGATCAAATTGGGGGCTCTCTGTAGACACCGAATTTTGTACCGGCAAATCTCACCCGAGAGAATTGGGTCGCAACCAAAAAAAGAAAGGGCCCAAAAAGCATCATAGTCTTTTGCAAATAGTAAGGCCATGTGGCCTTGCTCACCTTCAAGACGATTCCAAAAGCACGTCTGGCCCAGAAGGAAAAAAGGATGGTCGCGGGGCCTTCCCCTTGATCCCAGCCCGTTTCCCAGATTGCCACGCTGGCAATCCTTGAGCAGCAAAATCACTGTTCGGGGGGCCTTGCTGCATAATTCGGATTTTGGCGCCATTTTTCTCCTCGAGTCAGCTGTGATCCCATGATCATAGCCCCTTGACTGATTGACCTTTGACTTGAGGATGGTCGTGGGGCCTTGCTATTTGCATGAGGGGCATGATCTTTGGATCATGTCTCCCTTCCTTCCGTCTTCATCAACCTCTCCTTCACCTATAAAGACCCCCTTCATCCTCACTAATTTCATCAACAACTTTCAGCAAGAATCATCATCCACACCTCTCTACTTTCTATCATCCATGTTCCCTACTCCCTCCCTCAATTACTATCATTCATATTCCTCCATCGACTTCATTTTCCACCACCCCCAAATAGCCTTCATTCCAAGGTCTCATTCAAGCTACCTTCAAGTGTTCATCATAAGGAGTTCGATCTTCCTTCCATCATATCAAAGCTTAAAGTGTGGTTCATTTATCTTTTGATTTCAATAATGTAAATTATTTTTATATATCACTCTATTTGTACATTCGGTTTGTGAAGACATTCATATTTTAAATTAAAGAAGAGGGTAGAAGAGGAGAATTAACTAGATTAATTTAAATTATTTAGATGCATGCAAATAATTAAATGCGGTAAATAAGAATGCGACAAATAAATAAAAGCGATGAACAAAACAAATATGAACAAAGAACGAATTAAAGTTATTTTTTTTTCAAGTAAACAAGTTCAGATTAATCATAACCAACGTTAACGTCAGCATTACGATATTATGGGTGATTACAAGAAAATAATAACGAAAATGAAAATGTGAATATAAAAATGCCAGAATGCATGTATGCAAATGAGAGAGGGAGAGAAGAAGAGAAATCCACCTAGTGTCAATACTCCCAGGTGGTTTCGGTTTGTAGAATAAAATGAGAGATGGGAATATTTATAGGGTAGGTGAGTGATGGAATTAGGTTTAGAATAGCTAAAAATAGCAAATGGGCAGACCTGCATGGCGCAGATATCGAGGCCCAGTTGCCGCAGCACACGACTCGATAAAGGAAAATGAAGTCGGCCGACTGTGCGAGCAGTCTGGCGCCCGACCTGCTTTCGGGTTAGCAGGCGGCCTCGTGCATTTTTGGGCCTTTTCGCTTTTGGGTTGATTTCTTTAGTTGGGTTGTTTTGCTATTTTCTTTTAGGCACATTGTTGGTTATTTTGTTGGGATATTTTGTGGTGGTTTTCTTCTCTTATTTTTGCATTTCAAACATAATTGGCATTTCACCTAAACTAAAAGTAATAAAAATAATAAAAAAAATTTACAATATTATAATAACGCATTTTGGGTGTCTACAGTTTCAAATTCTCTCCTAATTCTCAACCCAACCCTTGTTTGCTTTTTGCTGACACCACTCTCTTTTTGCATGGTTACTTCCTCTGCTACTTCAGAACTTAAATACATCCTTTCGTGGTTAAGTTTGCTTTCGGGTCAACTCTTTAACTTCCGTAAATCCTCGCTCATATTTTTCAGCTATGGGTGTTCATTGGGTCAAACTCAGACAAACCTTGACCAAACCGGACCAAACCAAAACTGAAAATAGAAAAAAAAAATTGGACCAAAGACTAGAGCAAAAACAATTGGTCTCAACCCAAACCAACCTGATTAGGATTTTGACCAAACCAACCCAAACTGGTTTGGTCCACTTGAGATACCTTTTAAAATTTTCTATTAATATTTGTAAAAAGACTAATTAATGTATGTATGTATGTCTTTAATATGTTAGTGTAACTCGGGGTTTTACAGTTAGAAACTACATTTTTGTGTATGAGATATTGGATGACAATATACTGACCTTTGGATTTATTGGATTGTAATATACCGACATTTGCTATTAGATAACAATATCCCTGACATTTATATTTAGGTGAGATTATTATACCAATAGTGACTAAGGGGGTGGTGATTGGTTAACTGGTCTCTATTCTAACGTGATAGGCGTAGGGAAAATAATCGGCCCTTCCCAGTAACCTTGTTAACTCCTCCGTTTTTGTCACTAACCCACGTTAAAAAAATCGACCCTAACACAGTGACTAAGGGGGTGGTGAACTGGTCTTCGTACTGTTAGGGCATACAACCAACCAATGTCTTGTCATGTGGGTTAATGAAAAAAATGGAGGGGTTAACAGAGTTATTGGCTCAGGACGATTTTTTTCCCTCTGCCAGCCATCAACATGGAGACCATTTCATTGTCTCCTTAGTTACTGTTGGTATAATAATGTCATCTAGGTATAAAGGTCAGAGATATTGTTGTCCAATAATAAAGGTTGGTGTATTACAATCCAACACCCCCATAGGTCGGTATATTATCATCCAAAAACTCTTTGAGTATTGTAGTTATTGTTTATGGTAGGAAATTTTAGAAAGTAATGAATTATAAAAAAAATTAAAATGATACAATAATATGGTAGAATAAATAACAATATGACACAATTTGTAGTCACACATAAATATATACAAAGTTGGTTATCCATTTACGTGAATTTATACATAGTTGGACTATGATGAATATATGCCATAATATTTATCTTTCTAATTTAAGGGAGGGATCATTGAATTAGAATAGAATATTTTTTTTAGATGATAATATTATGATAGGCGTGATTGTTGCACATATGATAAGTATCTTTTTTTTATTAAAATTTAGATTTTACAATAATTGTGTTTTTGGTCCGGGTTTCGTTTTTTTTGGGTTTAGACCGACCCAAACCGAAACCTGAAAACATAAAAACTTGGGCCGAAAGGCCGGACCTATTACCATTCGATACGGGTTTGGTCAGGGTTTTTGGTCCAGTTTTTTTTGGGTCAATTGGTCCAAACTAGAATGTGAACAATCCTACTTTCAGATAATACCAAAACTAACGATAAACAGCTTATGGTTGGCATTTTTAATATTCCTGGGAGTGACAGTCTTGGGAAATATCTAGGTTGCCCCATCTTCAAAGGTAGGCCTTCAAGTTCCGCTTTTAAGGATCATATTAATCGCTCAATGAATAAGCTCCAATCATGAAAATCTGAATTCATCCCTAAAGCAGGTTGTGTTGCTCTCATCTAATCTAACATTGAATTTTTGACAGCTTATACCACGCATTGTTTCCAAATTCTCAAAGAAACAACAAGGAATATTGATTCCATAAGCAGGCAATTTTTGTGGAAGGACCTTAATTCTAATAAAGGTTTCCCCATGGTTTCCCGAGATAAAATTTCTCTACCAAAAAATTTGGGTGGTCTTAGACTACAAAAAGGTGAAGCCGTTAATAATGTCTTTCCTTGCAAGTTGTCCTGGAAATATCTCTTTGGTTCCGACCTATGAGCCGATATTATAAGATCTAAACATCCCATGGGGGTAACTTCTTTGACTAATTTATTAAAAAAGGTGATTGATTCTTAGGCTTGGAAAGTGATGTATGTGCAGACCAAAGGAAATCAGGGTGCACTGGCCTGGACTACACCAAGGACCTTACTGTCCAGTTTCTGTTCAACTGAAGCTCTTCCTAGGGATGGAATAGCATCAAGGAACAAAAAACAAATAAAAGAAGATAGATAACCTGTGTCTCTTACTGATACTGACCACACCACAGCAAGAAGCACAAGGGAAAACTCAATTCACACCACTGGATATAGACCACACCACAAATAGCATAAACTGAGCTCTACTTAACAGCATCTAAGCTTGCCAAAGCTTAGTTACAGACAAGTAGAAACAATGGAGAGTTTTAGAGGCACTCACAAACCTACAGGAGCAAGCTCAACTGGTTTCTTCTTCATTCACTCAAAGATTGAATGCACAAATACAATCAGAGCTGCTTATATTGCTACTTTCAGCAAGTAGTTGGCTTATTGACTGATTAAGGCTTTCCTAAGCATTAGGAAACCTCTAATCTGCTGCTAAGCTAACTTAAGATACATATGAAAGCTATTTAATACATAATTACACCAGATTATGCAACGAAAACAGCAAAAGAAAATTTAAATATTGTTGGCTTGATCAGCTTGTGCCAGCAGCTACTTATCGGGTTCCTTAGTCGTGCTCCACTAAGTGTATTATAATCTTCTTTTGGCTGCTGAGGTTGCTGGTAATATTAGCATCTGAAGGACATTCGATTACTAGAAGGAAAAATGACCAAATGACCTCAGTGCTGCTGAAAATGCTAACACTGTCCCTGCTGCATAATGCTGCCTGCCTTCATGAACCAACTGGCTGTAGAAAATGCCCAAAGACATCAGTCACCTGCACTCCTCAAACAGTAGTAGTAAATGACCTTAGGAACACAGGGTAACCACCAAATGTCATTGCCTGATGTTACTGCAGCTTGTAATAGACCTTGAATGAGACATGAACCCTGATTTCACAGGTTTGAGTTCTGCTAAGGTCCAATTGCACCAACTGGACTTAGGTTCTAAGGCCAAGGCTGCCTCCTTCACAAGATCCTGGGGTGATCACCTTGCTAATACTGATTACTTCAAAATTACCCTAGGACCTGGCTGCCATAACACTTCATGCTTGCTGTAGGAAGGACTTGATCCCTCCTGAATTCCCAGCTAAGTCCCATTGATTGAAGGAGCTGCTAAGGACCTCAGGATGGAAAGTTCTCTCTTCTATCCTTGCTGTCTCGGCTAGCATTGCTGTTGTAGATGGACCTCCATCATCCTCCTCTGGTTCAGAAAAGTTTGACCTCAAACTTGGTAATCCCTCTTCTACTGGATAATAAGGTCTAAGATCAGCAATGTTGAAAGTTGCACTTCCACCAAAGTCTTCAGATAAAGCAAACTTATAAGCATTCTCATTGACTTGCTCAAGCACCTCGAATGGACCATCAGCCCTGGAAACAAGCTTCCCTTTCCTCCTGTTTGGAAACCTGTCTTTCCTGAGATGTACCCATACCAAGTCACCTGGAGTAAACATAACTCTTCTCCTTTTTTTGATTTGTTGCCGCAACTACCTTCTCATTGTGCTTCTCAATTTGCTGTTGTATTTGTTGATAGAACTCTTTAATTTGCTTGGCCCTCAAATCAGCTTCAAAGCTAAACTTGATCGAAGTAGCTTGGGGTACTAAATCCAAAGGAGTTATTGGATTCAGACTATAAACCACTTGAAAAGGTGAATAACCAGTAGCTTTTCTTGGGGCTCTATTGAAAGCAAACTCTGCCTGTGGTAGCATAGTATCCCAACTTCCTTTGTTTCTTGCTACAAGGCTTCTCAAGAGTGTACCTAAGGTTCTTTTAGTAACCTCAGTTTGACCATCTGTCTGGGGATGACAGGTAGTACTAAACTTGAGTTGAGTTCCCATTTTCTTCCATAATGTAACCCAGAAATGGCTAAGAAACTTGGTATCCCTGTCTGAAACCATAGACCTAGGAATGCCATGTAACTTGACTACCTCTTGAAAATATAAATCAGCAACTTTAACAGCATCATAGGTAGTATTGCAAGGAATAAAATGAGCCATTTTTTAGAATCTATCAACAACAACCATAATAGAGTCTTTACCTCGCTGAGTTCTTGGAAGTCCCACAATGAAATCAAGACTAACATATTCCCAGGGACCTTTAGGAACTGGCAAAGGGGTATAAAGTCCTTGAGGTAGACTTTGACTCTTGGATAATTGACATATACTGCATCTTTTGACCAAATGCTCTACATCTCTTCCCATCTTTGGCCAGAAATAATGTTCTTTGAGCATAAGCATTGTCTTCTCTATGCCAAAGTGTCCTGCTAATCCTCCTCCATGTACTTCTGAGATTAATAATTCCCTTATACTACTTCTAGGAATACATAATCTGCTGCTTTTAAATAAAAATCCATGATATGTATGGTACGGACCCTGAGGATGCTGTTGACAAGCCTGAAACTTGTCCTTGAAATCATCATCTGTAACATAAAGGACCTTCAGTTGCTCAAATCCTAGGATTCTGGAATCCAGGATGTGCAATAAGAAAAATCTTCTGGAAAGTGCATCAGCTCCCTTGTTCATATTGCCTGACTTATGATGGATCATGAAATGAAAAGACTGCATAAACTCGACCCATTTAGCATGCTTAGGATTAAGCTTGTGCTGTCCTTGAATATATTTCAGAGCTTCATGATCACTATGCAGAATAAATTCTCCACCAACCAAATAATCTCTCCAATGTTCAAGAGCTCGAATAATTGCATAAAATCCTTATCATAAGTACTGTACTTCTTCTTTGCTTCATTCAGTTTCTCACTGAAGTAAGCTATAGGCCTGCCTTCTTGAGATAAGACAGCTCTTATGCCAACTCCTGAGGCATCACACTCGACTTCAAAGATTTTAGAAAAGCTAGGCAAAGCAAGAACTGGTGCTGTTGTAAGCTTTTCTTTGATCTGTTCAAAGGACCTTTGTGCTGTTGGAGTCCAATGAAAAGACTTCCCTTTGATAACTTCAGTCATGGGTGCCATAATAATGCTGAAATTTCTCATAAATCTTCTGTAAAATGAAGCTAACCCATGGAAACTTCTTACTTGCTGAATAGAACTGGGGGTAGGGGATGGTTATTTTGTTGGGTTTATGGTTCATCAGAGGATAATAGAATAAGATCCTTACAGGCACTGAACTCATGATGCCCAACAGCTAGTAAAAGATCAAGGGTAGGCTCAAAGTAAAGGTTCTTTGTAGGTTGGGTATGTTTGAGTAGGGTTAAGGTTATTTTCTTGCGATTCACCACCAAGGTATAAGTATTGGCTCTACCATCATGTTGTACAGACCTATCAAACATCGAAGGCCTTCCCAACTACAAATGACATGCATCCATAGGCAAGACATCACACCAAACAGAATCATGATATGATTTGCCTATTGAAAAACTCACCAAACACCTTTCTGTAATGGGGATACCTCTGCTAGACTTCAGTCACTGAATAGAATAGGGTGTTGGATGTGATGAAGTCTCCAGCTGCAACTTCTCCACCATTTCCTGTGAAGCTGCATTTGTACAGCTGCCACCATCCACAATGATCGAGCAGACCTTTCCTTTCACAGTGCATCTTGTATGAAATAAGGCTTCTCTTTGTTCCTGTCTTGTCTCCACAAAAGAACTGTTAAGGGCTCTCCTTATCACCAATAGTTCTCCTTCATAAGGACCTTCCTCGACCTCATCATACACTGGATCAGGCATCTCTCCTTCTGGATGTACTTCCTCTTCCTCTTCAACTTCAAGTTCAGCAAACCATGAAGCTTCATAATCAGCCAAGGTCACCACTCTTTTATTAGGACATTCTGAAGCTATGTGCCCTAGTCCTTGACATCTGAAACATCTCCTGTTATCAGTAGCAATGGGGTTTTGGGTTCTTTGAGGAGCTGGGGGTTGTTTTTGTGAAGGGGTAGATTGTTTTGTGGGATATCTGGGGGTAAAGGGGGTTCTTTGGGCTGTGGGGTAGGTTCTGGGATTGGTAAAGGGCTTGGGTTGTGGTTTATAAGGGGTTTTCACAGCAAACTCCTTTCCTCTAGACCTCCTTTGCAATTCTACCTTGTGAGCCAGAGAACTAAGCTCATCCAAACTAGTGTAGGGATGCAGTTCCACCACATTCCTAATGCCTTCATTCAATCCTGCTAGAAATCTCACCAGAACTTGAGTTTCATTCTCCTTGAGATCACACCTCCACAAAAGATGCTCAAACTCCTTTGTATATTCTTCCACAGACCTACTGCCTTGCACCAAATGTTGTAATTTCTCATAATTCTCCTTAAGATAATTCACGGGCAAGAATTTAGACTTCAGCTTTTCCCTCATCTGTTCCCAAGTCTTAACTTTCTCTTTTCCCTTCTTTACTCTTCTCTTCTGCAGATTAGACCACCAGATTGAAGCATGTTTCTTTAGTTTCAAAGCAATAAGCTTGACCTTCTTCTCTTCAGAAACCTCCTTCAGATCAAAAACCCTTTCCACAGTCTGCAGCCAGTCCAAGAACACCTCAGTGTCCAACTGACCTTCAAATTCAGGAATTTTCACCTTGAAATCTAACTTGTCATCCATTCCAGCCCTCCTTTGTCTAGTTCTGACTTTCTTATTCTCACCGGGACCCTCTTCTTCACCAAAAGGATTACTAGAGTAAGTACTCCCTTCTTCTTCATATTCAGAGTCTTCCTTAAAATTCTGCTTCTTCAAATATAAATAGTTCTTCAGCTGATCTTTCAAATATTGCACTTGTTTCTCCAACTCAGCCTTCTCTTCAAGAGCTTGTTCAGCCACATCATGTAACCAGCAAGAACCTCACCAAGAAAGTCACACAGCTCTGATACCAAAGCTGATGTATGTGCAGACCAAAGGAAATCAGAGTGCACTGGCCTAGACTACACCAAGGACCGTACTGTCCAGTTTCTGTTCAACTTAAGCTCTTCCTACGGATGGAATAGCATCAAGGAACGAAAAACAAATAAAAGAAGATAGATAACCTGTCTCTCTTACCGATACAGACAACACCACAGCAAAAAGCACAAGGGCGAACTCAATTCACACCACTGGATACAGACCACACCACCAATAGCATAAACTGAGCTCTACTTAACACCATATAAGCTTGCCAAAGCTTATTTACATACAAGTAGAAACAATGGAGAGTTTTAGAGGCTCTCACAAACCTATAGGAGCAAGCTCGACAGGTCTCTTCTTCATTCACTCAAAGATTGAATGCACAAATACAATCAGAGCTGTTTATATTGCTACTTTCAGCAAGTAGCTAGCTTACCGACTGATTAAGGCTTTCCTAAGCATTAGGAAACCTCTAATCTGCTACTAAGCTAGCTTAAGATACATAAGAAAGCTATTTAATACATAATTACACCAGATTATGCAAAGAAAACAGCAAAAGAAAATTTAAATATTGCTGGCTGGATCAGCTTGTGCTAGCAGCTGCTTATCGGGTTCCTTAGTCATGCTCCACTAAGTGTATTATAATCTTCTTTTGTCTGCTGAGGTTGCTGGTAATATTAGCATCTAAAAGACATTCGATTACTGGAAGGAAAAGTGACCAAATGACCTCAGTGCTGCTGAAAATGCTAACACTGTCCCTGCTGCTTAATGCTGCCTGCCTTCATGAACCAAATGGCTGTAGAAAATGCCCAAGGACATCAGTCACCTGCACTCCTCAAACAGTAGTAGTAAATGACCTTAGGAACACAGGGCAACCAACAAATGTCATTGCCTTATGTTACTGCAGCTTGTAATAGACCTTGAATGAGACATGAACCCTGATTTCACAGGTTGGGGTTCTGCCAAGGTCCAATTGCACCAACTGGACTTAGGTTCTAAGGCCAAGGATGCCTCCTTCACAAGATCCTGGGGTGATCACCTTGCTGTTACTGATTACTTCAAAATTACCCTAGGACCTGGCTGCCATAACACTTCATGCTTTCTTCAGGAAGGACTTGATCCCTCCTGAATTCCCAGCTAAGTCCCATTGATTGAAGGACCTGCTAAGGACCTCAGGATGGAAAGTCCTCTCTTCTATCCTTGCTGTCTCGGCTAGCATTGCTGTTGTAGATGGACCTCCATCAGAAAGCTAATCTCAGAAACCGCAAGATCTTTGGACAAGATATTCGATGGATTGTTGGAAATGGTAACTCAATTAATATCTGGAAGGATAATTGGTGCAATTTTTCTAGGTTACTATCTATGAACAACATTCTTGATCTTGATGCGGTAAATCTCAGCCTGAGAGTTTCTGACGTCATTAATCATGACAAGACTTAAAATATCACTCTCATCCAAACACTTGTTAACGGCCATTCGATTGATCTTGTTAAGTCCATTCCCATTTCTTTCTCAAACACCAAAGATGCATGTTGTTAGGGTTTGTCTAGCTTGGGTACTTTTACCACTAAATCGGCCATGTGGCTTGCCCATAGAGTTAAACTTGACTCCCCTTCTTGGAATTACAAATGGATTGGAACCTCAACATACAATATAACCTCAACATAAGCATCAAATTGGTGAATTAAATTGGTGAATTAAATTGGGCTTATGCCCCTTACATATCCAAAAAAAAAAAAACTGTGAAAGTGCAACACCATCTGAAAGTGCAACACCAGCAGCTGAAATTAAAACATATTTGATATTTCCATTCAGCAGACATCAGATAAGCAACACCCTGTACTTTACAAACTCAACACATGCTAATTACTGTATAACTCCAACTTGTGAAGCAAACCTGTGAAGCAAGTTTCTGGCAAAAATACTCCAAATCTCAACCCAATTTAAACCATCCAAATGTAAATTGAACTCATATATATACATTCATAATAATCATCAGAAAATTATAAGGAAACACAACCAAATTTAAGACCATTAAGCATTTCTAAACTAAAAGGCATTGCCATTGTACTGCTTACATAATCATCAGAGTAATCACCCTCAGCAGCAGTCATGTTTTGGGAGGGTTCATAATCACAAAATATCAAACCATAATATGTATTAGTAGAGATTGCTTCTAGGGCAGAATAATCTATACTAGTACATAATCATCAAAATAATCAGTGGTTTGTGTGGCAACATAATTATCAAAATAATTAATTGTACATTATGCTTCCAGTTGGACATTGCAACATCTTCCTTTTCAAAATCTTTCTCAGAATCTTGCTCCCAAAAGCTACCTTCCAGCCAGTACTCAGGTCCCCTACCAGCTGTACTAATTAGGAAGGTTGGTGGTTGATGCCTGAGATGCAATAATTGGTGATCCACTTGATGATGCTTGGTTATCCTAAATAAAAAAGAAAACAAAGTTGGTGAGTGTAGGACAAAGTGGCCCACAAGAGATGCTTTGTGTCTCCAACAAAAACTTTAAACAAATAGATAAAGATAAGGTATGAGTCCTACCCTCTCATTCATGCCTCCCAGCCAGTACTCAGCTCCCCTACCACCACCTCTACCTCTCCTTCCAGCTCCTCCCCTTCCAGATCCACCTCTAACAGTTGCTTCCCTTCTAATAACAGTTGCACCACCCCTCCTAGATCCACCTCTAATAGTTGTTTCCCCTCTAATTCTAGTTGCACCACCCCTCCTAGATCCACCTCTACTAGCTACATTTGTCATTGTTGCTCCTGTAGAATCCATATTGCCAGCTTGGTTATGTTCTTTCCTCGACCTTCCTCTTGGCCTTCTTTCTTGGTGTGGTGGTTGAGGTAGTACGTTTAACTTGTTGGGGCAACCCTTTTTGTTGTGCCTAAGTCCTTTACACAAGCTGCACACCATAACTCGACCATGCTTTGTCAACCTTCCCAGACGTTTTGGATCTTCGTGGGGGTCTTTCCTCCTATTTGTTTTGGGTCTTCCAAGTCTAGCAGTGACTGGTGGAGGTTGGAGTGATAGATCAACATGATGCCAGTGCCTTTGTCCAAGACATGGGTTTATGGCTCCCTCATAAGCCTTGGCGTACATATCTTTTTTGAGGTAAGAATGCACAAAAATTTCAGCATCCTTTTTAAGCCATCCAGCACAACCAATTGCATGACAACATGGTATTCCAGTCATATCCCATTTTTTACATGTACATGTGCCATTATTCATGTCAACTCGTAGGTAATCCATCTTGTAGCGGACCTGGAAAACATTGTTACCAGCTAGCTGAGGGGTACAATGTCTGATGTATGCTAACTCAATAAGATCAGAGTGTTGAGCTATTATACATCACACAGTAACACATACACACAGTTGGATGCTTGAACTTACAACAACTGATAGAAAGCAACAAGCTAGAACAGAAGACAACCTAATAACAGAATAAAAGGGATAGGCTTGCTTACAGCTGATACAGACACACCACAACTGCAATCAAGGGCAATGGACTCTCACACACATGCCTCTACAAATACACCAAAGCATGGATGATCAAGCTCAGCTTTCACTTGCTGGATCTTGCCAATTTCCAGTGACAGGAACTGATTGAACCAAGATTGAGAGTTATAAGACACTCACAAACTTTCAGAGGTACTAAGACACTCGAGAATACTATTGAATGAACACTGAGATGTCATTCATTGATAGAAAACTTCATAATATAAAGAAAACTAACAGTTTGATTAGCAGCTGCTTAAGCATAAGCATTCTGACTAATCTCCCTAATCTAATTCTAACTTACAAAGCTTAAAACACATACATATGATTACATCCTAAACTATCTAATATGATCCAGATTACATTTGCTTGGAAAGTAAAAGAGAAAATGCTAACCTGGAAGTAATCTCAACAGGTTAATATCATGCTGGAAAGACAAAAATAACCCCTCTGAACAAAAATTAAAACATATAGCCCTAGAGCTGGGGTTCTGGAAAAACTGATAAAACAATCCTGTTGGGATTGTCAGTTCTGACTTCTGAATCTTGTTGTGCCATGCTTCATCATGCTGGGAATTAGCTTGGACTTAAAAAGGACATGGCAAGGAACAAAAAACTCCTGGAAAACATTGGCTGAAACTTCCACAATCAAGAGATACAATATTGAGAAAGTCAGCTGCTTGGACAGATGTTGCTGGGAACTGGAATTGGTCTGGATGACCAATGCTGATGGGCTGAGTGGCTGTAGATGGCAGAACTTGCTTTACAATGGTGTGGCAAGCCTGGATGGATGTTGTTGGTGGTGTGGTGGCTGCTGTAGATGCTGAGAACCTCTTGCTGGAAGTTGGAACTGCTGAGAAGTCTGTTCGCTGGGCTTGGAAGCTGCCGCTTTCTACCGGAAAGTCTTCCTAGTCTTTGAGTTGTGTGAAACAACAAGAACTCCTCCTTGTGCTACTACTGCAATTGTTGGTGAAGCTCTAGGAGATGCCTCCTTTGCTGATGAAGTTGTTGCTGCTGATTGTCCTCCTTGATGGTCTCCATCATCCTCCCCAGGTTGAGGAAAGTTTATCCTCAAACTTGGAAGGTCTTCATCTGCTGGATAGTATGGTCGAAGATCTGCTACATTGAATGTTGCTGAGCCTCCATACTCTTCAGATAGATCCAATCTGTAGGCATTATCTCCAATTCTCTCAAGCACTTCAAAGGGGCCATCTGCTCTAGGTAGTAGCTTGCCTTTTCTCTTGCTGGGGAACCTGTCCTTCCTGAGGTGGATCTAAACTAGATCTCCTGGCAGGAAGCTCACCTTCTTCTTATTTTTGTTTGCTGAAGTAGACACCTGTTCAGTATACTTGGCAATTTTCTCCTTCACTTGCTGATGAAGCTTCTTGATTTGATCTGCTCTTTTACCTGCTTCAAAACTAAACTTGACAGAAGTAGTTAGTGGAACTAAATCCAAAGGGGAAATTGGATTTTTACCATAGACTACTTGGAATGGAGAGTAGCATGTGGCCTTGGATGGTGCTTTGTTGTAAGCAAACTCAGCATGGAGCAATAGAGTATCCCATCCTGCTTTATTTTTGTGGATCAGTGCTCTCAATAGGACTCTAAGTGTTCTATTAGTAACCTCTGTCTAGCCATCAGTCTGTTGGTGGCAAGTGGTGCTATACTTGAGTTGGGTGCCCAATTTCTTCTATAATGTAACCCAAAAATGGCTCAAAAACTTGGTATCCCTGTCAGATACCATTGTTCTTGGCACTCCATGTAATCTAACAATTTCTTGGAAGAATAACTCAACAACTTTGGTGGCATCAAAGGTGGTGTGGCAGGGTATGAAATGTACCATCTTTGAGAATCTATCAACCACCACCATGATTGAATCCTTCCCTCTCGGAGTTCTTGGCAAACCTACAATGAAATCAAGGCTGACATCTTCCCAAGGGCTGCTGGGAACTGGCAATGGTGTGTACAAGCATTGAGGTAGGCTATGAGACTTTGCCAATTGACAGATATTGCACCTCTTGAGTAAATGCTCCACATCCTTCCTCATCTTTGGCCAATTGTAATGCTCCCTCAACATTATCAATGTTTTCTCAACTCCAAAATGCCCTGCTAAGCTCCCTCCATGGACTTCTGTGATCAACAGTTCTCTAAAACTGCTCTTAGGGACACACAACCTGCTTCCTTTGAACAAATACCCCTGGTCTATATGGTACAGACCCTGGGATTGCTGCTGACACTTCTGGTACACCTGCTTAAAATCTCCATCCTCCTGATACAAAGCTTTCAAATGCTCAAAACCAATAATTCTAGAATCAAGCATATGAAGCAACATGTACCTTCTACTCAATGCATCTGCTCCTTTGTTTAGTACTCCTGATTTGTGGTGGATCATGAAGTGAAACTGCTGCATATACTTGACCCAAGCAGCATGCCTGGTGTTGAGCTTGTGCTGCCCTTGAATAAACTTCAAGGCCTCATGATCACTGTGAAGTATGAATTCTGCTCCAATAAGGTAGTGCCTCCAGTGCTGAAGAGCTCTGATGATGGCATAGAACTCTTTGTCATAGGTGTTGTATTTCTTCTTGGCATCATTTAGCTTTTCACTGAAATAGGCAACTGGCTTGCCCTCCTGGGTCAATACTGCTCCTATGCCAACACCTGAAGCATCACATTCTACTTCAAAAACTTTCTTTGGTGGGTAGTGCTAGGAGTGTTGAAGTGAGTCTCTCCTTGACTTCTTCAAAGGCTTTGCAGACCTACACGCCCAAATAAAGGACTTCCCTTTCACCACTTCAGTCATAGGTGCCAAAATGGTGCTGAAATTCTTGACAAATCTTCTGTAAAATGAAGCCAGGCCATGAAAACTCCTGACTTGATGAATAGAAGTGGGCACAGGCCACTCCCTGATTGCTTGAATCTTCTCATTATCAACCTGAATACCTGCTGTTATAACAATGTACCCGAAGAAGTTCACTTGGGATGTAAAGAAGTGACACTTCTTGAGATTCCCAAATAACTCCTCCCTGCTCAAAATGGTTAAAACCTCCTGCAAATGCTTGACATGCTCTTGCTCAAACCTGCTATAGACAAGAATATCATCAAAGTATACCACAACACTCTTGCCTATGAGTGGCTTAAGGACCTGATTCATGAGTCTCATGAATGTGGATGGGGCATTAGTCAGTCCAAAAGGCATGATCAACCATTCAAACAAACCTCCCTTGGTCTTAAATGTTGTTTTCCACTCATCTCCCTCATAGATCCTTATCTGGTAGTATCCACTCCTCAAATCAATCTTAGAAAAAACTGCTAACCCATGTAACTCATCCAACATGTCTTCAAGTCTAGGTATAGGGTACCTATACTTGATTGTGATCTTGTTAATAGCCCTACAATCAATACACATTCTTTGGCTTCCATCTTTCTTAGGCACTAACAAGGCTAGGATTGCACATGGACTTAAACTCTCTCTAATCATTCCCTTCTCCAATAACTCATCCACCTGCCTCTGTATCTCATTGGTATCTGCTGGTGTCATCCTATAAGCTGGCTTATTAGGTAACACTGATCCAGGCACTAAGTCAATTTTGTGCTGGATATCTCTTTTAGGTGGTAAACCAGGTGGTATTTCATCAGGAAATACATGTTGAAACTGCTGGAGTAAAGGTAGAAATAAAGGGTGGTCATTTTGTGGTGCTGAGGGTTCTTCAAGGTCTAAAAGGATCAAGTCTTTCTGTGTGCTAAACTCATGATGGTCAGATAAGAGCAACACATCAAGACTAGGTTCAAGACACAGGGTTTTGGCTTTTTTGGTTAACTGTGAGGGTTTCATGGGGGTTAGGACAATCTTTCTGTGGTTTAGGGTCAGGGTGTAGGTATTAGCTCTTCCACAGTGGTTTACTGATCTATCATACAACCAAGGTCGACCCAAAAGCAAATGACATGCATCCACAGGTAAGACATCACACCAGACCTCATCTTTGTATGACTGACCAATTGAAAAAGCAACAAGGCACCTAGTAGAAACTTTGATACCTTTGCCTGAACTGAGCCACTAGATGGTATATGGAGCTGGGTGGAGCTTGGTTGCCAGGCTTAGTTTTTTCACCATGGTGCTAGAAGCTGCATTGGTACAACTCACACTGTCTACTATCACTGAGCATACCTTCCCTCCAATAGTGCATCTTGTGTGAAAGATATTCTCCTCCGCTCTTACGCTTCCTCATCACTGAAATGCTCAAAACTCTTCTGATCACAAGCATTTCTCCCTCATCTGGACCTTCTTCTATAACCTCATCATCATAGATAGGATCATGTTCATGCTCTTCATACTCCTGTTCTTCTTCCTGCACGTGTTCAGGATCAACAAATAAAGCTGCCTGGTACTCAGCAAGAGTAACCATTCTCTTATTTGGACATTCTGAGGCAATGTGCCCTAGTCCTTGACACCTGAAACATCTTCTTTCTGAATAAGGTTTGCTGATAGGGGCTGGGGTTCTTTGTGAGGGATTTTGTGGTTGATTTTGTGGGGGTCTTGGGATAGGATTTCTGGCTTGAGGTGGGGGTGGGGGTGGATAGGCTCTTTATGGGGGATTGTAAGGTTTGTAGGGGTTTGGTTTGGCTGATGCATAGGGCTTGGTTGGATATCTGCTGCTGTAGTCCTTTGCTATAGACTTCTTCTGCTGTTCCACTTTGTGAGCCAAAGAGCTTAGCTCATCAAGGAAATCATAGACTTGCAACTCTACAACATTCTTGATCCCTTCATTTAGGCCTGCAAGGTACCAGATATAGGTTTGTACCTCATTCTCTTGCATATTGCACTTCCAAAGCAAATGCTCAAACTCCTTGGTATATTCTTCCACTGTCTTGCTTCCCTGCACAAAATGCTGCAACTTGTTGTAGTTCTCCTTCATATAGTTATCTGGAAGGAACTTCTCCTTCAGCTTCTGTCTCATCTCAATCCAGGTACTCACTCTAGCTTCCCCAATCTCCATTCTCCTTCTCTGCAGATTAGTCCACCAAGTAGAAGCATATTTTTTCAATTTTAAGGCTACTAACTTCACCTTGTTTTCTTCTGAAACTTCTTTCAAGTCAAAGACTCTTTCCACTGTCTGTAACCAATCTAGGAAAACATCAGGATCTAGTTCTCCTGCATATTCAGGTATATCAATCTTGAAATCAAGTTTCTCAATACTCCTATCTTCCCTTCTTACTTCTCTTTCACTCTCACTGTTTTCCTCAGGCTCACTGACTCTAGGTGATCTTATTATCCTTCTCCTTCTCCTGGGTGTAGGCCTAGGACCTCGACCTCCTCTCCCTGTCCTACTGAAAGGATTCTCACCTTCTCCTTCCTCCATCTCATCATCAGTCCCCTTATTTAACTGATGTCTATGCAATCTCATATAATAATTCAACTGCTCACTCAAAAACTTCATTTTCTGTTCTACTTCTTCCTTCTCTTTCAGAGTTTGTTCTAAGACTTCTTGTGGTGTTTTACTAGTTCCGGCCATTTTACTAAAACAAGCAAACACTCTCCAAGAAAAAACACAATGCTCTGATACCAAGATGATGTATGCTAACTCACTAAGATCAGAGTGTTGAGCTATTATACATCACACAGTCACACAGTTGGATGCTTGAACTTACAACAACTGATAGAAAGCAACAAGCTGGAATAGAAGACAACCCAATAACAGAATAAAAGGGATAGGCTTGCTTACAGCTGATACAGACACACCACAACTGCAATCAAGGGCAATGGACTCTCACACACATGCCTCTACAAATACACCAAAGCATGGATGATCAAGCTCAGCTTTCACTTGCTGGATCTTGCCAATTTCCAGTGACAGGAACTGATTGAACCAAGATTGAGAGTTATAAGACACTCACAAACTTTCAGAGGTACTAAGACACTCGAGAATACTATTGAATGAACACTGAGATGTCCTTCATTGATAGAAAACTTCATAATATAAAGAAAACTAACAGTTTGATTAGCAGCTGCTTAAGCATAAGCATTCTGACTAATCTCCCTAATCTAATTCTAACTTACAAAGCTTAAAACACATACATATGATTACATCCTAAACTATCTAATATGATCCAGATTACATTTGCTTGGAAAGTAAAAGAGAAAAGCTAACTAAACTCTGATTGGACCAATTTGCCAAAGAGTGGTAAAATGAGCCAATAGGAAGCTTTCCTCTTCTAAGGGGTAAAAATAAGTGTACTGAGGTAATTCCCGCGCCAATGCTAACCTGGAAGTAATCTCAACAGGTTAATATCATGCTGGAAAGACCAAAATAACCCCTGTGAACAGAAATCAAAACATATAGCCCCAGAGTTGGGGTTCTGGAAACACTGATAAAACAATCCTGCTGGGATTGTCAGTTCTGACTTCTGAATCTTGTTGTGCCATGCTTGATCATGCTGGGAATTGGCTTGGACTTGAAAAGGACATGGCAAGGAACAAAAAAACTCCTGGAAAACATTGGCTGAAACTTCCTCAATCAAGAGATACAATATTGAGAAAGGCAGTTGCTTGGACTGTTGTTGCTGGGAACTGGAATTGGTCTGGATGACCAATGCTGATGGGCTAAGTGGCTGTAGATGCCAGAACTTGCTTTACAATGGTGTGGCAAGCCTGGATGGATGTTGTTGGTGGTGTGGTGGCTGCTGTAGATGCTGAGAACCTCTTGCTGGAAGTTGGAACTGTTGAGAAGTCTGTTGTCTGTGTTGGGGCTTGGAAGCCTGCTGTTTCTGCTGGAAAGTCTTCCCTAGCTGCTGAGTTGTGTGAAACAACAAGAACTCCTCCTTGTGCTGCTACTGCAATTGTTGGTGAAGCTCTAGGAGATGCCTCCTTTGCTTATGAAGTTGTTGCTGCTGTTTGTCCTCCTTGATGGTCTCCATCAATGTCTTGCCTCTTCTTTCTCCTCCTCAAGCTTTTTCCTCATTCGTGGGCATATTTCATCAACTGATTAAGCCATTATGGATCTTTTGGTCACTATTCTCACCATCAAAGCCATCCTGATGTCTTCTAACATGTATAGTAGATGCTTGTGTCGTGCTTGAACAATGTATGCATTGAAAGTTAATTTCTGCCATGTTGCTTAGAATGACATCACATTTAGACTCGGGCCTTATGAAAACTCGACAAAAAACTTTAGGGTCATGTTTCATGAAATCCTGAAAGGCTTGAGGAGACACTTGCTTCAACTCATCTAATGCCTCCTTGAAGTCTGTGTTGTTGTAGGCTTTAGCAGCCTTCCAGAATAGGAGCTTCAACTCTTCCCCCTTGTGGAGTTTCTTCCAGTTAGAGTAGATGTGCCTAGCACAATGTCTGTGCTCACATATAGGCAAAACAATTGCAATGCCATTCAAAATTGCCTACATGAACATAAGTAGTATCAACCTTTGTTAAATAATACCAACATAACCCTAAAACAAAGACAACTAAAAACAAAGACAGCTTTGAATTTACCTGATGTTCATCAGAAATGATAGTCCAACCTAGCCCCTCAGTGCTTTCAATACACTCATTCAGATTGGTGAGAAACCATTCCCAACTCTCATTGTTCTCACCTTCCACAACAGCCCATGCTAATGGAAACATTTGATTGTTTCCATTCATTCCAATAGCGGACAATAGGCATCCTCCTAAAAAGGTTTTCAAGAATGTCCTATCAATGCATAAAACCTTTCTACAACCCGCCAAAAGCCCCTTTCTTAAGCCCTCAAAACACACAAAGAACCTATGAAAAATATGTTGTTCTCCCTCCTTACCTGGCCTACTTTTCAGTATGAAACGACTGCCACCATTAAACCTTTTCAACTCTTCCAGATAACTACCAACCTTAGAGTAATGGTCAAACATTGAACCGTGCAACAGATACTTGGCATGCGCTCTTGCTTTATATGCAGTCCACAGAGGCATCACTATATTTTGGTTCTTTCTTACAGTTTTAATGAACTCCTTGGCTGGCCAATTTGGCTTTTCTTTGAAAACTTCTAGGTATTGCTTGGCTGCCATGTGTACTTCAGTTATGGATTCTTGAACATGCTCTGATTGTATCTATGCTCTCCTTTAACAGTCCTAACAAGCCAGCTAGCTTTGTGCTTGTCATATGAGATATAAACATAAAAATGACAACCAGGTTTGCAAAGTGTCGCTAACCTTCGTCTTTTGGTGTCTGAAATTCCTATTTTGCAGCTATACCCTTACTGCATATTTGAATACCTCAGCTGATGGAAACACCATTCCAATTTGCCACTTGAAAGTCTTCCAATCTGTGGATGAGTCAACATTTTTTATTTTCTTCTTCTTCTTCCTAAAAAGTCTAGGTAAATCATCATCTTCTTCACCTGAAGTTTCCATTTCTTCATCTGAGGTCCTCATATTCAGAATGATATGCAGCTTCAACATCACTTTGAACTGAGTGGGGGACCTGTTTTGAAGCTTCCTTGGCTACCACTTTCTCAAAGTAAGCTTTTTTCTGTTGGTCACACTCCACCACCTTTTCCTTTGACCAAGGCCATTCATCATCACTAGTTTCTATGTCATCAACATAATCATAAAAGTTATCATCTTCATCTCCACTAGAACCTTCATCGAAGTCATTGATCCTCTTTCTAGGTCTGCCTCTTGATGATGATGCTCCATTATCATCTTTTCTAAAGTACTCAGCTTCCCAGTCACTCACATCTTCCTCTTCATCAATAGGATCACCTCCAATCAATTGATCCCAAGGGATAGGTGAATCAAGCATGTCATCATCCCAATCCCAGTCCTCAACTGTATTGCCTTGGACATGTTCATCAGTCACTTGGGAAGTTGGAGTAATTTGTGGCTGACATGGATCAATTGGTGTGTATGACCCTTGCTGAGAAGTTGGATTAATGGTAGTATGGGTTGAAATGGGTTGGTCTGTAGGGTTGGACATATTCGACTGGGTGGTGGGGTTGTTTCCTTGGACTGGGCTGAAATGGGTTGGTCTAAAGTAGACACATTGGCATTGGGTTGGGTTGTGTGAGTTGGGCTACTTGGACAAGGGAGTGCTTCATGAATTGGGTCAAGATCCTCATCAACATCAATTTTGTATTCAAGATACACTACCAATTTTTTGTCAACCATGGCAGGCTGGGCCATATCCAAAGATTCTAAATCGCCTTTGCAAGTCCTCAAACCCTCAAACAAACTCGTTCCAGGAATGAGATATGTGAATCTTTCAACATTATTATACCCCAACATTTCTGCAAATCCAAGCACCTCTAAATCAGTTAACTTGTCCACATCCACATGATCTATATTGTTCACCTCACCACCCACATACTCCAATTCTTCTTCACTAACATATACAAATTTACCCCCATGGTGTATTTCCACTGTTATATCATCATCCATCTTGACAACTACAACATATACCAAACAGAAACAAGTAAAAATCTCTAAAACATTGTCTAAATCAAGAAATTGTCAACAAGAAAATTCAACATAGCAAGGGCATGGATTCTTACCAGACTGCAATTCTTTCGTCGTTAACACATTACAAGTCCAATTTTTACAGATGAATTCACTGCATCAATGCAAGGTATAGCTCAAATCAGCATAGGAAACCCTAATTTCACGGTATGAAAACAACAATAAATTACCGAAATTTAAAAACTTAAACCCTAAATCGCCCCACCTTCAACACGATTAACTACAATTATGATGTAGATGAGCAGATTTGAAGTGAAGTAGGTGGCCGAATGACATTAAGTTAACAGGCGGCACTATTTGTTGAAGGAGGAGTTAATGAAACAAATAAAGGAAGGACTTAAAGGGGGGTTGGAATTTTTAGGGCGGGGGATTCTTTTTTAATTTAATTAAAAGATAGAAATGCTAAGTCACATGGGGGATTTAATATCTGAGTTTGCCACATCAACAAACACATGACATCTTTCTTTTTCTTTTAATTTTTGCATTTAAAATATTCCACCTCGGCAAAAATAATGTCATGTCATTTTTCCGATCACCGGAGATGGACTATGGTTTACTGAAAAAAAATATGTTGATAAGTGTGGCTCAGCGATAGCAAATTGTAAAGTTCGGTTTGTCAAATTAAAATGGACCTAAAGTTTGGTTTATTCAATTCCAAATTTCCTAAATCAAACATATTTTGGTATTATTAATAATTTACCAAAACTTATATTATATATATCTGTTGGTAAAAAAACTTTTATACCGACAGATAGAAATTTAACTATTAGGTAATATATTTACAATATCAACAATTGAACTATTGGTACACTAGCGTTTTTACTTTTTACCGACGGATAAAAACTGTTGGCATTAGCTTAAGTACTTGGGCGCCATTCTCACTAAAAACAATTGCAAATACACGAATGAATTTAGCAAAACTGAAACAGTGGCTCTCTAACTCTCCTTAGTCTCCTCCCCCTAATTCTTCTCTGTATCGCTCATTTAGGAAACAATAGCGCCCAAACTTCTCCAAATCCTTTTGCCGTCAATTGTCCTATCACGCTTCTATAGTTCTATTGTTGCTGCTTGTCGTCTACCATTGTTGTTGCTCGCTGTCTGTCATTGTTGGTGTTCCTACATTGGTGCCATCACAGTACGGTAACTTCTCCAAATTACTCAACCTAATTTTACGGTTGCTGGTGCCATTCGTTAGATTTAGTCCATGGGGATGCAGTAATTGTTTTCCGCTTTGTGGGGTTTCTAGGGTTTGGATGATATGGACTGGTTTTGATTTTGTGTTTTTTTGGTTTAATGTTCATCATAACTTGAATGCCTATCGTTCTACAATGACTGAAGGTAATTAGTTTTGGTTTTCTACTTTATATGGGCCTTTGATTAGCAATAATTGAATTTTGCTTATTCTGTGGCTATCTAGTAGGCGAGCAGATATCAATTGGCTGAATCTGTCCAGTTTTGCCTAGATGTTAGGAGGGAGCTCCAAATGTCGTCAAACTTACCTTAGGAGACTGTCTTCACGAGCCTGCATAAAGTATGTTACAACGTTTCTGATAATCAAACTGTGAATTTGGTAAGGCTGTTGATATACTTTTAAAAAAAAGAGCTTGGATTACCTGGAGTACGTAGATGGTTCATCTGTCCAGCATGCCTTGGCCATCATTGAGAGGCTGGTATGTTGAACTCTACTGGATTGGAGAAGTGGTGATGCCTAGAACTCAAAGCCAAATAGTTGGCTGTTTCGTGACAACCTTTTGCTTCAATCCATAATCTGAAGCAGATAGTTATTGCTAAATTTGACAAGCCCCACTAATATTGAATTTGTCACTAAATTTGATAAATTTGACTTCCACTATGCTTATTCAATCCATGGGTCATTATTTGTACTAGTGTCATCAGTGTGATGGCTCTTATGTCTCAACAACTGAGCTGATTTGAGCATCAATTTGTGTAAAAATTTGGTTGAAAGGTGCTGTCAATGAAGCTCCACTTTCGTTCTTAGGAAAATGTAAAATAAGCATCATTAAGATGTTTGATTTCAGGCTTATCTCCTAGTTAATAGGTCTCCCATTGAATGTGATTGTGTGTGTAGACCCCTCACCATTATTTGTTTCTAGTTAATCTACCTGTGGATGAGATTTTGTTGCTATTTTGGATTTCTGGTGTCTGCATGTTTGTCATCTTCTGAAGCTACATACACCTTTGTTGTTTTATTTTTGGGTTTGGTATGACCATAATCATAAAGATGGAAAACAAAGAAATCAAGCACCATATAAGTTTGAGGAACCTTTATCAGTCAACTACTAAGCATTTCATTGTGTTTGTTGGTCTTGTATTGTTTTGAATGGTTGGTGAATTTTATTTTGTTTGTCTTATTCTTCTGTTTATCATGAATTTTAACATCTTTCATGCCAAGCTTTATGCCTATTTTTTTTGGCTCTACTAATTAGAGAAAAATGTTGATTGTTTTGTTCATTTAATATAATCTTTTCATAAAATGGTATGGCTAGTACTCACAATGGTCTATGGATCAATCAAATTCCATTGGAAGTCAACCACTTTGTCTGTATCATACCACCCATAACCCATCATTTGCATTCATCCTCAATCGCCAACTCAACTCTCATCCAAACTCATAAACATAAACAAAACAACCATTTCTACTTGGTGACAGATGACAGAGAGTGAATTTCGTATGGTATGCATGCTGCTCAAGAGAATGTTTGTAAGTGAGGTGGGTAGAATAGGACTTCAACGTTAGTGTATGACAGCAGAAGAATTTTGCATCATTGCCGATTGATACCTTTATTTGAGTTGTTTGGTGCACAGTTAAATATAATTACAAAAAAACCAAGAACATTTTCTTATGCAGGGTGTGCATATCTTAAAGTGCTTCAGCTGGAATTAGAGCTAACCAAATGTTTCTGCTGATTTTCCTGGTTTACCTGGACTCCTGGAGTCTCCTTTTCATAAGTTGTTCTTTCATCTGTGTTGCTTGTTATGTTTTGTAGAAAGGGGTTTATCCTCTATTATTTGAGTTTCATGTAGGTGGGGTGAATTTCTGGGATTGTGTAGCAAGATTTGTAAAAGAATGTTATTCAACTATTGGTTTTTTTTTTAAATAAGTCTTGTTGGCATTAGCCACTATCTATTCTAATTTTCTCCCCTTGATTTGCATTTTATGATAGAAAGCAGTTAGTGCCCTACCAAGAATTAAGTCTCGACTTTATGAGAGTTTCATAGAATTGGAGTCAAGTGCTCGTTAGCAGAAGAATTGGCTTTTTTGGATTTTTGTACATAATGTCGAGTAGAACAGCTTGAGGCTGTGATGGTTTATCTTATTTGCTCTATGCATGGATGATATCCCATTTAAAAAAAAAAAAAAATTTGTACATAATGTCCGACCTAGGCTTCCCAAAGTGTTAAATTTTTTTAAAAAAAATTATCAACATTTATTATAAAATTTAGGATTTTTGGACGTCAATATTACCAACTTTGGGGGTGTTGGACACTAATAATACAAACTATTTTTTTTAACACTGATAATACCAACTATCGACCTTTTTTCCACCAACACTACACCACCAATTTGGTATGGTTTTGACTCATGGAAAGATAATGTAGCTACATAATGCGACGTGGAAGGCAGAACTTGTATAGAACATATTGACGTGGACACTAATCTGTGTTCCAAGTAACACATTATGGAACCACGTCATCTTTCCAATGGGTTAAAACCATAACAGCTCGGCAGTGTACTGCTGAAGGAAAATTGGATGATAGTTGGTACTGCCAATGTCCAAGAAAATAGTTTATATTATTAGTTTTCAATACCCCTAAAGTTGGTACTATTGACATCCAAAAATTTATCATATATTTGTTAGTATTATCGCTAATCACATTTTATCATATATTGATATTTAATAAAAAGATAGAGAATGTCCTAATCCTTGAATCAGATACTTGAATCATGATCTAGTTCTTGTATTTGATGAATTTATTTCGCCTATGTGTGGTTTTTATTTATTTTTATTGTTGAGAGTAATTTGAAGTTGTAAAATGAAATATGTAGGTTTTTGTATCTATGGATGTGTTCAAAGATAAGTCTTGGGTGAAATGGAGGAGAATAGATAAAGAGTATCAGGCGTATTTAGATGTCTTTCTTGATCATGCACTTGTTACTTCTTCCGTCGATGATAAAATTGCATGCCCGTGTTCAATTTGTGCAAACCGTTTTTATCATACGAGACAAACTGTTAGGGGTCACCTTTTAATGAAAGAGATGGATGCTGATTACCAGAAATGTTATTGGATTTTCCATGGTGAGCCAACTCTACGTGACCATGATGTTGAAGATGACATGTTTGAGTCTGTATGTTTTGATGAAGATCATGGATCCTTTGAACATGACATGGATGGGATGATAAGAGATGCCTTTGAACCTCATAGACCAAATAATAAAATTTTTGAAAAAGTTGTTGGAGAAGACAAGAACGGATATGCTAAGACCTATGGAATGGGAAGGAAGGTTCCTCGCTCCAAGTCCAAGAGGTGTGCCCTAGAGGAAGAACGAGCGAAAAGAAAGAAAACTGAGGAAGAGCAAAAAGAGAGCCAGCAAAAAGTTAGCAATCTGGAGAAGAAACTTGAAAAGATCACTGACTTGGTGAAAATACTTATAGAACGCGGGGTACGTACTATCAATATTCATTTGCTTCAACCTTGGTGAAATATGCTTGTCTTTTGTTTTGCACAAGTTAATGGGTGTTATATGCTAAGCATGTAAACTTAAAGCAAGTTTTTGTTAGAGGGCTATGAAAATTCTAACATAAAAACTAAAAAGCCAAGTCCTCACTAGTGTCAGGCTCATCGTGTACATAATAGTTTCATCAATCAAAACCTTACTTTGGTTCAGATAGAATGGACACAAAATAAGGACATAAACCCTCATAAGTACTTATTATTACACTTGAGATATAAACTTTAAATGCAGTCATTGTTGTGTTTGAGCCTGAGGGGTGGTTTGGAGCATTCAGAATCTTAAAATTTATTTGAGTTGCTGTGAGAAACAAGTTATGCTTAGTATTAGTATTAACGAGTCTACATAAGTGATGGAATTGGAAATATAACCTTCCTTTACCTGTCAGGTACTCACGATTCCACAGTTGATTCTCTCTATTTTTTTAAAAAAATTTATATTAGTTGCATTAACTTATTTCTATCATTAATATTATTATAGGGATTGTCAGATGACCTTCTTTCATCACTTGAGGATGATGCTGCTAAAAGTGAAAGTGAAGATGAATTTGACGATATTGATGGCTGAAATGATGATGAATGTCCAAACAATCTTGATAACAATGTTGATGATCATGGGAAATGATAGCATATGACTAATATATATATATATAGACAAATTACGTTTAGACTTGTGTTTTTAGTTATATAAGTACTAGTTACAAACAAGTTATTAGCAAGTTTTCTTTAACAAATTTAAACCATGCATTCTAGCTAGCTTTACAACAATGTATTTGTTACTCTATGATATGTGATGCTTTGAATTGACATCCACAACTAGCAGGTGGTGGCAAAAATGTGATTATTAATAAATATATGATTTTGCTATATGATTATTACTGACAGATGTGTGCGGGTGTAGATTACCATTACCAACAGATGTGTGCATGTTTGAGAATACTAATGCCAACAGATACATGAGGACTATAATAAGTTATGGCGCCAAAACGATATTATCAACATAAACAATTTGTTGGTACAAGTGAAAACTTTAGCGCAAAAATTGTAACACCAACAATTTATTTTTGTTGGTAAAAGTTTTTTAACCATCAGTTCAGTATCTATTGGTAAAGCACTATGCAATACCAACATATTTAATCTGATGGTGTTTCTAAACAATACCAACAGATGTACTTATCTATTAGTATTACCTTTACCAAAGTTTTTACCAACAGTTTTGTGTTAGATGATTATCTGTTGGTAAAAGCTATTATCAACAGAAATTCACTTATACCGACAGATAGGACCCGATTGGTAAAAGTCATATTTCTTGTAGACAAGGACATCAACTTTTCCTGTCTTGACCGCCTTGTATCCCTCCTTCGGAGCTTTTGGAAGGCTACGAATATTGGAATAATTTGGCCTTTGGTAATGTTCATTCTAATCTTGTTGTTGTTCTTATTAGAGCCAAGAAGGCTAGTGCCGTGTGGAGAATTTGCAACAAGCTTTCCTCTCTTTTTCAAGGGATTTTGATCAATCAATAAGATAAAAGAAGCAATTCATCCTCTCGTCGGGTGTCTTGTAATGCACCTCCAATCGATGTTGTGAAATCAACTTTGATGAAGTCAAATCCCACCTTGGAGTTGCTGGTGGGTTTGTCATCGGTGACAGGAGAGGTCGTTGCATCACTATTCACTACCTAATCCTTCATCGCGGGCCAAGCTTCGATTTTAAGTGGCTGAAGCGATTACTCTTTGAAATGGCCTACAAGAAGCTTTTTCATATGGCTTCTCTAGCATTAATGTAGAAGATGACGACAAAATTTTTATCAATGTTGTTCGCAACGCATGTGAGGTTTCATGGCCGATTTTGAAACTAGTGGAAGATATTAGGTTTGTTTTTATACTCAAATGCAACTCCTATTTTGAAAGATTTCTCTTGTATTGGTTTAGAGGATAGGTTAGGTAGAACCCTTGAAACAATGACTAATTAATTCCTTATATCTTACCTTTAAGGGGAAAAAAGGAGACTTGATTTTTTTTAATATAATATTATTTTGCTTAATACTATAATTATTTATGAAGTTAGTTTCTAAAAATTAAAGTTCTCTTTCATTTTTCTCATTAAAATAATATTTTAGTATTTAATATTATAACTATTATTGAAGTTTTTTAAAAAAGAAAGCATAAAGGTGACTTTCTATCTTTTTTTATTAGTCCTAACCGCAAAAAAATAATAAAGTAAAATTATATGATTGTCGAGAAGAAATTTTATTTTGTACCATACCTCCATTTAAAAACTTGAATACTTTTGTATATTTTAAAAACAGAAGGCATTCATATTTTTATTATTTCAATTGAGGGTAACTGTATTTTTTATTTTCTGGAAAAGTTGAGTTGGGATTAAATCTCAACATCAACCGCAAACTTCAAATTTTATCGGGAAATCTACTATAATAGGTAAAAGTAGAGCTGACAGAATATGACCCAACCTGAAAAGCGACCAGAAACCACCCAAAAGTTTAAGGTTAGGCCCGAAATTTCCAAACCTAAAACATAAATAAACTTGAAAAACCGAGCCATGCCGAAAAGATGGTGAATGTCCCAATAATCTTGATAACAATGCTGATGATCATAGGAAATGATAGCATATGAGTTATATATATAGACAAATTACGTTTATACTTATGTTTTTAGTTATGTAAGTATTAGTTACAAACAAGTTATTAGCAAGTTTTCTTTAACAAATTCAAACTATGCATTCTAGCTAGTTTTTTTTCGATAATTTGTAAGCCAAAAGGCTAAGAAGGCATCAACGATGCTACAAAACCGCAATGGCAAAACCCAGCATAACAGGAAACAGCACAACTACGATACAACAAGATTACCATAAATAAAAAACATCCAGCTATCTAATAAGACTCTTCTTTTTTTCCAGCAAATCATCTCTGAATGCTTTAGTCACCGTCTCATGGTCATCACGAGACAATTTCAGCAAACGCACAACATTCGCCGCGCTACGAGCCTCCTCATCCAACCTTTCTAAGGATAGATCCACAACGTTCAAAGATCTTACATCAGAACTATCATCTGCATCTTCCCCGAGAGAATTGCCGCTATGAATAGTCATACCCGCCCCTTTAACATGCCTATGACCACTAGAACGGGTCTTACGCGAAGCACTGCTAACCAATCTCCACTTAGGGTTCCATAAAAAATTGACATTCTTTTTTTGTCGACTCTTGACCTTGAAAACCTTACGATAAGAATCTTCAACAATCTGACGAGAAGAGCATAACACCTTATCATCTGCTTTGCCAAACTGGTCACTAACGGTGCGTTCACTATCAGATTGAACCACCATATTGGCATCCTCTTTATCAGCTTCCTTTAGGTCCCTCAAGAGGGCATCTTTATAAGGAGACTTAATCGCTTTGCTACTCTATGATATGTGATGCATTCTAGCTAGTTTTACAACAATGTATTTGTTACTCTATGATATGTGATGCTCTGAATTGACATCTACAACTAGCAGGTGGTGGCAAAAATGTGATTATTAATAAATATAAATTTTGGCTATATGATTATTATCAACAGATGTGTGCAGGTGAAAATTACTATTACCAACAGATGTGTGCATGTTTGAGAATACTATTACCAACAGATACATGAGGACTATAATAAGTTATGGCACCAAAACGATATTACCAACATAAACAATTTGTTGGTACAAGTGATAACTTTAGCGCCAAAATTGTAACACCAACGATTTATTTTTGTTGGTAAAAGTTTTTTAACTATCAGTTCAATATCTGTTGGTAAAGCGCAATGCAATACCAACATATTTAATCTGATGGTGTTACTAAACAATACCAACAGATGTACTTATCTATGGGTATTACCTTTACCAAAGTTTTTACCTCACAGTTTTGTGACAAATAATTATATGTTGGTGAAAGCTATTATCAACAGAAATTCACTTATACCGACAGATAGAACCCTGTTGGTAAAAGTCATAATTCTTGTAGACAAGGACATTAACTTTTCCTATCTTGACTGCCTTGTATCCCTCCTTCGGAGCTTTTGGAAGGCTACGAATATTGGAATAATTTGGTCTTTGGTAATGTTCATTCTAATCTTGTTGTTGTTCTTATTAGAGCCAAGAAGGCTAGTGCCGTGTGGAGAATTTGCAACAAGCTTTACTCGCTTTTTCAAGGGATTTTGATCAATCAATAAGATAAAAGAAGCAATTCATCCACTCGTCGGGTGTCTTGTAGTGCACCTCCAATCGATTTTGTGAAATCAACTTTGATGAAGCCAAATCCCACCATGGAGCTGCTGGTGGGTTTGTCATCGGCGACAAGAGAGGTCGCTAAATCACTATTCACTACCTAATCCTTCATCCCGGGCCAAGCTTCGATTTTAAGTAGCCGAAGCGATTACTATTTGAAATGGCCTACAAGAAGCTTTTTCATGTGGCTTCTGTAGCATTACTGTAGAAGGTGACGACAAACTTTTTATCAATGTTGTTCGCAGCGCATGTGAGGTTTTATGGCTGATTTTGAAACTGGTGGAAGATATTAGGTTTATTTTTGTACTCAAATGCAACTCCTATTTTGAAAGATTTCTCTTGTATTAGTTTAGAAGATAGGTTAGGTAGAACCCTTGAAAGAAGGGCTAATTAATTCCTTATATCTTACCTTTAGGGGAAAAAAGGGACTTGATTTTTTTTATATAATATTATTTTACTTAATACTATAATTATTTATGAAGTTAGTTTCAAAAAATTAAAGTTTGCTTTAATTTTTCTCATTAAAATAATATTTTATTATTTAATATTATAACTATTTTTGAAGTTATTTTTAAAAAGAAACCATAAAGGTGACTTTCGATTTTTTTATTAATCCTAACCGCAAAAAAAGTAATAAATTAAAATTATATTATTGTCAAGAAGAAAATTTATTTTCTACCATAGCTCCATTTAAAAACTTAGATTACTTTTGTATATTAGTTTAAAATCAACCGAAGGTAGTCGTATTTTTTATTATTTCAATTGAGGCTAACTACATTTTTTATTTTTTTTTTGGAAAAGTTGAGTGGCATTTAAATCCCAACATCAACGACACACTTCAAATTTTATTGGGAAATCTACTATAATAGGTAAAAATAGAGCTGACAGAATCTGACCCGACCTGAAAAGCGACCTGAACCCGCCCAAAAATTTAAGACTAGACTCAAAATTTCCAAACCCAAAACATAAATAAACCCGAAAAACCGACCCATGCCGAACCCAACCCACCCACCCGAATTCGATGACATTTTCCAACTCTTTGAGAGAGTTCAATGTCTATTAATGTAAATTTTTAATAAAAAATTTAGTGGCAATTCTATCTGAGCACTCGTCCGTTGATATCCACTTCAACTCTATCTCGCCCATCTTCTCTGATATCTCATAAAACAGAGAAAGTATAGTAGAAGAGAAACATTACACATGTTAAATTTAAAATGAGTAATTTGCATCATCTCAAATCATATTTTTACTCCCTCAAAAAAAAAAAAAAAAAAAGAACACTCACATTTTTACATAATGTGTAACGCGAAACCATTACTGTATAAGATCTTTCTAGTATGCAAAATACTCGCAGCTAGTGCAAACTACAATAGCAAAATCTTATATTTGATGTAAATGTGGGGAGAAAAAAAAAATCATTGATAGCATTACAACAGTGGTCAGCTGTACAGGTATCCAAAATTCAGAACAAATTGGATATGAAACAACCCAAAAATAAAAATGATGAATACATGATCTATCTTGGCAAACGAGTAAGTACATAGTGACCCTTTTGTAGGTCATATATGGTCTTATACTGAGGTTTTCGCAATTTCATTATAGAGAATGCAGCAAGCAAAATAAACACTAAAGCAACTGCAAACAATAACAAGTAGGTGATGGATTCGTTCCGAACTATTTGGTTATCTTCTTCTTCTACTTTGTTTTCTACCAAGCTTTGAGAGAGGAAGGCTCCAAACCTCCAATCAATCTGGGTGCTTCCAACTGCAAACTCAACTCTGCATAAAAAAATCACTGCTCAATCACATGTACAACTAGATCCAAGATTTACAACTTGTTCGCCACCTACTACTTCATGGAAAACAAGTCGAGTATGTTTAATGAGACATTTTACTTTGTTTCCCCTAGGAGTTGTTGAATTTTACTTTAGTCTATTACAATCGTCCAAGTTGAAAAAATAACCAAATTAAATTTTTCAAAGACAGCATTGTCCATTTTTGTGAAATTCTGATGCACATGGCTGTCACATGACACAGAATAAATGAAAAGAAACAGACACCAAGAAAATGGCACCCAAGTCTTAACAGAAATCCTCAAGATTGACAAAATTTAATCACCACCACCGACAAAGAATGTGAAAGAATCATCTAGATCATCTGATCATAATTAATTTGTCACATGGAGTTCTATCAATGCATCCTATATTAAAATAAATCATCAAAGGAGGTTGTATAGTTGAGGTATTGTGCTTAGGCATGATAGTAATTTAAATTTTTAGGATTTTGTTAATAATATCTACGTTGAGAGCACGAGGGCATAATGTCTTTTATTTGATATTTTTTTGACATGGGTATTCCTTGGGCGCCATATCAAAGAATTAATAGATCATTAAATCTTTTGACTACTTATCAAAAACCAAAAAAAAAAAAAAAAAAAAAAAAAACTGAAACCAGTACCTGTTGTGATCAAGTGGAATGCCAAAACTGTTGTGCAATAGAGCAGCCACTAATGAATGTGAGAAGCAACTTCTAGAAAGGTCTACGGTATCAATAGAGTAGTTTCCTAAAAGGGTATCCCAATCATCATCACAAAAATGTCGCCCAGCTGCCTCCATATCTGATACAGAAGCCTTTCGAACCCAGCCATGCAACTGTCAAACATGTGAACAATTTTTAATTTTCAAAAAATGTTACCTAGTTTCTACTTTCTTAAAAAAAAAAAAAGTTACACGTGAACAATTTTTTTTTTAGTTTCTACTTTCTTATCACATCAGTTTGGCAACAAATATATTGAAACTTTTCAAGACTCCATGGTACTGGTTTAGTATAGTGTGAGACAAAAACTAGTACCATGGATTCAAAATGTCGCCATATGCAGTGCAACGACAGCATGGCAAAGGTTTTTCAGGAGCGAATTTGAATCCTCGACTTAATAATTGTAGAAGCTATGACATAATCATGTTTCAGCAGTATCTTACCTAGGCAGAACAAAATCAAAATTCTAGAAATGGAGTCCAATTTCAAGATAAATGTGTGATCTACAGGAAGAAGCTAATAATGTGACACTCCCTTCATCCGTCATGCCAAACAAGGGAAGAACAAATTATAGCCATTTCCTGTATTTTATCAAATACCAACCTCAGAAGCGAGAAAAAACCTTTGATGAGGATGCGGTTTCCTTTCTAACTCATTGAGAATCGACAGAGTTAGTTCACATGGCGGATGCACACATTTTCCTACACAAAGTGTAACATTAGTCCCACAAACTAGACATAGCATCATTAAAGCAAAACACAAGAAGATTGTTACAATGGGGATCTAACACCAACTCCACATCATTTCAATGGATATTTTAGATATATACCCCTGAGGTTAAGCGTAATTACAAAGTTCCTCATGTTGTTTACAATTTAACTTTCATTCCCCCTCAACTTTGCCGCAAAATGCTTTTTCAGGCAAAACATGATTTTCAAGACTTAAATAGACCAAAATGTCTATTAATGTGTTCTAACTAAACTTTTCTTGGCCCCTCTTTCTAATTCAGGCAAAAATCATAATTATAATTGTGTTTTTGGATTACAATAATGCCAACTTTTAATGCAAAAAAGTTGGTCAAACGAAAACAAAAGAAAATACAATGAAAATAAAATTAGGGGGTCAACAAAAGTTTACTTGAAGCACAATGGAAAGGGCATTTCCATCCATTTCAGTCTCACGATCATGTTTTGGCTGAAAATGTAAACTCCAATGGGCAATATTCACTTACCAGGAACATGGAAAATCACAAGATAGCACACAGGACAGGACCAAATAGGAAACATACAAGAGACAGACAGAGTGAGAAATTGCATAAAAGGGCATAATACCTTGTCTCCCTTTCAGCAATTTCATTATCTCATATTTGCATTCTGAAAAGTTTCCTGCACCATGAGGATGCAAAAGTTTCCTGTCACTTGCATATGATTTCTGTACATATCCTTTAGGAATACAAGGATTACCCACTGTTCTTTTTGTGTCCTGTGCAACTGTACAGATAAGAGCAACAGACTAACTTGTCATTAATGGAAAACAACTTCATTTGTTATTTTAAAAAATAACTAAAGCAAGAGTCCATAAGCATTGCCAAGATTTGCAGGTATTATTTTTTTACCTTTGCTAAGCCTAGGAATCAAATAGTTCAAATAGATATCTTTTATTCACAAACATGATCCCCTGAAGTGAGCTCCATCAGCAAGTAGGTCGCTCTTTGTTAATTTTTCCCCGTCCCCCCAACCCAGGTAAAAGGGAAAAAAAGAAAAAAATAAGTTATATTCCAATTCATCTTGGACATAGAACCAGATTCTACTGTCAGGGACAACCATAATAAGCAGAAATCTTTATGTTAATGGATGGAAATTAATATCTATAAGTAGCTAGAAGCCTTGAACTTTCTGAAACATGCAGGCAGCTGGTATGATTAACAATAGCTCTTTCGAGTTTCATCTTCATTCAAAGTAAAGAGTTACATTTAGCAACACTTGTTGCCCACCTATATTTGGAGTAATATAGATGGTCCAATTCAAATCCAAACCCATACCACAATTGTCGTGCTTCGGGGACAGATGAAGAAATCTTAACTCCTTCTGTTGGACTCTTAGATTTAAAATTACCAAAAAATAAAAATAAAAAGAACCATTAACTGCCTAGTACTTGATCAAAAGATAGTAAAGGATAATTTGAAGAGGACTTTTATTGCAATCTACTATAATCCAAGCAATCAGAATAAAAAGAAAATTGGTAATATTATCATCATTTTCAGACAGTCTAACCTACCAATGAAATGTAAACAACGGCTTTAGGAGTTGGTTGGATCAATTAAGTAACTCCTACTAAAACTGATATTTTCTCTCTCTAAAGCTTCCCAACCACCATTACGCGTGACTTTTAAAGCGGCTCGCCAGTGCCGGTGATGGCCGGGTAAAGGCCGTCGCCGGCACTACTGCCCCCCGATCTGTCCATTCCTTACATCAGTTTTTAGTTTCAGGCTGGGTTCTAGTGTGTTGCTTTGTGTGTGTCGCCGGTGCGAGGTTGGGTGGTATTAGTTGTGTTTTCCGGTAGTTTTCGCCCGGTCTGTGGGAGTTGTGTCTGGCGTTTTGAGGCGGTTCCGGCGTATATCGCTGGCATCTGAAGACAAGGATGGGCGCCAAAGGGTTAAGGCGGATTTGGTTTGCTCCGATCTGTTTCCGGCGAAGCCCCGGATCTGCAAAAATCGGGGTTGCTCTTCGGTTTGTTCGGTGTCTGGTATCAGCTGCACACCTTTCCTCTTCTTACTCTATCTTCTTTGTCGGGGCCTTTTGTTCAAAACGTCCTGAAAGTTGTTATACGTGCAGTGTAGCGGTGGTGTTTAGAGTTGGTAGTTTTTTCCCTTGGTAGTTCTTCTGGTTTGGTTACTGTGGAGTTTATTGGTCCTTGTTGGTTGGTTGGGGTTATCCAGATCTTCTGTAAGGTGGGCGTGAGGCTGGGAAAGAGGTGATGGAGTCCTGGGAGGGTGAAGTTGATAGGGAGTTGTCTGAATTTTTGGAGCGGATGGAACACCCTAGCTAGGCAATCTATAAAGCAAAGGAATTTAAAGAGGAAGGTAACTGGGTGTTCAAAGAAAGACAGTACCACAGTGCTGTTCGTGTGTATGAGACGGGTCTGCAACTTGTGTGTGGGTTAGTGAACCACTGTCCGAAGCAGAGTACTTGTTATTGAGGGAGTTGGCCGTATCGCTTAATTTAAACATTGCTACCTGTGCTTTGAAATTGGGAGGGTTTGATCAAGTCATTGAAGCCTGTGGATTCGTATTACATTTTGAACCAAACAATGTTAAGGCTTTATACTGTCGTGGTGTTGCACATGCTAAGTTAGGGAACTTGGTTGAAGCGAGGAAAGCGTTGGTTCGGGCGCTTGAGATTGACCCCTCAAACTTGGAGGCTCAACAGGGTGCAGGGTTTGGGTATGGAATTGCCGAGTCTCCGACGAAAGAAGCAGAAGGTAGCTAACGAAGGCAATGATGAGGAAGGTGATGAAAGGAAAAATCTCCCCAAGGTGCAGGGGAGGGGAAATGTAGTGGGGTGTGCGGGGTTTTCCCCCTCCCACCCAAGAAAACCTCAATGCTATGCCTGGGGGATAGGGCTTGTCTAAGTCCTACACAATCTCCGGCTTTCAATCCAGTCAAAAAGGACGAAGCTTTTTCTAAGTCGTTGAAAAAAAGAATCTTTAAGACAGGCATCAGGGGCGATACTTTGTCTATTACGGATAACACCTATAAGGAGGTTTGCGGAAGAAGACACTTATTTTTTACAACCCAAGGAGTATGAGCTTTATGACAATGCAAGTTGCAGCCGACCGTTATGGGGGTACGGAGGATATGAAAATGAATGAGGCTATACCTTCCCCGATAGGACAAACCTCGGAAGCTACCGGAGTCACAGTCACCCATGAAGTGGATATACCTTCACAGGGATTAGATCAGTTTAAAGGAGTAACCCCACGGGCACCACAAATGGACGGGATTTTCAAGTTTGATGTTTCCAGAGGAGGTTACCAGCGCTCAAGGAGATATCGTCGAGTATGTAAAGGTGCTCGAATTGCGTCTAGATGTCAAGATATTTGTCTTGCAGGTACAAAGAGGAAGTTGCAGGAGGAAAGCATGTGTTGGGTTGCATGTGTTCGTCTGAAGAAGCGTCTAAACAGAGGTGACCAGCATGCAGTTTGGAACCCGCCTGGAGTGCCAAAAGTGTGTCACAAGTTGGTCAGGGGTATCCAGTTAACCAGTTGTAAGAGTTTCAAGTCTGGTTCTGTGAGGAAGTTGGGTAGACAGGTGGTGGTTCCTGCTTACACGTTGGAGAAACAAGCCACAAGAGGGAGATCACGGTTCACAGCAGTTACCCGCACCTGATTTCTTTTATCGGTTGTTTGTTTTAAGTTTATTTTCTATTATTACATGTTGTATGTTGTTTGTTATGCCGTCGTTTCTGTCAAAAAAAAAAAAAGAAAACGGCTTTTTCATTTTTTTATAGATTAAAAATGGATCCCTACATACAGTCAAAATTGTCAATTGCAACGTAAACCATAAAGATATCGGTTAATGTTACAGAAATGCTCGCCAAGTCCAAATTTATAGGGTATGGGATCAATCCAACGTTAATAAGATGTGTCGATAAAAATTTGACAAAGAAATGATAATTACACAGCCACTTAAGGATGGGCACTTTGATTTAGGCTGTTGTAATCCAAAGCAAGAAATTATGGCTAAGGGAATCTTTGTGTTTCCCCCCCTTCATCAAAAACAGACACCCATAGTATCTCATATAGTCATATTGAGGGGAAAAAAAACACACCAAAAGCAATACTCCGAATTCTCGCCCAGAGAGGTATGAATGGGTCGGATGCAACAACCTTAACCCTTAAATTTTGCAATTTAGAGACTGGTTCCAATTAACCCAAGATTTAGGAATTGTTTGCTATCTAATACTCCATAGAAAAGAAGCAGAAGAGGTTTAATGAGGCATTTACTTTAGTCCATTACAATCTAAGTTGAAAAAACAAACCTTTTCAACTATCCAGATTACGAACATATCATATAGTCAAGTGAAGAAGAATTATATCAAGCTAACTTACATGAACTCAAGCCTTGAGAATCCTGCTCATGGAGCAATCTCCAAATAACATCCTGATACCAGCAGGGAAAATTTACCAAATAATTAGCCAGGTGGCTGCATGCAATTTCATGGAAAACAAATGAGCTCAACCAAGAAAGACACGATGAAAAGCTAGAAAAATACAGAAATAGTTTCGGAATATCTCAAATGTCACATTGACGTTTGCTTTAATTACCTGAAGATTCACATACACAACAGCCACAGGCAGGCAACAGGAACATATTAATAGTGAACCAAAAGATCTTGTTAAAAGAAGTTAATTACTTTAATTAAAATACCTCTCCAAACTGCTGGAAACCCTGAGTGTAAATATGGTAAGAAACTCCTGACAACATTATTTCCCTTGAGACATTTGACATCGTAGGCTCATTGCTAGCAAAAGACACCTGCAAATAGAGTCAAATATTGCACATTTTCAACAGCCAAAAAAATGCAGAGAATGATATCAGACGTTAAGAAACCACAGTTCATAAGCTATATCATGAGGAAACACTAAAGAACAGCACAGTTGTTATGTATCACTTTGGAGCAACTAAAACAAGATAGATGTGCAAATGGAATACTCTGTCAGCTGGTGCAACCCCCCCCCCCCCCCTTTTTTTTTCCTTCTCTGGCCCCTTCTAAACCAAAACAAAAAGAAAAGAAAACCATGGATTTCTTTGGAGATTTCTTATCATTCTCATTCAAGGATTTTTGTAACAGATTATAACATGGTGCCAACATTCATGCACCCTTAAGTTTCAAGTTAACACTTTACTTTCAAAATAAGCCCATCTACAGAATAGAATCAGCAACATATTACTCCTCCGCCGCCATAAATGTGAACAACTGATGTCGTGGTATAAGTACACCTTTCAAATTCTTTAAAATGGTTCAAGAGTAGGAGATTAACTCATAAATGGAAGCAGAAAGTGAGGACGGATCAAGGACAATGGGAGGAGAAAGGGAAGAAAGGGAAAAACCTGCATAGAAGATTTACCGATTTCAATTACTCCAGCAGTTTCTTGAGGTTTGTTGCCTATGTATCCAAGAGCATAATTTACAGCCAACCAATTATAAAGGCCTTCATCTTCACCTGCAACAAATTTTGTAAAGTGAACCCAGAAACCATCACATTGGTCTCATCAAAAATAGGAATGAGATAGGAAATGGAAACATAAACAAGATTTAAGGGCCCACACTATCAGAAAACTAATGTATACATCAATTTTTTAAATCAGAATTTTCAATAAACCACCAAGGACAAGAACTAATTTTCATAATCTCATGATAAACCAGGAATAGTCATTTTCTACAAGCTTATATTCTACAAGCGTTGCAAGATCACAATTATTCCATCTTGCATTATGGAAATATTAACAACATACATATGAAACACACAATGCAAAAATCAAAGTCAACCCAAACAAGAACAGCAAATGGGACAACTCCAATCATGATCAGAGCAACATTCTTACAGGCAAAGCTCACAAAATCGCGCCTTTTACATATGCTGAAGATGAATAGTTCAAAAATAGAAAGAAAGAAAGAAAGAAAGAAAGAAAGAAAGAAAGAAAGAGAGAAAGAAAGAAAAATAGCGACCTTTGAGCAGAGAAGCCCATTCATCCCTGAACAAAAACCCTGATGATCTCAAAACCCTTCGACATTCCTCCAACACCCCTTGAACAATATCATGTTCATCTTGGGCAGTGATGAGGAGTTGCACCTTCGTAGCCTCCCATTCAGAGGTGGGAACCCTTTTTTTGGCAAACTGCATGAGTTTGGTGAGCCCATGACCCAAAGTTTCAGGGTCAGACCCGGATAGACCCGGATGTAACCAGGTGGATTCAGATGTCTGACCAGAAAAAGGGGTGGCTGAAACCTCGTTGAGGGATCGAAAGACGAGGATTTGGGAGTGGGAATGTGTGATTTCGATGACAAGGCCGAAGGATGAGGAAGAGGGCAGGTGAAGAGAGCGGTAGATTGAGAGGATGTAGAGGAGAAAAGGGATAAGAGATAGACAGATTATGAGGAGAAGGTGTTTGTGGTGGTGAGATTTGGTGGCTGTGGGATTCGAAATAGGAGGAGGTGGTGGAGGGAAAGAAAATGGGTACATGCGAGCCTTGTGAGGTGGGATGTAAGATAGTGTTGATGATGACCATGAGACACTAGACTGGGAATTCATGGCCGCCATTGATGAATTAATCAAGGGACGGATCGGAGTTCAAACTTCACATTCACATGGAGTGGAGGTGCCCTCTCTCTCTCTCTCTCTCTCTCTCTCTCTCTCTCTCTTTCTGTTTCTCTTTCAAGTCTCTTGAGGAAGAAACACCAAGACTATATTATCAACTTCAGATATCGGAATATTGACTTTTCTGCTTCGGGTAAGAACCACCCGACCCGATGGCCAACTCTTCTCACTTTTGCGCGGCGAAAAAAAAAATGTCATTAAAATTTCTCAAAATGTCAAATTTGTTATTAATATTTTCGAATTGTCAAAACTCTCATTACAATTTCTAAAATTATCAAATTTGCCACTCTTCCCAAATATCACCTGTTGTTGCCAGTTACATTTGACTAGGGGTGTTCATAAATAACCGCACCCGAAAAACCCGATCCGGAAACCCGCTACCAGGTCATTAATTTAGGGTACCCGCCCCGAAAAAATAAATTTTAATCGGGTCGGGTACCCGCCCCGAAATATTTTCGGTTAATCGGTTCGGTTACGGATCGGCCCCTAGACGTTTTCGGGTACCCGAATTACCCGAAATTAAATTTAACATTTAGGTCCAATTTTAATTTTTGCCTATTTTTTTCCAATCTTGAATCCACCTTCCAGGCCCAAATTTTAATCTGAAAAAAACCCTAATTTATCCTAATGTTGACGCTCAGTGCTCCAATTCCAAATCCTCCAAAAACTCAAAACATATGAAAATTTAGTGCCAGTGGTCCTGCTGGTCCAGTTTCAGAACATTTTTGAAACATTTTTTGCTACTGGAGTGTTAATTAATAATTACAAATTAAAAATAATAATTGGAAACTCATGATTATAATTAATCGGGTTTTTCGGTTAACCGGTATCCGCCCCGAAACTTTCGGGTACCCAGTAGTTTCGGTTACGGTTATGGTTCGAGGATTTGGTCGCCCCGAATTTTCGGGTACCCGGAAAAATTATCCAATCGGTTCGGGTACCCACCCCGTGAACACCCCTACCTTTGACAAACAAAAAAAGGAAAAATCCCACCCATTATTTATATTCTAATGCCATGGTTGTTTCCTTAACCTGATTAACATCCTCCATCCCCCACCCCCCCATTTCTACCCGCCAAAATGGCGATCCCCTCCCTCCTCTGTAATCACTCTTCATCAATCTTCATCGTCTTCCTTTCTTCTTCACTCTTCATCAATCTTCTTCACTCTTCTTCTTCTTGTTCGCCATTTTCGACGCTTTTCACCCAATTTTTTCTTTTTCTTCGAGCTTCTTCTTCTTCTTCGATCTTGTTCTTTTTCGTTCATCTAGGCTTGAATTTCTGCAATTTCTTCGATCTTCTTTTTCACCATCTTCAAAACAGTGACCATGGTTTATTCTGGGTCTGGATCTAGAAGTCAAAACTTCCAAACACTTCCAAGAAGCTGTGTGAATTGTTATTGTTTTCCAAAGGAAATCAATGTGTGTGATTGTGGTCTAACCCCCCTGAAGTGCACCTCGAAGACGATAGATAACCCTCTCAGACATTTCTACCAATGTGTGAGGGGTACTATTCAACAAGGTGGGTGTGGGCTGTGGGAATGGGCGAATGGTGGCCTTTGCTCAACTTTGAATCGACTGGTTAAGAAGGAGATAGAGGACAAGAATGATTTTTTTTTAAGAAGCTGAAACAGGAAATGATGAATGTGCAAGCTGAAAGGAAGAAACTAGAAGAAGAGAAGAAGAAGACAGATGATTTGAAGATGAAACTGGAAGAAGTGAAGAAGAAGGAGGTGGAGGAAGTGAATGAACTTAAGTTGGAGGTGATGAAACTGAACATGGAGAACGACAATTTGAAGATGAAGCTGGAAGAAGAGAAGAAGAAAGGGGTGGAGGAAGTGAATGATCTCAAGATGAAGCTGATGATCATGGGGATTATTCTGATCGTATTTGCTGGTGTGTTTGCTCGGCTGTTGTTTGGGGGATGGTTCTGACTTCTGATGGTAGGTTTAAGTTGCAATTGTATCTTTTTTTTATTTTTAGTTATGTTAATGAAGTAGAAAGGATGAAGGTGGATATTTTGGTTATGTTGTGGAAATTTTTTGTTGACAATTGGTGTAATTCTGCTGGGCTAGGGTAATTTCTGATGTTTGGTGTAGTTATGGTTATCGATGATGACTTTTGGTGTATTTTGGATGGAAGTTGCTGAATATTGAAAATGTATATTGGAATTTAGTTGATGAATGAAAATGGTAGTTTTTGTTCTAGTTCTAGTTATGGAAGCTTGCCTTTCTATACTGTTTTGAGCATTATGTATAGATGATCTTGAGTTTTTGACAGTTTTATGGCTGAATGGGGCAGCTTCTTCTACTGCTAGTGATCACAAGAAATGAACATCATACTGGTTACGCAAATAGAGTATGAATGGGGCAGCTTCTTCTACTGACAGTTTTATGGCTGAATACCAATCAGAAGATCAATCAGAGGGAGGGAAGTTACTATAACAATCACTGCTAAGATGCAAGACACTAAGTACACCATTAACGATTAATTACCCATCAACACCGCCAATTAGGGAGCAATAAAACCCAAACACTGCAAATATCTAGTACTTTGAGACAATGAATTTCATAAATTTGCACTACAAACCATATCAACACAGGAACTAACAATTTGACCAAACTGACTTATTAAACACTACCCCTGAGTCCTAACAACCTCATTCACTATTCCCTAAGCACTATTCTCTCCAAGGATTCTGCAAACAGCACTACACTCCAAATTAATTCCACCCCTGAAGGGCAATCAAAAGATCAACGACCATGACATTTCACAGCATGAATGGAACATAATTTCCACCAACAGAGATTAACAGAGTACAGGAAGTACACAATGAAACTACTTCCACAATATCCATCACAAATACACACAAGATTCACCATGCATGAAGCATTTTCACTTTCTGATGCTACTCAAGTATCAGTTATTGTTTTGAACCTCTTCATGATTCAATATTACACAAATGACATCATTACCTCCACAATATGCATAGAACTGGTTAACTGTCTCAGATTTCACACTGCCAGATTGAATCAACTGTATAGCCAATTTTGAAGCTTTGTTGAATTTTGTTGGGTTCTTAATATGTGATGTTATCTTCTGCATTGCCTCCACAATTTGTGTCACAGACGTATCAGTTATTGTTTTGAACCACAACCTCTTTTCAGGTCCACCCTCGGCATCTGCAAGCACAACAAGACTTTGGCACCTTAGCGGCACTAGAATAGTTCAATCAACCTTGCTAGACAGCTACACTACCTAAAAGTGCCAATGAGTAGATAATTGTGACACACGGTAAACAAAAGAATGGATTTACTGTGAATCAAATGACTCACAGTAAACAAGCCAAAGAGTTACCTTACCAATCCTGCAAGAACCACAAACTCATCACTCCAACCTTATATTATAAAGGCACACACCACAAAAAGGCAGCCTTATATTAAGCTGGAAAAAAAAACCATAAAAAAAGTGGCCTGTCAACACAAAGATTGCCTCCAAAAACCCTGTAAACATAAACAAAAAAAAAAATGGTTCCAAAATCTTGTCACTGCTGCCAACATAAATGGAACAAACAATTACTTCATTAACATTAAGGATATGAATGTGGTACATCAACGTTTGATGCTTGCCAACCAAAGTAACCCAAAAACAGAGATTGTTTGACATCTTTGTATCCCTATATATGCACAAAATCAAAGTGCACTATACCAAAATGTACAAAAGTCATATCCCCACCCTGAATATAGCAAAGAGTAACCCAAAAATAGACAGCACATGTCTACTCGAAGCTAGGACCAGCATTGGCGACAACATCATTATCAGATTTGGCAGTAGCAGGGGATGTAGAAGATGCAAGTGATGCAGCAGTTGAATAGGTGGATGAAAAAGTAAACCATGACATTGCAGAGCTGGTCCGAGACTTCATTTTTGGGGCTGCTTTAACAGAAAATTTACTTAACCGTGCATTTCCATGTCCAACAAAAGTTGCAGCTGCAGTAGATGGTCCAAAAGCTTGCCTGGCAGCCTCTTTTCTACTTGGTGGGTTGCAATTGACAGGTAGTATGATCTTAGTCCCAGTTGGCGTGGTTGTCAAATGAGTTTTTTCTTCAAAAAATTACCTTTCCCACAAATTTCCTATAACAAACCATTCAACACAACTTAATTATTATAAATAAAAAAAACAAAACTGTAAAATGAAAAAACATAATCTCAAGTGAACTTTGAATTTACTCAATACCTGCAACTTGGGTGGTCTTGTTGTCTCATGTTGTATAAGTGGTGGTGAAGGGGGAGCTGGTTGTGTTAGCTGAGTTGGTGGTGGTGATGGTGGTGGAGGTTGTGTCTCTGGGGATGGGGGTGGTTGAATGGTGTGTGTGGAGGGGGGGGGGGGGGAACTGGTGGTGGTGGTGGTGGTGGTGGTGGTGGTGCTTGTGGTTGTGGTAGGAGTGGTTCTGGGGGTGCTTGTGGTTGTTGATTTCTTCTCCCCTGTTGAACATTGACATATTTAAGCAAATATTTAAGCAAATTTGGTAGTATGAACATTGAAATATTTAACCATGAACCATGATGTGTATTACCATAAACTGGGATGCAGATGATGGAGGTTTATCACAACCTCTCTTGTAGTGACATTCCTCTCCACAGTTTGAGCAATGCACTTTCAAACCTTGCTTCCTCACTCTACCAATACTTGGTCCTGGCTTTTCACCTACTTCCGGCCTCCTAAAATACTTGGTAGTTGTCCTCTTCTTAGGCTTAAAGTATAGCAAATACTGGTTCACCTTCTGATTTGGCCCACATTCCTTCTCCATTGATGGGATTCAAAGTATGGGAATATGTTTTCTTAAGGTGTGTTATTGAATAGCAGTCATGCACATAATCATTAGGCGTCAGTCTCTCCTCCCTAAAAACAGCTATTGCATGCCTACAAGGCAGTCCACTCAGCTCCCAAGACCTACAAGTGCATGTTTTGTTGTTCAAATCAACAACAAACTCCTCTCTTCCATGACTCACACTATATCGGCCTCCACTAGCCCTGACTGCTTCCCAATATCTAGATTCATTGATTCGCTTATCCAATTTCTTCCTTATCCTTAGTGCAATTGGACCCTCAAGTCTGTTTGCACAAACTTGTTTTTGTGCAATCCTCTTCATCACTAGCTAGTATATGCTCCTAAACATGGATACAATGGGTTGGTACCTAGCATCGATGATGAATGCATTGAATATCTCAGCCATGTTATTATCGACCGAGTCACAATGAGCAAAAGTCCCAAAGTACTTCCTACTAAAATGCTCAAGTCCCTTCTTTTTCAAAAACTCCAATGCGTCTGGATCTAGTTCATTCATCTCATTCAAATACCTCTCCAATTGCACCTCATTTGTTGCCTTAACTATCTTCCAAAAGACATTTCTAAATGCCTCACCTCTCCAATTTTTCCTCAAGTTGGCATATACGTGCCTAGCACACATCCTATGTTCAGATCTAGGAAAAGACTCTTTAATGATAGACTCAAGTCCCTACACAGAAAATACAATACCCTTAAACATACATTTAAAAAAAAACAATAAAATCAACCAAACTATAAATAAATCAACATATGCATTATCAACTTTAAAGTTAAGAGATTGTGTACCTTCTGCTGGTCTGAAATGTAGGTCCACTTGAATCCATCCCCCATGTTCAAATCCCTTTGCAATTCCTCCAAGAACGAACCCCATATCTCCTTCCTTTCACTTTGACCAACCCCCATGCCACATGGTACATCTGATCGTTGGCATCTCTCCTGACAGCTACAGAGACTTGACCATCCCATGGTCCTTTCAAGAAGCATGCATCCATCGAAACAATTCTCCTACACCCTTCAAGGAACCCCTGTTTTAGTGGTCCAGGACATGCAGGGGCGTAGACAAGGGGGCGTTTGGGGGGCCACGGCCTAGTCCATGGTTTTGGTATTGTATTAAACGTTGTAAATTGGTGCTGTGAAAATTCCGTAGTCTAATGGTCTGGAGACTCAGTGGAAGCTTACTTTGTTTTCATCAATAGGTCACGTGTTCGAATCCCACAATAAGCAATACCGTTTTGTCTTTTCAAGTGCGAGCCACAAACCACTTGTATTTCTAAGTTTTTTTTTGGTTTATGTAGTTTTTAAACGAAAATGATTTCTATTTTTCCTATTCAATATTCATGCCACACTCCTACTTTTATCATATGTATATATATATTTTTGCTCTTCTTTTATAAATATTCAATATTGCATCTTCTATTTTAATTATAATTATTTCAAAAAATATCTATTTTCTCACATGAATTGTTACAAAGCAATGTATTTAATTATAAACATGCTCTTTTCTATTAATAAATAAATAAATGTTCTTTGAAAAATAATATCAATTATATAAACTAGTCTCGTAGTATTTATTGATAAGAGTATTTTGTTTGTTGTAGTGACTCATTGATAAGTTAATTAACTTCTTCATCCAAACTTTGTTTTAGGCCCGTAATATATCGATGGAAAGCTCTCAGTGTGTACTTTAAGCTCCCAAAATATCAGACCAATCGGAGTTGTAACGAAGGAGTTATGACCCAAAGAGTGAAGGCAAACGTATTTCAAACCTTTGAGTTTGTACCGTTCCCCTGTTTTGCGCCAATCTTGATATGGAATTTCCGGCTTCGGTTTCGCCTCGGCTCTCGGCTCGGGTTGACTTGGTTTGACTCGGCTCTCGGCTCGGGTTGACTTGGTTTGACTCGGGAAATAGCTCGGGATTCCCTAAAAACCTTCAATTAAGCCCAAACTTCTTCTAACTCCTTATTTTCCTACAAAACACTAAATCATTATATCTAAAATACAAATAGGGGTTAAACAAGCAAATATACCCTATAAAAGAGAAGAAATTCGGCTCGGAACGAGACCGAACACCACTCCAACACAAGGGTTTGCTCGCCCCGAGTAAACTAAAAACAAAGAAAAGGACTAGAAAGAAAAACTAAAAAAACTAACTCACTTTCGCAGGAATCGCGGATGCATTTAGCACATGCATCAAGCCCTTTAAACCCCCCGACAGCCCGGGTGGACGAGGTAGGTCTCGTGAGGGTTTATAGCAACTCTACCCACAAAAGCCACGAGAAAAGAAAAAGGGGAAAGAAAAAGAAGCGAAAACCGAAAACCGAAACAAAACAAAAGTAAAGAAAATATTCCCGTCCCCAATCATGCACCTAGTTCCCCAACCCACCTCAACAATCAATTGGAAAAAGCAAGTATAAACAAATTAAGGCACGAAGGTTGGAAAACTGCCAATCTTTGAGATTTTGAACCAGAACACTTCCTGATGAGCAAAACACCTCGTGCATATGTGCAAGTGGGCTCTAGTCGGTCCTTCCTATCCTAAACCAGACAATCAGAGTTGTTCTCATGCTCAAGCTCAGAATTATCTATCCTACTTCACTCTTGGTTTTTCTTTCAACCTCTCTTTTCTTTCTTTTTCTTACTTCGCTCTTTTCTTTCTTTTTCTGCTTTTTCTTGCTCTTTCTTACCATTCTTTTGCTCAACTCTTTTTTTTCTTTTTCTTGCTTCGCTCTTTTCTTTCTTTTTCAAAACCTACGCTCTTTTATTTCCACTCAATCTGTTTTGTGTCTTTTAGAATGTTTGTGTCGGGTTTTGCGGGATTTAAGCACCTATGAAAGGGTTACCCTCCCTGCTGGGTTTCTCCATACGTGAGTCATTGCACTTAAGGGGCATAGGGTGCCGATCCACCCAAACCAACCCATGACGGTAGGCCCGACAGTAATTATTTAATGCATTAGTTAAGAGCTTAAGCAATTGAACAACTAAAACCGTCTAACTTAGGTAAGAAGACACAGTCAAAGCGTGTAAGATTTGAGGAATCCGCTTTCCCATTCCATGTAGAGGTCTAATAGAGATAAGTCATGGCAAAAATCCTTCCTAAGGCCTGTCATTATTCATATCGGCCGCTTCTAACTGATTGAATCAGCCAATCAGACAACTATCTACACAACTGTGAACGGAAACATCTTCAAAAAGAAAAACAACTTTTGGGTTTTTCACAACATTTCTCCCCTTTTTGTTTTCTTTTCACACACAAATTTTTTTTAGATTTTAGACACAAACTACAAAAATACAAAAATAAAAGACTCAAAACTAGGTAATCTACCCATGAACAATGAAAGATATCACCCCCACTCCATTGTGAGAAGGGTGTCACAAGCAAGGTAGAAAACCAAGAAGAACATATATACAAAGCACTTATCACATAAAAAGCGGTGGCGACCCGAGCCCACAAGGCTCCAACAACAATATTTATCCAACATTCACACTCAAGGGGTTCGCCACCCAAAAAGAAAAGCAAGCATGCATCATGGATCAATTGATATATTCACATAAAGAGAGGGCGGAAAGAAGTTACCTCGAAGTCTTCAATCAAGCATATTCAATCCACGATCCAAAGAACATCACACCAAAGGTTAGGAATAAACAAGAAGAGCATACTATGTGTGATGGTTCACATGCAAGATCAAAAAGGAAAAACAAACTATACAAGACACTAAGGACTAAAGAATTAAGAAACTAAAATATTTACAAAACGACTCTTTTTTTCTTTTCTTAGACTCGAAAATTGGAATGCAAACTACCCTCCCACTCCAACACAAAGAGGTTGTTGTATCATCAAAGGAAACAGAAGTAAGTAAGCAAGCACCCCAAAATAAAAGAAAAAGACACACACAAAAAGAAAATAAAAGAAGAAAAGAGAACCGACTCACTAAATATACACAAAAAGGTGAGGAAAGATATTACCTAGAAGGCTTCTTATCAATAAGCTCATTCCTTCTCACCTCACGATATCGGGCACCAAGTCAGAACCATTCAACGCCCGGAGTAACAAATCATGCATCCTCTCATGCATCTCAGAATGATGTCGGTAAGAGCACACTCGCAATAGCACATCAACAAACATTAGTGCTCTTAACAGTTTATCGAATGCCTTAGAAAAATCATAGAAAGAACGAACTACATGAATGTACAAGACTTTCCTAGGCATGGTGAAGCGAGACATGACAAAAGGCTCATCCCGTTGACTCGTAAATGGAGATTGGGTATACAAATCAACGGGAGGGTGCAATACAACACATTTCTGAACATGCTCATGCGAAGACTTGGATGCAAACAATGGTTCAAACTCAATTTCCATGCAATTTTCATCAATCACAAATTCCAAATCACCACTCTCATCCAAATAATCATCACAATCGTCAATAGGTGATAAGGAAAACAGAGGGTTAGACCACATCATAACACTCCCAACATCAGACACAAGCACATCTTCATCTTCATCTTCATCAATATCAGACTCACTAGAAGAACTATCAACATCAAAAGACAAAGGTGCATCATCCAAAGCAACATCAAAAGTGAAAGTGGAAGGTTCAGGGTCATAACTTATCGTGAATGACTCATAAAGCATGTCATCATCAAAAGCATCATCATCAACAACCAAGTTCAAACAATCATGATCAATCCCCAAAGAATTATGCTCATCATCACAGGTATGCACATCAATGGAGTCACATACAAGGGTAGCTAATGCCTCACTAATGCAATGATCCTCAATGAAAGTGAATAAATCGTTATCAAGCACACATTCAATCACAACAGATTCAATTTCACTCTCAACAAGATCATGCTCAATTACATCATGGCCTTCACTAAACTCAATCTTTTCTTCACATAAAGGCATGGACAAGGGTGTGGACAATAGTTCATCATCTAGCATGTTTTCAACTAATTCTACATCATCACACACAAAATCATCATGTTCCTCATGCTCATTAGGTGAAATGGAGCTAAGGAATTACTAAGTAGTCAAGGCATGGTCGGTTATAATAGTCATCATCCTCATCATACAGCAGAATCAACATGCATTTCGGGACTCAAAGACGATGAATGACCTATTTCATCATTCGAATCAACCATTTGTGAAGAAGGAGTTACTACCCTTTGATTTCTCTAATGGACAATTTCACTCATATACTCATTCATGTTCGCACATATTTTTTCTATCACTTGAAGGAAACCACTGTAGCTTGCAAACAAGAAATTGAACTATATGATACGGCGAATCACACAAGGAGCACACGGAAGGAGACTCAACATCGGCACTTTGGGAAAGATCATAACAGTTTTCCACATATCCCCCATCTTAAGATTGATCATCAACATACACGGGGTATTTACATGATTGTTCAGTTTCGGTCCCAAAGGGTGGTGCATAAGGAGGTCGGAAGCTAGGACTAACATTTTGTTGTTCAAACTCATAGGAATCCCTAGACAACCATTCAAGTAACTCCCATGCTTTTTCTTCACCTAAACAAGAAAACCCGTAATAATCTAAATGGTTTCGGGTCTCATAATTCACACCCTCACTAACAATTCCCAAAAGAGATAATGTATCATAAAAGATACCATATAATTCACATTGAACACGGTAGTCATGCAATCTAGCAAAATACCTCCAAAATATTTCATGCTCAATTTGAGGGAATTGGGGACTATCCATAACTCTCTTTTTTTTTCTATTTTTCTAATTTTCTATTTTTTTCTTTTCTTTTCTCACTTTATTCGATATTCAATTTTTTTTTCGCTACATTTTTCTAGCATAATCGAGAAAGCAATAAACTATGTACACACAAACCAATAGCCTAATCTACCAAATAACGCAATCCCCGGCAACAGCGCCATTGTTCGGTTGTAATTTTTGTGGTTTTATGAGTTAAGGTTGTCGGTCCACAGGGATGGGTGTGAGGCTTGATTAATGTAATCGATTTGTGTAGAGGGGTTTTTCTCAATGCGGAAAGCAATAAATAATGTAAAGGGAAGCAATTAAATCTAACCTAGCATGAATCAAATAAAGCAATTAAAAGCATGAAATCAAATAAAGCAACTAAAGCAAGGAATGGAAATCTAGAATGAACAATGAAATTAGAGACAAGAAATTATACCTTTGATGACCAAAATCTTCTAACCTTCAATCTACCTTTGCAATTTCCCCCGAACAAACAAGAAAATGTGGATTGGATTACCAAGGATCTCCCAAATTCTCACTAGGAAGTAGAATTGGAATTCCTTGATCCTCCTCCCCACTAAAAGATGGATTTGATGTGGCTAACCCTAGAAAGCATTGAAATCAAGTCAACAATGGAAATTAGAGAGAGAGAGAGAGAGAGAAGAGAGAGAAAGCTTGTAAAACTTCAATGGAAACTTGCTTGAATTGAGAAAGCTTGAGAAAGTTTGAATACAAATGCTAGAAATCAATGAAAGCTTGAAGAACAATGAAGAACAATTGAAAACTTGAAGAACAATTAAGAAAGATTAAAGCAAATAAAGGAAAGAAATTAAATCTAATTCTACTCCTAAACTACCTAGGCTAATTGATTTCTTTCTTAGATTAATACAAGTGGGTATTTATAGAAGAAGGAAAAATACAACCCAAAACCCTAGAAACAAATCGCAGCACGTGCGTCAGTTTTTTCTGCAGACAGAGTGGCTCGGGCGACCCATCGGGGTGGCTCGGGTGAGCAAGCCTACTGTCCGACTCTCCTGGCTTATGTCCTTGTTGCCCCAGAAACCTAGCTCGGGCGAGCCACTGTTCTGGGCAGCTTTTCCCTGCCGACTTCAAACGCGCATAACTTCTTCACACCAAACTCTGTTGTAGGCCCGTAAGATATCGATGGAAAGCTCTCGGTGTGTACCTTAAGCTCCCAAAATTTCAGACCAATCAGAGTTGTAACGAAGGAGTTATGACCCAAAGAGTGAAGGCACACGTATTTCAAACCTTTGAGTTTGTACCATTCCTCTGTTTTGTGCCAATCTTGATATGGAATTTCCGGCTTCGGTTTTGCCTCGGCTCTCGGCTCGGGTTGACTTGGTTTGATTCGGCTCTCGGCTCGAGTTGACTTGGTTTGACTCGGGAAATAGCTCAGGATTCCCTAAAAACCTTCAATTAAGCCCAAACTTCTTCTAACTCCTTATTTTCCTACAAAACACTAAATCATTATATCTAAAATACAAATAGGGGTTAAAACAAGCAAATATACCCTATAAAAGAGAAGAAATTCGGCTCAGAACAAGACCGAACAACCACATTCAAGAAACCAACATCAAACACCCAAACTCATCCAATTCCACTTTACAATGCAATTTCTTTATCAACATACCCACAGAATACGAAAAAATTTGAACTTTCATCCACTCAAACACCATTCACATCACCCATAATCATTCACATACCTTGTTCGTTTCTTCACTGTTTGATCACAACACTTGATAACCAACTTCAACAGCTTCCTCTTGCTCGCCACTTCGTTGCGACCGCCACACTTCTTTCACTTTCTTCAGCCGCTACCTAAGTCACCTCCTCCATGTTTTAGGGTTAGGGTTTCTGGGTAGTGGTTTGAGGAAGAAGGAAAGAGCTTTATGGAGGAAGAAGAAGGAGCAGTATGGAGGGAAAGAAGCAAAGCAAGAGCAACGAACTCTCACTGCCCTTTTCATTTTTTAATTTAAAAAAGTTTCAAAATAATTTGTCAAAGGTAACCGGCAACAGTAAGTGATATTTGGGAAGAGTGGCAAATTTGACAATTTTAGAAATTGTAATGGAAGTTTTGACAATTCGGAAATATTAATGGAAAATTTGACATTTTGGGAAATTTTAGTGGCATTTTTTTCGCAGCACTCATTTCGCTGCTGTCGGGTGATACAGTTAAAAGAAAGGGAAATTGGAAAAGTATAGAAAAATTGGAATCTAATAAACCAAATTTTTGGTCAATTTTGATCTAACAAACCAAACTTACCTTTTTGCTAATGGCATACCATACTTAACATTATATTTTTTTGATTGAACCTCCACCACTTTCCGGTCACCGGAAAAATGACGTGGAATTTTTTTTATGCTGAGGTGGACTGTTTTATAGCCAAAAAATAAAATAAAAATGTTGATAGCTTGTGTTTTATGACTTGGCAGCCCTCTCCCAATCTGACTCAGGTTCAATAAAAAAAATATAATGTTAAGTATGGTATGCCATTAGCAAAACGGTAAGTTTAGTTTGTTAGATCAAAATGGACCAAAAGTTTGGTTTATTAGATTCCAATTTTCCAAAAAAATAATCCAAACTTTGGGGCTATTGGAAAAAAAATCCGAAATTACAATTTTGTTATGAATGAGCTGAACTTTAACCTCTATTATTTTTAACATCCATCACCTAGTTAAACTCGTCCGAAAATTGATGTGGTGGTGGCGATATTACACTTGGAGCATACGTTTTACTTTTTTTTGAGTTACAAACGTTCCATATATAATATCGCCACCAACACGGTACTTTTTGGACGAGTTTAACTAGGTGACGGATGCTAAAAATAATAGAAGTTAAAGTTCAGCTCATCCGTAACAAAGTTGTAAGTTCAAATTATTTTTTTCCAATGGCCCCAAAGTTTGGATTATTTTTTTCCAGTTTTTCTATTTAAAATCTCAAACTTTAGGGGTTGTCAGTCAAATATCCTAAACTTCATCTTTGAGTCCGTACATCCCAAAGTATGAGCCTAGTATTTTTTAATGTCCCACCACCGACTCCACTGAAGTTAGAAGAGGCAGCCGGTTGACGTGGACAATGGAGCATGATTACGTGGCAAGTCATTGTCCACCTCAACAAAAAAAACACATGCCAACCCCAAAACCTATTTTTTCTTCCATTTGATTAATTAGTCCTGGCCCTCCTGAGTAATCAAACAGTAAATGCTCATATCCCTGCGGCTCTGTTTCTTCGATGGTTGCAGTTCCATCAGACTGTGCGTTGTCCTGGGACTCACCATCTGCATTGACAGTAGAAGGTTGCTCAGATGCATCCCCTGCAGTAGCACCAACAACCCCATAATGTGTCCGCTGCTCGTAATCGGAGTCATCGGTGGGCAATTCGTTGCAGCAAACATGGCAAGAGTTATGGAGCTCCAACCACGGGAGAATGCAATCAAGATGGTAAACATGATTACAAGGCATCTGCTTGGCCTTAGCCCCAAGCTCAAACTCATCCATACAAACCGCACATAGAGAAGAATCAGAACCAAGCAAATCCTTGGTGATTGAAATGCTGGGTAACCCCTCAATAGCGGATTTTGTAACTGGTGGAGTCTCATATCGATTTGGATTATTCTCTGCCAGTTGCTGAATCAACTTCTCAAGCCCAGAACTAAAGAAATAATCCAAGTTTACTAAAAGAAATAATCCCAGTATACCCCCACCTTGAATCATGTTGGAATTATTTGATTCCGTGCTTTGTTCTTATAGTTTGAACTTGGGTCTTGGGTGAAGTCTATTTTGGGGTTATTTTTTTTGGGGTTGGGAATTTTTGCAGACCAGCTGTTTGATGAATTGACTCTATGGCGAAGCAGATTGAAAGAGAAACAGATTGTAAAAAACAAATGTGGGGGTTGAATTTGACGGAAAGGGTAGAGTTAGGTTTAACAATAGGACGGACATGTGGTTTATATAATCAGATGGACAACTAAATGTTTTAAACACATGCCTAACTTGTCAAGTAATCATGCTCCACTGTCCACGTCAGCCAGCCGCCGCTTCTAGCTTCAGTGGAGTCGGTGGTGGGACATTCAGAAATACCAGACTCATACTTTGGGCTGTATTGACTCAAATATCAAGTTTGAGATATTATGACTGACAAACCCTAAAGTTTAGGATTTTAAAAATAAATTTTCCTTTGATAAGCATGGTTAATGAAATGAATAGTTAAATTGACATTAAAATATGTTGTTCCCTGTTTTGACAATTTTGCCCATGTCCATATTTCAATTAGTATCTCTCCTATCTCTCATTCTCTCTAATCTACTATCTATTATCTATTAATAAATTTTCCTTTGATAAGCATGGTTAATGAAATGAATAGTTAAATTGGCATTAAAATATGTTGTTCCCTGTTTTGACAATTTTGCCCATGTCCATATTTCAATTAGTATCTCTCCTATCTCTCATTCTCTCTAATCTATTATCTATTATCTATTCTATTAATATATTAAAACAAAATGTGCATGCCTAGCAAGTTGTCATGTGACACTCTCATAGTCTCATGTAGTAAATTAAACTCCAAATATGTTTAAATCATAATTAAACTTCATTATTGAAGTCCCTTAAACTTCCTAGATTTAATTGATAATTTCATTTTTGAATAGTTTAATCACTATAAATAAATAAATTTATACTTTATTATAACACAATTATGAAAATTACTTTAAACAAATTGAGTATAAAACTTAACAATTATTGAAATACTTTATTTATTTCAACACAATTATGAAATCACTATAAAACTTTACAATCATCAAAATAATATATATATATATATATATATATATATATATATATATATATATATCTATATATATATATATATATATATATATATATATATATAAACACAAGCACCTAAGGGAATTACAAACAAGAAAAAACAATTTGGGAAATTTGATTGTTTCCAAAGCGTATTCAAAACCTCACAATTTAATACTTTCATAAATATATTCTAAATAAAAGAAAATCTTAATATTTGATTTAATACAGAATTAAGACATTCCCTAATTTTTCTTTCATCAATTTTATATTATAATATTTAATCACAACATAGGAAATAAAGTATAATTGATATTAAAGCAAAATTTTCATGAAAAGTCTAGACTATTATTTTTGTAATTTCTTCAATAACTATTTTAAAAAAATAAAATTTTTATTAACACTACTATATATATTTCTATAGATAAAAAGTTTAAATTATAAGTAACCATCATAAACTAAACAAGAAGTTTGAGTAAAAGTAGATAAAAAGAATTATAAAACAAACAAAAAAAAATCACAAAGTCAAAACCAAAAATCAAGAAAATAGAATTAGCATAGTCATTGTAAGTTGTAACTTTCTTTACACTAACATTAATGTATATAATTATGTTAAATTTGACAAATCTAAAATCATTTTTATTTCCGATTACGAGTAAGCATTAAATAGTTTAGCAGAAATACTAGTCAATTTTCTTATGAATAAAAACCTTAAAAAGTCATCTTCTATTATGCAATAAAAGTTTAATTGTACAATTATAAACGAATCTAACATAATACAATCTTAACCCAAATTGGTAAAATATAGTCTAAACAAATCGAAATTAAGACCATAGAAATAACCTTGAAATCTGATCAACCACTCAATAAATTTTGCTCAAAAAAAATTCTCACAAAAAAAAGTAGAGTCTAAAACAAAACACCAATTCATAAACAAATCATCCAGACGAGTGATTACCAGGTCTAGATGAATCAAGGCTTTGGAGGCCAAATAATAATCTTACCGATTAGAATCAAATGTGTCAACTCGAAAATTGCCTGATGAAATTTATAGTTCTCCATAAAAAAAAATCAAAATGCAACTACAATATAATTTTTTTATTAGCAAAAAAAGATATTTGTTCTCCATAAAAAATCGAAATTTGCAGTATTGTGGACATTTTTCCTCGTCGTTCGGACTTCCGAACGTCCACGTTTTGATTGGGGTGTGATTCGATGATTTATGCTGGGGTTTAACCTTTGAAAAACCCTTTAAGGAAAATCAAACCTATATTTCATGAATAATATTTTGTAAAATCACTTTCCCTTTACTTAGGCATTTTATGAGTCCTTGAATTGAACCTTTAAGAGTAAACATCCACTTGTTCCAAACTCTTCTAAATTTAATCCAATTTGCTGATTTAAATGTTAGGCTCGGAAGAGAGTGATTTATGCAACTATTATTTAGAAATATAAGAAAGAAAACCCTTAAAGTTGCATCGATACATTGTAAAACCATGTAATCAAAGTTTATGCAATCCTCGATGTGTTTTAGTTCGAAATGGGAGTCACCACCCGACTTTTTAAAGAGAAAAGCCAAGAAAAACTAAAGAGAAAATAAAGCAAGACTCCGCCTGCGAGGCCCAAGAATGGATTTGGGGGTAAGGCTACGAACTCAAAAAGTAAACTTTAAGAGTTCGCCTCTCACAAAAGGAAAGACTCTACTAAAAGTTTAAAATGTGCTTTTGATAAAGTTTGGAAGGGAAATGAATGAATACTTTATAGAATTATTTCATTGAACATGCAACAAGAATGTAATACAAAAAAAAGGTATAAATATACACTTATTTACAAGAAAAGATGAACACTTAAGGGCTTACATTGCTACTTTGTGGGAAAAGACCTTGCCTAGCCTTTGAATGCTCGATGAATCCTCCTTGATGTCTTCCTCACCAAGTGCCAAGATGATGATAAAAAAGATGATGAGAAATGATAGAAAAGAGGGTGAAAATAGAGTAGTAAGAAGGCTCTTTTTTTGGTTGTGGATGTGTTTAGGCTAGAGTTTTAGGTGGAGTTTGGGATGGATGATGTAATATATGTGTTTAGGCTTTTTGTGATGGAAGAAGGATGAAGATTATGATGATATGGTAGATGAATAAAGATGGTAGTAGAATGAATAAGAAAGTATAGGTATAGGAAGTAGAGATTTGAGAGAGATTAGAGAATAGAGAGATTAGAGAAATGGATTAGTAGAGAGGGGAAGAATGAGTGAATGAATTGGTGAGTGAGTAAGGATGATTTGATGAGTTGATGAGTGAAAATGACTTGGAGAGGAGTAGTATTTATAGGAGGAGGGGGGGAGTAGAGATACATATGCATGCATGCACTCGCATAGTATTCTCTGAGCTTGTGCAGAACACTAAGGCAGAAGAGGGGTGAACTTGGAGTGGACGGCAACACGTGGTCAATTGACCACGTGTGGTCAAGGTATGTAGGCCGGTCGCCCACTACACCAGGGGGAGGTTCCCATCTCGTCCATGCATGCATGGATGGTGGTGTAGGGAGTCAACCTGCCTAGGGAATGGAAGGGTCACACTGGACGAAGATGGCATGTGCTTTTTAGGTGCTTTTGGAGTGTATTTGTGAGGATTCGATCTCCCGACCTCTAGCTCTTGTTTGTAGGATTTGCATGGCTCCATTTTTATATAAAAAATGTGCATGTGGCTAAGATGTGATCACATGTGATCATGCATGTGGCTTTAAGTGAACAAATACATGTAAAATGCATGTATTTATCGACTCCCTTTTTTATTTCTTGCGTCTTCTTTTAAAGTTATTTTATGCGTCAAAATCCTGGTGTCTACAAGAGCCCCCACTTTTGATTGAGTCCGAAGATAGGACGAGAATCAAAGTAGTCTTGATTTAATGGACACCGGTTGAGGATATGACTATGGAGTGCAAAGCCTGGGGATATGACTTTGTCGAGTGCAAAGCCTGATGCTTGGAAGCTGAGTCCTGCATCGCGATTGGCGAACTTGCGCCGATTGGTGATCTAGAGAAAGAATGATGCTCTACTTGCAGTGATCTTGGACGTTTGATGACATCCTATTTGAAGATATGGGGTGACACTTGGAAGCTCGGTCCTATGTCGCGGTTGGCGAACTCGCGCCGATAGGTGTTCTCAGGCGAGAATGACGCCTTACTTGTTGGGGAGACTTCATCGGACACGATGTCGTCGATGGCTCTTGGGATCGGTTTTCTGGTCTTTCCCAGTGTTGGTTCCAGTCTTTCTCGGTGTCGATGTTGATGATTGTTGGCATGTTTGATGCCGAAGGACTTCATCGATCGTGATATCGATGGCCTGGGGGTTGAGACTTCATCGAAACTCTGCCGATGGCTCAGGATTGGGACTGTATCGAAACTCTGCCGATGGCCTTGGTTGTTGAGACTTCACCGAAACTCTGCCGGTGGGTCAGGATTGATGATGATGATGATTATGATGATGATGGCAATTCAATGTCGGGGGACTTCACTGATCGTGGCCCTTATTTTCCTGCAAAACACAAAAATAGTTTTTGTCAGTTCTGATGAATTTTAAATTTGGATTCGGGAAACTTGCCTCGGGTTTCGGCTACACAGCCATTGGGACTTGTTCCCTTTTGGGGAATGGACACTTATTCTTGAAAAGAACACAATCTCTTGTTGGGCACGCCTTGTGCTTGACTATGCATGGCTTTGGGAAGGTGCATGATATTGAGAAGATGACAAAGGGGGATGAAGACAAAGGCTCCTCCTCATGAAGGCCAATCGGTCTATGCACTTTAGGAAGGAATCTTTTGGCTCGTACGAGGCAGCTTTTGCAGGCCATGCAGGAGACCATTCAACGCAATAATTGTGGTTGGTCTTGTAGGCCGATCGGCCGCCACCGGGAGCCAGTGATGGGCTGACACGTGGCAGTGACAGCTCACTCATTTTGCCTATAAATGGGGTTCAAGCTCGGCATTCTTTCATCATGCATGGCCGATTTCCTTCTTCTTGGTTCTTATTCTCTGTCTAAAAATCTTTTTGGGTTTTTTTTTTAATTTCTTCACGAGAGTATGAATTTCTTTCGGAGGGGATGCAGACGTGCTACTCAACCAGCAGTTCAAGAGCCTCTGTACGTAAGGACGGTGCAGCGGGAGTATCCTAGCAGGGACTTCATTCCGGCTCAGTTGTTCTTTCGCCAAGATGAGCACACATGGTTCTTTCGCTCTCATGACTCTGTATGCTCCTTCTAACTTCACGTAGCATGTTTCACCTTTGCAGTTACTTTGCATGCTATTTACTATAGTACTTTCAGTTGAATCCTAAAGCAACCTTAGTTACCTTGGATTTTGCTTGAGGTACTTTACACCTTAGGTTCTTCTTTTCATTTTGTTGTAGGAGGACTCCTTCAAGGCATGTGGGAGTATTCAAGGTGTAATAACTTTGTCTTTCCACGCGAAGGTGGGCGCATTTTATTCGAGCGTCGTGAGAGATGCCGACTTTGGCCCTTTTCTAGACTGCTTGAGGGCCTGGAAAATCCGTAGCAGCAAGAGGACATATGGCCGAGCTATCGTGGAGCGTTTCTGGGATTCCACGAACTCGTTCCACCTCCCAGTTAGGGAGATGATGCTTACTCCTTTTGACTTCGTGATGATTACAGGTCTTAGCTAGGGCGACCAGCTACTGGAGTTTCAGAAGGATGTTGACCCTCGCGTTCATGCGCTTTTGCAACCTGTTATCGCGCTAGCGGGGCGAATTGGAGGCTTGCAGTACTCGCATCTGGTGGTCGTTATAAAAAGTGAAGGATTTGGGAGCCTTCCTCTTCCTCAGCGTCAATTCATTGTGCTGGTGCATTTTACTAATGCAACAATTTTTGCAAACCGTGGAGACACAATCACTCTCTCCTAGGTGCATCACCTCCAGAATTTCAGCGAGATGAGGTTTCTCAACTGGGCGGCTACTGCTTATGCCCATTTGGTCAGGGGAATGCGGGTTGCCTGTCGACCCACCGGTTGTGACACAGTGGCGCGTACAAGGGCGACGGAGGCTAAGAGGCTCAACCTGGGGGAGCAGCCTATGGCTTGTCTTGGAGGTATGCCCCAAGATTTTTCTATTTAGAAATTTGTGAGGTGCAAATTTTTTTTTACCAAGAACCTTCCCTGGTGTGCAGGTGTGGGTTGTGGCCTATTTCTTTCCTGCAGTTGGTGGAACCAACAATGGCGATATGCGTGTTCCGGCTGCTCGGCGATAGTCAGAAACATTAGGCTACCATCGGTCAAAATTCCATTTGAAGGATTTGAATGGGCTTAGAAGGATTATTGACAACCTCAGACCGGTATGACTTGCATTTGCATTTTTTTTTGTTCTGTGTTACTGCACTTTTCTCCCTTCGGGGCCTTTGGTGATGACTGTCGCTGCAGGAGGACATTGCCTGATTCCCATGGAATGGATATAATGCGGAGGACCTTCATTATGATATTCGCCTTGCCAGGGAAGCAAGCGAGCATCGTTTGTTGTTGGAGGGTCCTTCTAGTCTCACTTTCTATTTGGGGGAGCGCTTCTTCTTTCATCATACTGGGGAATGACCTCCAAGAGTTCCCATGGATCCTCCCCAGCTTATCTTTGACAGGCAAGCCTTGGCGGCAGATGAAATAGCTCGGATGATGGCTGGTGAACCAGCGGTCAATTTCGTGGTACCGACGGATGACTTGGAAGAAGCGGCTCTTCAGCATATAGGACGTCTTGCTTTTGCTCAGGTGTTAGCATTTCTTTGGGGTTTTTTTTTTTTTGTATTAAACACTGTGGATTTCTGGCATCCTGATGGCGTTTGTCTTTCTATAGCTGGGAGGATATTATGATCCTCTTCTGGATCAGCATGCAAAAGAACCTGAGCAGGCGGAGGGTGAAGATATGCTGTTCGGATTCATCCCGCTCGTGCCTAATGACCATGAAGTGCTGCAGTTCTTTGATGCACACCTGGTAAGTTGCATACTTGACCACCTTTTATCCCGCACCGTTGATTCTTATGGATCTTGCTTTCGCGAAGCAAGCGTACGCCCATATCCTTGTTCTGTTAAAGGAAGGCATCACGGCTCGAGAGTTCATTGATTAGAACTTCGAAAATGGCCAATATCGGGGTCCGACGCCGGATGCTGGTGAAGAAGATAACGAGGCTCACTCCTATGTGAGTTTGCCATGTTCTGGGGGCTCGTCAAGACGTCCTCCTCGTCATTCTTTAGCAGGAGAAACAGGTAGCAGAGATTTGCGTAGAGACCCAGGGGCAGGACCATCTAGGCGTAGGGATCAAAATCTGATGAATGTGCCATGCGATCCCTATGCCAGCTCTTCGCGGCGAAGGTCTCCTGATATCCCAGAGTTCATGGTGGAAGACTGTTCGGAATTTAGTGGATTCCAAGGTTCAATGGAGAGAGTGCCTTGTCCATGGGCGCCTCAGTATCATGCTCAATCCATTGTCTCTTACAGCCAGCCCCCTAGCTTCAGCCACGGTTATCCAGGCTCTGGTTTTCATGGTATACCTTCTAGCCAATTCCTGTCTGATCCTTCTAGCACTCAGGATGATCCACAGTCGGACTCTTTTGCAGATGCAGCTGCCAGGAGCTTGTTTGGTAGCGGCAGCTTCGGTGGGAACTTTTAGGCATTACGGTAAGGCTTTCCCTTCTTTTTCTTTTCTTATTTTTTTTATGCAATGTAAAAGAAGTGCCATGTAGTAAAGAAATGCGCAGTTAAATGCGATCAAGCAGACTCGATTTTATGTGATTTTGACTCTCTAATGATGCGACATGCAAGCTCCCATTTTTGTTTATTTTTAGGTCAACCTCTGACTGCTTACAAAGGAGAGATAATAAAAAGAATAATGTACAAAAGAAATTACAATTTCTAAAACTAAAAAAAAGAAATAAAATTACATTTTTACACTAAAATAAAGGAAAAATGAAATACTATGTAAACATGTAGAAACCCATGCACAAACGCGTCTATTTTCCTCTAGATGCATGCACGTAGGGGTGTGAACTCATAAACGAGTTCATCCCCTCTGTGTAGTGGCCGGTCGGTCTACACGCGGTGCCAGGCACCGTGGTTCATCCGGATGCGTGTTGCTGGACGCTGTGTACATCCCCCTTCATTCAGTGGAGCAACTGTGTACTTGGCAGAACCGTAGCTATATAAGCTTGCCTTGTCATTTTGAGATTTCATCCCTTCCTTGTTCTTTCTCAACCCTTCTCTTCTTGCTTGCAATTATGGCCTTTGAACGAAAACTCAACTCATGGATGACCACACTCACCAAACCCGAAAAACGGCTTCTCACATACTACAATTTGTCCTTGATTTTAAGTCTGAAGCAAGTGAAAATTGATTGGGTATTCCACAAAGCGGCCTTGACCTTTTGGGATAATAAGTTCCATGTCTTTCGCTTTTCCCGGAACGAATTGTGCCCTCTTTTGCTGAAGAGTGGGCTTGTATGTTCAAGTTTGACCTTTATGCTCCACCAACAACTCCTTTTCTTGCTCACAACCACCGCGAAAAGGTTCGAGGAATTGACGAACTTCAATCATCGGGCATTAGGGCACATCTTGGTTGGCAACAAGGTTAATTTGCAAGCTCCAGTGGAATTCTTCCAATCACCCGAGGCACTTAGACTCAACCCGGTGTTGCGAGTGCGAGGTTTGGTCTTTTACATTCTTTCCGAATTTTTATTTTATCACGGCAGTTCGGGTTTTGTACCTATCTCTCTCATCCATGTTGTAGATGAGATGTCCCGGGGTTATAATCCTGCTCCGATGATGATTGCTGAGACACTCCTTGGTCTCGATTCATGGGCTACAACGCAGTCCTTTCGCGGAAGTCCCCTCGCTCTTCAAGTGAGTATCGACACCTTTTCTTTTTCTTTTGTTCTTTCCTTTTTTCTATATTTATTTTTATATTATTTTTCTCTGATTTTGCATGGATTATCCAAGTAATCCATGTGGAATCATGTGTCGATTTCTCTTCTTTTTTTGTTGTTTTGGTTGTAATATTTTTTTGTGCAACCAAAATTCTCACTTTCCTTCTTCCACCTGTAGATGTGGCTTATGGAGCATTTGAACATGGTCTTCTCTCCTATCACCTCTTCGGAACTAGCTAACTTTTGCCAACGCAAAAGGAAGTTCGACACCCGCTGCAATTTTGATGAGTGGGTCATTTTCCTCAAGAATCACAAGGAAATCCGTTGGTGGGTTCAATGGTGGAAAGTGCCATGCTTCTCGAGCCACTCTCGTAAGACGGCCCACCTTACTCTGCTTGGGCTTACGGAGCAGATATACTACTTCCCCGATCGAGTCATGCGGCAAATGGGGCATTCCCAAGACATTCCTCTTCCTCCGTGCGAAATTCCCGACCTTACCCATCTCCAAGGGTCGGTGATTGAATCGTGGATCAAATATTGGAAGAAGCGGGGTGGAAAGGAAGCACCTGCTCCTAACCATTCTCTACTACTTCGACGGACGGTTATCGGAGTTGGCTTGCTACTACTATCGGCGCTATTAATTGGCGTGAAAGAATGTCGCGCTCACCTCTTAGAGGAACCCCGAAACTAAAGAGCATCATCGTGGCTAGCGATCCTGGGTCGGGATCTAAGAAAAGACACACCCAAGCAAGGAAAAACAAGCAGACCTGACCGAATGAGCACTAACGAGCCTACATCGACTCCAACTCAACTAGGACTAGACTTAGTACTTAAATAAGTAGGATGGAGAGAAAGAAATGTAATGAAAGAAATGCGTGTGCTATATATTTTTATTTATTTGATGCTTTTCCTTTAGAAAATTTGATAAAACAAAAATGTATTAAAAAGATGTACTCCTTTTATTGATATAAGAAGTAAAATATTATATTTATGTTTTATAAGAATTAACACAAGCCATGTTCTTCTTTCCGTCCTTCAAAAACACAACTTCAGCTGCAACACTTTTATTCTCTCCTTTTACCTAACTCGTCCCGAAGGATTTTCAAGTTAGTCTCTCATTTCCCTCTTTTTTATTTTTTTTCTTTTTTTTTCCTCTTTCTTTTTTTTCTTTTTTTCTTTTTCTTTTTTTTTTCTCTCACAAGCAAGTGGCCTGTTGGCAGTTCGGTTGCTTGCTTGTGTAAGATAGTGCATGTCTAAGTAGCTAAGGATACCAACCCTTAGAGATTTAAACATAATATCTTTTCAACTGATCCAAATTCACAGGCTGAGTGAGCTCCTCTCCCTCGGGCGTGGCTAATCGGGCGGCACCCCCTAGAGTAACAGAGATAATGACGTAGGGACCCTTCCAGTTTGGGGCAAACTTGCCTCCAGTATCCTGACGTGCTGCTCTCATTTCCTGCAATACTAAATCTCCTTCTGTTAAATCTCGATCTTTGACTTTCTTATTGAATGCTCGAGAAATCCGGCTATGATAAAGCTGGATATTATGCAGAGCACGGAGTCGTCTTTCATCCAACAAAACCAACTCTTCATATCTAGCTCGGGCCCATTCGGCCTCAGGGATTTGACTTTCAACAATGATCCTTAAAGAAGGAACGACAAGTTCTACTGGTAAGACTACTTCCATCCCGTAAACCAGAGAGTATGGCGTAGCTCCAGTTGCAGTCGGAATTGACGTTCGATATCCCCATTGTGCAAAAGGAAGCTTGTCGAGCCAGTCTTTGTAAGTGACAGCCATCTTCTTGATAATTTTCACCAGAGTTTTGTTTACAATCTCTACCGCTCCATTGGTTTGTGGCCGATAAGGAGAAGCATGGCGATGTCGGACTTTGTACTTGGCCAAAATAGCTGCAAATTCGCCCATGAAATGGCTCCGTTGTCACCGATCACCTCATGTGGCACCCCGTATCTACAAATGATGTTCCTCAGCATGAACTTGACCACATGCTTTGAAGTAATTTTTCAGTATGAGGCAGCTTCCACCCATTTAGTAAAGTACTCCACAGCTACTAACACATATTCATGTCCTCCTGTGCCTTGGGGGGAAACCTTCCCTATAATGTCGATCCCCCACACTAAAAATGGCCAAGATGAGGCTAGAGTGGTCAAATAAGAGGATAGTTGATGCTTGAGATCAACATAATCTTGACATTTCTGATATTTCCTCACAAATTGGAGACAATCGGACTCCATAGTTGACTAGAAATACCCTTCTCTCTGGATTTTCTTAACCAACATTCTGCCGTTCATATGCGGTCTACACTCCCCTCCATGACTGGATTTCATTAATTCCTCAGCTTCTTCCTTATCAACACATAGGAGGTTTATCCCTGTAGCAGTCTTCTTGTACAGACGATCCTGGATAATGCAATATTGAGAGGCCACTATCCGGATAGCCCTCATGGCTCGACGCTCGACATTTGGCGGGTATGAACCATCTTTCAGAAATGCATAAATATCAACGAACCATGCCTCATTATTGACCAAACCGATCATTAGCTGTTGTTGAGCAGGACAACCTCTCCTCTCCACTGTCACTGCTAGGGTTAGATCCTTTTCGGGCATAGCCACCATGGATGAAAGCTTGGCTAGTGCATCAGCTAACTCATTGTAACCTCGCGGTAGATACTTGAACTCAATATGGTTGAACGTTTCAGCTAGTTTGGACAAATGTTGCTGGTAAAGTGCCAAAGATTCGCTCTTTACCTTCCATATACTAGTAGCTTGATTGACGATCAGACCGGAGTCCCTAAACACTCGTATTCTTTTGATTCCTATCTCTAGGGCCACGTGCAAGCCCAAGATGCAAACTTCATATTCAACAACATTATTGGTTAACTCAAAGTCAAGTTTGACTGCCAAAGGAAAGTATATGTCCTCGGGAGAAACCAACAGAGCTCTGGCCCCGCATCCCATCTGATTAGCAACACCATCAAAATATAGCTTCCAGGTTTTCTCTACAACTTGAAATATTTGTTCATTACTAAACTCCAAGCCCCTAGTGTCATGGCTTCCTGTAGGAAACTCATCCAGGAAATCGGAAACTGCAAGCCCCTTTATGGATTTTTGTGGTAGAAAATGCATATCAAACTCGGATAACATAACTACCCATCGAGCAATCCTATTATTGATAGTAAGCTATTCCACGATGTACGCTCGACATTTGGTGGGTATGAACACTCTTTCAGAAATGCATAAATATCAAAGAACCATGCCTCAGTATTGATCAAACTGATCATTAGGTGTTGATGAACACGGCAACCTCTCCTCTCCACTGTCACTGTTGGGGCTTCATCCTTTTCGGGCATAGCCACCATGGATGAAAGCTTGGCTAGTGTATCAGCTAACGCATTGTAACCTCACGGTAGATACTTAAAGTCAATATGGTTGAACTTTTCAGCTAGTTTGGACAAATGTTGCTGGTAAAGTGCCAAAGATTCGCTCTTAACCTTCCATATACTAGTAGCTTGATTGACGATCAGACTGGAGTCCCCAAACACTCGTAGCCTTTTGATTCCCATCTCCAAGGCCACGCGCAAGCCCAAGATACAAGATTCATACTCAGCAGCATTATTGGTAGCCTCAAAGTCAAGTTTGACTGCCAAAGGAAAGTGTATGTCTTCGGGAGAAACCAACAGAGCTTCGGCCCCGCATCCAATCTGATTAGCACCACCATCAAAGTATAGCTTCCAGGTTTCCTCTTCAACTTGAAATATTTGTTTATCACTAAACTCTAAGTCCCCAGTGTCAGGGCTTCCTGTAGGAAACTCAGCCATGAAATCGGAAATTGCACGCCCCTTTATGGATTTTTGTGGTCGAAAATGCAGATGAAACTCGGATAACATAACTGCCCATCGAGCAATCCTGTTGTTGATAGTAGGCTGTTCCATGGTGTATGCTCGACATTTGGCGGGTATGAACCATCTTTCATAAATGCATTAATATCAAAGAACCATACCTCAGTATTGACCAAACCGATCATTAGCTGTTGATGAGCAGGACAACCTCTCCTCTCCACCTGTCACTGCTAGGGCTTGATTCTTTTTAAGCATAGCCACCATGGATGAAAGCTTGGCTCGTGCATCAGCTAACTCATTGTAACCTCGCGATAGATACTTGAACTCAATATGGTTGAACTTTTCAGCTAGTTTGGACAAATGTTGCTGGTAAAGTGCCAAAGATTCGCGCTTCACCTTCCATATACTAGTAGCTTGATTCGCGATCAGACTAGAGTCCCCAAACACTCGTAGCCTTTTGATTCCCATCTCCAGGGCCACGCGCAAGCCCAAGATGTAAGCTTCATACTCAACAACATTATTGGTAGCCTCAAAGTCAAGTTTGACTACCAAAGGAAAGTGTATGTCTTCGAGAGAAACCAACAGAGCTCCGGCACTGCATCCCATATGATTAGCAGCACCATCAAAGTATAGCTTCTAGGTTTCCTCTTCAACTTGAAATATTTGTTCATCACTAAACTCCAAGCCCCCAGTGTCAAGGCTTCCCGTAGGAAACTCAGCCAGGAAATCGGAAACTGCACGCCCCTTTATGGATTTTTGTGGTCGAAAATGCAGATCAAACTCGGATAACATAACTACCCATCGAGCAATCCTGCTGTTGATAGTAGGCTGTTCCATGATGTACTTGACCAGATTACATGCTGCGATCACATACACAGTGTGTGAGAGCATATAGTGGCGAAGCTTCTTTGTAGACCACACCAATGCCAAGGCTATCTTCTCAGTCTCCGAATAACGAGACTCACATGCCAGAAACTTCCTGCTGATGTAATAGATAGCTCGTTTGAGACTATCGCTTTCTTGTGCTAGCATAGCGCCCATTGCGCTTGAACTCATGGTGAGGTAAAGCAACAATGGTTTCCCGGAGATAGGCGAGACTAGCACTGGTGGATTAGTCAAGTCGGCTTTAACCTTCTCAAACGCTGCCTGACACTGGTCATCCCATTCGATCATTGCTCCCTTCTTCAGCTTCTTGAATAATGGTTCACAAGTCCTTGTGAGCTTGGAAATGAATCAGCTCAAATACTGCACTCGCCCTAGGAAACCACAAATTTCCTTTTCTGTCCGAGGCGGAGGCATGTTTTAAATTGCTTTGATCTTGGATGGATCAACCTCTATCCCGCATTGACTGACGATATAACCCTGCAACTTTCCTAAAGTTACCCCAAACGCACATTTCTGCGGATTCAGTCTCATGTTGTACTTACAGAGCCTAAGGAAGAACTTGCATAAGTTTGGAATGTGATCTTCACGCTTCTTCGACTTGACAATCATGTCGTCCACATATACTCAACTTCTACGTGGATCATGTCATGCAGCAGGGTAGTGGCGGTACGTTGATAAGTAGCACCCGCGTTCTTTAGTCCAAAAGGCATGACAGTGTAACAAAAAGTTCCCCACGAAGTAATGAATGACGTTTTCTCCATATCTTCTTCAGCCATTTTGATCTGGTTATAACCAGCATACCCGTCCATGAATGACAACAGCTCATGTCCACAGGTGTGATCAACCAAAACGTCAATATGTGGCAAAGGAAAGCAATCCTTTGGGCTAGCTTTGTTCAGATCTCGAAAATCAATACACATTCGGACCTTTCCATCTTTCTTCGATACAAGCACAATGTTAGCTACCCTCTCCAACACAAGGGTTGCTCGCCCCGAGCAAACTAAAAACAAAGAAAAGGACTAAAAAGGAAAACTAAAAACCCTAACTCACTTTCGCAAGAATCGCGGATGCATTTAATGTATGCATCAAGCCCTTTAAACCCCCCGGTAGCCCGGGTGGACGAGGTATGTCTCGTGAGGGTTTATAGCAACTATACCCACAAAAGCCATAGAAAAGAAAAAGGGGAAAGAAAAAGAAGTGAAAATCGAAAAACGAAACAAAACAAAAGCAAAGAAAATATTCCTGTCCCCAATCATGCACCTAGTCCCCCAACCCGCCTCAACAATCAATTGGAAGAAGCAAGTATAAACAAATTAAGACACGAAAGTTGGAAAACTGCCAATCTTTGAGATTTTGAACCAAAACACTTCCTGATGAGCAAAACACCTCGTGCATATGTGCAAGTGGGCTCTAGTCGGTCCTTCCTATCCTAAACTAGACAATCAAAGTTGTTCTCATGCTCAAGCTCGGGATTATCTATCCTACTTCACTCTTGATTTTTCTTTCAACCTCTCTTTTCTTTCTTTTTCTTACACCACTCTTTTCTTTCTTTTTCTTCTTTTTTTTTTTACTTTTCTCTTTCTTACCATTCTTTAGCTCAACTCTTTTTTTTTTTTTTTCTTGCTTCGCTCTTTTCTTTCTTTTTCAAAACCTACGCTCTTTTCTTTCCACTCAATCCGTTTTGTGTCTTTTAGAGCGTTTGTGTCGGGTTTTACGGGATTTAAGCACCGGCCTTCGCAAAGGGTTACCCTCCCTGCTGAGTTTCTCCATACGTGAGTCATTGCACTTAAGGGGCAGGGGGTGCCGATCCACCCAAACCAACCCATGACGGTAGGCCCGACAGTAATTATTTAATGCATTAATTAAGAGCTTAAGCAATTGAACAACTAAAACTATCTAACTTAGGTAAGAATTCACAGTCAAAGCGTGTAAGATTTGAGGAATCCGCTTTCCCATTCCATGTAGAGGTCTAATAGAGATAAGTCATGGCAAAAATCCTTCCTAAGGCCCATCATTGTTCATACCGGCCGCTTCCAACTGACTAAATCAGCAAATTAGACAACTATCTACACAATTGTGAACGGAAACATCTTCAAAAAGAAAAACAACTTTTGGGTTTTTCACAACATGTCTTCCCTTTTTCCTTTCACACACCAAATTTTTTAGATTTTGGACACAAACTACGAAAGACAAAAATAAAAGACTCAAAACTAGGTAATCTACCCATGAACTATGAAAGATATCACCCCCCCACTCCAACACAAGACATCACAATATTTCCATCGTGAGAAGGGTGTCACAAGTAAAGTAGAAAACCAAGAAAAGCATATATACAAAACACTTATCACATAAAAGCGGTGGCGACCCGAGCCCACACGGCTCCAATAACATAATATTCCCAACAATCACACTTAAGGGGTTCGCCACCCAAAATGAAAATCAAGCATGCATCATGGATCATCGATATATACACATAAAGAGAGAGTGGAAAGAGGTTACCTCGAGGTCTTCAATCAAGCATATTCAATCCACGATCCAAGGAACATCACACCAAAGGTTAGAAATAAATAAGAAAAGCATACTATGTGTGATGGTTCACATGCAAGATCAAAAAGGAAAAACAAACTATACAAGACACTAGGGACTAAAGAACTAAGAAAACAAACTAAAATATTTACAAAACAACTTTCACTCTTTTTTTCTTTTCTTTGGACTCAAAAACCGGAATGCATACTTCCCTCCCACTCCAACATAAAGAGGTTGTCGAGTCCTCAAAATGGAAAAATAGAAGTAGGTAAGCAAGCACCCCAAAATAAAAGAAAAAGACACACACAAAAAGAAAATAAAAGAAGAAAAGAAAACCGACTCATTAAATATACACAAAAGGTGAGGAAGGATATTACCTAGAAGGTGTTTTATCAAGAAATCATTCCTTCTGACCTCATGATATCGGGCACCAAGTCAGAACCATTCAACGCCCGGAGTAACAAATCATGCATCCTCTCATACATCTCAGAATGGTGTAGGTAAGAGCACACTCGCAATAACACATCAACAAACATTAGTGCTCTTAATAATTTATCAAATGCCTTCGAATAGTCATAGAAAGAACGAACTACAAGAATGTACAAGACTTTCCTAGGCATGGTGAAGTGAGACATGACAAAAGGATCCTCCCACTGACTCGTAAATGGAGATTGGGTATACAAATCAACAGGAGGAGGCAATACAACACATTCCTGAACATGCTCATGCGAATACTTGGATGCAAACAATGGGCCAAACTCAATATCCATGCAATTTTCATCAAACACAGATTCCAAATCACAACTTTCATCCAAATAATCATCATAATCGTCAATAGGTGATAAGGAAAACAGAGGGTTAGACCACATCATAACACTCCCGAAATCACAAACAGACACATCTTCATCTTCATCAATATCAGACTCACTAGAAGAACTATCAACATCAAAAGACAAAGGTGCATCATCCAAAGCAACATCAAAAGTGAAAGTGGAAGGTTCAGGGTCATAACTCATCGTGAATGACTCATAAAGCATGTCATCATCAAAAGGATCATCATCAACAACCAAGTTCAAACAATCATGATCAATCCCCAAAGATTTATGCTCATCATCACAAGAATGCACTTCAATGGACTCACATACAAGGGTAGCTAATGCCTCACTAATGCAATGATCCTCAATGAAAGTGAATAAATCAGTATCAAACACACATTCAATCACAACAGATTCAATTTCACTCTCAACAAGATCATGCTCAATTATATCACAAGCATCATGGCATTCGATAAACTCAACTTTTTCTTCACACAAAGGCATGGACAAGGGTGTGGACAATGGTTCATCATCTAACATGTTTTCAACTAATTCTGCATCATCACACACAAAATCATCATGTTCCTCATGCTCACTAGGTGGGGCTAGAGCTAAGGAACCACTAAGTAATCCAAGGCATGGTCAGTTATAATAGTCATCATCCTCATCATACACAGCAGAATCAATATGTATTTCAGGACTCACAGACGATGAATGACCTTTTTTAACATTCGAATCAACCAATTGTGCAAGATAAGTTTCTACCCTAGGTTTAAGCACGTGCTCAAATTCATGCATGCATTTATTCACCCTATCTTGTAAACCAACTATTTCAGCACCAATTTTATCTAGTCTACAAGATTCGGAAGCATGAGACGGAGATTCACAAGGCACACACAAATGACGAGACTCAACATCATCACATGGAGAAAGATCATAACGTTTCTCATAGTGCAATTGAGCATGAAGAGCACACGGATTGCCAAAACAAGAACCCGATGAATAAAAAGTCTCCCCAAATTGACGAGTATCCATGTACAACCAATCAAATAATTCCCAAGCCCGATACTCATTTTCAACATTGAAATCTAGGTAATTCAGAAGAGAAGGGGTCTCGAAATTCAATCCCTCATTAGTAACAACTAACACTTCCCAATTAGAATAAATATAACCATGAGGGGCCCAATAAGCAAGATAATCATTTAATCTATCACGATAATCACAAAATAATTCTGGCTCATTTTGAGGGAAGCTAAAACATGCCATCTTTTTTCTATTTTTTTCGTTTTTTTTGTTCCTTTTTTTTCGATATTCAAGTTTTTGTGCTACATTTTTCTAACATAATCAAGAAAGCAATTAAACTATTTACACACAAACCAATCACCTAGTCTACCAAATAACGCCATCCCCGGCAACGGCGCCATTGTTCAGTTGTAATTTTCGTGGTTTTATGAGTTAAGGTTGTCGGTCCACAGGGATGGGTGTTAGGCTTGATTGAGGTAATCGGTTTGTGGAAGGGGTTTTTTCTCAATTGCGGAATGCGGTAAATTATGTAAAGAAAGCATTAAAATAATCTAGACAAGATAATAATTAAGAAAGCAATTAAAGGAAAGCAATAAAGAAAACACTTAAGGATGAAATCAATTAAAAGACATGAATGAAGACAATGAATGAACAACGAAATTGGGAACAAGAAATTATACCTTTGATGACCAAAATCTTCTAACCTTCAATCTACCTTTGCAATTTCCCCCGAACAAACAAGAAATTGTGGATTGGATTACCAAGGATCTCCCAAATTCTCACTAGGAAGTAGAATTAGAATTCCTTGACCCTCCTCCCCACTAAAAGATGGATTTGATGTGGCTAACCCTAGAAAGCTTTGAAATCAAGTCAACAATGGAGATTAGAGAGAGAGAGAGAGAGAGAGAGAGAGAGAGAGAGAGAGAGAGAGAAGAGAGAAGAGAAAGCTTGTAAAACTTCAATGGAAACTTGCTTGAATTGAGAAAGCTTGAGAAAGTTTGAATACAAATGCTAGAAATCAAAGAAAGCTTGAAGAACAATGAAGAACAATTGAAAACTTGAAGAACAATTAAGAGAGATTAAAGCAAATAAAGGAAAGCAATTAAATCTAATTCTACTCCTAAACTACCTAGGCTAATTGATATTTTAGATTAATACAAGTGGGTATTTATAGAAGAAGGAAAAATACAACCCAAACCCTAGGACTTTAATCGCAGCACGCGCAACAATTTCTTCGCAGACAATGTGGCTCGGGCGAGCCATGGGATTGCTCGGGCGAGCAGCACTTCTGGCCGCATCATTCACCGTCCCTCAGCATTATGTCGCAGGCCAGACAGTGGCCTTGCTCGGGCGAGCCATGTTGCTGCTCGGGCGAGCAACGCTTCTGGGCAGCTTTTCCCTGCCAACTTCAAATGCGCATAACTTCTTCATCCGAACTCCGTTTTAGACCCGCAAGATATCGATGGAAAGCTCTTAGTGTGTACTTTAAGCTCCCAAAATTTGAGACCAATCGGAGTTGTAACGAAGGAGATATGACCCAAAGAGTGAAGGCATACGTATTTCAAACCTTTGAGTCTGTACCGTTCCCTTGTTTTGCGCCAATCTTGACATGGAATTTCCGGCTTCGGTTTCGCCTCGGATCGGGTTGACTTGGTTTGACTCGGTTTGACTCAGCTCTCGGATCGGGTTGACTTGGTTTGACTCGGGAAATAACTCGGGATTCCCTAAAAACCTTCAATTAAGCCCAAACTTCTTCTAACTCCTTATTTTCCTACAAAACACCAAATCATTATATCTAATATATAAATAGGGGTTAAAACAATTAAATATACCCTATAAAAGAGAAGAAATTCGGCTCAGAACGAGACCGAACACCTTCTAACTGCTTCTTAATTTCACCGTGAATTTTGTCCGACCACTCATTCTTAATTCTGCGAGGTCGTTGTTGTATCGGCTTAGCATCTGGGTAGAGCGGAATGGTATGTTCAGCGATCTCCCTGTCGATTCTCGGCATGTCTTCGTAAGACCAAGCGAAGACGTCTACAAACTCCCTTAAAAGCGAGGTGAACTCCTGTTGCTCCACCAGGGTTAATGATTTGCCAATTTTCAATTCCCGGGGAGTTTCAGGCGTCCCTACATTGATGGCGATGGTTTCTTCAACAGGTGCCATGTGATTCTCGTGGTCGTTCATGGCTTGCGTTAATTCACTCGCCGTTCGAGCTTCCGAACGTCCACGTTTGGATTGGGGTGTGATTCAGTGATTTATGCTGGGGTTTTTAACCTTTGAAAAACCCTTTAAGGAAAATCAAACCTATATTTCATGAATAATATTTTGTAAAATCACTTTCCCTTTACTTAGGCATTTTATGAGTCCTTGAATTAAACCTTTAAGAGTGAACAACACTTGTTCCAAACTCTTCTAAATTTAATCCAATTTGCTCATTTAAATGTTAGGCTCAAAAGTGAGTGATTTATACAACTATTATTTAGAAATATAAGAAAGAAAACCCTTAAAGTAGCATCGATACATTGTAAAACCATGTAATCATAGTTTATGCAATCCTCGATGTGCTTTAGTTCAAAATGGGAGTCGCCACCCAACTTTTTAAAGAGAAAAGCCAAGAAAAAACTAAAGAGAAAATAAAGAAAGAATCCGCCTGCGAAACCCATGAATGGATCCAGTGGTAAGGCTACGAACTCGAAAAGTAAACTTTAAGAGTTCGCCTCTCACAAAAGGAAAGACTCTACTAAACGTTTAAAATGTGCTTTTAATAAAGTTTGGAAGGGAAATGAATGAATACTTTATAGAATTATTTCATTGAACATGCAACAAGAATGTAATACAAAAAAAAAGGTACAAATATACACTTATTTACAAGAAAAGATGAACACTTAAGGGCTTACATTGCTACTTTGTTGGAAAAGACCTTGCCTAATCTTTTTTTTTTCTTGACTTTTGAGTCTTTCATTTTGTTGATTTGAATTTGGATGACTTCTGAGTCTTTCATTTTGTTGATTTAAATTTGGATGACTTGTGACTTTGTGAGTCTTTGGCTGAAAGTTTTAAATTTCGACTTGGGAGTCTTTAACATGGTGACTTGAGAGTTTGACTTGAAAGCCTTGAGTTTGGACTTTTACAAGTTTTTCGTGATCATGACTTGGAAGTCTTGGATTTTGACTTGGGAGTCTTTACTTTTGGTGACTTGAGAGTCTTTTTCTTGAAAGTTTGGGATTTGGACTTGTGAGTCTTTGGTTTTGATGACTTGGAAGTCTTGGATGTTGACTTGAGAGTCTTTAATTTTATGGATGACTTGAAAGTCTTGAATTTTTGACTTGTGAGTCTTGATTTGGATGACATGAAAGTATCGACTTTTTTGACTTGTAAGTCTTGATTTGAATGACTTGGAAGTCTTGAATTTTTTAACTTGTGAGTCTTGATTTTGATGACTTGGAAGTCTTGAAATTTTTTTTGGACTTGTGAGTCTTGATTTGGATGATTAGGAAGTCTTGAATCTTTTGACTTGTGAGTGTTTTTTTTAAACTTAACTTGAAAACTTGCAATAAGTTCAATCGGATTCGTCGCTCTTGTCTTCATCAAACACGATCTTGCCTTCGTTTCTAAGCCTCATCACAAGCTCCTTAAAAGTTAAACACTTCTCCAACGAATGACTAATGATCCTATGGTACTTGCAGTATTTAGGGTCATTGATTCTTCCGACTTCATTTGGACGTTTCGACTCTAGAACTTTAATAATTCCTTTTTCAAGAAGTTTATCAAGTATTTCAGGTGTATCACCGTCAGAAAAAAGGATAATATTTCTCTTCAAAAATCATGGATGAAGGAATTCGTTTTAACGTGCCACCGAGTGAAAAGTTTGCTTCTCCATGACACATGGTCTTCTTGCATCATGTTTGAAAATTGTGAGCTCCATGTCATGTGCCCGCGTTGCCAAGTCCTGAAAGGTTTTTGGCTTAGCCATCTTGAGGGCGTAGAGCAAATCCCAGTGCATACCTTGAGTGCACATATCGACGGCCGAGGCTTCTGTGAGGCGATCCTTGCATTCAGGACTAAGAGCCCTCCACCGATGGATGTATTCGAGTACTAGCTCGCCCTCCCATTGTTTGGGGTTTGTCAACTCTGTCATCCTGACGACTTATTGTGTGATGTATATTTGATGGCCATATACATCAAGGTCAACTAGAGAAACATCAAATACTTACCTACATGGAAGAAGAGCTCACATCTCTTACATATCTCTCTACTTTGGAAGAAATCTACAAGGGTACTTAAGTAATTTGCTCCATAACTCAAGAACCATCAGGCTATCATGGAAGGAGTCTTAGAGTGGATTAATCTACAATCCAAGAGCTTTCCAAGGGTTCAAGAATCTTTAGATTTGGTTAAGTATTGAGCAAGTTATCATCATTTGTAATCTAGCTTTGTTCATTTGTTTCTTTATGATGTAATCATGTGTATTGGATGATGTAAGCTAGATGGTTGTAATTTCTTTCATACCACACGCCTAAGGGGGCCTCTACTAGTATAAATAGACCCCTTAGGGTGCCTTGTATCATCATTCAATCATATATCAAATACAATCAAACACATGATGTGTTGTTTCTCTACCTTTGTGCTAGTGTCTCTTCGTTTCTCTTGAGGGAGATCGAAACTATCCCCTTCTTCTATCCAAGGTTGGCGTCCTTGGTGGTGATAGGAAGGAATTGAAGGTCTCTTGAAGGTGGTGTGGCTGTATCCTCCAAGAATCTTCAAAGCCATTATCATTCATTCATTCATCCATTCAAACGTTCATCTACATTCATCCAACTTTGAGTGTTCTTTCAAGTATCAAACAACATTCAATTGCACAAGGAGCATTCGTCCATCATTCAAACGCCAAACGTTCATTAAAGTGACGTTCAAACATCATCCATCATTCGTTCATTTTCGTTCAACCATTCGTTCATCATTTCTATTCGTTGGGTAATCATCTTTCATAGTTCTTTCCATCCTTTTCATCCATTTCTATTTCATTTTTTGTTCTTTGGAACTTTGAGAAGGGAGATTCCTATCTTCGTTTTTAAAGATCCTTATATTGTGTGTAATGTGATCATCCGTTGGTCCCATTATGCATCAAAATTGGTATAAGAGCTTAGGAGTTTGATTCTCTTAGTTCTTGAACCATCTTTTTACCATCTTTCCATCACAAAAACGATCCCCACCATCCCACCATTCTCACGCCACCCATAAAGTTCTTACAAGAACTCATCAAGAACTCATAAAGAATCATAAACTCCACAAAGAACCCCATAGCCCAAACACAATCCCACCCAAAACACATTCCCTTCCCTACCCAACGTCAATTTGGACGTTCCAAACCCCTACCATGGCTCACGAATTGTTCTTCATGAGGAGGATCCTCAACAATTCGATTGTTCCAGAAGATCGACAACAACAAGAAGCTATCTTTCAGTCTCGTTGCACAATCAAGGGAAAGGTTTGCTCTTTGATAATTGATGGCGGAAGCAGCACCAATGTGGCATCAACTACTATGGTGGACAAACTTCAATTGGAAACAAGTCCCCATCCAAATCCCTACACCATCAAGTGGCTTAATCAGGGTGAAGGATTACAAGTAACACAACAATGTTTGGTAAGCTTCTCCATTGGCAAATCTTTTCAAGAATCTTTATGGTGTGACGTTTTGCCTATGGATGCTTGTCATATTTTGTTGGGAAGACCATGGTTATTTGACAGGAGCGTGATACATGATGGAAGAGCCAATACCTACACTTTCAGGCTCAACAAAAAGAAAATCACCCTAGCTCCACTAAAACTAGCCAACCCATCCCCACCCAAAGAGAGTGATCCAGATCCCATCACTTCTATGACCACTGAACACCCTGAGTTTAGTGAGCATAAGGAGATCACTCCCTTAAACCCAAACACAAAACCTAGCCACGAAAATTCCACCAATGAGAACCCTAGTCTCAAAAAGGGTCACCCACTCGTCACCCACCCATTCCAACGTGATGTTCAAGAAGATTTGGTCCCAACCCACAAAAACCCTAGTGAACCTCCAAAGGTTCAAAAGGAAGTTGATGATCTTCAAGTAAAGGGTCTTGTTCTTGCCAACTCGAAGGGAAGCAAATTGGATCCAAGCAAGCATCCAATTTTGAATTTTCCTATGAAGCGTATCTTCCATGTGCACCCAAGAGATAACAACTTGAATCTTATGGTTGAAGTGCCAAGGATTCAAAGGAGTCAAGGGGCCATAGTCGTTTGTGATCATTCAAGAATGGATCGCTTCACATTCAATAATGAAGGCAAAATTGTAGATTTTGAAATTTTGAAGTTACATGGGAATTCTACATCCATGGTGAAACATGGAGTATCAAGGTCCAATAATGTCTATGGGTTATTTTTGAAGAAGTTGAAGAAGTTTTGTAAAGGAGTCTATGATGACTTCAAAGCCTTTAAGAAGAAAGCTTGACATTCTTTGTGAAGAAGGTGAGTAAGAGAGTGATGCTCCAAGTTTGAGGACAAACTTTTTCAACCAGGGGAGTATCATGTATATTTGATGGCCATATACATCAAGGTCAACTAGAGAAACATCAAATACTCACCTACATGGAAGAAGAGCTCACATCTGTTACATATCTCTCTACTTTGGAAGGAATCTACAAGGGTACTTAAGTAATTTGCTCCATAACTCAAGAACCATCAAGCTATCATGGATGGAGTCTTAGAGTGGATTAATCTACATTCCAAGAGCTTTCCAAGGGTTCAAGAATCTTTAGATTTGGTTAAGTATTGAGCAAGTTATCATCATTTGTAATCTAGCTTAGTTCATTTGTTTCTTTATGATGTAATCATGTGTTAGGATGATGTAAGCTAGATGGTTGTAATTTCTTTCATACCACACACCTAAGGGGGCCTCTACTAGTATAAATAGACCCCTTAAGGTGCCTTGTATCATCATTCAATCATATATCAAATACAATCAAACACATGATGTGTTGCTTCTCTAGCTTTGTGCTAGTGTCTCTTCGTTTCTCTTGAGGGAGATCGAAACTATCCCCTTCTTCTATCCAAGGTTGGCGTCCTTGGTGGTGATAGGAAGGAATTGAAGGTCTCTTGAAGGTGGTGTGGCTGTATCCTCCAAGAATCTTCAAAGCCATTATCATTCATTCATTCATCCATTCAAACGTTCATCTACATTAATCCAACTTTGAGTGTTCTTTCAAGTATCAAACAACATTCAATTGTACAAGGAGCATTCGTCCATCATTCAAACGCCAAACATTCATTAAAGTGACGTTCAAACATCATCCATCATTCGTTCATCATTCGTTCAACCATTCGTTCATCATTTCCATTCGTTGGATAATCATTTTTCATAGTTCTTTTCATCCTTTTCATCCATTTCTATTCCATTTTTGGTTCTTTGGAACTTTGAGAAGGGAGATTCCTATCTTCGTTTTTAAAGATCCTTATATTGTGTGTAATGTGATCATCCCTTGGTTCCATTATGCATCATTGTGTGCTGTAGAACTTGTTGAGAAACTCTTGTTCCATTTGCTCCAAACTGTTAATAGATTCAGGCTCTAAATCCCTATACCAGTCGAATCCCATCCCTTTCAAGGAGCGAACGAACTGTTTCACTAGATTACGACAAGTTTCGATGAAGTGAGCGATGTGTTGCTTTGGATTACCCTTCCCATCAAATTAGTTAAACTTTGGGGGTTGATATCCTTGTGGCATTCAAAGAGTGTTGATCCTCTTCATGTACGGCTTCATGTATAAGTGGGTCCTGTTTGATCCCTCTCCGAGTTGAGCCCGCACTGCATTTGCCACTAAGTTTTGAATATGCTCCACAGTCAGTGATTCTGAAGATGAGATACTCTTCTTGTCTTCTCCATCGAGATCGCCCAGCTTGGAAGACCCTTTGTCAGATTCCTCTTTGTCTGAATCTTCATCGGAGTCTTGATAAGGGCGCTTCTCTATCTTCTTCATCAGTTCAGCGATCTGCTCACTTTGTTCGCTGATCTTCGATCTTGTCTTTCTCTTCACTTTCCCTGGCGAGCCTATTTAGTATAGCCTCAAGTTCAGCTATCCTTTCTTCCATGTTGGCAGCCATCATGTCACTTGAATTGAAGGTCGAATTTGAATTTTTGGAGAAAGAGATGAGAGGCAGAGATGTCCCACCGGGCGTGCCAAATTTGTAAACACAAATTTCAGGGTCTAAAATAAATAAAGACGAAAAATTGAGAAACAAATTAATTTGTATTAATATTCAAATGTATGCAGGTACAATCTTTGTATTAAATACAATAAAATAGTCCTCTGATTCGGTATCCTGAAATTTGAGTGAGCCGAGGGCGCGGACACTTGATCTCGATCTCGAATGTAGGTTTAGTTAAAAAATTCTTGTCGTAGTTCTTGACCTGAAGGTCTTGAGCATTGATCCCCTGAGTGCTAGGTAGTTGGAGGCTGCTCAAAGTTTAAACGTTTGTAGGTTGACTGTTGGTTGCAGTTCTTCAAGTTCTTGGATGCGAGGGCTTGAGTGCTTGGTCTCAATCGATGAATCAGATGAAGAAAATGACTATAGTCTTTGATGTGGAGAACAAAAGTTAATTAACTAGCAGACGTTGGTCCTTGGCGCTTGATAGCTGGAGGTCGCTTGTAGCTCGATCTTCTGAATGCTTTGCAGATCTTGCCGAAGAACTCCGTTGCAGTTCTTGATCTTGACGCAGTAGAGGCTTGGAGTCTCGATCTTGAGCTTATGTAGACTTCGATCCGTGGCGCTTAGTAGCTGGAGACTGCTGGCAGTTTGATCTTCTTAAACCTCCGGAGTGCAGAATGCCGAATGCCGACGGGGGAGTTAAAAATGAAGGAGGAGGAGTCCTATTTATAGGCTTTGAAAGCCTAAACCCTAGGGTTTCCGCTTGGCTTTAGGCTTGGACCCAAATTAATTAATTATTCCTTTAACATTAAATAAAGAAATAATTAATATTTTCTGCATCATCTCTGACACATGTCACGATGTTATTGGTCAGGATATATTTCCATTTAAAATCCAATTAAACGGAACTTCGTAACTAACTTAACACGTTGTAGGAGGCCAAAATTTGTCGGCAAATCAAAAAATGACACGTGGAAAATAATTTAAATTTATTTAGCTGCCAAGTGTTAAATTAACTATGGCGGTCCATTTAATTAAATTTTAAATGGAAATTTATCATGGCCAATAGTGTCGCGACACGTGTCAGTTATGATGCAGAAAATCATAATTATTTCTTTATTTTTAAATAAAGGGATAATTAATTAATTTGGGCCCAAGCCCAAAGCCGACTCAAACCCTAGGTAACCCTAGGCCTCCAGTGCCTATAAATAGGGGTCTTCTCCTTCATTTTCAACACACATTACAGTCTACCCTGGTGGCATTCGGCATTCTGCACTCCAGAGGCTTCAGAAGATCAAGCTTCCAGCAGTCTCCAGCTACCAAGCGCCAAGGATCAAAGTCTGCAAAAGTTCAAGATCGAATCTTCAAGCCTCTACCGCATCAATATCAAGAACTGCTTCAGAGTTCTTCAACAACACTTGCAAAGCCTTCAGAAGATCGAACTACAGACGCTCTCCAGCTACCAGCGACAAGGACTAACGTCGGCTACTTCAACAACTTCTGTTCTTCGCATCAAGGACTGCAGTCGTCTTCTTCGTCTAGTTCATCGATCGAGATAAAACACTCAAGCCCTCGCATCCAAGAACTTGAAGAACTGCAACCGACAGCCAACCTGCAGACGGTTAGACTTCGAGCAACCTCCGGCTAGCAAGCATCAAGGAGATCAACGCTCAAGACCTTCAGCTCAAGAACTGCTATAGAGCTCTTCGGCTATTCGAGTTCGAGATCAAGCGTCCGCGCCCTCGGCTCACCCAAATTTCAGGAGATTGAATCAGAGGACTACTTTATTGTATTCAATACAGAGATTGTACCCGCTTACATTCAAATATCAATACAAATTATTTTTGTTTCTCAATTTCTTGTCTTTATTTATTTCAGGCTCGAAATTTGTGTTTACAAATTTGGCACGCTCGGTGGGACATCTCTGCCTCTCATCTCTTTCTCCAAGAAGTCAAATTCGACCTTCGATTCAAGCGACGTCAAGGCCGTCAATATGGAAGCAAAGATAGCTGAACTTGAGGCTATGTTAAACAAGCTCGCCATGGAAAGTGAAGAGAAAGACAAGAAGATCAGCGAAGAAAGTGAGCAGATCGCAAAACTGATGAAGAAGATAGAGAAGCGCCCGTATCAAGACTCCGATGAAGATTCAGACAAAGAGGAATCTGACAAAGGGTCTTCCAAGCTGGGCGATCTCGATGGAGAAGACAAGAAGAGTATCTCATCTTCAGAATCACTGACTGTGGAGCATATTCAAAACTTAGTGGCAAATGCAGTGCGGGCTCAACTCGGAGAGGGATCAAACAGGACCCACTTATACATGAAGCCGTACATGAAGAGGATCAACACTCTTTGAATGCCATAAGGATATCAACCCCCAAAGTTTAACTAATTTGATGGGAAGGGTAATCCTAAGCAGCACATCGCTCACTTCATCGAAACTTGTAGCAATGCCGGCACAGAAGGAGATCGACTAGTCAAGCAGTTCGTTCGCTCTTTGAGAGGAATCGCATTTGACTGGTATACGGATTTAGAACCTGAATCTATCAACAGTTGGGAACAAATGGAACAAGAGTTTCTCAACAGGTTCTACTGCGCTCAACGGGTCGTCAACATGACAGAGTTGACCAACACCAAACAGTGGGAGGGCGAGCCAGTACTTGACTATATCCATCGTTGGAGGGCTCTTAGTCTTGAATAGAAGGATCGACTCACCGAAGCTTCAGTTGTCGATATGTGCGCTCAAGGGATGCACTGGGATTTACTCTACGTCCTCAAGATGGTCAAGCCTAAAACCTTTCAGGAGTTGGCGACGAAGGCTCATGATATGGAGATCAACATATCAAGTCGACGGGGAAGGAATGCATCTTCATCCGAATCAAGGAACAGTGCTAGTGGGTACAAGAAGAATGACAAGTCGTCGAAGACTTCAACAGAGGAGTCCATGGCTATTTCAATGTGTGAACCAGTGAGAATCTCTGCTAAGCCTAAACCTAAAAGGGAGAAATTCACTTCCTCGAAAGATACTGAAAGGAAACGCCCTACACTGAAGGAGCTTCAAGAAAAGAAGTACCCATTTCCAAACTCAGATTTGTCAGGAATGGTCGACAACATGTTATAGACAGGAGTCATCGAACTTCCACAACCAAAAAGGCCAGAAGAAGTGGGAAGAACTACCGATCCAAGATATTGTCGCTATCATAGGGTAGTTATCACCCTCTTAAGAAGTGCATCACGCTCAAGGAGCGAATCATGAGGCTAGCTGAGGAGGGAAAAATAATATTGGACTTGGATGATAACGTCGAAGCCAATTATGTTTCAGCACATCCAGTTCCAGCCAGGAGAAACGAATTCTTGATGATTCAGTTTGGATGCCAAAAACCAGTTCCCCTTGCTGTACTAGTCCATACCCCTCAAGATGCACATGAGCAAGAAGTAGAAGCTTTTGTTGACGATGGAAAATGGATCTCGGGCACTCGAAGGAAAACTAGGGGGCAAAGGGAAGTCCAAACACTACGACCCCAAATGCATCAAAGGAGAAGGAACAATCCTCAACCTTCGATGGAGAAGAAGAGACTTGAAGCCATCAAGAAACAAGAGGTCGGTTCAACTGAGTTAATTGAGCAAGGCCCTCGTGTTCCCGTCATGTCGGAGGAATACTTTCCGAAGTACTTCTTTGGAGAAGTTAACAATGTTGCAGCTGTGAACATGGTCTCCTGCTTTGAGATCGACGAAAATGATAGCGAAGGAATGGAGTATCAGCCTAAGTCAAAGCTCTCCATGTTCGATAGGTTGGGACAGCCAGCTTCCCGCAAACAAGCATCTATCTTTGAGCGAATAGGGTGTCCAGGAGAAAGCAAAGCCTCAGTCTTCATCAGGAACAAGGATGGTTGAAGACCAAAGTCTTCTGTATTATCAAGGATCAAACAAGCTGAAGATGTGTCCAGCTCAACACCCCGCCAGGAACAGAGCTCTGCATTCAGCCGCCTTGGGGTCATCAATGAAGTTCCGCTAGGAGATCAAAATTTGTCGGCAAATAAAAAAATGACACGTGGAAAATAATTTAAATTTATTTAGCTGCCACGTGTTAAATTAACTATGGCGGTCCATTTAATTAAATTTTAAATGGAAATTTATCATGGCCAATAGTGTCGCGACACGTGTCAGTTATGATGCAGAAAATCATAATTATTTCTTTATTTTTAAATAAAGGGATAATTAATTAATTTGGGCCCAAGCCCAAAGCCGACTCAAACCCTAGGTAACCCTAGGCCTCCAGTGCCTATAAATAGGGGTCTTCTACTTCATTTTCAACACACACTGTAGTCTACCTCGGCGGCATTCGGCATTCTGCACTCCAGAGGCTTCAGAAGATCAAGCTTCCAGCAGTCTCCAGCTACCAATCGCCAAGGATCAAAGTCTGCAAAAGTTCAAGATCGAATCTTCAAGCTTCTACCGCATCAATATCAAGAACTGCTTCAGAGTTCTTCAACAACACTTGCAAAGCCTTCAGAAGATCGAACTACAGACGCTCTCCAGCTACAAGCGACAAGGACTAACGTCGGCTACTTCAACAACTTTTGTTCTTCGCATCAAAGACTGCAGTCGTCTTCTTCGTCTAGTTCATCGATCGAGATAAAACACTCAAGCCCTCGCATCCAAGAACTTGAAGAACTGCAACCGACAGTCAACCTGCAGACGGTTAGACTTCGAGCAACCTCTGGCTACCAAGCATCAAGGAGATCAACGCTCAAGACCTTCAGCTCAAGAACTACTATAGAGCTCTTCGGCTATTCGAGATCGAGATCAAGCGTCCGCGCCCTCGGCTCACCCAAATTTCAAGAGATTGAATCAGAGGACTACTTTATTGTATTCAATACAGAGATTGTACCCGCTTACATTCAAATATCAATAAAAATTATATTTGTTTCTCAATTTCTTGTCTTTATTTATTTCAGGCTCGAAATTTGTGTTTATACACGCAAAGGATAATAATTGGCTCAATATATAAATTTAATTTATTTTTCACGTGTCATTTTTTAATTGGTCGACAAATTTTTTGCCTCCTACAAGTAGTATTTGTATTTTCCTTATTAGTAGCTAAGTTTGTTAGAAGGCATAATGCCAAGTTAATATTATGTTTTCCTAGTTTAGCTTAGGCATCAATCTAGAAGTGTCTAGATGAGTTAAAAGAGTCTAGAAGAGTTTAGGAGGGTCTAGAAGAGGAGAATCCTAGTAGGATTCAGTATCTTGGATGCCAATGTCTAATCCTAGTAGGATTAGGAAAGCTAAAGGGAATCCTAGAAGGATTCATCCTTAGGCTGCTTAGGCGCCAATCTTAGTAGTCCTAGAAGGATTAGATTTTATTCTAGTATAAATAGGGGAGGCTTGTAACGTCTAAACACGCACTTTTTGTAATGAATACAATTTGCTGACCTTGAGAGTTTCTTACAACCCTCGTTCCTTTTCTACTATTGTATCTTGAATTGGCTATTCAAGTGGTGAGGTAGAGCTTGTTCCTATACTTAGAAGGTGTTTCTGTAACTAAGTAGAAGAGCAAGAAGCCCTAGGGATTCGACTTGTGGTGTCTCTGTATCAAGTTCGATTCTCCTTGAACTATCCAAATATCTATATTTATTGAGTTATCCCTACAACAACCCTAGGTTTTACGTGAACCTTACCCTAACCCTATGTGGGTTACACGTCTCCCTTGATGTGTAATTGATCAAACCCTAGCTTTGCATCAGTTATACATCAAAATTGGTATCAGAGCCAGGTCTACCCTCCTGGTGGGTTAATCGTTGATGCCTTTTCAGCCCAAACACAATCCTTTTTATTTCCTCCACAAAAGAACCTTAGCCATGTTGTCCAGCGAACCTTCATCTCAAGAGAATGGTCAGATTTTGAAGGAGGAAAGGAGACTGAGGAGATTGAGACGTAAGTTTAAACTCCTTAACCTCAAGGTACTACAATTGGAGATAGATTGGTATGAATTTATTCATAATTCCAAGAAGACACATTCCTTGGTTTATGAAGAAGACCATCAAGTTCAAGAGGAGCTAGAGATTAATCATAATCTCCCTCTAGAAGCTGATGTTGATGCAGAAGTTGGCAAGGTCCTTTCTGAGTCTTTTGAAGTTCAATGTTTAAAAGATGAGCCAGAGGTCGATTTTAATCTTCCTCCAAGATTTGATGAAAGCCCCAATTGTTTTGATCAACCTCCAATCTTCGATGAGTATGATGATGAGGAAAATCTTGTGGAGTTAGAAGAACAACAAGAAGATCCAAGAGAGGCCATTGTTCAAACTCAGTGTATAACCGAGAACAAAGCTTGTTCTTTGATTATTGAAGGAAACAGCCGGATATATGGTGTAGCACAAGCTTTGGTGGACGAGTTAGAAGTGCCCAACATTCCCCATCCAGCCCCATATACCATCCTATGGGTTCATCAAAGTCAGGGGATTCAATTAACCAGAAGGCCATGGATGTTTAATCGAGCCAAACCTCATGATGGGCGAACAAATACTTATACCTTCATGCCCAACCAGAAAGAAACCACCTCTATGCCCATAAAGAGTCAATTCATCCAACCGAGTTTGAGGGAAAACTCTTTGCAACAAGGGGATAATGATGGAGATTCGCCTTACCCTAGTCTCACATTTGGAGACCCAAGGTTCACGGAGAATAATGGAGATCAGCACAACCCATATATTGAGTTCTATAACTCAAGATGACATCCAAGTCCAATCAAGCTAAAGGGAGGAGTCAAGTCACATGGAAGGAGACGTCCTAGAAGAGAAGTTTTACTAATATTTGTGTTTTCTTTATTAATAGCTAAGTTTGTTATAGTAGTATTTGTATTTTCCTTATTAGTAGCTAAGTTTGTTAGAAGGCATAATGCCAAGTTAATATTACGTTTTCCTAGTTTAGCTTAGGCGTCAATCTAGAAGAGTCTAGATGAGTTAAAAGAGTCTAGAAGAGTTTAGGAGGGTCTAGAAGAGGAGAATCCTAGTAGGATTCAATATCTTGGATGCCAATTTTGTCTAATCCTAGTAGGATTAGGAAAGCTAAAGGGAATCCTAGAAGGATTCATCCTTAGGCTGCTTAGACGCCAATCTTAGTAGTCCTAGAAGGATTAGATTTTATTCTAGTATAAATAGGGGAGGCTTGTAACGTCTAAACACGCACTTTTTGCAATGAATACAATTTGCTGACCTTGAGAGTTTCTTACAACCCTCGTTCCTTTTCTACTATTGTATCTTGAATTGGCTATTCAAGTGGTGAGGTAGAGCTTGTTCCTATACTTAGAAGGTGTTTCTGTAACTAAGTAGAAGAGCAACAAGCCCTAGGGATTTGACTTGTGGTGTATTTGTATCAAGTTCGATTCTCCTTGAACTATCCAAGTATCTATCTTTATTGAGTTATCCCTACAACAACCCATGGTTTTACGTGAACCTTACCCTAACCCTAGATGGGTTGCACGTCTCCCTTTGTGTAATTGATCAAACCCTAGCTTTACATCAGGTATACATCATTGAGATCAATTACACATCATCAGCCCTGGGGGACTCGGGATCGTACCACACCATGTCGAGATGAGGAGCCACATGACATTGGGGTCCGGGTGTGGGTTTGAGTCAAGCAAGCATAAAGGGAAGAAGAGCCAAGCAAAACAGCCTGTGGCAGCAGGCAGGTAGCGCCCGCTACAAACATGGTAGCGCCCGCTGCCACCTCGGTTGTGGGCATAACGCCCGCTACCTCCGAGGTAACGGCTAAGGGCGAGCCTTGGTTTAGCATCTTCGGCAGGCGCTGCCAGCGCCTTGGAGGCCGTTACAATCGTCCGCTCTAGAGAGTTCGACTTCTCACGCTAAAGACAGGTGTTGCCAGCGCCAAGAAAAACGCTGACAGCGTCCCCTGCAAGGCGGCTGTCGCGCCCGCGACAAGCAGGGTAACGCCCGCGACGCGTAGTTGCTCACATGTTGTTGATCGGTTGCTGCTACTGCGACGGTCACCCAGTAACGCCCGCGACGGGCTTTTCTGTTACACGTAATTATGTGTTAAACGCAGTGTTTTACTGTTTTACCCCTCATTAGTATAAATACCCCCCTGCAATGTTTTAGGAAGTGTTTGCCGATTATGTTGATGTTTATGCGTTTTAGGGTTTTCCTAAGTTTCTCCCTCAAACCTTGTTAACTTTATCCAATTGATTTGGTGGTGTTTCAAGTCATTCCTTTAGTGATTATTTGGTGGGTTTTCCTTTATGATAATCATGGTGGGGTGGGTGTTATGCCTTAGGTTGTGGTTTTCCTTGCCACAAGGTCATATCCGACCCTTGTGGGTGTTCAAGCATTTGGTTGATTGTTGATTCTTCATCATCCACTCAAGCTAATCATTATTCCCATCACGTACGGAACCGCTCCACCAACAACTATATTCCTTGACTAGGTCAAGGTCATAATCCCTAATTAAGGATCTTAATTATACCTTTGACTAAGTGGTGTGATTAGGGTTGGATTAGAGGTGGAATTCTCCTGTAAATATGAGACATTCCCAAGCCATTTGATAGTAGTATAAGCATATACTTTATTCTATAATCACATCTTCTCATTTTAGTATAGACTACAGCTATACTAAAATGATTCAAGTGAGAAACCTTTATCTTGAGTGCGACAAGAGCTAAGTTTTATCCCTTTGAACATTTACGGTACAATAAATAGTTTTAAGGAAAATGAGTACGAAGCCATGACTCTTAGCATTATCCAAACAAGATAACCCTATGGTTATTAAGTTCAATCTCCGTCTTCTCACATATACCGCAAGACGATCAAGAAGCCAAGAGAAGATGATGAAGATTAATGTCGGTCAAATATCATTTTCCCAACAATCTTAAGAACTATTTACAAGACAAGATTGGAGGAGGCTAAGAGTTGGACGTCCAAGATTCAAGAGGGATTATAAAGATAAGTTTATATTTTATAAGTTTATTAGTATCAATTTTTTCCATACAAGTTTGTTAAGTTTTATTGAGCAAGTTTAATGGCTAAAAGTTTATTAATCATTTGTTTATCTATATGTGTTTGGTATAGATGCAAAATTGATACAAAAGAGTGGCAATACAAGTACAAGATCTTAGTGTTCATGATGGGAATTGTTGCTTGGTTATGCAATGATGTTTACATGGATTAAGGGCAAGGTAACAACAAGTTATTTACAAGGAGGACAAATGTAATTAAGTTGTTATTATTTGAGGGTTATATGCATGTGCATTGACCATGTTTAAGTTGTCTCTTAATATTATCAAGTTAATACCAACAGCCTGAATATGTTATATTACCTTTGACATGTTTATAAGAATTGCCATTAAGGATAAGTGTATTGAAATTTCATGATAAGGTAGTTGTTGAAGGTTGGTGCAAAGAAAAAGTCAAAATAAGTATTTATATATTTATTTATTTATATATTATTAAGTGCACCATTGAACACCTACATAAGTTACAAGTTTGTTTAGCCATATGTTTAAATTGGTTATGATATTAAGTTTCATGAAAGTTTCATACTAGTAATAAGGATTAGATTATTGCCATTAAAAAGATTCATTGGTTGGATGTTTTAACTTACAACTTTTTAAGGTGTTTAATATGGAAATTCATTGTGGCAAGATTATATTTCGCTTCTTATAATCTGAATTTTTCCATGTTTATTCATATGTTCAAGTATCATTAAGTCTATTCCGCCTATTGTTTTTGATATTAATATGAATGATGAGTACAAGTTGATTAGACCTTTTATTAATATCATGATTGGAAATTTGTTCCATGTTTATAAGTGATAGGTATAAGTTTGTTATTCAAGTATTGTTTAATAGCATGATTAACAAGTTAGTTTCATGTTTAAGTTTAGTTTGAAGCATGAAAATAGAATATAAGTACTAGCAAAAGTATTCTGTTTCTAATTTATAAGTTATAAGTTGCCATGAAATTCTATTTGGTTATCTCAAGTTTATGATTCTATTCTTGATGATTGAAATAAGTGTATGCAATTGAAAGTCAAATATGAATTTGTTATTCAGATAGGCTTTGCATATAAGTGTAAGTTTTATGAGAATTATTTGAATGCATACAAGTGGCTTGTTTATTGATTCAAGTTTTTGAGAAGTCCACTATAAGCTATGTGTGCATCAAGGTTCAAATTTCTACTAGTATTATTATTATTATTATTATTATTATTATTATTATTATTATTATTATTATTATTATTATTATGATGATGATGATGATGATAAAGTATTCTGTTTCTAATTTATAAGTTATAAGTTGCCATGAAATTCTATTTGGTTATCTCAAGTTTATGATTCTATTCTTGATGATTGAAATAAGTGTATGCAATTGAAAGTCAAATATGAATTTGTTATTCAGATAGGCTTTGCATATAAGTGTAAGTTTTATGAGAATTATTTGAATGCATACAAGTGGCTTGTTTATTGATTCAAGTTTTTGAGAAGTCCACTATAAGCTATGTGTGCATCAAGGTTCAAATTTCTACTAGTATTATTATTATTATTATTATTATTATTATTATTATTATTATTATTATTATTATTATTATTATTATTATATTCTTATTATGCTTATAAGCTAAGTATTGCAATAAGAAAAGCATAATAAGTTATTATTATTTCATAAGTACATATGTATGTGATTATATATGTTGATAAGTTACTTGGCAACATTATGTGGTTATTAAGATGAAATAACAAGTTTGTGTACAAGAAGCCATATAAGTAATTATATATGAGAAATCATATGCAATATATTTTGTACAAGTTTGTAATATAATTTTCTATTGGAAATTTAATAGTACACAAGTTAATAAGAAAGACAAAGGATTAATCATGTTTATATGATTAATGGTATGTACAAATTTAAGGTACATACACACAAGTTGTCTATTGGCTATTTCAAAATATGATTAAGTTTACATAATATGAATATAAGTATGAGAATTCATAATATGTATAAATTTGATAAGAACACTTTCTATGCTTATAAGATGTTGCATAAGGACTCGTGATTATTTCTAAACAAGTTGAACCTATTGGCTAATTGTCTTAGCTAAGTATGCAAAGGGAATTTCACATGTTTTTTTGTTGAGGTTTGTACTAAGTCAAGTATGAAATTTATTTAAGTATTGACTTTCATGAGTATTTACAAGTGTCTTGCCATGTTTATGAGTGCTTATAGAGTTTTATGATTTATTCAAGCATGTCAAGAGGACATAAGTTTTGGTTTGTTTGATTAAAATAAGTATAGACACTATGTTATTTATGACACGACATGTTTAAGAATAATCACTTTGATCCTATAAGTGTTTAAGGAAATTTTGCTTGTCTTTCCTAAGTGAAAAATTGATCTATGTGATTATATAAGTGTGTAGAATCATAAGTTGTTTATTTCCTTTTATTCATGGAAATATAGGTAGACAAGAACATGCTTTATTCTTGACAAGGAAATATGAGTGGAGGTTTATTCACTTAATATTATGCTTATAAGTTGGATCATGCTAGTAAGCGTAAGTATGGCCTATTTTACTACATGTTAATTTAAGTGGTTGTAAGTCATGTACTTGCAATTATGTTCTTAAGTAATGCAAGTTATTCATAAGTGACATGGACATAAGTTTATCTACATGTTTGATTGTTGTAAGCTTCTCATGTTATTCAATCATATTTTAATATGATAAGAGTTTATTAAGATATTGTGCAAGTTCACTATAAGATGAATTTCTTTATGAAATAAGTGAATGGATTGCATAAGATATATGAGAAGAATTCATACTTTTGTATGGTTCATGTGCCAATATGTTTATGTTTACATATATATGTATTCAATGAGTAATGGCATATAAAGCATCAAACATGTTTAGATTGATCATAATTACTCATGTGTTTTAATATATTCATAAATATAAGTTGAATACATGTTTGTCCTTGTTAAATTTTTTTCAAGTTAATAAGAGTATGTAGTAGGATATAAGGAAGTTTTTCTTATACATAAGGAATTATGCATACTTGTGATAGACTATAATTCATGATTATGGAAATGGTGATTCTTTGAGGTTTTACAAGTTCTTAAAGTTTAATTTATGAGGTTTCCGGATAATCATGATTGAGAATGGTCTATTTGTTGCTTGAGTTAAGTATGCATATATCAAGCTGATTTGCTACATAAGAAATGTATAACTTTTTGTACATTTGATTATTCTAAATTCATGATGATATATTTATATCAATGGATTTGGAAATAACAAAGTTTAAGTATTATGTTTAGGTCTTCATAGCTATATGCTTTGAAGGATGGACTTAAACATAAAAGGAGAGAATACAACCATGGTAATGTGATGGTTTAATTGTATACTTGGTAGTATACTCTGCAAAATAATCATTGATGATGATGAACCATTGTTTATCCAATGAGTTAAAATTGTAAGTTCAAGTATGTAGCAAAAGGTTGAGATATAATGGTTTAATTAGATATAAGTTGGAAATTCAATTTCCATATGAATCAAAAATTAAGTGGTTTATCAAGTATAAGGTTTAGTTCACAAGCTATAGCTTTGTATCCTTGGTTTTTTGGATAATAAGCATATAAGAGGATTCATATCAAGTATACACATGGTATAGTGTGTTTATATCTAATATGATGGCTTGTTCATATTATGGTGATGATATTCTTATTAAGGCCATGGTAAAGATATATTTATATATCTAGTGGACCTTGTTATTATAGATGGGTTAAGTAGCCCAAATCTCTACTACTCACAACAATGACTCAACTTTACAAATTGGAACACCACTAATCCCTAAAGTTCAAATGAGTACGGAGTTGTCTAAAGTAGTAGGAAGCATCGATTTTATACATCTCAGGTTAAGTGATGCTTAATATCTGTAATGACAAGAGGTTGAGTAGTGACACTCTTAATAGACTTTGTGGGAGCCTAATTACAGGGGCGATAAATTCCAAAGACTACCTATGCAAGTGTGATGTGTGGCCACTGAAAGGAACTTAGGGCTAAAGTTCTGAAACACTTACTAAGGATAAGAACACAAGGCTGGATAATAGTGTCAAAGTCCTAGCACTAAGATTTAAAAACAAACGTATGTGTATTACGAGTATAGTTAATCAATATAAATCCAAAGTTCAAAGACATGTCTACTTTGTGATTTGGATTCAATTTTGACTTGAATATACTAATTGAAAAGTTCAAAGAGTAATCTACTTTTCATTATGCATATGTTTGTGGTTTCTCAGGTGATTACAAGTTAAATTATATTTCAAATGGCAGGGTTATTAGCTCCTTAACTAAGATCATTTCAAGGGTTTTTCATACTCTTGAAATGGCGGGGGATTGTTGGAATTATTTCAACAGTATACAATGATTATATAGCATAAGAAATCGTGTGGAATAAGTATAAGGATCATATATATGATAAACATCAAGAATATGATCAACACGAATGGGTTTGAGACCAACACGGGTCGTGTTAGTCTCCAGAGAGCAATTAAAACGATCCTGGGCTCAACACGGGTCGTGATGAGGCAACACGGACCGTGTTGATCCAACACGGACCGTGTTGGAACCCGGAATAATACCTATTAAGGACTACGACACACTTGTTAAATATTTGACAGAAGCTAGAGACAGACTTCTAAGACTTGTAAAATATTTGATAGAAGATAGAGAACACTTGACAAAAGATAGAGAAGTACTCTACTGGTTTTGGCCGAGTAATATTGATTATATCAGACATGAGAAGAGGCTTGATAATAATTCAACTTACTAGGATGCCTTGCCTCAGCCTGCACTTTATATCCATAACAACATACTTATAAGAATGTTATGTTGCTCAGATTCCGTGCGCTTGGGGAAGGAACCACCCGACAGCTCTTGCTCTCAGGGAATGATACCCTGGATGGTGCCAATTATGCGTACGAAGCCTCATATATAGTTGAATAGTAGGAGAGTGTCTCTACTAGGGGTGGAAACGGTGCGGTGCAGTGCGGTTTTGGTGTCCCGAAGCGATGCACCGGACGAAACGGTGTGCTAAAACCGGAATGATTCAAGTGAGAAACCTTTATCTTGAGTGCGACAAGAGTTAAGTTTTATCCCTTCGAACATTTACGGTATAGTAACTAGTTTTAAGGAAAATGAGTACGAAGTCATGACTCTAAGCAATATCCAAACAAGATAACTGTATGGTTATTAAGTTCAATCTCCATCTTGTCACATATACTACAAGAAGATAAATAAGCCAAGAGAAGATGATGAGGATTAATGTCGGTCAAATATCATTTTCCCAACAGAATGCTCCAAGAACCACTATAAATAGTTGATGAATTATTCATTCATCCACACACCTCAACACCTCTTATATCTTCTTCTAGAGAGCTTCACCACACTCCTAAGGTGTTGAACTGCAGCAACATTCTTGAGAGTTCTTGAGAGATATTGTAACTTTGCTTACAAGAGGTTAGGTTTTAACCTTAAGTCTATTCGCGGTCCAATAAATAAGTCTTAATGGGAGACGGGTCTCACCCACTACTCCTAGCTGTAGACACCGGATTTTGTACTGTGATAAGTGTACAAACTGGGCACAATAATAAAAGAGGCTAGAATGAAAGCAAAGCCACTGCGCCTTCATCAATCAAAAGCCATCGGGCCAACCCACCACAAAAACCTTCATTTCTCGTTCTTTCCACATACATGTGCTCACCCTTTTGAATCTCTTTTTTCCACAAGTCTCATTGGCCCTATTTCTTTGACGAGAGTAAAGTACACATTGCAAGCTTTCCAACGCCTTTTGAATTGCCTTAATCGGAGTCTGGATGAAGGAATTATGGTCGTTTGAAATTTGACTAGGCAAATACCAAGGCCATGCGGCCTACACCAACTTTCAAGCCCAGTATGCAAACCATGCCCAGATCAACTCACGTAGGCCGCAGGGCCTACGCAGAAGGAAGAGGCCCAAGAAAGTTCGCGTAGGTCGTTGTGCTTACGCTGAAGGAAGAAGCTCGCTCCAGCTCACCACAGCCCAGGAAAGTTCGCGTAGGCCACAGGGCCTACGTTGAAGGAAGAGGTTCACTTCAACTCGTCATGTCACCGATCTGCATCTCCTTCTGCCATGGGCCACAGGGCCTAGGCCTTATGAAATCAATTTTCACGCCAACGTTTTCCCTCCGCAATCCCTTGTTCTCTTCCTCTGCTCTTAGCCAAAACTGTTTTGTTTGCTAATTTGAATCAACATAACTCCCACCCTACTTATTATTGACGGACAAATAATTCGCTTTGTCTTTCTTTATTTTTCCATCTAAGTGGTGTTTCGATAGGTTGAGCAATAATTCAATTTTGAGAGTAGGTTTTATTATCCTAAGCATGCAATTCTAGGTGAACTCTTTCAAAAGCATAAAAGGAATAATAAAACAACATGTTATAACAAACTAGAGCATAAAATAAAACCCCTAGTATGACCACTTATATTTAATCAAACTAATTTAACTAAGCCTTGACAGTATTCAAGAATTTCTTCTTGGATTTTGCAACTTCCTCGGATACGGCTCTCAATCGGATCAACACCCCCATTGTTGTTGGGCTCCCATTTGACTTGATGTCTCCAAGTACAACACATTACAAAGTGGATCTCTCCAAAGAGGCCTTATATGAATTAAAATTAAATTCAACTAAAATTTAAATTTAAATAATCCAATGATGGCACGCATGCCATATTTCACCCAAATCGGTACACAGACTGGTAAAACCGACTATCTATGGTCATACTAGAAGCACATGTAAACAGGTAATATTGCAATAATTATATCAAATGTAACACATGCTTTAAATAACAAATTATAAAGACATATATATAATTACAATATAACACATAAGGAAACAAGTACTAAATAAAGGTTTTCTAAACAGTTTGCATGATTGACAGAATAAACAAAATTTCAAATTTTATCTTAGTTACCTAAACAGATTTAGGATTTTATAAATATCTTCACACACAATCAACTCAATTTTCCTAAAATCAAGAAATTTAAAAGATATTATATCTTCTAAAAATTGCAAGTTTCTTAAACTTTACAATTTGGGTTTTTAGATGCTAATATACTGAACTTTTGGGGTATTAGATAATAATGCACTGAACTTTGACCTTGGACAATAATGCACTGTACTTTGAGGGGTGTTTAACAATAATGCACTCAGTATGATTTTGACAATGACTAACTTGGTGGCAATCCTATGTAGCGGGTGGAGAAGATGAATTGGTCCAAAAATATTTATCTTCTCGGTCTGTCACGTAAGATAGTCACCAAGTTCGCCTACGTCGAAATTGTCTCGAGTGCATTATTGTCCAACATCCACCAAAGTTCAGTGCATTATAGTCCAAGGTCAAAGTTCAGTGCATTATTGTCCAATATCCCAAAAGTTCAGTATATTAGCGTCCAACATTCCTTACAATTATTACTAGATTTTATGCCCAAAAAAATTACTCTGAGGTACCTTAACTTTTGGTGAAATATTTTTCTGGTACCCCAACTTTTCAAAACTAATTTTGAGGTACCCTTACTTTTTGGGTTAGTAATTATTTGGTGTTTTTCCGGCTATTAATTTTATTAAGTGGCCAAAATGCCTTTATTCTTCCCTTTTTGAAGAAATACCCTTGAAGAAGAAGAAAGAGGGTATTTCGATCACTTAATAAATTTAATGGCCGGAAAAGCTCCAAATAATTACTAACCCAAAAAGTAAGGGTACCTCAAAATTAGTTTTGAAAAGTTGGGATACCGAAAAATAGTTTTCCCCAAATATTGGGGTACCTCCGAGTAATTTTTTGTTTTATGCCTAATAACTGATTTAGTAATAATAGGATTCAATAATTAATTTCTAAAATTAATTTTAAACCCTAAAAGAGCAGAAAAATTATTATCACTGTTCGGAACACGATCCGTGTTGAGTCAACACGGTCCGTGTTGTTTTCCAGTAATGTTTATTTCGTGTAAGAAAACTTAAATAAAATATCAAAACTTACCAAACTTAAAATTCTCATATCATAGTGTACCTGAATCGTGTCAAGATTAGGGAGTTGGTGAGTGAGTAGCCAAATAGGAGAGCTTGGTGAGTTTGAATACCTGGATAACAATCCTCCAGGGAAAGAGTCATTGATAGCTTAAACAAGAGCCTTGGTCCAGAATCCTTTGTAATCTAACCTTAGTACAAGAGATGCGGTTGAGTCAAGGAGATTGGTGAATCTCCCTGACTTGTTGTAGATCAAGGCAATCTCCCTGATTGAGTTCCCACCTACTCTACTTGTTAAGCTTTCTATTATCATTGAATAAAATCAGATACATTATTTAAGTTTCTTTACTTCGTGAATCTTGTTGATTTGTTTTTATACTAACATATCTTTGTGAGATTGACAGAACATTGGAAAGACAAACTCGATAACCCCATTCAACCCCCTTCCCCCAGGGTTATTTCCTACATATTTCCTACCTTAGGCCATTGTTTGGAGTGTTTACAGTGTGATGACTTGGATTTAATTATAGTTCCTTTTATGGTTTGGGTTGTTTGGGAATATTGTGAATTGAAAATCTTGAAAGTGTTCCCCACTTTTGTAGCTTCATTTTGGGTTGGATGTTGGAAACTTGCCTAGTGTCGTGTATATGAGTTTGTTTTGCTATTTCAGAAAGGGGGGAAAAAAGAGAGTGAGAGAGGAGAAATTAATTTTAAAAAAGATAGAAAAGTTCCAAAAAAAATGAAATAAAGTGTGGTGGCACTTAGTTTTCTAGCTTTGAGGTGATTTCCAATAGTGCTTCAGGTTTGGTTTGATTATTTATGAGTGGTGAGGGTGAATACATGATGCAATTTGGCGAGGGTGAATATATGATGATGAGGTATTTTGACTTGATTTTTAGGGAATTTTGATAGGGATTGGGGATTATTTTGATTAAAAATATTGATTTATATTCTCATTTCTATATTACACTTGGTGTTATTGTTTTTGATGAAAATTTGTACGTTTTGAGACCAAAACACCATCATTCCCTCAATTTTGGTGAAAACAAGTTGACTACAGACCTTCTCAATGGATAACCAAAACATGATTTTAATAAAATAAAAATAAAAATAACTGAAGAAATTTGGAGGCAAAATGGAGGGACAACGGCCATCTGGGCTGCTCGAAGTGACAACTCCGGACCGCAATGACCTTTTTTTCAGCCCCCTTCGTGTTGTTTTTCGAGTTGTGATGATTTTAAGTGTTGTAATTGTGATTTCATTCAGAATTAAGTCCGAAACAATAGAGAACATTGGAAAACTTTTCCATCTTCCATCCATCCCTCATTCACATCAAATTGAAGAAGATTGATGCAATTGTGAAGGAATTTTCGTATGATATTGAAAGATTCAAAGCGAAATTCTTGAAGATTTCTCAACTCTAATTCGTCTTCTATTTGTTTTGATGTTTCATTATCATGTTTAGCACTTTGATAATGTTTTAAATAATTATGAGGGAGTAGATTTTAGTTATCTAGGGATTTGTGAACCAAAACAATGGTATATGATTAGAATTTACATAATTTGTGCTTGAATTCTCAATTGAATCAATAGAAAGTCGTACTTATTCATATTTATGAGTATTTTAAGGCCTTGAATACTTATAATTTGATATTAGAAGTATTGAAAGGTGCATTAGAATAGTTTAACTACCAATTTTCCTACCTGATTTATGAAAATTGAGAAAAGAATAGTAAACTGGGGAATAACTTTGACAATTTGAGATATTTAACTTTGATTAATTTGATAAGCACACGAAAGTTGTTTGTTAGTTAATTAGAGCAATTCTATTAAGCATCAAAAGAATGGTAGAATTCATATGATTATCAGTTCCTGATTTGAATGAAAGAACAGTTGCACAAACTAGGTTTTAATAATCAAACTTATGGTTAGGTAAGTAGCTCCCTAGATATTTTTATCCATTGATTAAGTTTTATGCTTATTTCATTGTTTTAATTAGTTAAAATTAGCAAGTTAAACAAACCAAATTAAAAAAACGATTAGCTAGCAATCAAGTAAAAGGCTAGTTCATCATATCCCTGTGGGATCGACCTTAACATGCTACAACCATTACCCATGGGCTTGCGCCTTGTCACTTCCTATCACACTCAACCCAATCAAAGGGGGAATGTTCCTCCTTTATATTCATGACACACTTCTTGTAGCTCCCTGTTGGCCCAAGCAATCCCAATATATATGATGGGCATCTTCAGACTTCCTAACTCCCTGTTGGAGGAAATGCACTCGATCATGGCCTACTTTTGGTAGGCTAATCATGGGACAAACAGGGCGATGCATTGGAAGTCTTAGGAATCTCTTTCCTGCCGAAACACATGGGATGAATAGGTTTTCGGGGCCTCAAGATTTTTAATGAGGCTCTACTGTGCAAACAGTTGTGGCACCTACTCAGAGATGAGACATCACTAGCATCCATGGTGCTCAAAGCGCAATGTTTTCATCGAAGCTCTATCCTCAAAGCCCAAAGAGGGTGGGATCCCAACTTTACTTGGAGATCTTTGTATGGAGCAAACGCGCTCTTGGGCGAGGGCCTGAGATGGAGAGTGGGGAAATGGTAAGAGTATCAAGGTGTGGGAGGACAAGTGGCTCCCTACAGCTTTGGAAAGGGGTACACCGAAACTTTTGGGAGCTGCAGAGCCAAACCTATTAGTTGCGAACCTGATTGACTAAAACACAACCTCCAGGAGAAGTGTGGTATTTAACACGTTCCTAAAGGAGGATGCGGAGGAGATCATCAAACACCCAATTAGTTCCCGATTGCCAAATGACAATTAGTACTAGTGGTCGTGCAAGGATGGTTTATTCACTGTCAAAACAGCTTACTGACTGGGGAGGTTGGGACGTGCGCCTAAGTGGTTCCAATATGCGAGTATAGAGGAATGGAAATAGTAGGATCACATGCGACACTTGAATTGTTTACGAAATTAAAGCGCTTCATTTAGAGAGCTTCGTGGGGAATTCTTGGAGTGAGGGTGGAACTAAATATGTGACATATCTATGAGGATAATGGATGTCCATGCTTTGCTAGGGAGAGGGAGACAATGATGCATGCTCTCTTGGACTGTAAGTCATTAAGCAACACATGGGCTGCGCTTTTAGGAGTCCGAACAATAGTGCCTCTACTCCTGCAACCTCAACCGACCATGTCTGCTTGGTTCTTCTTAATCCCGCTAGGATAATCTTCCTCGTCTCTTGCTACAAACCCCAACCCAACCAAGATCCCCTCTGCGACATGTGCATCAACAATAATTTTAATCACACATGTTGGTGGGGGTTCCCAACTGTCTAGTGAGATAGTGTAGGTGGTTGTTTCTTTGCCACAACCCTTTCTGCATATAGTTGGCCTTTCTGCATATATATATATATATATATATATATATATATATATATATATATATGCATTAGCCACCATTTGGAGAACATCGGGAACCTCCTGGTTTTGAGAGGACCAGCAAAATCCCCGCTCCCGACTGAAAATCCAACCAAACGAATCTAAAATACCAAGCACTTGAATGCAAGAATTCCGGTAAAACTTGAAGACTCCTCTCAACCACAACACACGTTCATCTGTAGACAAGTCATATAATGCACCCAACACGGTGAAATACCCAGGAGCACAACTCGCATCCCCTAGTAACTAGATAAATGTAACCGGTAGCTCACGCACACAAACTCTAGCACGCCAACACCACCTTATGCAACTTGAGAGCCTTGACTGTATAACACAACAAGAGCCTCTGCCAAGTAGCAAACTACAACACCAAGAGGCCCAACTCAAGCAGACCCGAGTACCACAACAACAAAACTAAACTAGAGCTATACAATCAAAAGTCAGAACCTCAAATAAAATATTGATAAACTAGGAAAAAAAGTGACCCAAGCCGAACCTGGCACCAAGAAGCTGTTTGGAAAAAGCAAAATTCAGGCATTAATGAAACTGAAAAGTGAATCTAACCTTTTTGTCGCCCCAAAATCTAGAACCAAAGAGGTAAATAACTCTCTTTTTCTCTCTGTCTCAGCTTGTTTATACCCGGAAAAAAATGTGTCGCTGCACAGTAGAAATCATCACTGATGCATATTTTTCCTCCTATACCTTATTGTTTCAACAGATAATAAGGGAGATCAACAAGAACACCGGACAAGTGTAATTTTCAATCAGCAGCGGATGTTTTGAGAAACAAAGCAAGCTTCAGCCAAACAGGAACTAACATTGTAAAACCAAACTACGATAGTAAGCACGCCTTTCTAGTTGAAAATGACAAAACTATCAGGCAACTTGCCAGTTCGGCCGGGTACTACATTCCCAATGTGGATCCCCATAAAAAAGAAATTGCTATAGCTCACTGCTCAACTTATTGTACTCAAAAGAAAGTTTACTAAAAACATATCAAGTTTCAAGTAACTTCATCGATATTTCATTGCTAAGATGCTAGATAATTGTTTCACATAGATGTAAGTTAACCGAAACATTTCTGACAATAGGAATCCTCAATGAAAACATATAAATACTACAAACCACACCCAAAACAAAGAACAGAAATTTCACTGCATTTTGCTTCACCACATTCAGGCTTCAGCTACACTGAATTAAAATTATGAAAATAGAAGATCCCAAAAGAAACCAAACAAAATTCCCGTCTAATGTACATACCAGATTGCACACCTCACTATTGTGAGATCATCTTAATGAGAACAAGAACAGCCACGCTCCTTTTCTTCAACAGTAGCCTTTTTGTAGCTCTGTTCCCAGGTATCCACAGGTACAGCCTGTGAGTGAGGCACATGACGGGGATGTTTCTCCCTCTTATCACCTTTCACCTGCTTCAAACCATGTTTAAGTGCAGGTAATAAGGCTTCCATACATTCAGCCACTGCATTTGGATTGCCAGGCATGTTGATTATCTGTACAGCAATTGCAATGTTTGCTAAGATGAGAGATTATTTGCATGCTAATAATTATCATTGAAAAGAGCTGGTAAGTAAGAAGCGCAGGGTCAATGAAATAGACAATCACATAATTACAAAGGTCAATTAACATGGGCTTGACCCAGTACAAATCTGACCAGATATTCACTTTAACTGGCCCAAAACGTTACAGACATGTATATCATATTAACCCACAAATCATAATGGACTGAACCAAGCTTACCATAAACCTGACCCATGCCAATATCACACTGAAGAGACTATATGTACACAACAACCTATTTCCCACTTAACCTTTTTCAATCACGAAAAGGCAAAAGTACACCATTACATGAAGAGATGTGATTGAGGCACCTAAACTACAAGGGGCAATAAGTAACTGAGAATTGGAATTCACTTTTGAGAATGGAATTCGTTTGAGTATTCACATTCCCTTGTTTGGCATGTAAGAGTTTAAGCTGGGGCTAAATTAGTAAATCTACATATATATTTCAATATAAACATATGATTTGATAATTTAATGGTAAATGTTGCCGTTTTACTTCCGTTCTCATTCCCATTTTCTACTCTCACCCTTCCTCTTGTAATAGATTTGTGGGAATAGATGCATTCATTTCCTAATCTCATAGCATAAGTTATTCCCATTCATATGTACAAAATACGGGAATTGTATTAGAATAAACCAAAAGGCAAATGCACAACAGATTTCTTCCCCTTATCAATATCCTAGCCTCCTATATTCAATGCTAAAATTTTAAACTGCCTTCCATCTTTCATGTCGGCGGTAAACCATAACCTTACAGCTTGTTTGGTTGGGTGTAATCAACCATGTATTGTACTCCCCATTCCATATTAATTGTCGCCTTTGGAAATTGTGTAGTCGGACTTCAAAAATTTTGACCATACATTTCTCAATACATAAAATGACTTGTTACATAAAATTACCACCATTAGATGCATAACGAAAAAAACTATCCTAAAAGTATAATATTGCCATTGTTAATAAAATATTATATAAGAAATTATCAATCAAAGAATGACATTGGAGAGCGTGACAATCAACTGACAATAAATATGAAACAGAGAGAGTAATCATAATAACATTGATATTTCCATTAATAATGTTTGGTTGCCTTTTGAGAATTCTAATCAAAATTACATTGTAAACAAAATAACCTCTAGTGATGTAATTGTGATCTATGTTACTCTGACTCGGGTACGGGTGTTGGACACGGACACATATCCGAGGGTCGGACACCATTTTTTTGCTTTTGTAGGACTCGGGGACAGGATCTTGTATTTGGACACGGGTACGGGGACACAGATATGTTTTCACACACAACTATTATGACAAGCTAAATACTTAAAAAGTTCATAATCATTGTTCATAAAACAATAATAACAATGTAGATAAAGTCTAACATAACAATAAACAGTAAACTTATGGAGTTAATCCATAAACAATCAAAATTTCCCTAGTTAGCATGAGTGTATTTGCTCTACATCAGCCTCCAAAATAACCACTTCAAGTTATGGATCATCCAAGGACAACTCAGAAGTGTCCGATTGCCAAAGTGGGTGTCGGACACATATCCAGTGTCCATATCCACGTCGTGTCGTGTCGGACACGGGTACGGCTACTATTTAGAAGAGTCGGAGTATCAGAGATTGTGATAACACTCACTTACCTATGTTATTTTTATTATAATATCAAAAATATCACCTCATATCATCATATATAGCTTATATATTGATATAATACTTCACTGTTAATTTTTTTTTTTCTTACAAGCTCCCTCTCGTTTTTTCACACCCAATTATGTCTCTCTCACCCATTTTTCTCTCTTGTGCACCCATTTAAATATCTCTCTCCCTCTCGTTTTTGCACACCCAATTATGTCTCTCTCACCCATTTTTCTCTCTTGTGCACCCATTTAAATATCTCTCTCTCTCTCTCTCTCTCTCTCTCTCTCTCTCTCCCTCTGATACATTTCTAGTCCCACATCAACAAGGTCTTGGGCTACTCCAAGACCTAGGATAGGTCCTAATGGATAAGTAGCGATCCGTTTCAACTCGGGGTAATGGTCGTAATCTAGAAAAAGAGATGGCCTAAGGATTCCAATAAACCACAAGGATTATCAAACAATTACGATGAATCAATAGAACCCAAAACAACTATTGTTGATTTTTCCAATTAGGCATGACAAGAAATTCAAACGATATGATCATTACATAAAGAGAACCTCGCCAAGAATGACCTTGATTCACCAAGGAGGGAGCCTAAAGGATCATCCACCATCTCTACCCCGAATAGAATCGAAATCTCCACAAAATGTTGAGTATCACATCAACACTCTAAAAGAGACACTCCAAATACCTCACCCATTATCAATGGCTAAATCAAATAGAGATTTGAGAGAAATGAAAGATTAACATCTCCATTCAATCTATTCGTAATGATCATCTAAGTCTTAGTCTCCTAATCCTTCCATATGCCTTAGATTATATAGGCAATGGTTTAGATTGCTCCTCAAGAAAAAGGAAAATACAGCAAGGCCCTTAATGACCCAACTTAATTACAAACATAAACTAAAGCGCTTTGCAAGCGGGATCTGAGGAAGGGTCCCACCACAAAGGTGTAAAATAAACAAACCTTACCTTTGCATTTTTGCAAGAGGCTGCTTCTAGGACTTGAACCCGTGACCTCACGATCACATGGCAACAACTCAACCATTGCGCCAAGTAATAGAGGGAATACAACTTCCAAGGGAGGGTAAAAGGGGCATTATACGGGTAAGGATAAATTCCAAAAAGATAAAAGGGAAAAACAAATGACTACCTAAAATTGTAGGATGACGAGACCGTGTCATGCCTTCTAGGCGGACAACACAGGCGTGTCACCTTGGCTTGCAGAAAGGATTTTCTTTGATCAAAGGGATCAGGGGCGTGTCATACCATGACACGACCATGACACCCTCTCTAGAGAAGATGACACGGGCGGGTCAAGGTATGACATGAATGTGTCCTTCAACCCTTTAAAGACTCGACCTTTACTTGTGGGGGACACGGGTTTGTCGTATAGAGACACGACTGTGTCCCTGCTTTGTCTTGTCTTTTCTCTTTCTTGCTCCATTGTACATTCTTCCACCTTCTCCCATGTATCATGTAAAAGACCAAAACGCCCTTGAGAGCGAATATTGATAGAAAAGCTCAACTCTGCCTCTTTATTTGTGTCGAAATCCCGAAGCCCCTTGGAAGGCTCGAGAATGGTCCCGAAGAGGACCTGGAGCTTCAACCCATGGTCCGGGATCCACCTTGAAATGGATGTCAAACTCAATCTTTGCTTGTTGGGGAAAGAGGAGGGTCCGAGACGATCGTGTAACCATAGGCTCATCAAATCTAACCTCGACCCCATACGGTCCGAGTCAAGTTTCCCCTATATAGGATTGAAGCTCGGGTCCGCTAGCAAAGAATTGGCTAAGTACGGAACAATGTTCGTGACGGGCAACAGCATCAATTCATACATGGAAGATCAAAGATTATACAAAGGAACATAAAGAAGAAAAGCCAAGTAGCAAGGGGACACAACCGTGTCATTGCCTAACACGCCCGTGTCCCGCCTAGCAAAATGAGGTCGGAGTTGAGATTGAGGTCACGACCGTGTCGCCTGACCACACGGTCATGTCCTCCCCAAGAGTGATGTCACAACTGTGTTGTCAGGGGACACGCCCATGGCCCTCGGAATGCCAAATGACCTCTCGATCATGTTATAGGACACGACCGTGTCAACCCTTGATAAGCCTGTGTCCCCCCGTCCGGAAGGCCTAGTCGTGTCGTTCAAGTTCATTTTGGCTTGAATTATTTTTTATTTGTATTTTTCTTTTACTTTTTGTGAGTTTTTTCTCACCCATGTAAGTTTACCTTTTTACCCCCTCTCCCTCCACGTTATTGATCTAGGTTTAATCTTAGCCATGGGTTTTGTAATGGGTTGATTAGAGCCCTTGATCTTATCTTAGCTCTTTCTTGGGGATTACTCCTTCCAATTGCCTATTTAATCTAAGGCTTTTGGGAAGAAAAGCAACTAACCTTTTTATGAATATGAACCAAATGAATGGGTATTTGAAAACCCTTCCTCAAAAATCTCTACTTGCTTTATCCATTTAGATTAATGGTGGTGCTTTGGAGTGTTCTCTTTAGAGCTTGATTGGTGATATCTTTATATCAAGCTTTGGTGAATCTTCTTCGGCTTCTTCAAGTGATAGCTGATGGCTTCCTCCTTTATGCAACTATTTGGAAGCCCTAGATTGACCTTGGTGGGTTCAACCCTTTCGAGGTGATCACATCTTGCTCTATTTTCTCGTTTTATTGCAAAATTCGTAGTTTTGGTGTGTGGTACCATTTTGACATGCTTAATGATCATTTTTGGGATGTTTGTGACCTTGATCAAGTCATTGGATGATGGGTATTCATGTAGGTATCGGTTTTAGGACTTAGCTTCAAGTTTGGAGTTGTTTTTCTAGTGACGTTTGTGAATGATTATTGGTATGTTCTGATGAGTTGGTTTATATGATACACAATGGATCGTTGGGCTTATTTTTCATACATAAAGATAAATCTTTTAATAGCTAGCATGCATCATCTATGTTACCTAGACTCAGGACACAGGCATCCGACACGGACACGGATCCAAGGGTCTGACATGGCATCCCTAAAAATTGCAAACACAGGGACACGGTTTCCAAGGGTCCGACACAGCTGAGGGTACACGATCAGGAAGTTCCATAACATATTTAATTATATATTAAAAGAGATTTTTTAAAGGGAGGTTGCAAAAGAGAGTTAGATTCTTTTACAGTTGCATGTATTTTGTAAATGAGAAAGGCCCAAACCCATTTATCAATGCAATAGCCCACTGGCATTACCTAAAAAAAAAAAAGAAAATAAATATAAGTTTAAGAAACCCTAACAGAGCTCCTATTGCCTCTGCCGTACATGCCCTAAAGCGCACAACTACTGCCTCTCTCTCTCTCTCTCTCTCTCTCTCTCTCTCTCTCTCTCTCTCTCTCCATGTAATTTTAAAGAAACCCTACATCACCCAACTCCTATTGCCGCACAACCTTCTCCCTATAGCTCTAGATCTCTCTTTCTCTAAGCAACAACACCATCAATATAGTATTAACTGGTCAGATCTATGCACTCAATTGACCTCCACTGTACCTGCCACCATGTCTGAGCCTTCTTGTTGGGTCAGACACGTCTCAAGTGTCGGGTCGTGTCGACCCTGGTACAACACCGTCAAATCACGAGTCCAAGTAACGTAGTGCATCACTCTCTCATACCCATCTCTCTATTTTTCATACATAAAAGATAAATCTTTTCATAGCTAGCATGCATCTCTCTCACTCTCTCTCTCTCTCTGTCCCACCTACCCATTTACCAATTCTGTTTTCTTTCTTATTTCTTTCTTATGCACACTTAATAATTACACCCTTTCTCGGCCTGTGAAACACACCCATTCTTTTCTCTCACAGTCACACACAAACTTGCAAAAGAAATATGACTAATTTATTGCATCGGTGATACAAAAATATGTTCTATTTTAAGTAACCAAACTTAGTAATGCAATCACTTTTGCATTACATTGCATGGTTGATTACATTACTTAGTTGATTGCATTATAACCCCATTACATTACACCTAACCAAACAATATGTTGATATCAATTAAAACTCTATGATTTTTGTCACCATGCAATGCCATTACAATTGCAATGTTATATGCGTTACAATGTTTGATTGCAAGAGAATTGTAATCAAAATTACATTGTATAAATAAACAAAATTTGCTAATGTAATTGTGATAACTCTTACCTTTGTTATTTTGGATACAATGTTAACCCCTCCCCCCCCCCCCCCAATCTCCGCCTCAGCCATGGTTTCCTCGAGTTCATAGACCCATTTTCTAATCTTTGCCTCAATTCCTTTCTTCCTCTGCCATTACTATTATTGAGAGAGCTCAAAGATTTCTCCCATGGCTGCCCCTCGTTCTCTTAGTGGGCCACTATCGAAAAAACGACCCAAGCATGACATCCGCCGCCTTTTACCATATTGACTCACACCCTATCGTCCTCCAAGTGTACCCACCATCACCACCATTGGGTAGATCGACAAATTTCGAGGCGGGCCATGCAGGCGGTGTCACCAACAGCCAACTTGGCACACCGCTACACGTGAGCTACAAGCGCCACCCCAACTGATTGGAAAAATCCCCAATCAATGGATTGAGGTTCAATTGTTAATCCAAGCAACCAGGCTCCGCCCCCCAACCCGCGCTTCGCCAATGCAATTCGGTGTGGCGAGTCACAGTTCTCATAACAATTCCACAATTCCAAATCAACATGTTCTTCACAATGAACACTCTCCACATGTTCACCAAAACTCGAGCGATGAGGGAAATCTGGAGACCCCTAATCTCAAGGCTGAAGAAGCTCTTGAGCCTCCAATTGTCTCTGCTCCTCCGGTTCCTGCCTTTATGGAGGGATACTTTGCCATTAGAGACAACAAACTAGTGAGGATTAATACTATCCCTTGTCGCGCCATCTACTTTTTTGGTGTGAACACTTAGATCGACATTTGGAATTGTGTTTTGAACTTCTCTTTTCAATTTGGGTTCCAAGCAGATGTGTTGATGAATGCTCGAACAAAAACCAGCATCATCTAAAATTTTAAAATTACTCAGAGGTACCCTAACTTTTGGTGACATGTTTTTCAGGTACCCCAACTTTTCAAAACTCATTTTGGGGTACCCTTAGTTTTTGGGTTAGTAATTATTAGGTGTTTTTCCGGTCATCAATTTAGTTAAGTGACCGAAACACCCTTGTTCTTCCATTTTTTAAGAAATACCCTTGAAGAAGAAAAATAAGGGTATTTTGGTCACTTAATAAAATTGATGGCCGAAAAAGCACCAGATAATTACTAACCCAAAAATTAAGGGTACCTCAAAATGAGTTTTGAAAAGTTTGGGCACGAAAAATAGTTTCCCCAAATATTGGGGTACCTCCGAGTGGCTTTTTGATAATTTTCACACCAATTATAATTTTTAGATATTATTTAGATATTTTTCATTTTCATGATATGTATTTTTAATATTTTCAGTTTTTAGGAAACTTTGGAAAGTTTAGGGAAGGTTTTTCTATAAATATGAAAGTAAAATTTGGGCTGGGTTGGTAAAATTACCACCTTCAAGAACAAAGCCTAATTAGGGGTGCTTATGGGTTATTAAACAGGTTAACCAGATATTTCAATTTGCCAAATACATGAACCAGAACAGGATAACCCGATTAATCATATCAATTTCAAGGGAACCAACACCTACAATATTTAGTACTACATATGCACTTAAAAATAGCCAGAACCTATTCCAAATATATGTACACTAGAAAAGGTGATATGGTGAGTGTTAACCCAGTTATGCTTTATATTACAAAAGGGGAGCTGGATAACCAGATTAACCGGTGCCAGCTAACTGCAGGTGTCAAATTCTCAAACTGCAAGGTCCATTTTCTGGTTCGCTTAACCAGATTTTAAACCGGTTCAGTTAAAACGGATAAATGGATTGGTGCCACTGGTTCATAGATTGGCTTTACAGTTTTGGTCTTTTTGAACTGCCCTATTATAAACAACTTCAACACAATTGCAATACAGTGATCATTTGCTCCATCATTTTATGGATGTTGCTCCGTCTGACTCTCCCTTTTGTATGATGCCCTCATTTTTTTATGCAATGCACAGCACAGGCATATACTAGTGCATATTCAACAAGCTCTGATATATCATAATTCAAATCAATTGACAATGATCAGATATTTTACTAATTAAAACTCTAAACATACCAGTGTTGACCCTCGTATCCCTGCAGCTGCGCGTGAGAGCATGGCGAATGGTGTGACCTATAAACGTGGGGCAAAACCAATTAAATTTTCAGAGAAATCCTCAGAACGGACAGCAGCTACAGCACACTAGCCATAGAACAGTAAAAGGTGAAGAAAGAGAGATACTGTGCTTCATCCCGCAATTTCCCTATTAATCATGTTCAACAGTGGTACAAGGAAAGGCAATCAAGCCCCATTACTTCATACAGTATCCAAACGTACAAAGCTAATCAATAATCCTCTAAGGGCAAGGTACGTGGTAAGACATAATTAGACATGCTGTTAGAATTTCCAAGCTTCAAACCTTTGACCTATTCATAGATCGAAGAATCAGTCTAATTAACACAAATTTCACTAATGAGCTTCAACTTATAAGTAACTAGAACAAGCATGATATGACCATGGCAAAGGCCAATCCAAGGGACCCATTCACCAAAATCTGAAATGGTTTTCAAACAAGACTTTAAGAACTTTTTAAACAATAGCTGTAAAATAGAAAATGCCAATAAGGGATAAGCAAAGAAATAGCAACTTAAGAAACAGATTTTGAATGACAACTAATAGAAATGCACAGCAAGCTTGTGTCTTCAAATTGAGGTAGAAAATATTGCCAATGGCAAGGAAGTTCTCAAAAAGCTGCAATTCATAGCTCAGTAAAAGCCCACGATTGAAATTCCAAAAGACCTTAGAAGGTTGAATCTACCCGAGAGACTTGGGTCAAAAAAGCTAGTACAGACCTCTCTTACTTATATCTCCTGTAGAGACTTGACAGGTATGAAGGTGCTGACTACTACTCAAATAAGACGTTGCTTCGAAAAGTATGGTTTCAGATCTAAAAGTTTGCTACCAAACACCCCTAGTTGAGGAACTGGCTATGAAATTTATCATTGTTATAGCAATATTTTGTAAGTGAAATATACGAACAAGAGAAATAGTAACTAGGTTAACATAGCACAAGTGACAACTACATGTTCACACAGTAGAAACAACCCAAAAGAAAATAATAAAGGTCAATACCTTTAGACTTTCCTGCATCATGACATACAAAAGGCCAGGTGTTTCTTTCTGAATCACTTCTTTTGTTGCTTCAGGAGTAACGTCCCTCGGAGTGAAACCAGTGCCACCTAGCATATAAAGTTTCACACATGGAGGTCTAATATATAGTAAAGGCAAACAATAATACCGGAAGCAACTTTACAATTTGGGGAGCACAATATTGAATAAGCAATGTTTTTGGGCGCCAAAGCATTTAATGTGACGATGGAAAGAAAGCGCACTACCATTAAACTCGCGGACCAAATCTAGATTGTTTTCATGATTGCCTCAGGTCAGCAAGCGCATTACCAACCAATAATGCAAGATAAAACATATTAGCCCCTGGATAACAGCTATATAGACTAGTATTTTGAGGAAATTTGGAGTTATTGTGTTTAAAATGCTTGATTCATATCCCATTTACATTTTACGCTAGGAGTTGCTGTTTCTTATGAACAATTGTAAGTCTTGTGGCCAAAACAGCTCAACTTCCCAAAGATTTGTCGAAAGCAAGTTGACCATGGTATTCCCCTATGTCACCTCTACACACGTTGCAAAAATCAGATGAAGTATACAAGAGTTGCATAGCAAAAAGTGTGCAACGACCAACATATCTGCACTATTTTTCTCATAACATTTTCCACACATTTGCCCTGATCTTAAAATCCAAGCCATAGAAACTAGGCCAGGCCCATAGACCCCATTGTTACTCGGGTGTCAAGAGTAGACGGAAAGGGGCAGTGGATAGAAAAGGGGTCACGGCCATGACCACCAATCTCACGGCCGTTGACACCCCAAATCCTAGGTTTTAGAAGAAGCTACTTCACGACCGTGACCTCCATTCTCACGGCTGTGACACTGAAGAGGAGTGCAGACAGCAAGGCCCTCATGGCCGTGACTCTCACTTGTCACGCCCGTGAGGGCGAAGGCATTTTCCAGCAAGACCAGGCCTCACGGCCATGACCTGCAAGACGTGCCCCCCTCCAGGAGGTACCTCGCGGCTGTGACCGGTCACACCCGTGAGGAATGCGGAACCCAGCGAAGAAATTCAGACTTCTACAGGGGTCACGGCCGTCACGACCTGTGTCATGCCCGTGACCCCCCTGATTTGCAGAATTAATTTCGGCCAAAACGATTGTGTTTTGGCCACTTTTGTCACAAGTATATAATGTAAATTTTCTGGAAAAACAGTAGCTTTTATTTACTAGGTTTTACTTTATAGTTTTTAGGCCTTAATTCTCTCTAAAGCATTGGATTAGTGCATGATTACATTCAAGATTGAAGTTTAATGCAGTTTTGGTTATCAATTCCTTGTTCTTTTTGATTGAACCCTGAATCTCTTTCTCCCTTGTTCTCCATCTCAAATCCTAAGTAAGTGATTTACTCTCTTTCCTTCAAGTTCTCTTCCTTTCATTGTTATTATTGTTTTGATTAGTCTTTCATTGCTTTAATTAATAGTTTCATGCTAGTTTTAGATTACTCCATTGAAATCATGATTACATTAGGTTTAAGTATTGAATCTTCGCATATTACGAACATGAGTAGCTAAGCACCCTTAGGGTTAGGGGGTAATTAGTGCCCCTTGGGGGATTAGGCATGGATTAGGGGGATTAGAGTGATTAGCAAGGTAATTAGTGTTCCGCCCTAGATTTCCACTCGATAGTTGGAGGACACCGGGTGCCGGGAGATTATGGATCCTTTCAAACATCGAATTGGAACTCTAGGGTGGTTTAATCAATTTCGAATCCCAACTCTGGCGAAAGGGATTTGAAACCAATTACTTAAGAATGCGTTCTCATACTATCAAGTATCGTCACGCACGGGAGTGATGACGGCACTTGGGAAGTATGCATCAATCTACCCCTTTGGCGAGGGAGATTGACGCTAGTCTTCTACGCAATCCTCACACTTAATTACCAAGCATCGATCACCTCTAAAACCAAAACATCCGTGTTTAGTCTTTCGTTGGGTTGGCCCGGTATTACCCCCAAGCCCTTGTTTTCCTTTATTAAGAGGAAGTCATTAGCAAAATCCTTTCTGAATTGAATCCTTAGAACCTTTCAAGACCAAAAAGACCGAACTTGAACAATAGGGCCCCAGCTCCTCAAACAAATACGACTATTGTCCTATACTCTAGGAAAACATTAAACAACTCCAACACCTGCATTGTAGGAAGTTAGAGTTTATGAAGGTGATTATGTGGTAATTCGCATTTGTCTTGCACGATTTCCAAAAGATTCTCTTGCAGCGACTTTGCTCCATCCTTTAGTCTTCTAATTCAATTTAGCTCTTTACTTGACTTACCTCCTGATTTATCTATTAGTCCTATCTTCAATGTTGATGACTTGGACATTTTACGGAGGTACTTTTGAGTCTTCCACGTTTTTTGCGAGTATTACAAACGGGTTTGAGACTTCTGCTTCGATGCCTATACTTCGTCCTATTCCACTCTCTGTTGTGCTATGTGCTACTAATCGTTCTTGCCGATGACATTGTTCATAGTATTAGTGGTGGTTTTCCCCATTTCCTAGTTTGTTGGACTGACCATCCTCCTTAACTTTCTTAGGTTCCGAAAGGAGTTCTTGCAGTCCTGCTTCCTTAGGATGCATTTCTTCATGCAAATTCTCTCAAAGCAAGTTTTTTTTCAAGCCAGTGACAATGATGGAATTCAAAAATTAGTATATTAACGAATAATAATATTTCGTATATTTTATGGTTTCATTATAGTTTCTTATTCTAATTAGGAATATTATAGTTTCATAGTTTGATTAGAAATATTAGTATAATTTCCTAGTTTGATTAGGAATATATTATTATAGTTTCGTTGTTTGATTAGGAATATTATGCTTATTTCCTATGTCTATTGGGATTAGTATTAGGAAAGTCATTTGCCTATAAATAATGGTTGTGGTAGCCTTTGTTAAACACTCAACATTAATTATTGAATATTAAATATCATGAATTTCTCCTAATTATGCACAAAGAAGTTAATCATTTCCTGAATCCAACAAAGGGATGCTGAATTCTTCTCCTTACAGTGAGATGTTGAATTCTCATCTTTAGTCTTTATTTATTTTCCTATTCTTTATCATAGAGTTTTGGATATTTTGATTGTGGGTTTTAAAATCAACTAATTGAAGATAAAACGCCTGATTGATACCTAGATTAAGTGATTGATTAATTGCTTGAATTCTTAATTATTTATCTATGTGATTAGATAGTAATTTAGACTTCTTATTCTCAAATTCGATTCACTAAGCATGTCTAGAAGGAATACAAACTGAAAGCTTAGCCTAAACAGTGGGTACGACTTTGATGTGCTAGAACACTACATTCATGTGCTTGCAAGCCTACCAACCCTACCACTAATTAAAAGGGGCACTGATACAGAGTGCAAAAGGCTTACCAAGAGTTATGATCAGATCCACTTTATCTTCATCACTCCATTTCTTTAGAACATCCTTTATTTTGGGCACATCATCTGGAACAACAGCAGTCAAAACTACCTTTGCTCCCCCTAACTTTTCTGAAGAGGAATTGATCACAGAAATAGCCCTTGGGCCACTGTAAGTACAAGAAGAAAATGATAAACTGGAAAAGAAGAAATTCAACCATAAATTACATAAACTGCATTCACAGGCCACCATATGATGATAGTATGGAAATGCAGAAGGTATAGTCACCAGCTGACTTTAAAATTCAACACACTATATGCTGAAGTTTTAAAATTTATATGCACACAGAAAAGGATTGGCAGATGTAGAAAAGATTGTGTACTACCATATTTCACCGTAATAAGGAGTAAAATCACCTCTGCTTGATTGCTATAATAGCATCAACAAAGTAACCTTCCTGATATGATAATTCAGAAAGGCATATCTAGATGCATACAAACAAAATTTATACAATAATAGGAACAAATAGCATGCAATCGCAAACTGCAAACATAGATACAGTGTTTTCCATAATTTTAGGTCATTCTCAAAATGCTAAGGACAGCAAATATGACAGAACACTTTCCTCTTATTTTTCTTCCTATCAATAACTATTTTACGGGTAATCAAAATTATATATTAACCTGAGTATCTGTAGCTCTCTGTTCTACACAAATAGAAAAGAATCTCTGGGCTCAAAAAGCAGAAAGAATGGCTCTCAGTTCTGACTTCAGATGGAAATAAATTATGATCTGCTGGTCAGCACTCAGCACCCAGAGTCCACATATGAGATATAAGTACATTCAATTTAGTTGGAGCTATAAGCAGAAGAAAAACCATGCAGGGAACTTGGACCCCGCAAATATCATATGCAAACCAGACTGAACAAACATATATCAGTCAGTCAACACCCAGAGTCCACATATAGCATAGTGAGAACATCAAATTTAATTGGCCATAAGTTGGACTCGGAAACAATGTAGGATCATGAATCCTACAAATGCTACAGTCAGCACCCAGCACCCAGAATCCATATGAGATAATGAGAACATGGACAATTGGACTATGAGGTCCAACAACTAAACTATGCTTGGAATATGTATCCCACTAATGTTATATGTCAATCAACCTGAGCTAACAAAAATGTGTTTCGATCAGTCCTAGAAAAACAAAACAGGTAGGGAAAGAAATGTCCCCCCCCCCCCTCCCCAAAATTCCCCCAAACAAAAAAAAATAAAATAAAAAGCAAAACAAAACAAACAAAAGAGAATCATCTCTACAAAAAGGGGTCAAAAAGCAGGAAGTGTATTAATCTGTTCATCCGCAAACAACTCCTAAAAGTCACTTAAGCTTCAGAATGCAAGGGGTAGACAAGATGGGATCACCATCTAGCAGTAAAGAAAGACATTCCTAATTGAAGCTTCCCCTAATACCTCTACTCCACTCTCATCTAAGCAAGCGCCTCCCCAGACACACTTTCGAGAATATGCTTTTCATTCACAGTAATGGCTTACTTTTGCTAGCAGGGAATCATAAACTCATTAGCTTCACATACAGATTCACATAAGCAGCATACCATCAACCGCCCTCCATTCAATAAAATCGAAAATTCAATTTTGAGTGAGAGAGAGAGAGAGATGAAATGAGATAGCAGTACATGTAATGAGAGATGGTACTCTCAGGATATTAAACTCATGCAAGAAACTCCGAAAATGATGGCAGGATAGCATACCTGCGATCAGGTCCAGCTCCTGTTGCAACTGTATCACTAACTGTAAGAATAGCAACTTTAACTGCATCATCCAGGGACTCACTTACAGCAGTTTCTGTAGATGCGCTGCTTAAAAGCAATGAATTATTTTTCACAGTAGAACTGAGCAGATCAGATATTGAAATTGCAGAAACAGTTGCTAACGCAGGAACCAATGTCCCTCCAGCTGGCAATTCTAACAACACATTTGCGGACTTCATACTCAAAAGTCGGCTGCTCATTTGTTTGCCAGTGCTCTCAGCAACAAAACTGAAATCCATAGATAAAATTGCAATGACCATTTGACCAATTTAGAGGGTTTATGTAAAACTCCAATATCAATGAAGAGGCTTCCACAGTTAGGATGTGTATGGACACGAGAAAGCCTACTCAAGAGGGAGAAAGAGTAGGAACACACAGACATACAAACGGCAATATATGTTTTACTCTTGGGTGTTCATACTTCCTGAAGCCACATGCCATATATTTACTCAAATGTATGATTTCATACAGACAAATTTTAGTGAGGAAGTTTTTTTTTTCGATTATATAATTATATGCACCTAGGAATACGATATAGGAATTGCATCCACATAAAAGAGGAAATATCACAAAAAGAAAATGTGAAAGTTACCCAGGATTGCCTGATCCATCATTTTCCATCCATTTGACAGTTGCACGATGAAATTCAGGCCTCACTGGATCTGTTTTTATTGGATGCCCAAGGCGTGCATGGAACCTGCACGTATCCGCAATGTACGATAATGGCTATACCCTAACAGTACAGAATGGTGTCAGATCGAAGTTAAAATTCAAAACTAATGTTCTAGTGGGAGTTGCCTTCAAAATAAAGGCATGATAGGGTATCTCCCTTACCCTCCACCCCACCCTTTTTTTCCCAACCTTCCATTATATTTATACGATGTATCCAAAAGAGATGGTAGCCTAGGGCTAACTTACCCTCAAATAAAGAATGGAGATGAGACTACACCATTATCATAGCAAATGAGGAAGAAAATCCAGAAGCAATTATTAATACTAACCTCAGAGGGTGTGGATCTTTCCATCCAGAAAGATGGCGAATAGCAGGGACCACAAAGAGATGGAAACAAACTAAACAACCCACAGGGTTTCCAGGTAAACCAAAGGCCAAAACATTGTTATCTTTCATGCTCTGAGCTTGTTTCAGATTGACCACTGCAAATGTTAGCGGCTTCCCTGGTTTCATGAGAACCTGCACCATTCATAACTACCCCACAGGATTAGCAAATAAACAGAAAACAATCATTTCATCACAAAAGTGGAAGTGCTTCATGATGATCTGAGCTGGATGTGTCAAAGGATAAAGAGATGAGCAACTCGACGTAACATGATTCGCACGGACTCATGGTTACCTTATTGAAATGCACGGTTCCTCTCCTTTGAAGTAGTGGCTTCACATAATCCCGATCTCCCATAGAAACACCCCCGGAGGTTAGAAGTATGTCAATTCCAGAAGAGAAGGCCTTCTCCATGGTATTCTCAAGTTCTACTTCATCATCACCAACAATGCCAAGGTCCACAACTCCACAACCCTGCTGAACAGAAGCTGCTAGTAGCATCGGACGGTTGGAGTCCCTAATCTACAAGGAAGTTCATCACGTCAACACTCATCGTCAAGAGCATGAACAAGTGATGCCATTTTGAAAAGAATAAGCCATGTTGAAATCCCAAGGCTGTGTGGCAAGAAATGAATTTTGCTCAAATAGAATGTTAGCAGAATTTACTAGTTGTACCCTTTATTAAGTCTGCTTAGAATGGTTTCCAGACCTTTTACGCCCATACATAGTAAGTTAAACAAAGAATTGTCTATGCTCCAAATCCCAATTAAAATTATCCTGATGAACTCAGAAGTGCACAACACCAATTGACACAACAGCTACAATGTCAACCAAGCCAAACAAAGCAAGAATGACGAGAGAAATAGTACAAATCAATATTCCAAATTAGCACACCAAGATGATAAAAGGACTTGGCCAAGTGATCCATCCAACGAAAGTAACAATATGATAATGGGTGACAAGTAATTTAGTACCTCAACCTTAGCAACCACTATTAATACTGCCTCTGTTCCATATTAATTGACATATTTCAAAAATTTTCATATACCAATGTTTAACTAAAAAACTACCCACATAATTAAATAACACTATTTTCTAAGGTGTTTTTTCGGATACCAAGGTGTAGGTAGTGAGAGAATGTAAGTAGGAGTAGTTATTATTAATTGAAAAAGTAAAAAGTTAACATAATTATTAACGTTAAAATAATTAAATTAGATATTAGGAAATGAAAAGTGACAATTATTTTGAAACAAAAAAAAAGTTAGTTAAAGTGTCGATTAATATGGAACGGAGGGAGTAAATTTCTAGATGTTAAAACCATTGGAAACTTCAGACTACCATAACAAGTTACATAGTTGACGGAGAACAGCAAAATAAATTGACTAAAGATAAGAATACTACATCCCCGTGTTGGATTCAAGAGCAAAATTCAGCATCTATGTGCCAGATTCAAGAAAAGATTAGCATCCTTGTGCACAATCAGAAAGAATTCATAATATTCAACATTCAGTAATAAAGTTGAGTGCCTGACAAAGGCTAGCAAAGCCCTTATTTATAGGTAAACAACCTTCCTAATGCTAAACTTAATAGAAATAGAAAACTAGCACAATAATCCTAATCAAACTAGGAAACTATAATATTCCTAATAAGAATAGGAAACTATATATAATAGAATCATAAAATATATCAAGTACTATTATTCATAAATATTCTAATTCTGTTTTACATCATTCTCCCTTGCTTGAAGGAGGGGTGGGGGGGAACCCTCCGGCCCCTTTCCTATAGAGAGTTTGCATGAAGATATGCAGCCTGGAAAATCATTACAACAGATCTTCCTGTTGTGAAAACACGACCTTGAATTTTGTAGAAGTGCAGAATGACAAAAATCCAACAAAGGAACAAGAACCACTTCATCGCACTTGAGAAAATAGCACACAGCTTTGAGTTTATCCAGGAAAAGTAGCAATTGAATGATGGAATGGAGCTTCTTGCCAACAAAATATGCTTCAAGGAGAAAAAAAATAATCAATATTCTCAATTGTTAGTCTTGATGCCTCCACATGTTTAACCGGAAGACTAAACAGAAAACCACCATATGTAGGCAAGGTCTTGTAGTCATGTTGCTTTTGGAGACACCTTATCTTCAAGATTGACATCAACATCATCACCAACTAGCGGCACAACATGCGACAATCTAGGCGGTGTAATAGATGAAGTCGTAGAATCGTATTGGGTAATGTACTCGAAAGTACCTCGTTGAAGTGTCAAATTCTCAACATTGAAGAAGATAGGACTAATAGATGAATTCGGAGGTGATTTTAAGCAAGTCAAGATTGGAGCCAAGTTGTTCACTTTTAGTATGAAGATTGAACGCATCTCATACTAGATGGATGACTCTCTTCCTCTACTTCATTGTCACTAGAACTTTCACAACTCTAAACTTGACTAACAACCCCGAGATCTTATTTTGAAAGTCATCTATCTTATGAGTAAGTCTTTTGACAATTTCTAAGAGATCATCTTTAAACCCCTTATTTAAATCCTCCATCTTTTCACATACTTTTGTAACCCAATCTGATTCTGCGACACTTGTCTCAAGTCCCTTGACTTTTTCTCCCCATATCATTGCTCTAGGGAACAGCATGCAAAGAAAATTGTTTTTTGTTTTTAAATTGGAAAGTACGTTTAAAGCCCCAAGCAACGTAATTAACAACCAATTAATTATCAATTATCCTATAATCAAACTAATTTCAAAAATTACCATAATAAAATTGACCTTTGAAGAGTTTTTGCAAGAGCACAAGAGCAGCCCACAAAGATTCCTTGTCACCGAAACAGCAGACCACAGCAGCACAGAGTACAACAGCAACAGTAGTCCAGAACTTCGGGTGGCCTGCTGTGTGGTGGTTGATGGGTGAGACAAACACACAGCAAGGCTTAGGGTTGAAGATTGGAGCAGCTCTTTTTTTAAAGATTGATGGTAGCGGAAAATAGGTTTAGGTGAGGCTCAGGATCAAGAACTTGCACTAATACCAAGTTGATAGAGAACTTACTCTAATTCCTAGTTGATAGAGAACGGCAAAATAAATAGACTAAATATAAGAATACAGCATCTCCTTGTAGGTTTCAAGACAAGAATTCAGCATCCCTATGTTGGATTCAAGACAAGATTAGCATCCTTGTGCATAATCAGTAAGAATTCGTAATATTCAATATTCAATAAACAACATTGAGTGTCTAACAAAGGCTAACGAAGCCCTTAAGGTAAACAACATTCTTAACACTAAACCTAATAGAAAAAGGAAACTAGCATAATATTCCTAATCAAACTAGGAAACTATAATATTCCTAATAAAAATAGGAAACTATATATAGAACAACAACAACAACATACCTCAACACAGTCCCGCTAACGTGAGGTCTGAGGCGACCCAAATGTAGGCAGCTTGCCCCCATGCAAAGGAGTGCATGGAGAGATTGATTTCGACAAAAAACTATATGTAGTAAAATCATATAATATACTAAATATTATTATTCCTAAATATTCTAATTCTATTGTCCATCATATGCACAACTAGTACGACAAAGGGAATAAATTAACAAGGACAAGGTTATTTACTTCTAGGTTCTGCTAATGGCTATAAATTCTAAAGCATATTTCAACACCTCAAATTGCTAAATCAACCATTTATCCCTTCCACAAACCTCTCACCCCTCAAATTCAATGTTAAAAGGAGAGACAAACAAGGAGACCACAACATAGGATACAAGTGAAAAGATGGGGAAAAAATTCAAACATCCACCAAATAGAAAGCAAAAGCAACTAAAGGAATTATTAAAGCAATGTAAATAACTTGGAGCAACAGCAATGACACACTATGAAGTACACCCGTCAATTCGGGCTGGCGGGCGGGCTGGTTACGGGTCGGCCATACATCGATTTCAGGTAAATACGGGTCGGTGTATTCCGGGTTTGGGTAAATACGAGTGATTCATTTCGGTTTTTGGGTCAACCCAACGGGTTATGACTGCGACCTTTTTCCGCTTTTCCTTTAAAAAATTGGTCTCTAAGTACTACTTTTTGTACAATATACATAATAAAATACGATTATCTTCTAGTAACGATGGTTTATTGTAAATGTTTAGCTTAAATTATAGAAATAACCAATGAATGAGTTGCGATCATAGTTTAATAGTCATGAATTCCAACGAAAAGCCGCAAATTCTAATAGAGTTGAACTTAAAAAATAATTTTTTCAGGTTAAAAGAGTGGATCAAGATTGACCCACTAATTTATGGGTTTTCGGGTTCGGGTCGAGAAAATCGTGTTCATCCCCCAGAAATTTCGGGCGGTTCAGGTCTGGTCAAAGATTGACAAGTCTGCTATGAAGTATAGCTAGTTCAGCTATGAGTGAAGCAAGCAAAACAAAGATACATGCAAACTTGTCAGCAACATAACTAGTATGTAACCCAGGTACTATTACCAATTTGAATCCCACAGGTAGAAATGATCAGCATTGAATATTCAAATTCACTAGCCATATTCATGAACAAAATACCTGACCGCGACCCAGACTTTTTGCAGTTGGCTCTACAAGTTCATCTCCAGTTGAAAGCACGCCAATTGTTGGAGTACGGTACACCTGCAATATTTTCCAAATCATCCTTCTGCAGATTGAAAAGCTAGTAATAAACAATTGCATGCATGGCATGTACCTTCACTGAAGTTACTCCCACGGTGGCCAGCAGACCTATTTCTGAGGCACCAATACGTTCACCAGATTTCAGCACAACAGCATCTTTTTCTATGTCAAAACCCTAGCAAAAAGACTGTTAATAACAACAGAACAGAAACAAAGTACTTTATTGGCTGATAGTGATTATGAGATATCTATCTAGGCAACCAAACAACAGAATGTCTCGCCATCTCAACAGTTGAAACTTGAAAGTAAACGCCAACAGAAACAGAAAAAGAATACAATGAAGTCCAGCAGGAAAACAATACTCTGTCTGTTCCACAATGGTTGTCCATTTAGCTAAAATTTCAAAAACCAAGAAAATGAGTTAGTTAAGTATTGTGTTGTGTGGAAAGTTGTGAAACAATAGTATTAAATTACTAGTATATCTTTTTCTCTCTTACTTTTTCTATTTTTTTTTTTTTGTCAAAAAGATTAATATAAAAGGTAGTTAGTTTAAAAAAGTTGCACTGGAATTATAAAACGACATGTATTATGGGACAAAAAAAAGTTAGTTTAAGTGACAACTATTATGGGACAGAGGGAGTAACAATAAAAGTTATTTCGACAGTTGAAAGTGAACACATTAAGAGCAAAGGATACCATGTTAGAATACCACACTAAAACCTAAACAGAAGCTCCAAAAAGTTACACAGAAGAATGCAAAATAGAAGGGTGCTCTACAAGGAAAAACATACCACTGGACGAACATCGACACCTGGCTTAGTTTGCACTAGAATTTTCACTCGTTTGGGCTCGTTTGGATTGCACTCGATTTGCTCTGTGTCTTCAACCTGAACAACTGCATCAGCCCCATCCGGTATAGGCCCTGCACGTAAAATTGAAATTAGATAGAGAACATTACCACATTAAAAAGGAACCATTTGGCAAATCAATATTGAAAGATATACAAGCAAGTCTAAGAAATATCAAATTCCAGATCTCTGATCTCTCATGGAACAGGAAGCAACTAGACTTTAGAAATGAGTACTACAAAACAGTGCCTTACATGTGCAATTTGAGAGTTTTTAAGATCAGTGATTTTTTAGAGACAGGTGCCAGACAAAAAGAACCACAACTGGTTACAAATGATATGGATAATGAATAATAATTCATTCCTGGAGGACCACAAACAAGGTGGCACAGCCACAGTAACAGTCAGGGGAAGGCAGTATTTGGAGAAATTAAAGAGCTTGACCTAAGGATCATTTCCACCATGCACTTTCTAGCTGTTCTCATGTGTGCACAAATCCACAGAAATCAAATGCTCTCGTAATAACATTGGAACTTACTTTATGATGAATATTCAAAGGAAGTCAATACAGTAGTACAGCTTACAATCCTCTGAGACAAGCTAATCAATCCTACAAGAAATAACTGTGTTTTCATTCTCTAAGTCTTGCTTTCTATATTAAATTTCTTTTCAACAGTTTTCTTCACAGAATGTCGTCTCAAAAACCTATCTAAAAATAAATTTTTAAAAAAAAAGATACAGGCTTTGCATTGTTTCATGTGACTTTGCTAACCTCCAGTTGTCACATAGGCGACCGTCCCAGGAGTCACAGTGACACCCAAAGCATCATTTCCAGCTCTCGACTCAGTAATAACAGGATACTCCCCAGGCCCATCTGCTGCAATTACTGCATAACCGTCCTGTAAATAACATATAAACAAAAGCTTTTAACTATCACTTTCTAATGTTCTGCTAAATACATACACGTTGGGACTGGAAAAATAGAATCAATCCACGAATCACATATTCATATCTCACATCAGGGGCTCCAAAATTCAACAGCATATGGTTAATGGAGCCACCGACATAAGTGCAACGGACACTTCTACACTGAAATATGTTGGGTTTTTGGGTGTTTAGAAGGAGTTATGTTTTATAGAGATGAAGGAAGAATTGTATGAAAGGAAGAGTTTTTATGATTGATGGAGGAAGGAGTGTTTTACAATGCTTGGTTGCTTTTTTGTTGTTGTTGTTGTTGATTACAAATGATGTCCATCACCTATATTTATACTTGTTCTAAGGAGGTGAAGATAACAAATATCTTCTCTTAACCTCCTTAGTATTTTGTCATTTTCTTCCATAATATCTCTTAATTATTATCTAGATTTTTTCTTTTACAATATCTTGATATTTCTAGAATACCTTACAATAATATCCTTAAATTATCTTTAGATTTTTCAGGAGAAACTTCTACTAAGATTTTTCTAGATTAACCTATATAATTTTAACACTCCCCCTTAATCTAGGAAAATCTTGAACTCCGATTTGCTCCCGGAAGTAATTGAATTTCTCACTTGGAAGTGCTTTTGTGAATATGTCCGCCAGTTGTTCTTCCATTCTACAAAACTCTAGCTTGATTTCACCTTTGTCCACGAGTTCGCGAATGAAGTGATGTCTAATTTCAATGTGTGCTCATCGTATCGGAAAACTGGATTCTTTGTCATTGCTATTGTTGACATGTTGTCGCAGAAAAGTGTTGTTGGTTCTTCATCGCCTTGCTGTAGATCTTGTAGTATTCTTCTCAGCCATACTGTTTCACATGCTGCACTTGAAGCTGCAATGTACTTTGCTTCTGCAGTTGACAATGCTATGGTTGGCTGCTTCTTGGATGCCCAGGAGATAGCCTTGGTGCCAAGTTGGAACAAGTATCCACTTGTGCTTTTTCTATCGTCGATGCATCCAGTCCAATCACTATCTATATACCCAATGAGTTTGGAGTCTTCCTCTGTTTTGTATAGAAGACCATAACTCTTCGTGCCTTTGATATATCTCAAAATTCTTTTAGTTGCTATGAAATGAGCCTTACTTGGCTCGCTCATGAATCGGGAGACGATGCTCACCGCATGAACAATGTCTGGTCGAGTGTTTGTTAGATATATTAATGAGCCAACCAGACTTCTATAGAGTGATCCATCCACCTTTTCCTTACCATCATTTTTGGAGAGTTTTTCATTTGTGACCATAGGCGTTGATATTGGCTTACAATCTAGCATATTGAACCTATTAAGCAAATCTTCAATATATTTCTCTTGAGAAATAAAGATCTCACCCAGGCTTTGCTTCACTTGCATCCCGAGAAAGTACTTCATGAGGCCCAAATCCGTCATCTTGATGTCAGCCATCATATCCTTCTTGAAATCTTGAATCATCCTTTGATTTGTGTCTGTGTATATAAGATCATCAACATAAAGGCACAAAATTAGAAGATCTTTACCTTGGGTCTTGATATATAGGGATGGCTCGCTTGGACTCTTCTTGAATCCGCTATGAAGAAGATACCCGTCGATTTTACTATTCCAAGCTCGTGGTGCTTGTTTGAGACTGTAGAGTGCTTTCTTGAGCCGATATACTTTGTTTTCTTCTCCTTCAATCACGTACCCTTGGGGTTGCTCCACATATACCTCTTCTTCAAGCTCGCCATTTAGGAATGCTGACTTGACATCTAGCTGATATACTTGAAGTTTTAGTTGTGCTGCAATGGCAAGTACAGTTCTTATAGTCTCCATGCGCATCATCGAGCAAATGTTTCATTGAAGTCGATTCCTGGCTGCTGTGAGTACCCTTTGGCAACCAATCGAGCCTTGTACTTATGTATTGAGCCATCCTCGTTATATTTGATCTTGTAGACCCACTTGAGCCCAATGACATCTTTATCATTAGGCTTCTCCACAAGCTGCCATGTGTCATTTTTCTCGATCATTTTGATTTCCTGGTCCATAGCCTCGATCCATTTCTCATCTTGTGATGCTTCTTGAAATGTTGCTGGCTCACTGGCGAAGAATGCCGTAATTACTTGCCCACACTCATAATCTTGTAGATGAGCAGGTGGACGTCTTTCTCGTTGAGACCTCCGAGTTGGCTGTGGAGAATCACTTGACTCCATAGTAGGAGGTGATGCGCTAGCTTCATGAGGAGATGGAGTTGAAGATGGACTGTCGTCACTGGGTCTTCCTTCTCTGATTTCTTGAATGTGATGGTCTTCATGTGGTGACTCTTGATTGGTGTCTTCCGGCCATCTCCATTGGGATGCTTCATCAAATATGACATCTCTTGAAATAATCACCTTCTTTGTTTCTGGATTATAGAGGCGGTATTCCTTCGACTCTTCGCTATAGCCAATAAAGATGCACTTCTCACCTTTGCCATCCAGCTTTTCCCAATTCTCTTTTGGGATGTGTGAGTATGCTATGCAACCGAATACTTTGAGATGATCGACCTTTGGCTTCCTCCTGAACCATGCTTCATATGGTGTTCTGTTTGGAACTACCTTTGTGGGAGACCGGTTGAGAATGTAGATAGCTGTGTTTACTGCTTCCGCCCAAAAATTCTTCGGAACATTTTTGCTTTGCAACATGCTCCGGGCCATCTCAACTATTGTTCTATTCTTCCTTTCTGCAACTCCATTTTGTTGTGGAGTGCGTCTTACTGTGAGCTCCCTCTTTATGCCATGCTTTCGACAGTAATCATCGAACTCATTTTGATGGAATTCTCTCCCACGGTCTGTCCTCAATGTTTTGATATTGTGCCCACTTTGCTTTTCTGTGAGGGCCTTGAATTGTTGGAAGTATGAGAATGCTTCTGACTTTTGTTCAAGGAAGTACACCCACATCATGCGAGTGTAGTCATCCACGAACAATAAGAAATATCTTTTGCCACCCAGGCTAGGATTACGTGTTGGACCCCAAATATCGGCATGGACCAGCTGTAGGGGGGCTTTAGCTTTCCATGTGGTTTTAGTGAATGGTAATCTATGCATTTTTCCCATTATGCAACCCTCACATATATTCCTTTTGTTTTCTATTGTGGGCAAACCAATAACCATGCTCTTGCGCTTCAAGACTTTAAGACTGTCAAGGTTTAGATGACCATGCCTTTGATGCCATAAGGTTGTGGCATCCGTGATGGAGCTGAGGGCCACCTTCTCTTCCGTTGGCATTGATAAGGGGAAAATCCTGTTGGGCTCCATTGCGATAGATGCTATCACTTGGTGCATCTTCTTGTCAATTATGATGCATCTACCATCATCAAAGTTCACCTGATAGCCTTTCTGAAGGAGTTGGCCCACACTTAGGAGATTATGAGCTAGCCAGTGCACGATAGGACGTCTTGAATATACTTGGTCGAGCCGTTTTGCCTTTATCGCAATTGTCCTCACGGCGGCTTCACGCGTTCTCCGTCACCAAGCGTGATATTGGATTTTATGTCTTCATTCGGCTCCACGAAGGAATCTCGATTTCCGTCATATGGTTTGAACAACCGCTATCCACGTACCATGAGTCTTGTGCTTCGCGCGACGCTCATACATGAATAGAATACGCTTTCACTGGGTCGCCTTTCTCCACGAAGTTGGCCTCATCCCGTTGTTTGCCTACAATCTCGTACATGATGTATGTGCCATGTACATTTCTTGCATTTGAACCGACAATCATTTGTATCATGATTCGTCATTTTGCATATCTTGCAGTATGGGCTTGATCTTTGATCTCCATGACTTCCTTGATTCTTGTAATTTCCTCTCCGCCACTGCTATTGGTGTCTTCCTTTGTTGGAAATTTCTACCATGGCTATTCTCCTTTTTATTCTCATGGTTGGAGAATTTTAATTTGGCTTGGAAAGCCTGTTCTAGTGGCTGATGTGTGAATCTACGCATTCTCTCCTCATGTGTTTGGAGAGACCCTACTAACTCGGTGAGGGTAAGCGTAGATAGATCTTTAGATTCTTCTATTGCAGCCACTATATGATCAAACTTTGATGGAAGGCTTCTTAATACCTTTTGTATCACCTTCTTATCTTCAATCATGTCTCCATATATTCTAATTTTATTTACTATGCTAGTGACACGATCGAAGAATGCTTGAATTGTTTCATCCTCCTTCATTAATAGTGTATCGAAATCCTTCCACAAAGTTTGAAGTTTAATGGATATTACCTTGTCGGTGCCATGGTATGCCTCCTTCAAGATCGTCCAAGCCTCCTTGGCCGTTGTCGCAGCCATAATCCGAGGGAAGATTGTTGGAGTGATTGCTTGATAGATGTGATGAAGGGCCGTAATATCCCTCTTATAATTCTCTTGATATTGTGCCTCCTTAATTTCATCCCATGATGATTTTTCTTCTTCATCTGGCTTCTCTTCTCCATCCTTCTTCTTTTCTTTTGCGTCCTTCTCCTCCTTCTTAGATGGTTTATCATATACCTTTTCTACCACATCCCATAAACCTTGCGCCATGAAGAATGTTTTCATTTGAATACTCCACATTTGATAATTCTCCCCATCAAATATGGGTGGCCTCAAATTTGGAAGGTAGTTAAAGGTTGTGGTTGGGGTTTGAAGGTTGATGATTAATTTTTGGAAGATGTAGATTTGATAGGAGGACTTGGGTTAACCTAGCTCTGATACCATTGTTGGGTTTTTGGGTGTTGAGTTATGTTTTATAGAGATGAAGGAAGAATTGTATGAAAGGAAGAGTTTTTATTATTGATGGAGGAAGGAGTGTTTTACAATGCTTGGTTTTTTTTTTTTTTTGTTGTTGTTGTTGATTACAAATGATGTCCATCACCTATATTTATACTTGTTCTAAGGAGGTGAAGATAACAAATATTTCTCTTAACCTCCTTAGTATTTTGTCATTTTCTTCCATAATATCTCTTAATTATTATCTAGATTTTTTCTTTTACAATATCTTGATATTTCTATAATACCTTACAATAATATCCTTAAATTATCTTTAGATTTTTTAGGAGAAACTTCTACTAAGATTTTTCTAGATTAACCTATATAATTTTAACAAAATATAATCCTTTTGTGACTATTATATATGAAGAATCTTCATAACAGCACATTATTACTGTAACCCAATTACAGTGACCTACAGTCAATTGCATTGAAATACACTTCAATTGACCATCTAACTGCACTTCTACCGGTGGTCTAAAGAACAAGAGCAATCAAATGTAAATGTAACTAGGCAACTTAAAAATGGGAGAATTCTGGTGAAAGAGAAACAGATGGGAAAACGAAAAGAAGGACCTTGACGGAAGCAGGATAAGGAGGAAGAGGATCAGGAGCGGTAATGTCTTCAGCTAAGATTTTGCCATGAGCCTTGTGAATGGGTACAGTGACTGCTTCGAGACACTGAGCAGCTTCAAGGACGATTTGAAGAGCTTGTTCAACTGTTATCATGGCCGCCACCCTTTCTTCTCCTTCTTCACTCTTGCGTCTCCGTCTCGACTTGCTTTTAGTAGAGACCACTCACTCCGCTTAAGTGTCCTTAGCGATTGGCAAAGGGCGGTGATTTCGGGGCCGTTTTGGTGGCCAGCTTTTTGAATGATTTTTTTGGAGAAAATGGTTTTTGGAGGGTTTTTGGCTATTTAACTAGTCAATATGTCAATTTGGGGTGTTTGATAGGTTGGCGGATTCAATAGGCTTTTTGCCCCCAAAAAGCCAATTTGTAAAAATTTACTATAAATAGCTTTTTGTAAATAGTTGTTGGCTTTTTATGTTTTAAATTACCATATTGACCAACTAATTCACAAAAATAACAAAAATTGTCATCAAAATAATTTAGGTTTAGTTCTTTTAATTGTTCTCTTATCTCTCACTTCATTTGCGTTTCTTATCCTTTTGGACAATGGGATTTATGTATAATGATACTTGTATTCACAATTTCCTAGTTTATTTGCTTTTCCTATTAATTTGGATAAGAGTTAAATGAATTTAAATTGTATAAATACTTCGGGACAAAAAAATATATTAAATTGTAAAATATCTCATTAAATTGTACCTAAAAATGAATATAAATCATAAGGTTATGCCTAAAAATACATTAAATTGTAAAAATATCTACATTAAATTGTAAAAAAAATCTACATTAAATTGTAAAAATACTTATGGATAAGAAAAACTAAAAATGAATATAAATCATAAGGTTATACCTAAAAATGAATTACAATATGGACAAAAAACCTAAAAATGAATTTAAAAATCATAATGTTAAAAAAACACTAAAAATAAAGCTAAAGGTACAATTGGAAATCAGGAGAAAAAGTTATCCTACAAACATCTAACTCTACCAAACACTCTTTTATACAAACAACTAATACAAACAAATAACAAAACAAATAAAAGTCAAACAATTTAACAAAGCACCACTAAAAGCACTATGACCAATAGGGCACCAAACGCCCCCTTATACTTGAGTGTAAATGGTAAAAGTAAATTATTGAGGCCCTCTTCTTTTAGTTGGTAGGTTAAATTTTACCTTATGATACCTTATCTTACCTCAAATCCTTAAAAGAACAATCACACCTAATTTAAAAATGGGTTATTGGCTCAAAATAATCCGAAGTCGGAGGTCATTGGTTCAAAATAATCCAAACTCACTTTTTGACTGAAAATAATCCAAACTCTTAACCTATTTACTCGGACTAAACCGAAATCGATTTCCGGCGTCGTAATACTGACCGTTCAACTTATGTAGACCCCAGTCAGCATAAATTCAAAACCAAAATCAATTAAAGAAACACATGCTCAGGCTGTCCGGTCAGTATTCTGACGTCGGAAATCGATTTCGGTTTAGTCCGAGTAAATAGGTTCAAAGTTTGGATTATTTTCAGCCAAAAAATGAGTTTGGATTATTTTGAGCCAATGGCCTCCGACTTCGGATTATTTTGAGCCAAAAATCCCTTTAAAAATAGAAAGTGTAAATTCCATACGAGATAACTTTAATATCTTAATATATTATTTTGGATTTTTGGAAGTTAATATACTAAACTTTTTGAGTATTGGACAATAATGCACTGAATTTTAACATTGGACAATAATGCACTGAACTTTGAGGGGTGTTCGGCAATAATGCACCTGAAACAATTTCAACGGTAGCTGATTTGGTGGTGATCTTATGTGGCCGACCGAGAAGATGAATAGACTAAATAATATCTAAATGAGTTTTTGGCTAGGAAAAATTCGTACTGAGGGCCTTGTGACTGAGAATAATCCAAAGTGACTTTTTGACTGGTGGTAGTCTATACTTATTCATTATTTTCTTGTAGCATCCTAGATTGAAATTCCGGCACCGGAATGCTGATCTGGCAACCGGAGCACGTGCCCTTTTAATTAAAAGCATGCCACATCAAATTTTTTTAAAAAAAATTATTTTATCGTTTAACTTACATTATTCACCTTGCACTTACATTATGGGGGAAAACATTAGCAATGAATTAAAATCATGTCACATCAATTTTTTAATTCCATTTTATCCTTTAACGAAAAAATAGAATTAAAAAAAATTGACGTGGCATGCTTTTAATCAAAAGGGCACGTGCTCCGGCTGCCACATCAGCATTCCGGTGGCGGAATTTCAATCTTGGATGCTACGAGAAAATAATGAACAAGTATAAACTGCCACCAGCCAAAAAGTCACTTTGGATTATTCTCGATCACAAGACCCTCAGTACAGATTTTTCCCAACTAAAAGCCCTATCTAAATTTATGACATGTTAGCCAACTTACACAAGCAAACGTGATTTTATACAATTACGACAACAATCTCTCTACGAAATACGTTTAAACAAATGTGATTTTATGTTTTGTTTTACTCTTTTCAAAGTTGATTCTCTTTCTAATGTGTGGATTAGCTGACATGTCATAAATTTAAATATTTTTGGATCAATTCATCTCCTCTGCGTGATACTTAGGATTGTCACCAAGTCAGTCACTGCCAAAATCGTTAAGAGTGCATTATTGTTCAACACCCCCCAAAGTTCAGTGTACTATTGTCCAAGGTCAAAGTTCAGTGCATTATTGTCCAATACCCCAAAAGTTCAGTATATTAACATCAAAAAACTGCACTACCTTAGCTAAGATCTTTTCTTATCTATTAGCTCACCTTACTTTACCTTACTTCAACTTATCCTAAACCCATATAGAATACAGGCCGAATAGCAAAGGTTCACACACAAGCTGAAGAGGGAAATTTATGTTGAGACATGCATGTATGTATATACATAAAGCTATATAACCAAAGAGATGGTAGCCAAGTAACAACCGCTCCCATCTTCCACCATTCACATCAAAGGTTTAAACCTTGGTAGAAGCAAAATTTCTCATTTGGTTGAAATTGTGGGATTGATGGTGTTGGAAATATGGGGTAACGTTTCATAAGATGAGGGATCGCTTGGGTAACTAGGAGTCCAAGGTGAGCATGTCTCCCCTTAAGACTTATTCACTAGATCGGGAATAAACTTAAGGGTGAAACCTAACCTCTTGTAAGCAAGGTACAAGATTTCTCATGGACTCCCAAAGAATGTTGTTGCAGTCAACACCTCAAAGAATGTGTTGAAGCTCTCTAAAAACTTGAAGAAGATGAGAAGAGGTGTGTTAATGAATGAGGAATTCATCCACTATTTATATGGTTCTTGGAGTCAATCACAGCATTCAAACTTGCCATAAACAAGATGCTTGATTTTTGGGATGTGTCTTTGAATCATAAAGATGATATATTGACTGATATCTCAGTCAATAATCAGCCCTAACAATGATCAAATCACATGACACCGGAGCATAAATCAAGGGATTTCGAATAGAAACTTGACTAAACCTCAACACGGATCGTGTTAATCAGACACGATCCCTGTTACCCCTGTACAAGTTTTTAATACTTTCTGGAAGCCAGCACGGTCCGTGTCACACTAGACACGATCCGTGTTGGCCTTGTTTCCTTCGTTTAGTTGGTTTTTTTACCTTCTCAGTCAATCCCAAGCTTAAACCTTACACCCTTATGCTTCTTAACTCTTGAAATACTCCAACAGATGGATCATAATTGTCATAGATACTTTGATACTTGAGTACCTCCCCTCCCTGGCTTCAGTGCATTATTGTCCAATACCCCAAAAGTTCAGTATGTTAACATCCAAAAACTGCACTACCTTAGCTAAGATCTTTTCTTATCTATTATCTCACCTTACTTTACCTTACTTCAACTTATCCTAAACCCATATAGAATACAGGCCGAATAGCAGAGGTTCACACACAAGCTGAAGAGGGAAATTTATGTTGAGACATGCATGTATGTATATACATAAAGCTATATAACCAAAGAGATGGTATCCAAGTAACAACCGTTGCCATCTTCCACCATTCACATCAAAGGTTCAAACCTTGGTAGAAGCAAAATTTCTTATTTGGTTGAAATTGTGGGATTGATGGTGTTGGAAATATGGGGTAACGTTTCATAAGATGAGGGATCGCTTGGGTAACTAGGAGTCCAAGGTGAGCATGTCTCCCCTTAAGACTTATTCACTAGATCGGGAATAAACTTAAGGGTGAAACCTAACCTCTTGTAAGCAAAGTACAAGATTTCTCATGGACTCCCAAAGAATGTTGTTGCAGTCAACACCTCAAAGAATGTGTTGAAGCTCTCTAAAAACTTGAAGAAGATGAGAAGAGGTGTGTTGATGAATGAGGAATTCATCCACTATTTATATGGTTCTTGGAGTCAATCACAGCATTCAAACTTGCCATAAACAAGATGCTTGATTTTTGGGATGTGTCTTTGAATCATAAAGATGATATATTGACTGATATCTCAGTTAATAATCAGCCTAACAATGATCAAATCACATGACACCGGAGCATAAATCAAGGGATTTCGAATAGAAACTTGACTAAACCTCAACATGGTTCGTGTTGACCTCAACACGGACCGTGTCGATCAGACACGATCCCTGTTACCCCTGTACAAGTTTTTAATACTTTCTAGAAGCCAGCACGGTCCGTGTGACACTAGACACGATCCCTGTTGGCCCTGTTTCCTTCGTTTAGTTGGTTTTTTTTACCTTCTCAGTCAATCCCAAGCTTAAACCTTACACCCTTATGCTTCTTAACTCTTGAAATACTCCAACAGATGGATCATAATTGTCATAGATACTTTGATGCTTGAGTACCTCCCCTCCCTGGCTTGTAATACTTACTAGTGTCTTAAAAAGTATGTGCCTAGAATAATCTACACCTCGATCAAAGTCAAGTGCTGATAAGAATTTCAAAGTTCAACCAAACTTTCAAATTTGATCAACTTACTTTGAAGTGTATTTAAATATAGCAATAGAATGACCAGGAAGTTATAGAAGTTTACTTATTATATTATTTGGTCTACATTATATATATTTTAGCATCCCTACATTTGCAATTTTGAGCTTATTTTCAATAAGAGTTTTAGGTAATGTTATTATGTTTTGTTTATTTTTCTATTTTGTTTTAAAATCTCAAAAATAGTTTTAGTATATAGAAATTTCTAAACGAAAAAGAAAAATTAGGACTTTTAGTTTATGACTTATTTTTTAGTTTGTGCTTTTCTCTTGAACTATTTTTATTTGGCCCGTAATGAACGGAAAAGAAAAAGAAAAGTAAAAATTAGAAAATTAAATTTAGAAAAAAGCAGAAATTCCCTCTGGCAAAGCTTTGAGGAAGGGAAGCAGAGGTTTTGTTGTTAGTGGAGTAGTGATTGAGAATAAAGAGACTAGAGGAGAAGAAGGTAATTTAATGAGTGAACACATTAACTTGCAGACAACAAGCACGCATAGAGGGTCACAGGCAACCAGCAAAACAAAGTCTTTACAATTACAACACAGGTGTTCACCTCTTTTATGATAGATATAGATGAATTCATCAACCATTACATAAACAGCCAAATCCAATGCACCCACAAAAGCGCCAATTGACCCAAACTATATTGTTGTGAGTCATTAGGGAATTGCCTCTTTTGTTCCTGGTAGTTATCTAAATGATTGTGAAGAGTCTCACCCCCTGTCAATTCACTTCGAATCTAATATTCATGTTGATTTTGAGCCCTCTCTCGTAAAGGGTTCTAAAGCTCGTACTCGAAGAAAGAAGGTGAAAATCTGGTCAGCCATGGTGCGTGTAAGGCCGCCTCTGCTAAGTCTACGGAACATATAGAGCTTGACGTGATAGGATAATAATACTAGGATTGCTTAAGTAATATCGATGATAATAATCTTGAGGCAATACAAATAATCCACCAGCTACTTGAAGAAAGCCAAAGATGAACATTTTGAATCGATATACTTTAGGATAAAGATAAATTACCGCCAAAACTTAAACAACCCACCAAGATTTGATAAAGGTTGAACCACAACAAATCGATAAAGGGAAGGCTTCCACCAAATTGATAATTTGGATAAAGAGCATAAGGCTTAGAGAGAGTTTGCGTTTTGATCTCAAAATACCATTCATTAATCAACCAAGTTAATTCCCTCTCTTTTCCAATTACCCATTTATAATAAAGAAAAGGAATTAAAACCCCCAAGAGATATTAACTAAAAAGGGCAAGTTAACTCGAAGATAAATACAACTTAAAGCCAAAATTAGTCCTAATATGGGAGTGAACTATAATTGGCTTAAAATATAACTAGGATTACATAAGAAAAGACGAACATACCCCTAAATACACAAGGGAAAATCGGCTAAAATAGGCGGGTCACGAGCGTGACCTGGGAAGGTCACAACCGTGACGTGGTGTCTTGGGCAACGGGGAAACTTCAATCGATCGCCGTGGGCGTGACGGGTGACAACGATCCGCAATCTCCTTGTCATGGGAATGTCCTGGAAGCATCACGGTCGTGACCTTGGTCTTGGATCCCAATCACGAGCGCGGAGAAAATGTTCACGGTCACGACATTTGATGGGCAAAAAGGATGCACAGGCGTAACCAGGGGTGTCACGTCCATTCCAAATAGAAGAGAGTGAGAACCTTAAAAATACAACACAAAGCGAGTGGTTTGCTGTGGAGGTGCAATCTACACAAGGTGATAGCTCGACTAAAATTCAAAGGAGGATTGCAAAAAACGAAGTTGAGATAAGTAGGATATAAAAGTGAGATTCCTTGAAGATTTCCAAGATGCAACAGGAATGTTCGAGGAAGGTGCGGGATATTCAAGAGGAGGAAGAGGTGAAAGAAGGAAAAGAAGAAAAATAGTAAGAACTGAAGCAACGGTGGAAGCAAAATTGAAATTCGGTAGGATGAGAAAAGGGGTATGGAACTTTAAATAAATTCAGAAGTATCATAAAAAGGATAGGCTTAGAGTGATGGGGCTGGGAGAGAAAAAACATGTGAGCGTTGATTGATGATTATTGACGTGGGAAGAGCTGCTGAGGATAGTAGTCGTAGAGTGCGATGTTTGGTTATTGGCAGAAATAAAGCAAATGATTCTTTTTGAGCGCTGGCTTCTTGATTTTTTTGGGAGTTTATGAAATGTGGGGAACAACAAGATTTTAATATCAAATAGAAGAGGTTTAATTATATTGTATGGGGTGAGCCAGTTGGGACGATGGGTTTTGAATATCATGGGATCCATTTGGGACCATTTTCATCAATTGCTCAATAGCTTGTATTCTTGGGATTCTTTGCAGTATGGGTTTCATAGAAAAAGACAACCTATGCTCTCCAAAAAATATCACAAAGACTGTCATAATATTTTAGTAGGTTACTATTTTGCAAGAATTGGGTGTTGAGTTGTGCTTTACTTTTATGGAGTTGAGTGCAAGGAATGCGAAATAGACCTACAAAGTCATGGGTTGAAATACAATTTTCATGGTGCTGGATATAAGAGTGAGATACAATTTACTTTTGCAGTTGATCATTGGGCTTTGGGTGTGCAAGGAGTATTATTAGCATAGTAGGTGGGTAGAGGCTATAATTTGCTTTTGTACATTGGTTGAAGACATCTCAGAATGGACAAAGAAAATATGAAGGGGAAATTTGGCTATTGGGGAAGGCTTGTTAGGCGTGACCTTTAGGAGTAGTATATGTTTTTCCATTTTTGTGTATTGCTTCAATTTTGCTGCTTCACGTGGTGTACTAGGGATTGTTTTGCTTTTCCTTTCCTCCTTATCAACAACTATATGAGTTGGCTCTGTGTTATTTTGTTTGGTGCTTAGGGCACTTGAATTCTCAATGAATAAACGGGTCTAAATAAGCACAACTTACCAAAATTGTAAATGGGAGATTTTTAGTATTAAAGATATGTTTACATAAGAGAGAGACTTCTCATTTAATCCTGTGAATTTTACGAAACAACATAGTGTGAGCTCAGAATAATATTTGGGGTGAGAAGCCCTGTTCGGTCTCATTTCGAGCCGAATTGATACCGTCAATAAAGGGTTTTTGTTTGTTTTAATCCCCTATTTATGAATAAGTTATGATGATTTTGTGTTTTGTAGGTTAAATCAAAGGAAAGCGAAAAAGGGAATCAAAAGTGCTGAAAAATTCAACGTCGTCAACAAAAACAGGCCCAACACGGACCGTGTCATCCTAACACGGACCGTGTTGGCTAGCTGAACGACAAGGAGCAAAAACGGAAGAAACAACGCACACCACGGGCAGCCCGTGGCAGCCACTACGGACCGTGGTAGGCCAACACGGACCGTGTTGGACCTGCCACGGACCGTGCTGGCTGGGCTTCCGTGTCTTTTTTTTTTTTTTTTTTTGCGGCGGCCGATTAGGGTTTTTTGGAGAGATTTATTTTATCTTCCCTTCCTAAACTTTTCTATTATACATTATATTATTAGCCTTTAGTTTCATCAATTAGAGTAGGTAGTTAGTTTTTAGTTTTTCTTTAGTTTAGGTTAGTTTTAGATTAGGTTTTAGTTTTAGTTTTAAGCTTTCTTTTGTTTTTTTCTCAATTCCTCGATTGTAATTTACTTTTCTTTCAGGATTCAATTCAATTCAAGTTTTCAATTCTTGTTCGCTCTAGTTTTATTCATTGTCTCAAGGTTTAATTTCATTAGTGTTAGTTCCACAAAAATTCCACTTTTTAGTGAAGCAGAGGATTAAGGTTCCTTGAATTCTCCCTTCAGGTGAGGGTTCGAGCAGTCTTAGTAATCCAAATCACACCTTCCTTGTTTATTCGGGAGAAAGATTCGCGATTCAAAGATTCAAGATTCAAGATTAGAGTAAAGATCAAACCTTTAGGTTAATGTTTTCTGCTTTAGATTCAGTAATTAATTTAGTTTTTACTTCCATGGTTTTTAATTGCTTCCTTGATTATGCTTTTGATTTCTTGTTTAATTTCTTGTTCTTGTTCTAATAGTTAGGTTTTGTTTTCAATTTCTTGTTTCCTAGTTTAGTTTCTTTAGTTTAGTTTTGATTTCTTGTTCTTGTTTTCAATTCATAATTAGTTTAGTTTAAATTATTTACTGCTTCCTGCAATTTGAAACCCAAACCAAACCAATTCCCTGAAAACCTAACACACCATCCCTGTGGATACGACTACCCCTACTTTTTAACCCAAAAATACCACAACCGAACAAGCCCCTCTATTTTGGTTGCATGCAGCTTATCCGACCCACCCACCAACGGTTTCCCATTTGCCAGAAAAATAAACCCTAGCTTTGTTTCCCCAACTATACCTTCAATATACACAATTGAATTCACACAAATTCACCCAACTCTGTCTCATTCCTTAAATCTGCAACATTGTCGGAGGCTTCGACGCCGGCGATCTCTCCGACGAGCTCACGGTTCGTCACCCAAACGGTCAACAATTCTCACAAGTTCGTGATCCAAGGGTACTCTTTGACCAATGGTATTGGAGTTGGACAGCTCATTGCCAGCAATAATTTCACCATCAGAGGATATCAATGGGCAATCTATTTCGACCCCAATGGCAGGAATCCAGAGGATAATTCCGCCTATGTCTCCATCTTCATTGCCTTGCCCAGCGAGGGTATTGACGTTAGGACCTTGTTTGAACTTACCCTTGTTGCTCAGAGTGGCTAGGGAAAGCATAAAGTTCATAGCCATTTTTATCGCTTCCTTTAGAGTTGTTCGGTTGCGGTATTTTTGTGGGTTTTTGTGAGGTAAGGGTTGCCGAATCCACAGGGATGGGTGTTAGGCTTGACAAGGGAATCAGTTTGTGTAAGGGTTTTTTCTCAGATGTAGAAAGCGGTAAATTATGTAAAGAAAGCGATTGAACTAATCTAAACATGGATTCATAATAAGAATCAACACTAAGAAAGCAATTAAGAACAAGAAATAATAAAGCAATAAAACTACAACTAATAATGAAATTGGGAACAAGAAATTATACCTAGCATGCTCAAATCTTCTAATCTTCAATCTTCACTTGGATTTTTCCCCGAACAAACAAGAAAATGGTGAATTGGATTACTAAGAATCCCCAAATCCTCACTTGAGAGTAGAATTTGTGACCCTTAGCCCTCCTCCTCACTAAAAGTTGGATTTGTGGTGGCTAGCACTAGAAAGCTTGAATCAAAGCATCAATGGAAACCAGAGAGAGAGAGAGAGAGAGAGAGAGAGAGCAAAAGCTTTGTAAAATGCTTCAATGAAATTGCTTGGAAAGAAAGTTGAATATAAATTGCAAGGGAGATGAAAGAAAACTTGAAGAACAATTAATGACTTGAAGAAAAATTAAAGCAAGATAAAAGAAAGCAATTAAACCTAATTCTACTCTAATCCTACTCCTAACTACTTCCTAAGGTTGAAAACTAGATAAAAAAACTTATTGCTAGTGTTGAATGTATGTGGGTATTTATAGAAGGAAAGAAAACAAGCCAAAACCCCTAGAATTAACTCAGTCGAACGTGCGCAGTTTCCTTAGCTTACGACAGGTCGCGGGCGCGACCTTATTCTGCCGGCTTCCATCCGTCGCTTGTTCAACATCCGTCACGGGTGTGAGCCAACAAGTCGCAGGCGCGACGTGTCACTGTTGCGGGTGCGACAAAATCTGTAGGGGGCGTGACACCGCTCTGTCGGTCCGTGCTTTGGCTTCCTTATGCTTCGTTGCGGGTGCGACGTTTCTTGTAGTGGGGGCGAACGACATCTGGTTCGCTGGTTGAGCCGATGCATTTGCACCACAAAACTCTGTCACGGGCGCGACCCATTGTGACTCGGGTGCGACGCCCGACTGATTCTTTGGCCTTTGCTGATGGAGAAGGAGTTCCCCGGTTGTTCTCGACTCGGGTTAGCTTTGGTCGGCTCGGGAAATCATTCGGGATTCCCTAAAAAGCCTCAATTAAGCCCAATTTCCTTCTAACTCTTTATTTTCCTACAAAACACAAAATCATCATATCTAATATATAATTTTGGGGCTAGAACAAGCAAAAATACCCTATAAATGATAAAAATTTAGCTCGGAATGAGACCAAACAAGAGTGGCTTTTATACCTTAAAGTACAAGGGCAACATGTCGTATCGATGTCTTGAATTAAAGTGTGATACTACTAAATGCTAATTGAGATTCTTTTTCCACATCCAACATTATATGATATTGCGATAATAGAAGTGAAACTCTCTGCTATGCTTTAGATGGAAATAACTATATAGAGAGTCTAAATTTCTTATAAGAACGTTAGTTATTATCTAATGTAGTATCTATGATAGTTGTTTGAGAAAGTATGGAGTAAATGTTGTAGGCTGGTGCTAGTTGTGGTTCCTTTATGCATGTTCAATTTTGGGTTCTTTTGTTTGTGTCTTTCTCACATTTGAGCTTAGGGAAGTTTGAAAGGGTACAGTGACAGCCCAATTGCCATTTATAAGACCAAGGTATTGATGTTGTAGGATGGTGCTAGTTGTTTTGTTTATGCTGTAGGATGGTGCTAGTTGTGGTTCCTTTATGCTAGTTTGAAAGGGTACAATGACGACTCAATTGCCATTTATAAGACTAAGGTATTTGAGCTTGGGGAGTTTCCTTGACTATTTTGTTTAAAAATATCTGAAAAAGTAAGGGTGGAACTCCAAAATGGTTACAAGGGTTCTTTCTAGTAATGAAACAAGGATCATATATGTATACATTTGTTGGATTATCTTCTTATATTTCCCCTATTTGGTTTACGCTGTCTTCCAATGCCTTTGAGGATGCCCATCTTCTTGTTGATCATTATGATTTTGGGGTTCATTCTACATTCATCTCTCATTAAATCTTAGTTGTTACATCCATTAAATGTGTGCATTAATGTTCTTGTCTGCTGGTTAATCATTGTGATTGCCGGTTTGTGTTTAACGCATTCATCTTAAGTGTTAGTTGTATTTACTACTTGGTATCTTTCTGCCTTATTTTTGTTTTACTCAGAGATTGTGCATACTTATATTAGATCTTGTTTCCATTCATTTCCTATGGAAGCTCATACATTGGATCTTCTACTCCATTTATGATTTCTTGGGTTCGCAAGATGCTACGTCTTGTGTGGAGTCGTCATAGGCTCTTAGTTTCCGCAACTCTTTAAATTAGTATGGTATTGCCTATGTATAAGGTCTTTTTTTTGTTTACTGCAAATCTTGATTGCTTATTGGTAGGCCATGACATCTGAAATCTGTGTATTTTATGTTGTCTGTAATGCTGCACAGGGGATACAAACGAATTTTCAAGAGGAGTTTGCTTAAAAAATCAACAAATCTTAAGGATGGCTATCTGAAAATCAATTGTATTGTTGGTGTTGTATTGTCAGTCATAGATTGCATCCAAGCTGGGTTCCTGATTCCGATATAGGGGTGCATTTTGGCACGTTACTAGAAAACATGGAAGGTTTGGATATTGCCTTTGATGTGGCTGGAGAGAAGTTCCATGCTCATAAATTGGTATTGTCAGCTAGGTCGCCTTTGTTTCGGTCTTAATTTTTTGACATGTTAGACGACGCAAAACTGGAGGTCATTGTGGATGATGTGGAGCCTAAAGTATTCAAGGTAATAACCCAACAGTATATATTTTGAGTACGCGTCTCTAAAGTCATGTCCACTGTAGTTGTCAACACACGTAGCATGTATAAATGATATTTGTGGGAACATATTCCTACCTCCATTTTTGTGGTTGCTTCTTCCTTATACTTCTCTTTTCTTCTTAAGTATTAATTTTTCATTTGGGGTGGGAGTGGGTAATGCAAGCACCTTTATTGACGAATGTTTTAATGGGAACCTCATTATCTTTCAATGAAAGAAATCTATATTCAAACTTTCCTTATACGCTGCTAAGATACACTTGTGGAAGAAGTGGGCAGAGCTCATTCCAGTCTGGATTCCCGCATATCTGATTTGTTAATTGCAATGTTGTTAGCGGTTGTGAACAAGTATGGTTTAGCAAGGCTTAGGCGGTTATATGAATCCTCCTTATGCAAAGGTATTTCAGTTAATACAGTGGGCGAGGTTCTGGCGTTAGCTGATTGCTACCATGCCACTGAGTTGAAGACTGTTTGTCTACAGTCTATTTGGTAGGAGAGGAGAGGGTATTAGAGGGGAGGGGAGGGGAGAGGAGGGAAGGGAAAGGGAGGGGACTTATTTATATCTTGTTTGGATTATAAATGAAGGGGAATGAAAAGTAAGAGGGGTTAATTGTTGTATTTGGATTAATAAAGTTATTTTTTTAAAGCATAATGAGTTACCCTCCCCTCTATTAACCCTCATATTGGGGGTTAACGAAAAGGGGTTAATGGAGGGGAATGGAGGTAAATAGTTACCCTCCCTTCACCTCCTATTTATTTTTCCAAACAAGGGTAGAGGGGGTTATTTAATATCATTCCCCTCCTTTCCCATCCCATCCCTTCCCCTCCCATAACCCCAATCCAAACAGTAGAAGATTTGCAGCTGAAAACCTTGCAGGTTACCTTCTGATCTTTGTTCTTCCTAATTGCAACACCAGAAGCAAAACTTTTCACTATTGAGATGACACTAGTTTTTCTGTTTTGTTTTTTTGTTTTTTGTTTTTTTGTTTTTGTTTTTGAGAGTTCCACAGATTTTCCATTGCCAATTCATATCTAGTTGACACATTTTCTAATTCTTGATTTTCTGTAATGTTTTGCTTGCACACTAATGACCTTAGGATTAATTTTTTTAAAATTATATACACATACACATGCATTTATGTGTGTGTGCGTATGTATATGAGGGTATTACATGGTCAAAGATTTTAGACCTCGTATTATAAATATGTGTGTGTGTCTGTGTACACACACACATACACACACATATGCTTATGAGGGTTTTACGTGGGCAAAGATTTCAAACCTCGCATTATAAATATGTGTGTGTGTGTGTGTGTGTGTGTCCACACACATACACACACACACACACACACACATGTATATGAGGATTTTATGTGGGTGAAGATTTTAGACCTCAAATTAGCGGGACTATATTGGCGTTTTGTTGTATATTAATCAGGGTTTTTGGGAGCTATTTTTTTCAATACATATTCTCATATTTTGTTCTTTTGGACTCCACAGCTGTTATGCGATCTGATGGCGTTGAGTATCTTAAGGAACACTGAGCCCATCATTGTGGTGAGAACTTCTGAAGGCAATTGCTGGTTGTGAGGATGATTGTAGTAGTGCAGGTGGAAAATCTCGAAGCGTGTGGGCCTAACTTTCAGATGGTGTTGATACCAATTAGAGAAGAGTTAGGCCAAGATCTTGATAGTCCCCAGCATACTTACTGTTTCCAACAATGATGGTGATTTGAGATAGACTAGATTGTCGAGCAAAGCCAGTTTCGTCACTATTGCTGTTCTAGTATTATTTTTGTAACATGTGATCATGTGCTTGAAATAATAGGCTTAGGTTAAGCACCTGGCAGTATCTTGTTGTAGTTGCCAATGTTTTGAGTACAAAGACTGAGACTGAAGTAGGCAGCTCATAAAGCTGACAAAATTTTTTTGCTGGTAATTGCGGTGACATTTAATGATGTGTTACAAGTGATAGACCCAGGAAATTAAGTTCTATAATCACAAGCAAAGTTAGGATGTGCTCCACTGCTTTGACGGTAACATAATTTTGCAAAATTTTTCAGATGTGTTGCACAAAATGGTAATGTAGTATATGTCGATGACTTGATTTTCTTAAATTGTGTCATACATACCTTTTCTTGACATTAACCTTAATTCCGCTTTCTCCTTTCATTTCCGTTTTGTAGCTTGTTGGAATGGTCTTCTATTATTTTGTTTAGTTTATTAAGCATAACAACTTCCTTGGTAATTTTTAAGAGCTCATGCCTTCTACATGTGAATTCAGATAAATGTGCCTATTACTGTATTTAATCAAAAGATCTTAATAACACGAGCATAAGCACACAAGTGATAATGTGAAGAAGTTTTCATTTGGATGGTGACTGACAACGTAAATCAGTGCCTAAGGATAGTTTTACACCAAGAGTTGTGAAGTCTGACCTCCCTTCTTTAGCTTATAATCCTCTTTTGGAAAAACATGTGATGCACCTTCCATCAAGGACTAACATTTTGGATGGCAAAAAAAAAAAAAAACTAAAAATATCACATACCTTTGATGTGAATGACCACTTAACTGTAGTTGAAACATATGTTAAAGTTTCAAATTTTATATTCCATGAAGTGTTTGGGATTTATACTATGTGATTATGTGAACACTAACTCAACGAGCTTGTGAGCACGATGAAAGTGCTTGCCCTTACTAAGAGGAGTAGGACTGTTCTGTAAGTAAGGTTCCATCATCCACCAAATTCAAACAATTCATATTCATGTGTCAACTTTGAGTCTTTGACCTATTGTCTATTATGCAGATGATCATTGATTGCACCCTATGTTGGAGACCAGTTTTGGTACAACACTACAATGCAAACGGCGGGGCATATTTAGGAGGTAAATTATGTATTTTTTAAATAAATATTTGTTTGATTCTGTGTAATATGCATAACTTGCTATAAAACATATAACACAATCTAAAGAACTAGTAGAATCTATATATTTGACCATTGCTGATGTTCTGGTGGACATATTGCATTAATAGTATTTTGACCTGCAAAAGTACCAATGTAAGTTGGCAGAAAACACTCCAGAATTAGTGAACTAGTCAAACTGAAATCGTCAAGGGAAGTACATTGATAGCAAACCCAGGTGCACAATGTTCCTGAGACAAAACAATATAATAAGTATTTCCTCAGTGCCACCTCTTTTGCTCTGTAGTTTTACTACACTTGAAGCATAAATAAATTTAAATATGACTATGAGCCCCCTAATGGATAGAAAAGAACAAGTCTTGAGGTCTCTTGAGCATTGAGGAGCCATAGAAGCATTTTCTCAGGGATTGGTGCACATAGTGGCTTGATTTGACGATTCACCTGCTGGTTTGGAAGAATTGTATTCCGCTGCGAATCAAGAAAATTTAATTAGTTCTATGACGTAAGAAGTTGATGGAAAACTGGTGTATGGAACTGTCTAAGTAACCGTAAGTCGCAATTTGAAATTTAATACAAATACGAGGGTGGGACATGGTGTTTTAAGGTATAGGGCCAACAAAAATTTAGGTTCTGACAATTCATGCAATGGTAAAAATTGTTAGATCAGGAGTCACGACCCTCTTACAACTCAAATAATTTTCTTTGAGTAGAGCCAGAACCAAACCCAGACGTTGCATGTCCAGGGAAACGTTCTATCATAAAAAGGAAACCAAATCAAATGACAAATATGCAATACACAATCACATTCCAAGAAAATAGACAAAAAGGGGAAACATATACTTACAACAATATCATAGCAATATAGCAGTTCTTGTAAGAATCGGACCTGTAGTTTTTTTTGAAGCTCCTCTTCATTGTACATTACTAAATTTAAATAGTTGAATTATAGTTGAACCATATTGATATTAGTTTATGTTACTCGAACTCGGGTACACGTGCCAAAATCGGGCACGAATACGGGTGTCAAACTCGTCTATTTTATAGAAATTTTATATATTTTCATTATAATTTGAAGTGTCGAGAGTCGTACCCTTGTCCAGATATCAACGGTCAGACACAGGTACGACAGAGAAAATGAAGAGGCGGAGTAACATAGATATTAGTATCTCCAGATTTCATTGATAGGCAGAGCACTAGGAAAAAATGTCATTCCTGTAACGTTGTCCAAGACTAAGGTATGCTACAGGTGATCTTGAAGATAGGGGCATTGGATCCAATTGAGAATTCATTTTCTTGTACCCTCTGGATTATTTATTCAACCAACTTTTCCTCAGTTCCCACTAATTGCGATGGAAATGGTTTACCTTAAATTTTGATAACATGAGAAACTTGAAGGTATCATTCAAGTGGGTCTGCAAAGAATGGAAAAAGGTGTTGGGGGGTGGATGAGATGAGATTACAAAGAGAAGTAAAGTGAAAAGTGAGATAGGCTTAACACGAGAATTAAAGTGAAAAATCAGGTAGGGTATGGTAGCTTTCTTGAGTGCTGAGGGTCTTTTTGGGACATTTCATATGCACAAACTCATGCTCTAAGTCGTGACTGTTTGGTCCACCTTATACTATTGATTAATTTGGGTACAATTTGGATAAATATGCCCCAATTATGAAACCCCAAGTTGGATCCAATTTTTATTTGAACTGTTTTCGTCCGAAGGTTTATTAGGATGAAATTGTGACTATAGCCCCTTGCTCTACGCGTCCTTTGTGGGACAAGTTTGACACATTTATGTCAGACTAAATCAACCTCATCGAGGGAACTTGCTGAAGTAATGCTTAACTGCCTAGTCCAGACAATCATATTCTTAGTTCAAAAAAGCGAGCCTAGGTGCAGTGAGGCAAGAGGCTTAGACCCTGGAGTCTTAGATAGGGTGAGGCAGGGCTCATCCAAAAAGTCCACAAATGGCGGGCCTTTTGTGTGCCCTTTAGATCCCAGTGAAAGAAAATATAAAAAAAGTTCTTTTTGATGTGGTCATTCTATTTCTACCCCTTAACCATAGAACACCTTCAAAAACACTCCAAATTTTACTCATCTGAATGTGAGAATTATTTCCATGCAATGAAAAGAATATACATAAAGATGCCATGTGTCCAAAATGCTCATGCCTTCGCTTGGAAGCCCATGCCTAGGCTCCTTGACCGCTTTGTGCCTTTTTTTCATCTCAATGTTAATATATAGTCTAATAGATGATAAAATACCAACAAATATACGAATCAGCAAACTAAATGTGGTTGATTTTGAGGGAGTTTCACTACTAGAACAGAGATTGCATTCTATGGAGGGAGAAAAGTTCTCAAGCTTTCTAAGGCTAGGTATAGGAGTGGTAAAGGCTAGGATCAAGTGTGATATATTAAGTATGATGAAGATGGGTGGCTATTGTGTGGATGAAGATAATGTAAAAAAAAAAAATTGAGAGAGAATCATGTTGTCCTTATAAGCATATGGAATTTGGGGGAGCTGAGAATTCTTTTATTGGCATGTTTCCTTTGCCCTTTTTGATTTCATGTGACCATTATTTCATAAAAGAAGTATGAGTTCTTATTACTTTACTGTTTTTGTTCTTTTGGTGGAAATATGGTTCGGGAAAGTTTAGGTACATTAGTATATGTATTAGAGATTCAGCTGATAGTTTTATAAGCTCTTCAATAGGCAAAGGGATATTATTACTCTTGGTGGCACTTGACCAGAAACATGTTAGCATGGTTAAAGGTTATAATCAGGATCATTCTTATCTAAGATATAGGGAACTTGATTTCAGGGTGTGTCAGGTTCAAATGAAAATCATTTTCTTGGAAAATGGTTTTATTTGTAAAATGATTCTCATGTAAAATGGATTTTTAGTTAATCTTTTCAAATATTTGGTACAAAGGAAAACAATGTAAAATTTTCTAAGGTTTGTGGATAATAGAGAGAGAGAGAGAGAGAGAGAGAGAGAGAGAGAGAGAGAGAGAGAGATTAAGTGGTTACATAAGAGCGAGTTTGTGAGAAATAGAATGTAAGACGAAGAGAGGGAAAGAGCTAAGAAGAAGAGATAAGCTGAGAAAAAACTTACCGTGGTTGGTCTTAGTAAATTTTTGTTTGAAGGAAGTGGAGAAAATCATTTCCATGAAAATAGTTTTCCACAATTTTTGCTACCAAACAAGGGACACTGGGAAAGTAATTTTTCGGAAGATTATTTTTCCTTGAAGCAAACACACCCTCAGTTTAAGATTCTTTAGTTGAATTAAACATGTTTAAGGATACATGAATAAGATAATTACATCATAAGATAAGGCATTTTCTACATGCAGTTAGTGTGAGAAGTGAAGCATACCTCATGAAAGCACGAGTCAGGGAGTAGTTTAACACTTATTTTGAAAAAATAAAATTTATTGACCTACCCCATCCTCCCTCGCTCCCGCTTCTTTAAGCATAATGGCACAAATAAATTTCTAGTAAAGGGAAATCGTTTGAGCATAATAGAACATGAATAAGCCATTCTTTTAAAGGATTGTGATATTGTATATTTTTGAAAACAAGGCTTGTTGTTGTAATGATATACCCTCAAAAGTATAGATGTGATTGAGGGTAAAACATAAATACTTCTGCATTGATGCCTTATCTTTGTATGAGGACTTGCAAAGAACCCTTACCGTTGTCTGTTCTCCTTTTCTTCATTCGAGGTTCATTCATACTTTCATCTATGCCTTTCCCGGGTCCTTGATCATCAGTATGTCCATTGTCTCCTGTGTTCTCTTGATGGTCATTGCTTCCATCATTATCTACAAGATGCATTTGCCATCAATTTCTTGTATATCTAGATCTAATCTTAACAGGTGACAATTAATAAAGAAAAAACATAATTTGAGAGAGCACATTAATCTCACTGATGGTGAAATCAAGTGGTCAACAATGACTGACACTAAATTATGTTAGTAACAGACCTTCATGTGTGACAATGAAATGTAGCTTCTGATCCATCCAACCAAATCTCATTTCCTGTCCCGCTCGTAGATCCCTACTTGCACGAACATGTCCCCAGCTTATGATTGAGTAACGATTGTCACGATCAACCATTGTCAAGTAGTGTTGGATTCTGTTTTCATCATCTACAACCCATATGTTTGCCCTGCCATCTCCTTCCTTTAGTCTGTCTCTCAATGGAGCAGGCATGTTTCGAACAATGTTCTCCTCTACAGAATGTCTGGGCAAAACTAGTTGTGATGTTGTCATGTCAGATTTTGTAAGCTTTTTGATCACTGGGTATTGATCTGGCGGTGCACAGTTCAAATCAAATGCTCTCATGGCTGATAGGTTAAGGGACTAGGGGAAAGGAGATGTGTGTGACACTTCTTCGAGAAAAAAATCTGGAAGTGTTTTAACCCTTCCGTTTTTTCTTTAACGATGTTATCAAGACTTTCCTGACATATCATTGTAATGTCGCGTAATTATCATGTTCCATCACATTACCTTATAGTCTTATGCATTTAAGAGAACTCGTGAAACTCTCTTTACTTGAACGAGCAACATAAATACATTGCTCTGTATTTGGAATTATTTTAATTACCTTCTTTCTCAAATTTTTATCGTTATAGACCTACTTCTTTTGTATTGAAACTGCCCCTCTAATTTCCGGGGGTGGTATGGCTATTTCAGTTTTGTTCTGCCTAATCTTACCGATCCGTTATGGCCAAGGTGTTATTTGTTGTGTTGATTATGATGAACGTTGATTGCCTTTAGTGGTCAATGTTTTGAAGTTTGTCATCTAGTAAATTAAGATGGTTCTAATAATTAGTATGTTTGGTAATTGACGTGGTTAGGTGTGTAAAGCTTTTTTTTCATTTGATACTATGAAGGTATAAAAAAGGGTATTAGGAATCATTTTGGAATATCATTTTTTAGGCAAGGTGGATATCGGAAAAGTTATCTTCAATATATATAGCTTATTTATGCTAGGGGTTAGGAACAAATGAGTAAAACATTTAGGTGATTTTTTCCCCCGCAAAACTAGCAATTTTGGCAGCAGTGCATAAGTACTTTGAGGTAGATGTGTTTGTTGTAAGTTTTTATTAATTTAGCTTTTAACTTATTAGTAAATGTTTAGACTAGTAATCAAAGTGTGTTCGGTAAATTTAGCTATGGACTATTTGATTAATGACGCGTACATAAAAGAGATTTGAATAATTTGTCAAAAACATCAGTAAAGGTTTTCTTTTTAAAACCTTTCTAGTCCAGAAAAAGAAACTCTATTTTGAAGGTTAAAGCTAATAAAATTTGCTTTTTGGATATGCTCAACATTACTAAAAATGTTAGTATAACTGCCAATTTAATGAAGACGAACCTTTGGCTAGTAAGTGTTTCGTATGGTAAAAATGCAAAACATTAATTCAAACATTGTTGCAAGGTTAATTTTATCATAAGATCATTTTCTATAGAAGCGTAGTTTGGTTTATTGAAATCGAATTTTCCTACTAAATGTTTTGGATGCTAGGGGAGAGTTCAAAAATTGTATAAAGATATTGTTGTATGTTTTCTATATGACTATTTCCTTTTCTGCAAAGTGGATGTTTCTTGTTCATCCTTTTTGATGTTATTGATTTTGTTGATACCCTATTTGTCTAGTTGTAAGTAGCTTTCGTCCGGTGTTTGTTCAACATGCTTTCTCGGAGGATCATTATTAATCTAATTTAATAAAATTAGGTTATTGAAAGGAGTGAGCATTCTTGTGGAGTTTTGGAAGGAAGTTGTGGGGTGGAGGGGTGGAAAAGCGATGAGAACCTAAAAGGAAATGCGAGAGAGAGAATGGAGAGCATATAGAGAGAATGAATGATTTTATCTTTTCAATTTGGGAGAGTTAAATTAAGAAGTAATAACACATACTTCCTATGAACTTAGTGAACAGAGGATTTTCCCATGAGGTTTGGAAAATTCCATTAACCCTACCGAAATTTTTTGGTACGATAATTACCCACCTAATCCTGTGAAGGTATGTTTGGGACTCTTGGGACTATAGTACCCCCTGCATTTTAATTAGAGTCGGAAAAAGTTGAACCGACATGGTTACCGATCTGAACACGATATTAAGCGGGTTAAGGTAGAGATTTTCAACCCCTTTAGTTAAATGGTCGACACGACAATCCATTTATTAAATGGGTTAGGTTCAGGTCAAGGTTTTCGACACCTAAAAACACCTACTTAGCACGTTTAGTTGGCAAGCTAGATAGGTCAACTCATTTGCCTAATAATTGTTACCCGATTAAACTGTTTATCAATAAACTTAGATGAAAATTGCAGTTACTCTTTGAAATGTATATAAGACTTGTATTTTAACTTATATTTATCTTGGGTTATGAGTTAAAAGCATTTCCTTATAAATAACTCAAATTATATTTACCACGCAAAGTGGTGAAGCATAATGCGTTATCATTCCGATTCCATGGTGAGTTGTGTTGTATAAATATGTTAATGGGTACATGGGTACATTGGTAACTTGATTCCAACACAATTACTTAAATAAGTAAACAGGTCAAAATAAGGTCAACCTATTTAAAATTTAAATGGTAAACAATTTCAACTTTATAACCCGTTTATAATAAACGGGTTAGGTTCAGGTCGGAGGATTTTAAACCCGTTTAAGTTTGACAAGGAGACAATCTCGACCTGATTTGACTTGTTAGCCATCTCTAATCTTAATATAAAAAGAACGAAGAACCCCTATTTTTTAAACTAAAAAGATGAAAGTGTCATCCCCTCAATTAAAGCATCTGCAAAGGGCAGAAGGCATACCTCCTCTTTATAGCCAATTTCATAAGCTTCTTTATATGTAATTCCAAACATGGGTACTTTTCACTAGATTTGTTTATAATTAGAAAGATAAAGGCTTAAGTTTTTCTTCTGAGTTTCTTGTTTAAAGCATGAACAAGGTCAGGAAAGGAACATAAATGTGGAATCTTGGAGGAATATACAACATGTTTTAATCCCCTCTTCTCTTCTTTATCATCGAAGGAAGAAAAAAGAAAAGTTGGAGACTTAATGGTTTCTCTGCCTACTTCCAAATATGGAGGTTTTACACTCTGCTTGGGAGGAGAGTTAAAATGGAGAGTAGCGGTTTATAGGAGTAAAGGAGGGTGAGGGTATGTGAGAGTTCATAAGGGTAAACTACTTACCCCTGCTTGGGAGAACAATTTGGAGAGTTCATAAGAGTAAAATGTTAATTAACATATTTACCTTTCATATTATATGTAATTCAATATAATACCCATACATTTGTTCTAATACACATTCTCTTTCTACCCCTATCTATTTGTCTCTCTCTTCTCTCCTCTCTCTCTCTCTCTCTCTCTCTCTCACTATACTCCCTGAACAACACTTTTCTCTCTCTATACTCTCTCTCTACCCTCTTTCTCTCTCTCCACCCTTTCAGTCTACTCTCTCTCTCTCTCTCTCTCTCTCTCTCCATAGAGAGAAAGAGAGAGAGATGTGTGTGTGTAAGAGAGAGAAAAGGAGAGAAAGAGAGATGAGAGAGAGAGAGATGTGTGTGTGTAAGAGAGAGAAAAGGAGAGAAAGAGAGATGAGAGAGAGAGTGATGTGTGTTTGTGTGTGTGTGCGAGAGAGAGAGAGAGAGAGAGAGAGAGAGAGAGAGAGGGTTTGAGTGAGATTGATGTGTATGTGTTATGATTCAATTAGGGTTAAGGGTAATATGGTCATTTTCTATTTTATATATGTTATAATTTAATTAAACTCTTCCTTACACCTCAAATTGGGGTGTAAGAAAAATAAGAGTTAGAGGGGGTAAAGGGGGGTAAATCTCACTCCCCTTTACTCTTCCTTACCCTTTCTCACTCTTTTCCTAAGCATGGGTAAGGAGGGGTTAGCACCCCCCTTAACTCCCCCTAACTCCCCTTTACCCTCCTCCCAAGCATACCCTTAGCTTTTGTTGGGTCTTAAGTAAGGGTGGATAATGGGTTAGGTCCCCATAGGATCAACAGGTCGGGCCATAAAAAAAAGGGGGTCGACAAAGAGTCGGGTCGTTAAAGGGCCAACCGTTTAACAATGTGAAAGGGCTAAACCAGGTTGGCCTATCAATAGCTCAAAATAAATTGTTTTTCCTATTTTTTTGATACCTCATGTTAAACAATAAGTAACACAACTACTCTTTTTGTACAAGTACACTTCAGTTTAACTTTAGAGTCGAAACGGGTCACCCCATAAGCCGACCATCGCCCCTTATTTTTGCTAGAAAGCTCTGATCCAACCCATAACTTCAATGTGTCAGCATTGACCCGACCCAACCCGGCCCATTGTCGACCCCTAGTCTTATGCGCGCATTCAATACTCTCCGACCTAAAATATAAGAGTTGGAGAAAATTGAGCTTGGAGCTCCTTAAAGTCTCAAACAACCATAACTCCACCATTGAAGAAGGAAAACTGGATTTATAGAATCACAACCACCAGGGGGAAAAAAGAAAATGATTAAAGGATTTAGAAAAAATAGAGTACCAAAACCAAAACTCTGAAATCCTGCCCAGGCAGGGTATGATGGGGTCGGATGTAGCAGTCTTACTCCTAAATTTTTGTAATTTAGAGTGGCTGGCTCCAGTTGACATTAGATTTTGCAATCATTCACTACCTACTAGTCCATGGAAAAGAAGAGGATGAGGTTTAATGAGGTATTTTACTTTAGTCCATCACAATCTAATTTGAAAAAAAACTCTTTCAGTTGTCCAGATCCCAGACACAAGAAAAAAGAAAAAGAAAAAGAAAAAGAAAAAAATATAGCTTTTCTTCCTCTATCTCTCCCTTTGGTGTAACTCTCACCTTTTGAAACTTGAAAGGATTGAAAATGGAGGGCGTAGAGTTTAGAGAGGTATTTTACTTCAAACATTATTGCAAGGGTGATTTTATCAGAAGTCTCTTTGGTGGTCTAGTTTGATTTAGTCTATTAGTTTCAACAACTTTCACTCTCTCACTATTTCTTATACGTTGGAACTAATGAATTTTTAGGGTTTTTTCTTTTGACATAGAAGCAAGACAGGGAGAGGGAAAAGTCAATGTGTTGAAGAACATATGCAATGGGGAAGAAGAAAGGGAGAGGAGAGAGGTTTTTGTCATTTAACAAGAAAGAAAAAAGGTTTTACTTGAGGTTATTTATACTAAGGGTATGTTGGTTATTTCATAATACAAAAATAGATAAACAAATAAAAAATGTATGAATTAAATACTTATTGCAAAGGTTAGGTAAGGTATTTATTGCACGTAATGTAGGTTACGTAAGGTTAATGGAGTTTCCTGAACCTCATGGGTAAAATCCTCTTTTCTCAATAGTTGGTGGGGTACATTAAATTAGGGGAATGATTAACTAATTGAGATCAACGTTCTCCTACAATTAGGTCCCCAATTTGGATCAATCGAGGGCCTTAGGATTTGGTTATAGGATCATGGATAGTAAGGTTTTATGAACAAAATAAATTACTATTTGCAACTTGAGGAAAACACAAGTAAAAAAGTGAATATAAGGGAAATGACCCAACCATTTATAGTACCCATTACAAACAATTTTAGTTTGATTCTCTTAACTCATTCTTATATAGTTGGGCTAAAATTTGGATTGAACTATTTCTAACGATATGAACGATTTTAGTGTGGTTATGACTGATTCTTGTATGATTCTAATAGGACAACGATCCTAGCATGAGTTCAGTCGTTTGGGAATTTTTGATGATAGGATTGTATGATCTGGATTGTGATTTCAATAAAACCTTGATTGAGAGTTAAGACATAATGGGAGAGGATTAGTTGATTGATGGATTGGACTAGAGAAAGCCAATGGAGAACAAAAGAGATAGAACATTAACTAATTGATCTATTGGAAGAGAGATGGTTACTAAATAAGAGTATAAAAGATGGAAAGTCTACTTAGGGTGTGTTTGGTGGGGGTGAAACCATTTTCTGGAAAATGATTTTCCTATTTCCATTGTTTGGTGGGCAGAAAATGTGAAAATCATTTTCTACAAAAATCATTTTCCACCCTCCATATGTGAATTATTTTCTTGAGTCCAACCCTAAGAAAACTCATTTTCCTGGCCTATGTTAATCACACATCCCGCTTCATCCCCCTCCCATGTCTATACCCTACCCTACGTGAATATCCCTAACATCACATTTTTGCCATCTTCTATCTTCTCTCTCTCTCTCTCTCTCTCTCTCTCTCTCTCTCTCTCTCTCTCTCTCTCCCCTCCCCCTTCTTTCTCTCTCTCCACCAGTCTCTCTCATGTATCGATTTGAATATCTCTATCTCTCTCTCTCCCCCCTTCTCGTCTTTCTCTCTTTCATGGACCTGTTTTAATATTTCTGTCTCTCTCTCTCACTCTCTTCTTTCCCTCTCTCCAACACTCTCGCTCACACATTAATAATTTTCTCTCTGTCTCTCTCCTCTATATCTCTCTCTCATTTTAATATTTTTCTCTCTATCTATCGCTCTCTCTCTCTCATGCACCCATTTTAATCTTTCTCTCTCTCTCATTTTTCTCTCTCTCTCAACCACTCTCTCTCATGCAGTCGTTTTAATATCTCTCTCTCTTGAGACTTTCTCTCTCCCCATTTTTTCATGCACCCGTTTTAATATTTCTCTCTCTCCACTACTCTCTCTTATACACTCGTTTTAATACATCTCATGCATCTTTCTCTCTCATCACTACAAGAAATATGGTTATTTGTGGCATTATGTTTTGCCACAAAATATAAAAATATTGCTACAATAGGCTTATGTGGCATTTTTTGGAAATGCCACAAAGATGCCACAAATGCCTTGTTACAAAAGACTTTTGTGGCAATTTTAAAATTGACATAAATTATGAGGCTTTTGTGGCATATTTTGAATTACTACAAATGTTAAAATGCTACAATATCATACAATTTGTAGCAATTTCACTTTGCCACAAAACTAACTTTGCCACAAATGTACATTATTTGTGGCATATATGATTTGCTACAAATAATATTTTAATTCTAAATGAACATTTGTCGGAACTTACATTTGCCACAATATGTATCTTTAATTATTGAATAATTGTAATATAATTTATAACATTGCTTGCATTGATATATTTTGCAGGTAAATGAGCAAGGATAAACAAAAACAAACTGCATAAGAATATGTTCTGGAAACACATCCAGGAATGTTTCAAGAAATTCGTGTTCCTGTTCAAAACAAATTTCAATCCTTCTCCCAATTCCATCCTTTACCTTACAAAGAAGCAGCAGCTTCCTGTCCATACCTTTTTAAACACCAAGAACATCTTTTGCTTACCAACCACAAAACTGCACCTAGTTCATAATACATTCAACCATACATACAAAAATGTTTTGAACTGGAAGGTTTTTCTTCTTTAGAGGGAGTTGGAGGGCAAATGAAAAGGATAGGTTTGGAAGGACGAGAAAGAGTTTGTAACATGTGGAGTTTAGTTTGTTTTTAGGTAATGATCAACATTGGCCTTACTACATACAATGGTTTTGTATTCAGGCCACCAACAAACTTTATATAATCGCACCATGGACAAGGGAAATGGAAAAGGTAGAGAATTATGAAATCCATATTCCCAGCAGAATATCCATGCTACATTAAATGTTCGGAAAAATAAGACTTGCTTAATATAAGGCTCTATAGAAGTAACCTTATACCAGGAATCCCATCCTTCTTTAGCTGGAGCAGGTAGAATAGAGGAAGTTGCGCCGAATAGAGTCCACCAATGGTAAAACCATATAGGAAATCTTTGGGTGCATTTGTCATGAAAGTTAAAGAACCATGAATGAGTACCAGATCGAAAGAGAAACACACGATACCAGGCTTGTTTGTAATCATTGTAATTGTAGGTTTGAACTGGGTGAGAAAATGGAAGTGGTCTTTCTTCAAAAGGATTTTTCCAATCCTCATGAGTTAAGACTTGGGTAATGATACATTTTAAATATTTAATGTAGTTTGGATTGGAAAGGTCTTTGGTGTGGGTAATGTCCACAGATTGTGAACTTTTGAGGATAAGTTCATAAAAGGTCCGATCTTTTTACGGATGATCAGTTTGGTTATATATATATATATATATATGTGTGTGTGTGTGTGTGTGTGTGTGTGTATATATATATATATGTATATGTATATATATATGTATATATATATATATATATATATATATATATATATATATATATATATCAATGAACCCATATTAAGATAAAAGTACTAGATTTAAATGATATATAAAGATTTATTATATATATCGTAGACAATGTGTATTAAACATGGAAATACGACTTTGTTCATAAATCATAATTTCTACCTATCCAAACATAAAAAGTGTTCTAATTTCGTTTCTTGGAGCGATAGTGGTATGCACCACTATTGTTTTAAACTAAATAAGAAAATAAAAATAATATCATGAATATCCTAAACTAATATCTTCATGTTTAACTGCAGAGAGAAAACAATTTCATTATAAGTATTCTTAAAAATATACTACAAAAAATCTGGCAGCATTTCCCCTGAAAATTGGCAATATCCTAGGCAAAGTGTCTTACATATCATACTCACATAAAAATAATAACATCAACATCCACACGCCGGAGTACACCACGAGCTACACTCTCGGAGTCCAACCAGATATACGTAAAAATAAACCTATACAAGGCAAGATAGTCACCATACCTTTAGTATTGTCTCGGAGTGAATTGAGCACGCGCCAACATATGCTTAGTATGGTATCAAGACTCTAGACTTTGATATACTGAAGCTGGGTTTAGTTTGATATAATGGGTATATAATTAATCATTTGTCCAGGAAAGGTAAATAATTTGCTCTATAAGCATACGCAAAGTATTTACAAAGTCTTCCTCTTATGTGGCCTAAAATATGTTGGCTCAAACCTAAGCTAAACTGAAGCAAATGACATACTAGTTTGAGATATTCAAAACAAAGGCTATATAGCGTAAAGAAATAGGATAGATGCCAAACCCATAATATGACATTACATCAAGGACTGATTCTGTAACTTGTCAAACTTCATTAAATTTCAATAGTTTATGATAGAAAAAATAAAACAAAAACACAATCTAATCAATACAAGTTTTGTGATAACCAAAATACCCAAGAGACCAATTTCTAGCATTGGAAAAAGCTTACAGCCAACACCAAGCTATTTGTAGTGTTGGTATACTGTTTTCCAGTGCCAAAAAAAATGTAGGAACCAGGGCAATTTAGTGCAGTAAATAATTTTGGGACAACTTGTATTCAAGACACACCAAGGTTCCATATTTACTTCAAGGCATGCATTCTCACTGTCAAACATTTCAACACATAGGGCCAAAAATAAGTAGCAAATATAAGCAAAGTCTCCAAGATTCAAGGCAGAACAACAAGAGATGAAGGGAGGTAGATTTTGGACCATAATTTCAATCGCTCATTAACACATTTAAGAACATCCCAACTTCAAAAAAAAAAAAATCAGAATCAATCCAAAAAGCCAACCAAACAAGCCACAAACAACAACAACTGGATCAGATCAAGAAATTCGATAGAAAAAGTTGATGGTTTTTAGCTTCGAATCCAACTCAAACCTTCACCAAACCATTCAAGCATTATTCCACACTCTTAGTCATATTTTTGAGCACCCAAATAACTATTTACATACCCAGAATTCATCAAGAAGACCCTCATAATCAGTAGAAAAACACAGTAGTTTTCAGGCAATCTGACAGTGTTTTGGCTCCAAAATTTCACCCTATTCTTCTACCTTTCAAGTAATAACACTCCTAGTCACTCTAGACAATGTTAGGCACCTAAATAAGCAACTTCACACCCAGAATCACAACAACAAAACAACAAAAAAACGATGATTCCCTTATGTTTGATTAAGACACTCTGTAACTATGGTAGAACTCTAAACACACTCAAAATTCAGAAAGCCCTGAAAGAGAAAACAAAAGGCGAATTCAATTTAAAGATAACAGCAGCCATACCTTCTCCCCACAAAGCTTTGAAAGAAACATTGTCCATTGATATCTCTTCAGCTTCTGCTATTGTGTCTATCATCTCAAGTCCAACATGTAACAATGCACCAGTGCTGATCATTGCCTAATGATCTCATAACACAAAATCACTACAATAAGAGCCCCTATCTCCTTAATAACACTTTTAGAAAGCCATAGAAGTGTTTTTTTTTTTCAGAAATACTCATTGTTATAGCAACAAATTCAATATCTTAGCTACTCACAGTTCAATTAGAACCTTCACCATTAAACACAATTGATGATCACAACACAAAAATTAAAACTTAAAACAACTTATCAATGATTCTAAAGAGATAGAAAGCATACATTGTGGCGAGTTTCCTTGTACATTTTACTAGGAAGGAAATGCCTCTTTGTCGTAGATCCTGAATAAACACCACCTTAAATTTCTATACTTCGAGGAATTAAAATATGATTATAAGAAGCCGTATCATAGAACCATTAAAAAAAGAATATGATAAAGATGAGATTATCTTTGATAGTCAGGGGAAATTCAAATACATCAAACTAATGTTATACCTTAGTTTTTATTCACAAATACATCAAACGTTTCTGGTCAAAGCATTTAGACAAACATATTCATCAAATCTCAATTTTATAACTACCAAAAAAGAAAAAAAGGTTGTAGCACTTATACTACTACTATAATGTCATCATCATAGGCGTTTAAATGATGCACTGCATTGAGATATTAAAAAAATATTCATCACATTTTTGCTTTGAATGTACAAAATTTGTACCAAGTTTACACCTTACAAAATTTGACAGTAATTCAGAAGAATATACACAATTACTTCAAATTTTGCACTAGTTGGGCTTGAATTGGGTCTCAGAACCGAGCTGGTGGTCATAGCGCCGCAATGCAGATGGTGGGTAGGGGTCTATTGAACGACCCGTATTCTGCCGTGATCGTCCAATGATACAATGACCATGACTTGACCCAAATCAGTTAGGCCTTCGCATTCAGAAAATCAAGGATAGTTTAATTTTATCAAGAAAATCGATTGATTTAAGGGATATGATTAGAGAAGAATTGGAAAATGTGCTTGCCTGGACTTTACCCAAATTTTATTACCTATGTTAATTAGGTTTGAGTCTTCCTCCTTGAGAATGCATGCTTAGTGAAATCTGCTGATGGGAATCTAAAAATAAGTAACATCATAACATTAGTGAAGAGGACATTTAGATTGATATCAACAGAGAGAAAAACATAAACAGAAAGGTGCACACATACCTTACCTTCTTCTACCATAAAACACCGTTCTCTTTGCTGTTGATGAGAAATGGGGTGGTGTCAATTATATGAAATTACGATCCACAAAGGTTCGAAACTTTGGTTATTCCTACAATTATAGATTTTTCGAATTGACAAGAACAGGGAAAACTAAATACCTGCTTCCAAGATTGCACAACCAATTAATGCGCATAGAATCACCCCTTATAACCACATCAATCTGAGTTAATTTATTGACTAGGCTAGGCTTTGATGTGGAAAAGTAGAGAAAGATGAGGAAGACCGAATGTATATTAACCCTAATTGAAAGCCCTCTAATTGAATTATAGTAGAATAACAATATCAGAGCATCAACAAACGTTTTCAAAGCATCCACAAATCCTTTTGTAAGCCCTCAAACTGCTAATTCAACATTGGAAACAAATTCATCAAAATTTTCGATTCTAAAACCTTACCAGAGTTACCTGATACGCAGCACAATTGTTCTTCAAATCATATTGTTTTCCTGGAATTGAAGGCTGGTAATTAAAAATTGAAAATCAATTGATAGAGTGTTCGATGCGAATTTTCACTGACTGTATATCAAATATTAGTGTTCTTCATGAGGTTCTGCTTCTTGGTTATTCTTTACTGCTGAATGGTGATTTTCCTCTATAGTGTACGTGTATAATGGACTTTGGTTCCTATTCTTTGAGGGAAAATAGGAAATAAGTCAGGATTTTTGGTAATGCAAGATAAATTGGAGAAATAAATTAACGGGTGGGAATATTTAATATGCTCAAACAATTGAGAGGGAATAACATTGGCTGAAACTTTTAGATTCCCGCCTCTTAGAAAATTATTCAAGGTTTTTTGTAGCATTTTATACTACTTGCTACAATACACCCCTTTTTTTGTGGCAAAATTATATTTGCTACTATTGTTCTATAATTCTATTACATATTGTAGCATTTTAAAATTTCCCACTAAAAATTGCCACAAACTATCAATTTTCTTGTAGTGCATACACCTATTTTAATCTTTCTCCCTCTCTCTCTACCACCCTCTTCATGCACCCGTTTTGATATTTCTCTCCCTCCCTCCTCCCTTCCCCCTCCCTCTCACACACCCATTTTAATCTATTTCTCTCCCTGTCCACCACTCTCTCTCACACACCCATTTTAATATCTCTCTATCTCCTTATTGCCAAACAAGTGAATTATTTTCCAGGAAAACCATTTTTCTATGTACCAAACACGGGAAAATACCAAACAAAAAAATAATTTTCTAAGAAAATCGTTTCACAAGGAAAACCATTTTCCTTCCTTTGCACCAAACACACCCTTAGTTGAAATACTAGTGGAGGGAAAACCAGCTAATTAGGACATGTTAGGAGAAAGATCAATTAATATTGGAGAACAGAAGTAGCTGATTGGAACTTCAATGGACGTAGGAAAGAGGGGGGGGGGGGGGGGGAGGGGGGGGAGGGGAGGCGGTTTTTCAAAATTTGATTTGGAAAGGATTTTTACATACATACATACATACATATGAGGTTGAGGCTGATAACAAAGCTACACATGATGTTTGCATCTTAAATTTCCTATCCCCTCAACTTTGATACTAATTGTAGACACACTACTTTCAGGCATAAACTTGATTTTAAGACCTAAAACGACCGAAATGCCCATGTAAATGATTTTCTCCCATCCGTTGGCGATATTTTAATTTCTTTTTCCTTTGGCTTTTCTTAAAAATTGTGAAGATGAAAAAAATAGATAGAGAACACTCATGAAGATGAAAATGGCTATAAAGAAGACGAGACAACGAAGGTTTATCGTTGAAGAGACTCATGAGGTTAGAAAAGGTGTTTTGGGGGGGATGAATTAGATCAACCAAAAAGTAAAAGAAAAAGGTAAGCCAAACATAAAAATTCAAATCAGGTAAAAAGATGAATTTTGGGAGAAAATCATTATAAAGGTATTTCAGTCATTTTAAATCTCAAAAATCACGTTTATATCGGAAAACAGTATCTTTGTATTTAGTTTTAATGTTGAGGGGGTATGAAAGCTAATGCAGCTATCATGGGTAACTTTGTAATAAGCCTAAACCGTAGGGGTTTATATGTAAAAATTAATTGTGGAAATTGTGAAGTAGCTCTGTTGCATTGCAACAATTGCATGGCTTATTGGAGTAGGATATTGCTACTCATTCAACTTCAAAACGTTTTTGATGGTACTCTTTGCTGTTAAACAACATCAACCAGGATCTCTGGAAGAGAGAGATGGTTGGGTCATGGGATTGGATAAGGAAAAGGAAATAATGAAATCACGTTAATTAGGAGATAAAAGAAAAACTTCTCCCCGTGTTAGCTGGAAATCATTCTTCTACATGAGGGTGGTAATGAGTTTGTGTTCTTTAATGCATATGTCGATGGAAAATTAGAAACCTATTTTCCATCAAAATCAGTGCCCTTCTCCATTCCCATATGATTGCTCCCTATAATCTTTTCTTGATCTCTATCCAGCAGTATCCACAACTATGTGGTTATAGCATGAAAATAAAGGCCAACCTATTATGTTGTGATTTATGAACTAATATTAAGGGTCTTGTTGGTTGTGAGGTACAAGGCTTAGGCTGCTAATGGCTATGTATATCTCCTGATCGTGTGATTTGTAGTAGGGTGACCAGTGCTGTGAATTATGTTTTCATCCTCTTGTGTATAAATGAGTCTTTTTGTACTTATTCTATTAGTAATGGATCACGTGGTACGATCTGAACTTAATAAATATCCATGAGGTATTTTGATAGCTACTTCTGACTCAGTTTTTGCTTTTATAAGCTTTACGTGTATACAACTTGGTCATGTTTTGTACTCCGTCTGTTTCATATTAATTGACACTTAAACTAACTTTTTTTGTTCCAAAATAATTGTCACTTTCCATTTTTCAATACCTAATTTAATTATTTTAACTTTAATAGTTATGTTAACTTTTTACTTTTTTTCAAGAAATAAAAACAACTCTTACTCACATTCTCTGACTACTCATACCTTGGTATACGAAAAAACATCTTGAAAAATAGTTTTTTTTTTTTTAATTGAGTGGGTAGTTATCTTGGTTACATCTTGGTATGTGCAAAATTATGAAATATGTCAATTAATATGGAATGGGGGGAGTAGTTTCTTTAAAGTGCTAGTAGAAAATTAGTGATAAAGTTTAATGATGTCCTTTGTGTGCTACCAGTATATTAATGATACTGTCACATATTTACTAGGCGATTGCGAAAATTCCTTGTTGCTAGCAATTTTCTCTTATTCTTTCCTTGCTTAATTAGAGTTCTGCAAAATGTTGATTACATACATTTCCCTGATTGTAGGAAAGTGCCTGCAGATATCCCTGGTTGAAATGCATAACTACTGTTGGTTTCTCGTGCAGATGTTGCCACATATGATCGAAGAACAATTGGTGAATAGGAGGATCAGACACCTCAAGTGAGCCACAATTTGCTAGGAGTCATGCGTGACCCGAGGCTTGGATTAACCGATGTTTCACCTAGGTCTTTAATATTGGTTAGAAGAGTTTTACTTCATGGATGTCAAGTTCCTTCTCTACAATTTGGGATTTTAGGATGGTGTTTATGTTTTACTGCTAGAGACTATCAAGTGAAAGTGAGGATGACAACTCACAAAAATTCTTTGCTTTTTGCGGTGAAGGGCAAAAGCTACTCATGTAACAATTTGGGAAATAGGATGGAGCCGTCCTATCTTGTTCTTGCTCTCTGAAAATTAGAGCATGTTTGCCAAACAGTTGCTAGTTATTAGGTTTTGAATTAGTTTATCTGTTTAGATGAATTGTTTCAGAAATAAATATTTGATAAAATTTATTATTGGTCAAAGGGATATTTAGTGATTATATATATTCCTCCATTTAATTTAATTATAATTGAACGTGCCTATGAATGTAGTATTCATGTATTATTTTTGGAAAATGTTTAGAAGTTGTAAAATATGCAAATTTAGACGGAAGATTTTTTTTTGTTAGTAATTTTATGTAGTATTGATCCATTGTTTATCTTATTTCCTTTTAGTGTATATAGACGCATGTGATGCTGATGCCCTACTTCAAGGTTTTGAGAATTTGGATCCTAGCAAAAATCGATGAAGGGTAGTTAGAATTGGAATCCTAGAATCGGATCGGAAGTTATAAGATTCTAATGCATTAAGGAAATGATAAAATAAGTATATGAAAATCTACATATTATAATAGAAATTATTGTGGGTCTCACGAAAGCCACGAGAGTGATTGTAAGGGAATTGGCCAATCACAATGTAAAAAATTATATAATTCTTTTCAATTTTCAATCGGGATTTTATTTTAAAATTAAAAAAATCAGAAAGTATCACTAATCCTTAACTTCTTTGGACTCTGAATTAAATTATTTTGGTGCAAATAACAGTAATTATTTTGGTGTTGTCTATAATAATAATAATAATAATATAATAATAATAATCTATATAATATTAATTAAAAATATAATCTTGACTAAATAGATGGCAAGTTGAGGAGATGATAAATTATTCAAAGTCACTTTAATTCAGAGTCCAATTTTAATTCAGAGTCCAAAATAATATGTAATTGTATTTATATAAATTATTATTTCATAAAACATAGGCCAACTTTCAAGTATGTATAAGATTATAAATGTTACAAATCCATCTCTATTGTAAATGTCACTATGTATTTAATTCAGAGTCCAAAGTATATTATTATTTGAAAGATAATGATTGAATAGTCAAGGATTAGTGATACTTTCTTTTTTTAAAAAATTTTAAAATAAAATCCAGATTGAAAATTAAAAAAATTGAAAATAGAAAAAAATTCGACGTTGTGATTGACCAATTCCCCTACACTCACTTATTTACATAGTATGATCTTCCAATGTAACATTTATAATCTTGACTAAATAGATGGCAAGTTGAGGAGATAATAATTGTATAATAACACTCAACAAATGCACTTGAACACTCAACAATTATACATGGCAAGTTGAGGAGATGAATTGAGAAAAAAAATCAAAATCTTGACTAAATTAATGTTATGTTAGTGAGTTCAAATAACAAAAGATGACTTTAAGTTTTTACAGATTTGGTTAGTTTGACTTGCTGACATTATATTCTAGTTAATATTTATTTTTTTGCTAACTCATCTACTCAGCCTGTCATGTAGAAGCATCACCGAGTTAACCACTGTTGAAATCGTTTTAATCGCATTATTATTATCCAACACATTTAAAGTACATGGTATTATTATTAAAGAAAAAACAATTGATGCACTATTATCCAACATTTGTAAAAATACAGTATATTAACATCCAGAAATCCTTACACTCATTTAACTAATGACAATTTGGTCTTCTATTAAAATAAACTTTTCATACAACTAGAATTTTTGGGATTCATCCATACGTAAAAATGTCACACATCGAAAAAGTAAAGAGAAAGAACATTGTATATAAGTCAAGTGGCTACTCCTCTTAACACCGTTTGGTTTTAAGATGGAACCTCACTTAACTTGTATACCCTAGGCCTTGGTGTAAGTGGACTTCTCCCCTCGGATCTCCCCAACAAGTGGTATCAGAGTCGATGGTTCGTTCGGCTGGGCGCGCGCAAGGTGCGGGAAGATCACCATGGATAGGAGCATGGACCATAGCGTGTGCGCTGCTGAGTCTCCAAAATGCGCAGAGCGATGGCATGAGACTTAGGTGGAGTAGGGTGCGACTCTGTGGGGTAAGGTGCGGCTGGGACTCTTGAGACAGAGTGGTGACATGAGACTCAGGTGGAGTAGGGTGCGTCTTTGTAGAGTAAGGTACGGCTATGATGGGCTCTTGATGGTGATTTGAAACCTTGGTAAAAAGAGGCTTCTCATCAAAGGGGAGAGACTCATGTGTTAAGGAGGAGATTGTTGGGATTTACCCATGGGTAAAATGTCCCACATCGAAAAATTAAAGAGAAAGAACATGGTACATAAGTCAAGTGGGCTACTCCTCTTAACACCAATTGGTTTTAAGATGGAACCTCACTTAACTTGTGTACTATGGACTTTGGTTGAAGTGGGCTCCCCCTTCGGATCTCCCCAACAAGAATAACATTAGAGATTTATTTTGGTCCTTTATTCAAATAATCTTTTCATAAAAATAAAATAATATTATTGAAATAATCTTTTCATGCAACTAATAAAATCAAAATATGAACAAAACTATCCCAACACAATACCCTAATTTCTTGTCCATGTTCACGAGATTGATGTCTCTTGTTCGCACTTGAGACTTTTGGTCCTATGCTTTTATGTTGTAGGTAAAATATGATAATGGTATGATATGTGATCGGTTGTAGAAATTGGGTATCCTAAGTAAGGTTGTCGAAACCACATGGATGGTGTGTTAGGTTTTTAGGAAATTGGTTTGGTAGGGTTTTCAAATTGCAGGAAGCAGTAAATAATTTAAACTAAACTAATTATGAATTGAAAACAATGGAACCTAAAGAAAACATGAAATTGAAAAACAAACCCTAACTACTAGAACAAGAACAAGAAACTAAACCAGAAATCAAGAGCATATTCAAGAAAGCAATTAAAAACTATGAAAGTAAAAACTAAATTAATTACTGAATCTAAAGCATAAAATATTAACATGAAGGTTTGATCTTTACTCTAATCTTGAATCTTAAATCTTTGAATCACGAATCTTTCTCCCGAACAAACAAGAAAGGTGTGATTTGGATTACTAAGACTGCTCGAATCCTCACCTGAAGGGAGAATTCGAGGAACCTTAATCCCCCGCTTCACTAAAAAGTGGAATTTTTGTTGAACTAATACTAATGAAATTGAAAATAGCGAAACAGAAAGTAAAGAACAAGAGAGAACAAGAACTTGAATTAATCTTCAAAGAGAATGTGCTTAAAATCGAGGAATGAAAGAAAACTTAAAGAATCTAAAGACTAAAACTAAAACTAAAACTAAAACCTAATCTAAAACTAACCTAAACTAAAGAATAACTAAAAACTAACTCCTTTTCTAAGTCTAAAGAATAATGTATATATAGAAAATTTTAGAAAGGGAAAAGAAGATAAAATAAACTCTCCAAAACCCTAACGGCCGCCGCAAAAAAAATAAGAAAAAGCCAGCCAACACGGTTCGTGTTGGCCTACCACGGTCCGTGGTGCCTGCCATGGGCTGCCCGTGATGTGTGCTGTTTTTCCGTTTTCGTGCTTTATCGTTCATCTAGCCAACACGGTCCGTGTTAAGCTGACATGGTCCGTGTTGGGTTTGTTTTTGCCGCGGATGATGGATTTTTCAACACTTTTGGTTCCCTTTTTCCGCTTTCCTTTGATTTAATCTACAAAACACAAAATCATCATAACTTATTCATAAATAGGGGACAAAAGCAAGCAAAACCCCTTATAAAAAGGTATCAATTCGACTCGAATTGAGACCGAACAATACTCCCACACAAGGGTTTTCTTGCCCCGAGCAAACTAAAACAAAGAAGAAAAAGAAACTAACTACCCTAACTCACTTTCGTAGGAATCACAGTTGCATTTAGCGTATGCAACAAGCCCTTTAAACCCCTTGGCAGCGCAAGTGGACGAAGAAGGTCTTGTGAGGGTTTATAGACGCTATACCCACAAAAGCAAAGGAAAAGAAAAGAAAAGAAAAAGAAAGAAAAAGAAAGAAAAGAAAAGAAAAATGAAAAGAAATGGAAGGAAACTCAAAACTAAAGAAAGGAGGAGAAACACTTTGCGAGATAAAGAGGCGAAATCAAGAAAATGATCAGCACAAAGGAGGTTCACACACACGATCGCGAAACTAACTATTCAAATAATGCATTCACTCAACTTAGAACAGTTGACAAGCACTTTCAAGACAACAAGCAAGATTGTTACTAGACTTCACATTTTTCACCTCACACTCACGCTTAAGCTTGATGGGTTCCTCGTGCTCAAGTGCAGTCTTTCTGGCTAGTTTTTGTTTAAGTCAAGGGTCAATCGGTTAGAAATGACCACTCAAACACCCATGCTCTTATTTAATGAATTATTGGCGGTTCCCCTCTCTATTTAGTGTCGCCCTTGGCTTGGTGAGGGCCGCAGGTTACATAGATTAAGGTTCCACAATTATTGCCATTAATCTTTTTGGTGTTGGGTTTTTCGAAAATTGAACGACCCTGAAAGGGGTCTACTCTTCCTACATAGATCCTTTCCATACACAAACAAGGTGCTTAAGGGGCGTGAGTGCCGCACCACTCACACCGATCTATGTGGGTGAACCAACAATTTTCAGAATTTCTTATATCACTATTTTTGCGTTAGTATTTTCGGGAATTAAACGACCATAAATGGGGTTTACCCTCCCAGCACAAGTTACTCCATACGCATACAAAGTGCTTAAGGGGTAAGAGCGTCGTACCACTCATACCAACCTGTGTAGAGTGTACTAACTTTTTTATTTATTCATTATTTTTCAGCTTTTCTTAGAGCATGGACATTCAAGAAGCTAAAGCCTTCCTCCTAAACCAAAACCATCACATTAACCAACCTAGAAGTGAATTCCTAAGGATACCACATGGTTGCAAATACAGGTGAGATTATTATGGTTAGAAAAAGTAACAATCAAGCCCGAAGCTTATCAAGTATTCACTAAATATTCCTAACTAAGCAATTGCACTATTCTAGCAATCAGCGACACAACCATATATACAAACTACCTCTAGCCGATAAAAATTTTAAAAATTTCACCTAATTTCAATGATAACTAAAGTTGTTTCTCTTTCAAAAATAGGAAAGGCACATGTGCCACCCCACTCCCACACAAAAACTCTACAATGTCCTCATTGTGAATAAGGTGACACCACACAGAAGAAAATAAAAATCACACAAAATAAATGCACACAAAAGAAAAGAAAAACTCAAGCTGGCATGCATGCCACCCTCACTCCCGCACAAAAAGGCCAACAATGTCCTCATTGGAAACAGAAGTAATCAAGCACACCGAAGAAAATCAAGAAACACACCAAGAAAAAGAAAACTAAAATAAACTACTTACTAGCCATATTAAAAAAAAGGAAGGATATTACCTGGTTGGGTACTGAGTATACCCAAACTATGAAATCTTGCTTAAAATAATAAGACCCACACATGGAGCATCAGCCACTCCATTCTCACCTCTAGATGTCGGGCACCATCTCAATAGTACATCAGCAAACGTTAGTGTTCTCAACAGTTTATCGAACGTCTTGGAATAATCAGTAAAATGACGGACTGCAGGAATGTACACAACTTTCCTAGGCACCATAAATGGAGATATGACAAATGAATCCACCCATTGACTTGTAAATGGAGATTGAGTATGCAAATCAACGGGAGGGGGCAATACAATTGTAACGCCCCGGAAATTCAATTATAGAAAAGTTAAAGTCAAACTAACGTTAACAGACAAAACTTAGCGGAAGACTTCAAATTTAGTTTGGGCGTCACTGCCGTATCCCCGAAGGAACACAAGGCGAGAAAGGAAAACACAACTGTCTGCTAACGGTAACTACTAACAACTCAAAACAAAACTTTAAGACGTCATAACGAAACAAAATAAAAAGGTTCATGGACTTCTAGACTCGTCGTCCTCACTTCTAATTCCCGTCCCCAGCATTTAGATCTTCACCTGAAAACAAAACATTTCAAAAATGAGGGGGAAATCTCAATAATGTCTACCCCTAACGTTTAAAACAGTTTAAGTTCATTTCAATTCATTTTAGGGAGAGGGAACAAGTCAAACCATTTCTCAAACCTTTAACCCTTAACTGTTTTCCTCAACCCATCCAATCCATATTTTAATTTGCGGGCAGGATATCAAATCCCAAAAAGAACATCGCCTACAAAAGGCAGCATAACAACTATCCTATATCAGGGATGAAACCCTGATCTCCTGACACATAACCCATACAGGCATCGAATCCTGGTCTCAGGGTTATCACCCGCATGAATATTAGCCTCTCAAAGGCATCAAACAGTCGCCCACCAAAGGCATCATAACATCTATCCTATATCAGGGATGAAACCTTGATCTCCTAGCACATAACCCATACAGGCATCGAATCCTGGTCTCAGGGGTATCACCCGCAAAATATTAGCCTGTCAAAGGCATCAAATCAACAAACCGCTTAATGTTTCCACTTTGAATTATTAATTCCTTATTCAAACTCATCTCACAACTCTCAAGTCAAACCCAACCCAGATTATCAAAATCAAAATAAAACCACCTATAAAAGACCATCTCAATTTCTCCACTCATAAAGCAAGGTACAACAATTACAAACAGTTATCCAAAACAGATGGTCATAATTCCACAAAAGTCCCCTTTCGGGATGCAATTATCAAAACAGATTAGAAAACAATAAAACACATTTAAATAGCATCCCGGTGAGGATTAGAGCATAGACGTTACCTGATATACTTCACAGCACAGCAAATAGAAGAACACACTTGAGCTCACTAACGTCACGCACTAACTCGGGCCTAGAATAAGAATAATTATCTAATCAAAACGCATTCTAACGAAGTTAGTATTAACTATCAACTACCTAACCCATCCCCTAGGAACACTTAGGTTCCTATCATTTATGAAATTACACTTAACACCTCCAAGAAAACACATAACAAGATCACATATTATTTTCACTCAACAATTCTTTATAAATAAAAGCAAGCAGAGGACAGATTATAACGTTCACATAAAACGGGTCACAACTCGACTTCCGGACATCCTACGGGTCTGGTTCTGGACTTTTCGGAAACCTCAGGATGTTTACTAAAACTTCTATGTTGATGGCTAAGCCCAAGTCAGTCCCGAAGGACTCTAAAAACACCCATCTTCACAATTGGTCCAGTTCTGTTAGGTTCTGGTAAAACGGTTATAACTCGGGCTATACAAATCAAACGTTCGATCCGAAAAATTCCTATGGTTCCTAACATCTAAGGAACCTCCAGTCAAAAGGGTTCGATCAAAAGGTAACTACACTAGCCGTGGTGACTCGATCTTTAGACAGTAACGAAACTATCCTGATAACGGTTATTAACTAATTTGTTATCTCGGTTCTAACCTTTACCAAAAGGTCTTGGGGTTCTAATTTGGACTTAAAACGATACTTAGGGTCTAAGATTGGAAGTCCAACTTAACTTAGGTTCAACAATTAAACTTGTAGAAGTAAACTTATTGAAAACAAGGACACTTTAATAAAACTTTAATTAAAAACTTAAGTCGTACAAGGAAATAAAAATTTCTTAGAACAATAACCACGTAAACAAAGTTTTAAAGACTTTAAAACATGAATTAGTTAAAAGATTATAACATTACAACAAGAATTTCACGAAGTAAAACAAAGGTGGTTAAACATGCGGTTTCTTTAATCAAGAATCAAGAAAGCTTAGATTACATGTAAATGAAACATAAAGAACTTAGAAACATTTAAACTACCAATCAAGAATCCCAACAACTAATTCTTTTTACTAGACTCCATCAAGATTCATGAATTACTAAACAAGAATTGTACTTCTATTAAGTCAACCTAATTTATTTAACAACTTAAACATGAATAACCGTTAAAAGAAAACAAAGAACATATAAATTTCTTAACTGCTATTCAAGAATTTTACCTAGGTAATTTAGTTCTCAGATTCGTGCATACAATAATATTGTGGTCTAAATCCTACATAACTTATAAGTTAAAGAAACAATAAACGATTCAACCCTAACGATTTAACTATTACAACCTAATCTAATTACAATAAAATTACAACATAAAATTACATATATCAAGTAAACAAATTACACATAACAAATAATAATTTACACATAATTACAACCAAGAACAAGATTACATGTAATTTTCCTAATTACAAAACTAACAATACAATTTAATAATTATAAAAAAACAGAATAATAATTTTGAAAATAAAAACAGAAAAGAAAAAGGAAAAAGAAAATATAACAAAACAAGAAAAGAACTGTTAGGGTTTTTAGGGTTAGGGCTTTTTACGTAGGTTTAGGGCAGAGGGGCGGTTCTCCGGCGAGCAGGGCGGTGATCGGCGGCGAGTCGGCAGGTGGCGATGCGGCAGTCGTCGGTGGTGGTGGCGCAGTGAAATCGATCGTCAGTGAGAGAAGGGAAGGGCGAGAGAGAGAGAGAGAGAGGGGAGGGAGATAGTTATCGCGGTGTTATCGCGGTGGTGGTGGCGTGCTGGCACTGCTGCCGTCTGGTGGTGGTGGCCGGCGGTTTCAGAGAGAGAGCAAGAGAGAGAGGGGAGGGAAGGCTAGGGTTTGGTATTAGGGAGAGAGATTAGGGTTTGATTTAAGAGGGGGTTTTATACTAATACCCAATTTAGGCCTACTAATCTAATCTAATCCTAATCCAACCCATTTAAAACAATTAAAATCTGATTTTTCTAAAACCCAATAATTCTAATAATAGTAATAATAATATTAATACTAATAATCATATAATCACATAGCAAATAATATTCACGTAATTAATCACATAATAATATTAACCAGCGGAAATTACTATTCTACCCTTGTTAGCCCCTCAACGGTCCTACGAGCTCAAGCGTTAGCATAAATAAACATAAACGAATAATAATAAATAACGAAGTCAAACCTAATTTACTAACGACGTCACGGTTAACATCTTTGGATTTTTCGGGGTTTTACATCATTACCTTCTTAAAAGAAGTTTCGTCATCGAAACTTAAACTTAACCCTAACGGTCCGGTAAGGAAACTAACGGTTTCATTCCTCCTAAAACTCGAGGTTTTACAACATTACCTTCTTAAAAGAAGTTTCGTCCCCGAAACTTGACGCGCCTTAGGCTTGGAACAAGTGAGGGTACTTCTTCCTCATTTCGTCTTCTGTCTCCCAGGTTGCTTCTGTTGTGGTATGATTTGCCCATCGTACTTTTACCAAGAGAACTACTTTCCTCCTAAGCTGGTTTTCCCTACGGTCCAGTATCTCTAGCGGTTGCTCTTCATAGCTCAGATCTTCTTGTAGTTGAAGCGGCTCAGGATCAATCACGTGAGTCGGGTCCGGAACGTATTTCCTGAGTTGTGATACGTGGAAACATTGTGCACTCTTGGAAGTTCTCCTCGCAGCTGTAACTTGTAGGCGACTTCTCCAATGCGTTCCAAGATTGGATATGGCCCGATAAATCTTGGTGTCAATTTCCCTGACTGGCCAAATCTCATAACTCCTTTCGTAGGTGAGACCCGTAAAAACACATACTCTCCTACTTCGAACTCCAAAGGTCTTCTCCTTCTGTCAGCATAACTCTTTTGTCGACTTTGTGCTGCCTTCATCTTGTCTTGAATGATTCAAACCTTCTGAGTAGTGGCCTGTATTAGGTCCGGTCCGATCGTTAGAGCTTCATCGATGTCCTGCCAACATAGGGGAGTTCTACATCTCCTTCCATACAAAGCTTCGAAGGGTGACATCCCTATACTAGCATGATAACTGTTGTTGTAGGAGAACTCGATGAGAGTCAACTCGTCATCCCACGAGTCTTTGAAATCTAATGCGCATGCTCGCAGCATATCTTCGAGGGTTTGGATGGTCCTCTCTGTCTGCCCATCTGTAGCTGGGTGAAATGCGGTACTGAACTTGAGCTTTGTACCAAACGCCTCTTGTAACTTTTTCCAAAAACCAGACTGGAACCTAGTGTCTTTGTCTGAGACTATAGAACTGGGTACTCCGTGTAACCTTACAATCTCCCTTACGTCGGCTTGAGCTAGCTGATCTAAGGACCAGTTGTTGGCGATGGCTAGGAAATGAGCTGACTTGGTCAAACGATCTCCAATCACCCATATTGCATTGTGTTTCCGCATGGTCCTTGGTAGACCTATCACAAAATCCATTGATATCGAATCCCATTTCCACTCAGGATCACTCGTCTCATCCCCCGAGCCCTCCTCGGGGTCTTCTCCTGTCCCCCGGTCCACCTCATCCTCCTCCTCGGGCGGGATCTCATGCTCGGGCTCGACGGCGGGTGCAGTCGTGACCCTAGAGGTTACCTCGGGCTCGGGATCCTGGGCGCTGTCCTCGGTGGGATCCTCCTCCGGATCTTCTTCAGGGTCATCCTCATGATCCTCAGCTGGTGCAGGAGCTGGGTTCACCTGGACCCTCTCTACTAGGCGCATTCCAATCCGGGTGATCCTAGAAAAGATCCCCGGGATTCGATGCTCCGGCTCTACCCGGTACCTCTGACACCAACAGCACGGGTGTGGGTACCCCTCCTCCGGAAGCAGGGGTGGCAGCAACGACGGCACAGTATGGCCCCACCAGGGATCGTCTCGTAAGGTGAGTAGGAAAGCGTTGGCCTGAGCTTCCTCGTTGCCACGCAAGCAGGAGTTCGAGACATCCTTGGTGTATCGATCGATCTCATCGTAGAAATTCAGCATGTGGGTTCCCAAGTACCCACCAGGAGGGATGGGTGTGTAGCGGTGAAAGCACGACGTGGGGTGCTGGTGACAGTGTGTGCGTTGTGCCATCCTACATAATCAAAATATATTAGCAACACTGAGAACATTATATTCATAATCGCATAACTTTAGAAATCATGAATCCCTTTTCCCATCCTACACTCATCGCTCTGAACTTAGCTTCCTAGGGTCCATCTAAACCTAAAGGACTCTGAGGAGCTACTAGGTCGCAACCCAGAGCTTTGATACCATTCTGTAACTCCCCGGAAATTCAATTATAGAAAAGTCAAAGTCAAACTAACGTTAACAGACAAAACTTAGCGGAAGACTTCAAATTTAGTTTGGGCGTCACTGCCGTATCCCCGAAGGAACACAAGGCGAGAAAGGAAAATACAACTGTCTGCTAACGGTAACTACTAACAACTCAAAACAAAACTTTAAGACGTCATAACGAAACAAAATAAAAAGGTTCAAGGACTTCTAGACTCGTCGTCCTCACTTCTAATTCCCGTCCCCAGCATTTAGATCTTCACCTGAAAACAAAACATTTCAAAAATGAGGGGGAAATCTCAATAATGTCTACCCCTAACGTTTAAAACAGTTTAAGTTCATTTCAATTCATTTTAGGGAGAGGGAACAAGTCAAACCATTTCTCAAACCTTTAACCCTTAACTGTTTTCCTCAACCCATCCAATCCATATTTTAATTTGCGGGCGGGATATCAAATCCCAAAAAGAACATCGCCTACAAAAGGCATCATAACAACTATCCTATATCAGGGATGAAACCCTGATCTCCTGGCACATAACCCATACAGGCATCGAATCCTGGTCTCAGGGTTATCACCCGCATGAATATTAGCCTCTCAAAGGCATCAAACAGTCGCCCACCAAAGGCATTATAACATCTATCCTATATCAGGGATGAAACCCTGATCTCCTGGCACATAACCCATACAGGCATCGAATCCTGGTCTCAGGGGTATCACCCGCAAAATATTAGCCTGTCAAAGGCATCTAATCAACAACCCGCTTAATGTTTCCACTTTGAATTATTAATTCCTTATTCAAACTCATCTCACAACTCTCAAGTCAAACCCAACCCAGATTATCAAAATCAAAATAAAACCACTTATAAAAGACCATCTCAATTTCTCCACTCATAAAGCAAGGTACAACAATTACAAACAGTTATCCAAAACAGATGGTCATAATTCCACAAAAGTCCCCTTTCGGGATGCAATTATCAAAACATATTAGAAAACATTAAAACACATTTAAAGAGCATCCCGGTGAGGATTAGAGCATAGACATTACCTGATATACTTCACAGCACAGCAAATAGAAGAACACACTTGAGCTCACTAACGTCACGCACTAACTCGGGCCTAGAATAAGAATAATTATCTAATCAAAACGCGTTCTAACGAAGTTAGTATTAACTATCAACTACCTAACCCATCCCCTAGGAACACTTACATTCCTATCATTTATGAAATTACACTTAACACCTCCAAGAAAACACATAACAAGATCACATATTATTTTCACTCAACAATTCTTTATAAATAAAAGCAAGCAAAGGACAGATTATAACGTTCACATAAAACGGGTCACAACTCGACTTCCGGACATCCTACGGGTCTGGTTCTGGACTTTTCGGAAACCTCAGGATGTCTACTAAAACTTCTATGTTGATGACTAAGCCCAAATCAGTCCCGAAGGACTCTAAAAACACTCATCTTCACAATTGGTCCAGTTCTGACAGGTTCTGGTAAAACGGTTATAACTTGGGCTATACAAATCAAACATTCGATCCGTAAAATTTCTATGGTTTCTAACATCTAAGGGAACCTCCAGTCAAAAGGGTTCGATCAAAAGGTAACTACACTAGCCGTGGTGACTCGATCTTTAGACACTAACGAAACTGTCCTGATAACGGTTATTAAGTAATTTGTTATTTCGGTTCTAACCTTTACCAAAAGGTCTTGGGGTTCTAATTTGGACTTAAAACGATACTTAGGGTCTAAGATAGGAAGTCCAACATAACTTAGGTTCAACAATTAAACTTGTAGAAGTAAACTTATTGAAAACAAGGACACTTTAATAAAACTTTAATTAAAAACTTAAGTCGTACAAGGAAATAAAAATTTCTTAGAACAATAACCACGTAAACAAAGTTTTAAAGACTTTAAAACATGAATTAGTTAAAAGATTATAACATTACAACAAGAATTTCACGAAGTAAAACAAAGGTGGTTAAACATGCGGTTTCTTTAATCAAGAATCAAGAAAGCTTAGATTACATGTAAATGAAACATAAAGAACTTAGAAACATTTAAACTACCAATCAAGAATCCCAACAACTAATTCTTTTTACTAGACTCCATCAAGATTCATGAATTACTAAACAAGAATTGTACTTCTATTAAGTCAACCTAATTTATTTAACAACTTAAACATGAATAACCGTTAAAAGAAAACAAAGAACATATAAATTTCTTAACTGCTATTCAAGAATTTACCTAGGTAATTTAGTTCTCAGATTCGTGCATACAATAATATTGTGGTCTAAATCCTACATAACTTATAAGTTAAAGAAACAATAAACGATTCAACCCTAACGATTTAACTATTACAACCTAATCTAATTACAATAAAATTACAACATAAAATTACATATATCAAGTAAACAAATTACACATAACAAATAATAATTTACACATAATTACAACCAAGAACAAGATTACATGTAATTTTCCTAATTACAAAACTAACAATACAATTTAATAATTATAAAAAAACAGAATAATAATTTTGAAAATAAAAACAGAAAAGAAAAAGGAAAAAGAAAATATAACAAAACAAGAAAAGAACTGTTAGGGTTTTTAGGGTTAGGGCTTTTTACGTAGGTTTAGGCGTAGGGCGGTTCTCCCATGTGGCGGCGATCGGCGAGGTCCGGCAGGCGGCGCGAGCGGTGGTGACTGGTGTCGACGACGGCAGGGTCGTCGGTTGTGGTGGCACAGCGAAACTCGATCAGAGAGTGAGAGAGAAGGGCAGCGAAAGAGAGAGAGAGAGAGAGGGGGAGGGAGATAGGTTTCGCGGTGGTTTCGCGGTGGTGGTGGCGGCGCTGCGGCGGCGGTGCCGTCTGGTGGTAGTGGCCGGCGGTTTCAGAGAGAGAGCAAGAGAGAGAGGGGAGGGAAGGCTAGGGTTTGGTATTAGGGAGAGAGATTAGGGTTTGATTTGAGAGGGGGTTTTATACTAATACCCAATTTAGGCCCACTAATCTAATCTAATCCTAATCCAACCCATTTAAAACAATTAAAATCTGATTTTTCTAAAAACCCAATAATTCTAATAATAGTAATAATAATATTAATACTAATAATCATATAATCACATAGCAAATAATATTCACGTAATTAATCACATAATAATATTAACCAGCGAAAATTACTATTCTACCCTTGTTAGCCCCTCAACGGTCCTACGAGCTCAAGCGTTAGCATAAATAAACATATACGAATAATAATAAATAACGAAGTCAAACCTAATTTACTAACGACGTCACGGTCAACATCTTTGGATTTTTCGGGGTTTTACAACAATACACTCTGTAACTTCCTAATGTGAAAACTTATATACAAACAATGACTCATAAAGCATATCACCATAAAAAATATCATTGACACAAACCAAGTTCAAATACTTAGGATAAATCCCCAAAGACTCAAGTTCATCATCACAAGATTTCACATTATTTTCAATGGATTCATTGGAAAGGGTATATAATGCCTCATTAATACAATGATGCTTAATGAAAGTGAATAATTCAGTATCAAGCACACATTCAATCACAAAGGATTCAATTTCACTCTCAAAAAGATCATGTTCAGTTACATCACAAGTATCATGGCATTCATTAGACTCAACTGTATCATGGCATTCATTAGACTCAACCTTTTCTTCACACAAAGGCATGGACAATGGTGTGGACAATGGTTCATCATCTAACATGTTTTCATCAAGTTCTACATCATCACACACAAAATCATCAATTTTCTCATGCTCTCTAGATGTAGCTAGAGCTAAGGAATTGCTAAGCTGAATGCATGCAAAACTAGGTCTATTAAAGTAGGCATCATCCTTATCATAATCATACAAAAGAGAATCATCATGCAATTCAGGACTCAAAGATGATGAATGTCCTACTTCAACTATCAACTCGACCACTTGTGAAGAAGGAATTTCTACCCTAGGGTTAGTCTCATGTAATGATTCAGTGGGTACTCACTCATTTTCACATAAAATCCATTCACTTTAGCACGTATGGAAACCCAACCACAAGAATCAGAATCATGTCACGAAGATTCACAATGTGAGCACAAAGGATGAGACTCAACAACATCACATGGGGGAGGATCATAAGAGTTTTCTACATAATCCCTACAATAAGATTGATCATCAAAATACATGGGATATTAACGTACATGATTGTTCAATTAAGGTCTCCGAGGTTGGTGCAAAATTTGGAATATGGGGGTCAAAGGGAGAATTTTGTTGTTCAAGTTCATAAGTATCCCTAGACAACCGTTCAAGAAATTCCTAAACAACATCTTCTTCTAAATTAGAAAACCCATAAAATTCTAAGAGATTTCGGATTTCATAATTCACACCCTCATGCATGATTCCCAAAATACCTAATGTATCATAAAAGATACCATACGATTCACATTGAGCACGATAATCTTGTAATCTAGCAAAATATCTACAAAATACTTCATGCTCAAATTGGGGAAATTGGGGACTAGCCATAACTCTCCTTTATTTATTTATTTATTTATTTATTTATTTATTTATTTATTTATTTATTTATTGTTTTTTTTCAATTTTTATGTTCACATTTTTTTTTGAATTAAATTACAACTAAGAAAGCAATAAACAATTAACACACAAAGCAATAACCTAATCTACCAAATAACGTCATCCCCGGCAACGACGCCATTGTTCGGTTCTAGAAATTGGGTATCCTAAGTAAGGTTGTCGAATCTACAGGGTTGATGTGTTAGGTTTTTAGGAAATTGGTTTGGTAGAGTTTTCAAATTGCAAGAAGCGGTAAATAATTTAAACTAAATTAATTATGAATTGAAAACAATAGAAACTAAAGAAAACATGAAATTGAAAACAAACCCTAACTACTAAAACAAGAACATGAAACTAAACTAGAAATCAAGAACATATTCAAGAAAGTAATTAAAAACTATGAAAGTAAAAACGAAATTAATTACTGAATCTAAAGCAAAAAACAATGAAAGAAAACTTAAAGAAACTAAAGACCAAAACTAAAACTAAAACCTAATCCAAAACTAACCTAAACTAATGAAAAATTAAAAACTAACTCCCTTTCTAAGTCTAAAGAATAATGTATATAAAGAAAAGTTTAGAAAGGGAAAGGAAGATAAAATAAACTCTCCAAAACCCTAACGGCCGCTGCGAAAAAAATAAGAAAAAGCTAGCCAACACGGTCCATGTTGGTCTACCACGGTCCGTGGTGGCTGCCATGGGCTGCCCGTGGTGAGTGCTGTTTATTCCGTTTTCGTGCTTTATCGTTCAGCTAGCCAACACGGTCCGTGTTGGGCCTGTTTTTGTTGCGGATGATGGATTTTTCAACAGTTTTGGTTCCCTTTTTCCGCTTTCCTTTGATTTAACCTACAAAACACAAAATCATCATAACTTATTCATAAATAGGGGACAAAAACAAGCAAAAACCCTTATCAAAAGGTATCAATTCGACTCAAAATGAGACCGAACAATATAGTAAAAAATGTGGATAGTATGATATGATGCAATAGTGTGGTAAGTTGTGGTAAAATTTGTATTAAAAATGATTGGCGAGGTAGGTGTCTAAGGAGAAAAAAAAAATGAAAAGTAATAAGTGTAGAGAGAGAAAAGTGAGTATAGAGAAAATTATGATTGTTATAGTAAAGTTGATATAATATGATAATCAGTGGCGGATCAAAGATTCAGTTTCACGAAAGTTAAACATAATTGACCGAAAAAATCAAAATTTAGCAGCACTAAAAAAAACAAAAATGCTACCTAAATAGTGTAATTTAATCTATACTATCTATTAAAGAAATGTGTCGTTGACTAGCATAGGAGAGATTTAAGGAGGGAGATTGTTTCCTGATCGTTGATACTATTGCTCCACAAATCTCAGCCATTAAAAAAAATTCCAATATAAATTATTCAACAAAATTGTGTTGACTAGTGGAAGTTATTTTTAAGTACTCTTAAAACCTCTACACTCCCACATACCTCATGCAATTCCTGCCCCTCACCCACATTTTTGCAGAACCCTTTGTTTCTTCAATTTCATTTACTAAATGAGGTTATGGCAGTGAATTACATTACACGTTCACCATCATATGATAGTCACTTCATGGATCATCCGCTCCTCACTCACTCACCCACCATTCAACTCAAACCTAAGTCATGCGTTCTTCCTCACACTCTATCTCTGTCCATCTCTCTTCCCCCACTTTTTTTTGGTGATTTCTCCCATCCCTCTTCTCCAGTAGCCAATCCCTCAAAGGTTCATGTTCAATGCTCAGTAGATATTAGTTCAGCGCAAAATTTGGATTGGGTTAATTTTTCATACCCGGGAATCCGCTTTTGCACTCAAGTATGCTCCTTTCACTTGCAGATAATGAACTGATATGTTGATGTATATGCTGATATATACTCTGATAATCAGGACAATGTATGTTTTGAAATTGATACAATATCACACTATCATATTATTTATATGTTGCTATCTATACTGATAATTACATGAACAATATATAATATATAAAGATTTAAAAAGTCTTACATTTATGCTGATGAAGTCAATAATCAATACTACAGTTTACGTTTATGCCTAAAGGCTACAACTCATCCCATATACCATTCCAATATTAAGATAGTGTACCAATATTTGATCATCCAAGATTTCGAATCATGTCTACATAAAGAATGTCATTATCTATGATCCTAAATCATGATAGTTATAGCGATCATCTCAAAGAACATAAATATATACGTAAATGTACACATTTTTGAGCTTCAGGGAATGCCCAACATAAATATATACATTAATACTCCTATATAGATATACATGATGAGAAATGTAACAGGACCCTAAGAAATAGAGTGTGAGGGTTTTTTTTATTTTTGTGTTGAATGGGGGGGATCACTGTGGATTATTTTGAGTTGGATGGAATGAATCATAATGAAGGATACATTTGTTGTGTGTGTGGGCTGGGGGTTCACTGTGAATAATTTTGAGTTGTAATGAGTGTCCAATGTAAGTGAATATGTTAGCATGGGCAATTGTGTTATTCATGTTTGTAAGAGAACTTTTTTGTGGTGGTGGGGGATTTTTTTTTTTTTTTTTTTGGGAGGGGATGATATGGAGATTGGTTTGTGATTAAGTAATAGATAATTAATGAATTGAATATTCAATGGTCATTTGAGAAGCTGAGTAAACATATAAGTCAAGGTTAGTCAATTATTCACTCTACATAATTAACCAATAAGTGTTGGTATCATATTCTTAAATTACAAGTGCTTTACAAAAAAAGTAGAGGTGCAATATATTGGTGATAGATATGACTAAGGAGTTTTTACCCCAAAGTTGTAAACTTTGAAGTAGACGAAAAAATTATAGAAGATCATGAAAGTGGAACAAAAATATATTAAATTGCTTATATTTTTTTTGTTAAATTTATAAATTATGATTATACATAAAAAAAATTATGCTTTATTTGGGAATACTTTGACTCAATCACTCTTATAAATACATGTAAAAATAAAATTAGATAAGAAATTTAAATGGAGATGGTAAGTAATATTTTTTTGATAATTATGACCACTTAGCCACTTTTATTCATGATAAATAAGTGTCGTTGAGCGCGTACAAAATCAGCTGACAAAAAATTGCATACTACACCCAAAGTCAAGGACATGCTAAAGTCTCACCCAAAGCCATGGTAAGTAATATTTACAACAACATATAATCAGGTCTACCATTGCGGGGAGTAGTTAACAAAAATGCAAGAGCATTACAAGATATATAAAACCAACAAAGCATGGAGCGTTAATCTATACTTCTATACTATATATTAAAGTAATGTAGGATTGACCCTCAAGAGAGTTATTTTAGGAAGTCAAGTCATTTATAGATGTTGATTACATATTATTACAGATTAATCTCAACCGTTAGATTTATGTTTGATAAATCTTTGCCAAATCAACGTACGTCATCTTCATACCCCTCTTCCCTCCTTCAACGGTCAGATTACCCATTCATTCATCCATCCTTTTTCGTTCTTTTTTTTTTTTTGTAAATCAATTTTTTTTAATGGAATACTCATTCATCCATTGATTTGATTGGTACTTATTATACTCCCTCCGTTCCTCAATATCGGTCACTTTTAACTAATTTTTTATTTTTCACAATATCTATCACTTTACAATTCCATTACAATATTAATGACAATTTTCTAAATTTACCTCATACTTTTTATCATTGACAATACAATTATATAACCAAAATAGAAATTTATCTATTAATTTTATCATTTCAAAATAGAAATTTATCTATTGATTTTATCACTCCCAATGCAATTATCATTTTCAATACTATTTTCTTAATATCTTCCCAAAACTCAAATGTGACAATTATTGAGGAAATGAGGGAGTACATAGTTCATCTTACTACACATGCATGACATATGTTTAACAGGCTACACTGATAGTATGTGATTTACATAATAATCACGTACAATATGACTTCTCTTCAATTACTCTTCGTTGTCAAAAACTTTGATTGTAATTTTTTAATATATATAATGATTTATTCATGACATCAAATTAATATCACGAGATTCGTAATAATATTTAATATTAAAAAATTGAAATTATAATTTTTTTTTGTGATAAATTGTTGAGTAAAGATGGACGTACCTTGAAAAGCAAGGAAGCCAGTTATTTTTGGACAGAGGGAGTATTTACATTATGCATACACTGTTGTCCCATTACTTAATTTGTGCACCCACTTCCACTTTTTTTTTTTAATTATAAGAAATCTAGAATGTATTGGCTATATTAAAAATTACAAATGATACTTTAATTGAGTGAACTTCATCCATGGTGGCATGGAAGTCAGTTATTTTTGGATGGAGTGAGTATTTACGTTATGCATACACTTTTATCCCTCATTGCTTAATTTGTGCACCCATTTTCCACTTTATTATAATGTGTTGGAAATACCCCATTCAACAAATAAAGTGGATAGGATGAAGTTGAGCATTGTTTTGGCTAAGCTTCAGGGTAATTTGAAAGGAAACCAAAAGAACAAATTATATGTCATTCGACAGGTTTGAATCTAAAACTTGGAACGTGTCGGACTGGAACATGTCAAATAGGTCCGACTTATACCTGGAACTTGGAACCTGTCAATGTACTTAATACCAATGAGTTTGCATCATTTTTTTATTACTAAGCATGTGGTATCAATGTCGTGTTAGTTTTGTGCGATCAGAATTTGGTACTGGTGTAGGAAAATATGGTAAAACTTCAGTTTATTATATTATCAACCATAAACCCCATAGTACAGATTATTTATCTACAAAAACACTATTTTATATCACCGTGATGTATTATTAAAATCATATCAAGCAACGCTTAAATATTTTTTTAATTGACCACAGCGCAATGCGCGGGTATTTGCTAGTCTACACTATCCATTAAAGAAATGTGTCGTTGACTAGCATAGGAGAGATTTAAGGAGGGTGATTGTTTCCTGATCGTTGATACTATTGCTCCACAAATCTCAACCATTAAAATAAATTCCAATATAAATTATTCAACAAAATTGTGTTGACTAGCGGAAGTTTGTTTTAAGTACTGTTAAAACCTCTACACTCCCACGTACCTCATGCAATTCCCGCCCCTCACCCACGTTTTTGCAGAACCCTTTGTTTCTCCAATTTCATTTACTGCATGAGGTTATGACAGTTAATTACATTACACGTTTACCATCGTATGATAGTCACTTCATGGACCATCCCCTCCTCACTCACTCACCCACCTTTCAACTCAAACCTCAGTCATGCGTTCTTCCTCACACTCTATATTTCTCTGTCCATCTCTCTCCCCCACTTTTTTTTGGTGATTTCTCCCATCCCTCTTCTCCTGTAGCCAATCCCTCAAAGGTTAATGCTCGATGCTCGGTTGATTTTAGTTCGGCGTAAAATTTGGATTGAGTTCATTTTTCATACCCGGGAATCCGCTTCTACACTCAAGTATGCTCCTTTCACTTGCAGATAATGAACTGATATGTTGATGTATATGCTGATATATACTCTAATAATCAGGACAGTGTATATTTTGAAATTGATGCAACATCACACTATCACATTATTTATATGTTGCTATCTATACTGATAATTACATAAACAATATATAAAGATTTTAAAAGTCTTACATTTATGCTGATGAAGTAAATAATCATTACTACAATTTATGTTTATGCCTAAAGGCTACAACTCATCTCATATACTATTCCAGTATTAAGATAGTGTACCAATATTTGATAATCCAAGATTTCAAATCATGTCTACATGAAGAAGGTCATTGACTATGATCCTAAATCATGATAGTTATAGTGATCATTTCAAAGAACATAAATATATACATAAATGTACACATTTTTGAGCTTTAGGGAATGCCTAACATAAATATATACATTAATATATAGATATCCATGATGAGAAATGTAACCGGACCCTAAGAAATAGAGTGTGAGTTTTTTTTTTTTTTTTTTTTTTGAAGGGAGGGTCACTATGGATTATTTTGGGTTGGATTTAGTGGATCATAACAAAGGATACATTAATTGTGTGTGTGGGTTGGGGGTTCACTGTGAATAATTTTGAGTTGTAATGAGTGTCCAATGTAAGTGAATATGTTAGCATGGGCAATTGTGTTATTCATGTTTGTAGGAGAATTTTTTTTGTGGTGGTGGGGGATTTTTTTTTTTTTTGGGAGGATTATCTGGAGATTGGTTTGTGATGAAGTAATAGATAATTAATGAATTGTGTAGTTGGTAAAAGTTTGTCGACCAATTAAAAAATAATACGTGAAAAATAAATTAAATTTATTTGCCTAATTATTATCCGCCACATGTTAAATCAATTACGGCGGTCTAATTAATTGAATTTTAAATGGAAAATCATCCATGCCAATAATATCATGACACGTGTCAAAGATTATGCAGAAAATATTAATTATTTCTTTATTTAAAGTTAAAGGAATAATTAATTAACTTGGACCCAAGCCCAAAGCCCAACTCAAACCATAGGGGCTAGGCCTCCAGAGTCTATAAAAAGGGGTTATCCCACTTCATTTTTAACTCCCCCGAAGGCATTCTGCATTTCGCACTCCATAGGCTTCAGAAGATCAAAACTGCCAGCAGCCTCCAGCTACTAAGCGCCAAGGATCGAAGTCTGCAAAAGCTCAAGATTGAGTCTCTAAGCCTCTACCGCATCAAGATCAAGAACTGCAACATAACTCTTCAGCAAGACCTACAAAGCCTTCAGAAGATCGAACTACAAGCGACATCCAACTATCAAGGACCAACGCATGCTAGTTCAACAACTTATGTTCTTCACATCAAAGACTGTAGTTGTCTTCTTCGTCTGGTTAATCAATCGAGACCAAACACTCAATCCCTCACGTCAAACAACTTGAAGAACTGCAACCAACAATCAACTTGCAAACGGTCAACCTTCGAGCAGCCTCCAGCTACCAAGCACTAAGGAGATCAACGCTCAAGACCTTCAGCTTAACAACTGCTATAGAGTTCTTTAGTTAGACCTACATTCGAGATCAGGATCAAGCGTCCGCGCCCTCAGCTCATCCAAATTTCAGGAGATCGAATCAGAGGACTACTTTATTGTATTTAATACAGAGATTGTACCCTCACACATTCAAATATGAATACAAATTGATTTATTTCTCAATTTCCTGTCTTTATTTATTTTAGACTCGAAATTTGTGTTTACAAATTTGGCACGTCCGCTGGGACATCTCTGCCTCTCATCTCTTTCTCCAAGATTCAAGCAATGTGATGCAGATGGCTGTGAACATAGAAGAAAAGATAATTGAACTTGAGGCTATGCTAAACAGGCTCGCTAGGGAAAGTGAAGAGAAAGACAAGAAGATTAGTGAACAAAGTGAGCATATCATAAAACTGATGAAGAAAATAGAGAAGTGTCTGTATCAAGACTCCGACGAAGATTCAGACAGAGAGGAATCTAACAAAGAGTCTTCCAAGGATGATGGTGTTGGGGAAGATAAGAAGAGTAACTCATCTTCATAATCACTTACTGTAGAAGATATTCAAAATTTAATTGCAAATGCAATGAAGACTCAGCTCGCAGAACTATCGGGAAAGAATAACTTATACATGAAGCCATACACAAAAAGGATCGATGCCCTTCGGATGCAAAAAGGATATCAACCCCCAAAGTTCAATCAATTTGATGGAAAGGGTAATCCCAAGCAACATGTTGCTCATTTCATCGAGACTTGTACCAATGCCGGCACAAAAGGAGATCGACTAGTGAAGCAATTCGCCCGCTCTCTGAAGGAGATTGCATTCGACTGGTATACTGATCTAGAGCCTATATCAATCAATAGTTGGGAACAAATGGAGAAAGAGTTTCTCAACAGGTTCTACATGTAACACCCCGACCCCTCCCGGGTCGTGGACATTACCAATAACTGCTTCAAGGATCGCTGATTGTCCCCACAAATCACCACGAGTCTTTCCAGTGCGCTTCGCCACACACGCCCGGAAAACTTCCTGTGAGGTCACCCATTTCGACTACTCCACCAAGCACGCTTAACTGAGAAGTTCCCAACAGATGAGCTACCATAAAAGAAGGTGCACCTTGGTGATATAAGTAGTCATTTCAATCCTTTTAAGCCACACTTAACCATATACTCGGGGTGTTACAATCACCCCCACTTAAGTGCACAACGTCCTCGTTGTGCCACAATCCAATCCAGAATCTTTGCCCCGCTAGGTGACTGCCCGTGGCTCTCCCATCCACCGGCGCAGCTCACGGTCGCGGGTCGGCTGTGATACCATCTGTAACGCCGCGGCCCATCCCGGGTCGCGGACATTACCAATAACTGCTTCAAGGATCGCTGACTGGCCCCACAAATCACCACGAGTCTTTCCAGCGTGCTTCATCCTCGCTCACACGCTGCCCGGGAAAACTTCCTAGGAGGTCACCCATTCTTGGACTACTCCCAGCCAAACACACTTAACTGAGAAGTTCCCAACGGATGAGCTACCATAAAAGAAGGGGCACCTTGGTGATATAAGAAATCAGTCTTGGCTAAGCTTTAGGCTAGGCGGACATTACCAATAACTGCTTCAAGGATCGCTGACTGGCCCCACAAATCACCACGAGTCTTTCCAGCGTGTTTCGTCCTCGCTTACAAGCTGCCCGGGAAAACTTCCCAGGATGTCACCCATTCTTGGACTACTCCCAGCCAAGCACGCTTAACTGAGAAGTTCCCAACGGATGAGCTACCATAAAAGAAGGTGCACCTTGGTGATATAAGTAGTCATTTCAATCCTTTTAAGCCACACTTAACCATATACTCGGGGTGTTACACTACAGCACTCAACGAGTCGTCAGTATGACAGAGTTGACAAACACTAAACAGTGGGATGGTGAGCCAGTCCTTAAATACATTCATCGTTGAAGGTCCCTTAGTCTCGAATGCAAGGATCGCCTCACAGAAGCCTCGGTCGTCGATATGTGCACTCAAGGTATGCATTGGGATTTGCTCTACGTCCTCAAGATGGGTAAGCCAAAAACCATTCAGGACTTGGCAACACAGGCACATGACATGGAGTTCACAATTTTCCAACATGATGCAAGAAGACCAAGTCCCAAGGAGAAACAAACTTTACTAGGGGGCAGGTCAAAAGGAATTCCTTCATCCATGATTTTTGAGGAGAAAGAATATCCTTCTTCTGACGATGATACACGTGAAATACTTGATAAACTTCTTGAAGAAGGAATTATTAAACTTCCAGAGTCAAAGCGTCCAAATGAAGTCGGAAGAATCAATGACCTTAAATACTACAAGTACCACAGGATTATTAGCCATCCGTTAGAGAAGTGTTTAACTTTTAAGGAGCTTGTGATGAGACTTAAAAACGAAGGCAAGATCATGTTTGATGAAGACGAGAGCGACGAATCCGATTGAACTTATTGCAAGTTTTCAAGTCAAGTAAAAAAAAAAGGGTCACAAGTCAAAATTCAAGACTTCCAAGTCATCCACAAAATTAAAAGTTCCCAAGTCAAAATCCAAGACTTCCAAGTTATCAACACCAAAGACTTAAAAGTCCAAATCCCAAACTTTCAAGAAAAAGGCTCTCAAGTCACCATAATTAAAGACTCCTAAGTCAAAATCCAAGACTTCCAAGGCATCATCACGAAAGACTCGTAAAAGTCCAAACCCAAGGCTTTCAAGTCAAACTCTCAAGTCACCAAAGTTAAAGACTCCCAAGTCGAAATTCAAAACTTTCAAGCCAAAGACTCACAAGTCATCCAAATTTAAATCAACAAAATGAAAGACTCACAAGTCATCCAAATTCAAATCAACAAAATGAAAGATTCAAAAGTCAAGAAAAAAAAGACCATGATTTCCAAGTTAGCAATCTTCAAGATTCGCAAGGAAGCAAAAATTCAAGACTCTCACATCAACAAATTTCAAGACTTCCAAGTTACTAAATTCACCGATTTCCAAGTTAACAAAAATTAACGACTTCAAAGTCAGCTAAAATTCGAGACTTTCAAATCAACAAACCTCAAGACTCTTAAGTCACCAAGTCCCTTGACTTCCAAGTCAACGATACGACAAAGACATCCAAGTCAGCCAAACTCCCGTATCAACAAGTCTCCTGACTTCCAAGTCGACAAAATGAAAGACTCATAAGTGAACCAAATTCAAATTAACCAAATAAAAGGGCTCACAAGTCAAGATCACGACTTTCAAGACAATAAAATTCGAGATTCTCATGTCAGCAATGCATACGACTCTTACGTCAGCAAATTCAAAGACTTTCAAGTCAATAAACTTCAGACTCTTAAGTCATCAAACCAACCGACTTCCAACTCAAATAAATTGATGACTTTCAAGTCAGCCAAATTCAAGACTACAAAGTCGTCAAAATCAAACTTTAAGGTGAAGAACAGCAATTACTCCAAGGTCACCAAAGAAAAGACTCCCAAGTCACCCGCGATAAAAGATTCATGAGTTCACGACTCTGAAGTCAAAATGAATGACTCCTACACTAGCAAAATTCAATGACTCACAAGTCAATGGGATGAAGGACTCCCAAGTCAAGATAGATAAAGACTCATAAATTAATAAGAGAGATTCTTAAGTTAGTAAAGTTCATAGCTGACTTGTGCAAGACTCCAAAGTCGGCAAGGTTAAAGACTTCTAGGTCATCTCAACAAAGACTCTCAAGTCAAAAGTGCAAAAAAAATGGATCGACTTGTAAGTCATCAAAATTGTTGGCTTTCAAGCCACACTCTGGCTTGCCAAGATCTTCACGTTAGTGGTTTGCTTGAAGTCAACACCATCAATAGGATACTCATGCTGGTTGACAGCTTCATTCAAGCGCATGCAATGTAGGGGGCATCCTAGTCGTGTTGGTTGGATTTTGCTCTAAGATGACGTCCTCGTCCTTCAAATCAGCGGAGCACTCCGTTTGGCCCAACTTGAAATTTAGGCACAATAGTATGCTTGCTAAATACAAATTATATTCGAGACTCAGCCGCTTCAAACACTCAAAATTCATGTTCGCATCGGACTCTCGAAGGGGGCATCTGTAGGAGGCAAAAATTTGTCGATCAATTAAAAAATGACACGTGGAAATAAATTAAATTTATTCGGCTAATTATTATTTGCCACGTGTTAAATTAATTACGGCAGTCCATTTAGTTGAATTTTAAATGGAAAATCATCCAGGCCAATAATATCATGACACGTGTCAAAGATTATGCAGAAAATATAAATTATTTCTTTATTTAAAGCTAAAGGAATAATTAATTAACTTGGACCCAAGCCCAAAGCCCAACTCAAAGCCTAGGGGCTAGGACTCCAAAGCATATAAAAAGGGGTCTTCTCCCTTCATTTTTAACTCCCCTGACGACATTCGACATTTTGCACTCCAGAGGCTTCAGAAGATCAAATCTGCCAGCAGCCTCCAGCTACCAAACACCAAGGATCGAAGTCTGCAAAAGCTCAAAATCGAGTCTCTAAGCCTCTAGCGCATCAAGATCAAGAACTGCTACATAACTCTTCAGCAAGATCTACAAAGCCTTCAGAAGATCGAACTACAAGAGACCTCCAGCTATCAAGCACCAACGGCCAACGCCTGCTAGTTCAACAACTTCTGTTCTTCAGATCAAAGCCTATAGTCATCTTCTTCGTCTGGTTCATCAATCGAGACCAAACACTCAATCCCTCACGTCCAAGAACTTGAAGAACTACAACCAACAATCAACTTGCAAATGGTCAACCTTCGAGCAACCTCCAGCTATCAAGCACTAAGGAGATCAACGCTCAAGACCTTCAGCTTAAGAACTGCTATAGAGTTCTTCATTAGACCTACATTCTAGATCAGGATCAAGCATCCGCGCCCTCGGCTTACCCAAATTGCAGGAGATCGAATAAGAGGACTACGTTATTGTATTTAATACAGAGATTGTACCCGCACACATTCAAATATGAATACAAATTGATGTATTTCTCAATTTGCTGTCTTTATTTATTTTAGACTCGAAATTTGTGTTTACAAATTTAATATTCAATGGTCATTTGAGAAGCTGAGTAAACATATAAGTCAAGGTTAGTCAATTATTCACTCTACATAAATAACCAATAGCTGGTGGTATCATATTCTTAAATTACAAGTGTTTTACAAAAAAAATTAGAGGTGCAATATATTGGTGATAGATATGACTAAGGAGTTTTTACCCCGGAGTTGTAAACTTTGAAATAGACGAAAAAATTATAGAAGATCATTAAATTGGAACAAAAATATATTAAATTTCTTATATTTTTTGTTAAATTTATAAATTATGATTTTACATAAAAAAAAATTATGCTTTATTTGGGAATACTTTGACTCAATCACTCTTATAAATACATGTAAAAATAAAATTAGATAAGAAATTTAAATGGAGATGGTAAGTAATATTTTATTTTGATAATTATGACCACTTAGCCACTTTTATTCATCATAAATAAGTGTCGTTGAGCACGTACAAAATCAGCTGACAAAAAGTTGCATACTACACCCAAAGTCAAGGACATGCTAAAGTCTCACCCAAAGTCATGGTAAGTAATATTTACAACATATAATGAGGTCTACCATTGCGGAGAGTAGTTAACAAAAATGCAGGAGCATTACAAGATATATAAAACCAACAAAGCATGGAGTGTTAATCTATACTTCTTTACTGTATATTAAAGTCATTTATAGCCGTTGATTACATGTTATTAGAGATTAATCTCAACCGTTAGATTTATGTTTGATAAATCTTTGCCAAATCCACGTACGTCATCTTCATACCCCTCTCCCCTCCTTCAATGGTCAGATTACCCATTCATTCATTCATTCATCCATCGTTTTTCGTTCTTTTTTTTTTTGTAAATCAATTTTTTTAATGGAATACTCATTCATCCATTGTTTTGATTGGTAATTATAATACTCCCTCAATTCTTCAATATCTGTCACTTTAACTAATTTTTTATTTTTCACAATATCTATCACTTTACAATTTCAATACAATATTAATGACAATTTTTACCTCTTACTTTTTAGCATTAACAATACAATTATATAACCAAAATAGAAATTTATCTATTAATTTTATCATTTCAAAATAGAAATTTATCTATTAATTTTATCACTCCCAATGCAATTATCATTTTCAATACTATTTTCTTAAAATCTTCCCAAAACTCAAATGCGACAATTATTGAGGAAAGGAGGGTATACATAGTTCACCTTACTACACATGCATGACATATATTTAACAAGTTACAGTGATAGTATGTAATTTACATAATAATCACGTACAATATGAGTTCCCTTCAATTACTCTTCGTTGTCAAAACTTTGATTGTAATTTGTTAACATATATAATGATTAATTCATGACATCAAATTGATATCACAAGATTCGTAATAAAAATTAATATTAAAAAATTGAAATTAGAATTTTTTTTGTGATACATTGTTGAGTAAAGATGGACGTACCTTGAAAAGCAAGGAAGCCAATTATTTTTGGACAGAGGGAGTATTTATGTTATGCATACACTTTTGTCCCATTTACTTAATTTGTGCACCCACTTCCACCTTTTTTTAAAAAAAATTATAAGAAATCTAGAATGTATTGGCTATATTAAATATTACAAATGATACTTTAATTGAGTGAACTTCATCCATGGTGGCATGAAAGTCAATTATTTTTGGATGGAGTGAGTATTTACGTTATGCATACACTTTTATCCCTCATTTAAAAGGAAACCAAAATATCAAATTATATGTCATTCGATAGGTTTGAATCTGAAACTTGGAATGTGTCGAACCTAGAACCTATCAAATAGGTCCGACTTATACCTGGAACTTGGAACCTGTCAATGTACTTAATACCAATGAGTTTGCATCATTTTTTGATTACTAAGCATGTGGTGTCAAAGTCGTGTCAGTTTTGTGCGACCAGAATTTGGTGCTGGCTTAGTGTAGGAAAATATGGTAAAACTTCAGTTTATTATTGGCTAAAAAGTCAATTTGGATTATTTTCAACCATAAAGCCCATAGTACAGATTATTTATCTCCAAAAACACTATTTTATATCACCGTGTGTAGGACCCGGAAAATTCCCGTTCGGGGAAGTTGTTCTCGGATGCGCTACTTAATGATCTGGAGCCGACTAAGGTTGCTTAATCCTTAAATAAGGATATTTTTATTTTCAAAATTCATTTTCGGGGCGATGAAACTTTATTTATTTATAAATCCGTTTTTATTTATTTAAACACTCGAAATTACACCGAAATACTTTAAGAAATAATTCAATATCGACCAAACCTTCGACCCAGGCCCAACAGAAGGCAAACGGGCCGCTATAGAGGGTTAAAGCCCGCGCGGGTTTTAATACTCCATGGGCCGGACCGTGTGCTTTTGTGGGCCAGTGAAGATGGGTTAAAATTGACAAAACCCGCGGGGGTTTTTATCAACTTCTGGCCCATTTTCTCTCCGTTTTAACCTTGGATTAGTGTTGGAAAATACTAAACCATTTTTAAATATTTTGGTGTAAATTCGTATGCTTAAAATAATTAAACGGGTTATAAAAGAATTAAGAGTCGCCAGTCGATTTAAGGAAACCGAAAAACCTTAAAATTAATAAAAATAACTCCGGTCTACGAAACCCGATTCGAAGTTCGGGGGTAAGGTTACGAATTCGAGAATTATAAGAACTCTCGAGTTCGCCTGTTAGAAAACAGACTCTACTAAAATCGACATTAAAATGAAAAAGAGTGGAGAGAAGTTTAATTAATTTCACGAAATTATATTCATCATCATGCAATATAAAAATGAGGTTTTTGATTTACAAAATATGTACAAATAACGAAATTAAAGTACGAACTACATGATTTAAACAATGACAATAAGAAAGCAATGAATCGAACCTCTTTTGATTTAGGAGCCCGAATGTGCCGGTTTGAAATCCTTGACTTTGCCTTGACTTGAAGATTGGAAGGGTGAATGTGAGAATGGTAGTAGGATAGTATATGAGTGATGGTTTTGATAGAATAGGGGATGGTAATATGAGAATAGTGAGAGTTTTAAGAGAGTATGAGAATGATGAGAGTTTGGGTAGAATGATGGTATTAGTTGATGGTAGTTGGTGAAATGAGAATAATAGAGGTGGTTTATGAGAGTTGTTGGTGAGATGAGTGGAAGAATGGAGGGGGTATTTATAGTTGGAGAAGGTGAGGTATAGGAGGGAAAATCATGGGGGACACATCCCCATGATCGTGCCATGCAATCACGTAGCTTCCAAGTCAAGGCCAAGGTCAAAGCACATGGGGCTAATATCAAGGGAGGATGATCAAGATGATTTTGGCGCCAGATTCCGGAAATTAAACCCCGCGCGGGTTTTAAAACACCCACACACGGATCGCTGACGTGGACGTTGAACGACACGTTTTGGCCGCATGATAACCCGCGCGGGTTTTGAAGTCGCTGGGCCGGATCTGCTTCTGGGCTGCCTTTCTTCTGGGCCGTCTCTGTTGATTAAAACCCGTGCGGGTTTTGTCTCAGCTAGTGGGTCGGATCCTCAAACGGCCATAACTCTTTCATCCGAACTCCGATTGAGGCAATTCAAAAGGCGTTGGAAAGCTTATGATGTGTACTTTACTCTCATCAAAAGAAATAGGGCCAAACAAACTTGTAGAAAAAATGGGATTTGAAATGGTGGGCATATGTATGTGGAAAGGGTGGAAAATGAAGGCTTTTTGTGGTGGGTTGGCCCAGTAACTCTTGGTTGATGGAGGCCCAGTGGCTTGGATTTCCTTCTAGCCTCTTTTCTTGTTACTCCTGATTTGTACACTCGTCCCGGTATAAAATCCGGTGTCTACAGAGAGCCCCCACTTTGATCGAGTCTGAATAGGACGAAGGTCAAAGTAGCCTGAGATGCTGACTGCTTAACGTCTGACTTGAAGATGGATGTTGTCGGTGGTCTTTTGCGAAGATGATGCAATTCAACGACGTCCTGAATGAACATGGTCGCTTTCATGTCGTCGGAGGCCTTTAGGTGGCAACCTTTAGATGATTGGAGATGTCGATGATGTCATCGGAAACCTTTAGGTGGCAACCGCTAGATGACTGATGCTGATGATGGTGTCGCTGGAGGCCTTTAGGTGGCAACCTGGACGACTGAAGATGTTGATGATGTCGTTGGAGGCCTTTAGGTGGCAACCGTTGGACGACTGAAGATGTTGATGATGATGATGTCGTTGGAAACCTTTAGGTGGCAACCGTTGGACGACTGGAGATGCTGATGATGAGGTCGTCGGTAACCTTTAGGTGGCAACCGTTAGACGACTGATGCTGAGGATGTCATTGGAGACCTTTAATTGGCATCCATTGAACGACTGTTGTTGCTAACATTGTCAGAGACCTTTATGTGGAATCCGTCGGACGACTGTTGCTGACGACATCGTTGGAGACCTTTAGGTGGTAACCGTTGGACGACTGTCGCCGACGACATCGTTGAAGGCCTTTAGGTGTCAACCGTTGGACGACTGTCGCTGATAGTGCTCTTTTATGTGGCCACCGGATGATGGATGGTCCCTTTTTAGCGGCAACCAGATGACGGATGGTCCCTTTTTAGCGGCAACCAGATGACGGATGGTCCCTTTTTAGCGGCAACCAGATGATGAATGGTCCCTTTTTAGCGGCAACCAGATGATGGTGCTCTTTTATGTGGCAACTTGAAAATCACAAGAAAGTATTAGTTTTTTTTTGGAAATGCAAATGGGTTCAGATTTTTACCTGAGCTTTGGAAATCTCCGGGCCGCAGTCTTAGGGACATCGGTTTTGGGTTGTGTGGATGGATGACATCGGTGCTCTTTTATGTGGCGACCGGAAGATGGATGCTGTCGGCGCTCTTTTACGTGGCGACTGGATGATGGATGATGATGGCGCCTTTTAGCGGCGACCTGGTGTCAGTGATGGCTCCCTGCACAGAAACCAAAGCAGAATGTCAAATCATTTTGAACAATGGCTGAAGATATAGAGAATTACATGTCTGGCAGATTGATGACGATGCCCGACGGATTTTCCCAAGGTTGACTGGATTTTCCCGAAGCAGTTGGTGGTGCCCAACGGATTTTCCTGAGGCAGATCGGATTTTCCCAATGTTGATGGTGATACCCAATGAATTTTCCCGAGGCGGATCGAATTTTCCCGACGTTGAAGATGCCCAACGGCTTTTCCCGAGGCGGATCGGATTTTCCCGATGTTGATGACTCTTATTACTGTGATTACGCCGGGCTCTGCTGGCGGCTCTGGATAATGGCAATTTGACGCTGAGGAACTTCATCGAAACTCTGCTGATGGCTCTTATTTTTCCTTCAAGCGCATAGGTACCAAAAATTCACTGTGAGGAATGGATTCTTGAATTTGCCCGGTCGTCGATCCATACTAGTCAAGTGAAGATTCTGTCCTTCGTGTCGGGCATGCGCCATTCGTATCTGGCTGATGATGCATGACTTGACTGGATGCTAACTTGTCCAACAAGAGTTGGATTAGAGATTGCTCTATTCATGCTCTTAGTGATTGAAAACCATGTGGACCGGTCCGATTGAGAGAGCATATGGGCTTAAGCAACCCCGAGTGTTGCGTTCTGGAGCAACGATGTAGCACTTCCTTGCTTCTTCTACTTTCTCTCTTTTTTTTATTTTCAGAGGTGCGGGTATGCATGCAACTAGCCTACTAAACTCTTGCACAAACAATGCATTTCTTTTTTTTCTTTTTTCTTTTTTTTTTGACACAAGCATTCATGCACTCATGCATTGACTTTATGTATGACAATTGACTCGATATACAACAGATTAACTTGATACACAATAGACTGACTTGATGCATGACAGACTAACTCGATACATGACAGACCGACTCAATGCACATGATAGACTAACTTGATGCGTGAAAGATTGACTAAATGACAGACAAATTGACTCAATGCATGACAGAATGACTCAGTGCACAACAGACTGACTCAATGCATGACAGACTGACCTGATGCATGACATATTGACTAAATGAGGCCTTGACACGACTTATAGATGCAATGCAAACCTATTATTCTTAGACAGGACACACACATGATGCTTTTATGCAATGAATGACCATTGACTAACTATTTATGACTCATGGACAAGACTCATACATGATGCTTCATCCCTTTATACATGCAATGCATGACTATTGACTTTATGCATGACAGACCGATTCTATGCAAGACAAACTGACTCTATGCAAGAAAAACTGACTCTATGTGACTATGACATGACATATGGATGCAATGCAAACCTATTATTCCTAGACAAGATAGACATATGATGCTTTTGTACCCCTATACATGCAACTCTACATGCAGACAACCCCCCTGACAAAGACTCTCTAGGACAATGATTTTCTAAGACAATGCTTTCCTAAAACCATGACTCCCTAAGACAATGCTTTCTAAGGATTAATACCACTCATGGGGAATTTCAGGAAAATTTAGGATGAGTAATGTTTTCATCCACGGAATGGGGAACGATGATGGAGGCAACAGGCCTGAAGAATGTGCTTCTTGAATGGTCATGTAGATGACCTTGATTGCTTGCAAATGTATGATGATGTATGACAAGCCCCCGGTTAAGAGTAGGCTCTTGATGACACTGTCCTGCTTTGGAGAGCACCTTGGAGATTTACAAGCCCTCAGTTTCGATGTGGATTGGCGAGATAATGCATGGGGACCATGGAATAGGAGGAGGCATAGTCCTTAGTAGTGAGTCTCAATCTCTCCTTTTGCCTAACTTGCCCTAAGGGTTTTCAAGTTAGCCCCTCTTTTCTTTTTTTTTTTTTTCTTTTTTTTCTTCTTTTTTTGTTTCTTCTCTTTTTTTTCTTTTCTTTTTTTTTCTTGATGAGACCACCATTAGGACGTCTATGAGAATGAAGATGCAGGACCTTGTAGGATAGGGAGTAAATGTCCCTCTTTGAAGCTATCTCTGATAAATGTCTTGAACGATTTCACAAAGGTAGCACGAGCCCCCAATTTGGAGTAGCTTGTTTCTGAGTCTGTTCATGATCATGTGGTTGCCAGTTAGTCGGTGATCTAATGTGGACGGCTTTTGCTCTTGCTAAGAAGTAAGCCACACTTAGGTGTACTAAGAGTGGGCATTAAGAACAGAGCCCCCTACTTGCATTAATGACTTAGCTGAAAAAGTCCTCAAAGGGTGAGATGGGATAAAAAGGCTAAAAAGGGTTGGAAGATGTTTGGGGAAAGAGACGATCCACGATGGTGAATGGGATTTGAAGACACTTAAGAATGATCGTGTCTTGAAGGGAGAAGAGATGGTCAAATAGGATAGACATCATCTCTTGAGAAATGGCTGAAAGGGATGACAGATGAGACTTTATTGATGAATGAGATAGGGAGACACTCAAGAATGATCCTGTCTTGAAGAGATGGCCAAATGGGATAGACATCATCCCTTGGGAAAGGGTTGGAAGATGGTTATAGAATAATGTCCAAGTCTGACGGAAGGAAGATGGAGGGTCGATGATGATGATAGATAGAATCCAGGGTTTCCTCTCCTTTTGCCTAACCTGCCCTGACGGGTTTTCAAGCTAGCCTCTCTTATTCTTTCACTCTTCTTTTGCCTAACCTGGCCTGACGGGTTTTCAGGCCAGCCTCTCTTTTTTTTTTTCAAAGACCAACATTTTAAGGACAAAGGATGTTTCTTATAGCGGTCGGGCCTCAAGAGGTTTTCCTACGTATCCAAGGAGGAATCAGGCCAGTCGTAGTTCTTTAAGCGCAACTTTGATAGATAGTGCCTCGAGGAATGCTTAACGGTTCGAAAAGATGGTCATGAAGGTTTGAGGGTTCATATACAGGTTATGGATGGATAAAAGGTTTGTGAAGGTTATAGAAGGTTGAGGTGTGCGTGACTCTTATTTTCGCCTTATCTTTTCTTTATTCTTTTCTAATCCCGACTCATCAAAAATATGCAAGTCAGATGGCCCAAGTGATAAACAGGTCATTGGGCCCAAAAGAGCAACAACCCGAGTGCAAGAGAAATAAAACAGGCTGCGTTGTTCTAAGCGGAGCAGAAAGCCCAAGCGCGCAGAGGCAAAAGCCGTCCAGAGGCCCACACAGAGGCAGGCCAACACAGAGGCAGGCCCAGGTGCCCGCCCCGGCCCAGAAAGCTTATAACCCGCCTAGGTTATAAGCGGAGCACAGCACGACGTTGTTCTTGCCACGTCACTGATCCGTGTGTTGATAATTCATATAACCCGCCTAGGTTTTAAGCTGTCTGGCGCCAAAATCTGCATGCATGCAATTGAATCCCTTGTTCTTTGCCCACATGTTTGACCTCGCCCTTGACTTCCCGAAACCCGCCTAGGTCATAGCTGCTGGAGGGCATGATTTGTGGGGTATGTCCCCCACCATTTCCCTCCGAATCTCACACTCCTTCACCTATAAATACCCCCTCCATTCCACCTTCATTTTCATCAACTTTCATCATAAAAATCACCCTCATAAACTACATCCATATTATACTTCTGTTCATCATCCATAATCCATTTCTGATCCCCTCATAATCACACTCATCACAACCATATAACCATCCATACACCACTTTTCCTAGCCGCTCACATTATTTCATCAAAGTTTCAAGTCCATGGGGGGCAACTCAAGGGATCAAGTTCATCATTCCTATCACCTTAAGCAAGGTTTGATTTCTTTGGTTCATTTTATTATTATTATTCATGTAATTCTTTCTTTAATTTCATTACCTGTACATATTTTGTAAAATGAAAACCGCATTTTTTATTGCATGATTTGAATAATAATTCCACGAAATTAATCAAACTTCTCCCCGCTCATTTTCTTTTCAATGTTGATTTTAGTAGAGTCTGTTTTTATAACAGGCAGATTCGAGAGTTCTTATAACTCTCGAATTCGTAACCTTACCCCCGAATCTAGAAATCAGGTTCGTAGACCGAAGTCCTTCTTTTCTTATTTTACGGTTTGTCGATTTCCTTAAATCGGCTGGTGACTCTTTTACAATTTTTAAACTCGTTTAATTATTTAAAGTATTCGTTTTTGCATAAAATAATTTGATAAAATAATCTAATTCATTTCTTTTGCTAATCCAAGATTGGACCCGAGGAAAATGGGCCAGAAATTAATAAAACCTAGGAGGGTTTTATTAATTTCAACCCATTTTCTTCTGGCCCAGGGATGCAGACGGCCCAGCCCAGGGTCTGCTAAAACCTAGGCGGGTTTTAGCAGTTTCTGGTGTCCCGTCTGCTCTTCTTTGGGCTTGAATTAGTGATTGGGCCGGTGTTAAATTATTGTTAAATTAATTTGTGTAATTACGGATAATTTAAATAATAAAAAATGGGTTTGTAAATAAATAAAGTTTCATCACCCCGAAAATGAATTTCAAAAATAAAAATATCCTTATTTAAGGATTAAACAACCTTAGTCGGCTCCCGATCACAAAAGTAGCGCACCCTTTTCCCGGGGTCCTACACCAAGATAGAAAGGATTGAGAATTTTAGATACTCGCAAATACAAGCACAAAGGCTCACTTTCATAAACTCACATGCTAATGAAAATAATACAAGATGTAAGTATTTATACAACAAAGCTAGCAAGCAAGCTAGCAACTAGCTCAACTAAGAGCTTGAGGTTTCCTATGGTTAACATCTAAATAAGCTTAATTAAGTTAACTAACTTTGAAAATCAGCAGCTTGATTGCCTTCTCTTGAGGGTTTACGTCCAAAATAACCAAAAGATGGCCCTCTTGCTTGAAGACACATGGATGCTTCTCAGTAGACCAATCACAAGACTTAGCCCATTCTCATGATGGCACCTCCTCCTTGCTTGCTTCCTTGGCTTTCCTTAGCTGCTAAGACTCCTCTTGGACCAGATTTGAAGAGGGAAATTCGAAATCATAGGTGAAAAGACCGAATTGCCATTGAACAACCAAAACACTCCAATCGTGCCAAAATAAGGTATACCGAGAACACCTTCTTTGTTGAATACGGTTGGGGGTGCAAATGAACTCCAAATTGGACGTGTAAGAGCTTTTTGGAAAGCTTAAGCAATACCCTTCAAAATCCCATAGGGTTATACCCAAAGAGATTTCCCAATTAAGAGATATATAGGTAAACAGATTAATTAAGTACCAAACTAGACAATGATACTCCAAACTGTTTGTAACTTATTTGACTTCTTGGGCTACCAAATAACATGATTGCACCTATGTAGCTTGGTTTCCATCATTAGGAATGCAAAATGATGGAGGGTTGCCTGGATCTCCATCAAAATCGATTTTAATAAAGTTCAAATAAGAAATTAATGACCATTACTCAGTTTTTTCCAAGTCGAGACAAGTTACATAATCCATACGTATATAAATTTGACTTAAAATGTGGGTAGTCTGAGCAAACAAGTGAATCAGTTTGGGTGAAGATTGATTCGAGTTTGTATCGAGTCAGCCGATTTTGGTTCGGGTTGGCTCGGGTGAAGTTATTACAAATTAGGTTTTGTTTCAAGTTGATGTCATTTGGGTGCAGATCTTAATAGGGTCACTTTCGAGTTGCGGTTTGGATTGGGTTCGGGTCAAGATTGGATCACCCATCGTGTCAGTTTAAGTCTAGGTTCGGCTTTTTCGGTTTGGATTTTTGATCTTGGTCAATTTTGTCTAGTCTAAAAGTGAGTTCGTACAATAAAAAAATGAGAAAGATTATATTTTACCTAACAAACCGATTAATACTAAAAATACCACTCGGATAAAATTTTCACTACATGTTTGGCCAAATTTTTAAAACACTGTTTTTGCTTCTCAAAAATAGTCTTATAAAAGCTATTTTTGGAGAAATATAGAAATGTTTGACATAGCTTTTGACATAAATGATTTTACCAAATTAGGGTGTTTAGTCTAAATATGATTTTTTTTTTGCTAAATTTAATTGGTTTTGCTTAACTTTTCAAAGTTATATGTGTTTTTTAAGGGTAAAGCTATCATGTGATTATTACATTCTTCTATTTTTATTAATTTTAAACTGATTATCCTATTATAATTATATATAATATTACTGTAATGCCTGGCCCCTCCCGGGCCGCAGACATTACCGATAGCTGCTTTAAGGATCGCTGACTGACCCACAAATCATCACGAGTCTTTCCAGTGTGCTTCGTCCTCACTCACACACTACCTGGGAAAACTTCCCAGGAGGTCACCCATCATGAAACTACTCCCAGCCAAATACGTTTAACTGAGGAGTTCCCAACGGATGAGCTACCATAAAAGAAGGTGCACCTTGGTGATATAAGTAGTCATTCCAATCTTTTTCGGTCACATTTAACTATATACTCGGGGTATTACAATTACTTAACTATAAAATTCTTTAAATTAAATATTTATATATCAATATTTTACTAAATGTCATCTTTGTAGAAATCAGATAATTGAAAATATTTTCAACACCATGTTAATTAAAATGTCCAACATAATATTAAAAGTTCTAACATAATATTAAAATATTTAAATACCATCTTTATAGAAATTAGAATATCTATTTGAATATATAGAAACTTATCAATAAAAAATCTTACAGATTGAACATTCATTAGTTTTTTGGAGTAGAAGTAGCAATTTATTACTTCTACTTTTGGAGTTGTTTTTCACCAAAACTGTTTCTGGAAAACAGTTATTAACTTCTAAAAATATCATTGTTTGACCTAATTTGTGTTTCTTAATCCCAAAAGCACTCTTATAAGCTAGGCCAAACAAGCACTCCAGTAACCTAGCAATTGGATTTTTGGATTAATGAGGGAGTTATAAGTGACGTTGTACCATGGTATCTTATACTCTTACTACCTCCGTTTTTATTTATCTTTTGTCTAAGAAAATGTTTTAAAACTTTAACCATTAATATTTTAATTTGTATCATGATTCATTATAGAAAATTAATGTCATTAAATTCAAAATAAAAAATATTTATTAAAAAATATAATATTATATTTTTATAAAAAATTATATTAGCAATTACTCTCTCTTTCCCATATTATCTGTCACTTTAGCTAGCTTTCTTTTTTCCTATAATATATGTCACTTTATAATTCCAATAACACATTAATTACAAATTTATCAAATTAATCTTATTAATTACTTCCTCCGTTCCATATTAACTGTCATAATTTTGACTTTCACGGTCTCCAATGTTACGCTTTGATTGATAATTTCTTACATAATATATTGTTAACAATTGCAATATTATACTTTTATGATAGTATTTTTCGTCACGAATCTAATGGTGCTAATTTTATATAGCAACTCATTGTATATATTGAGAAATTTATAGTCGAAATTTTTGAACTTTGACTACACAATTTCCAAAGACGACCGTTAATATGGAACGGAGGGAGTACATCATTTTCTTCCATTTTTCTTTTTTATTCACTTTTTTCCTTTTTTATTTACCATTTTATTCAACATTTTCACATTTCCAATGAGCTAAATTAATGTAAAAGGATGATTTTTTTATTTTTAAAATTATGTCTAATGTGTTAAATACTACCTCCGTCCCATATTGTTTGTTCATCCAACTATATTTAAAAGTCCAATGGGCATGGGAAATAGGGTGAAAAATGTATAATGTACCAGAATTGCCCTTACTTTTCTCTTGTGAAGAAAAATAAAAAAGAAACAAAAGAATATTTATTAGAGATATAATAGGAATTACAATCATTGGAATTATAAAATGAACAAACATTTTGGAACAAGGGAGTTAGATAAATGGACAAACAATTTGGGACGGATGTAGTAATATGGAAATGGGGGAATATTAATTAAAGATTAATATTGAAAACTGTAATGGAAAAGAAAAACGTACGGAGTATTTTCAAGATTTAGAAAAAAGCGCAACGCCTTGGAATAATACCGTTCATTGGTTCCAAGTTCCAACATCAAAAAAAAAACAAAACAAAAGGTTCCAACATCCAACGGTAAACTTCTGACCATATTTTAAACATCAACTCTTCGATTGCCTTTTTTTTTTATTTCTTTGCAAAAAGTGCTTCATTCAAGTCGCGGAGCAACGTTCCTATATTTTTCATAGTTTTTTAGAGCAACGTTCCTAATTGGACCTGGGTACCTGACTTTAATAGTAGGAATGTTGGGTCCCACTTTGAAATAATGACTTTAGTTGGTTGCAAAATGGCTCTCCTGTAAATTGTATGTCCAGAATTTCAAGCATTCTAGTCTACTCCCTCTCTTACATGTTAAAAATTTGGTTATTAATGAAATGTTAAAAATTTTGATAATTAATTTTTTAATATATATTGTTCTACTATATGTATCATTAAATTGATAATGAAAAAACTATTATAAGAATAATGTTATAAGTTTTTGATAAAATATGTTTATGTTAAGTTATATGACATTTCCAGTAAAAAAAAAAAAGTATATTGGAAACTATCTACTATCTATTAAACTATAGTTATTATGGAACAAAGGGAATATGTACATCATAGTTTGTTATCTACATTATAATACCTTTAATTTATAATGAAAAGTATCATTATAACAATATAATATTATAATTTTTGGTAAAATATTATATGAAAACTTATTTATTAATCAATGAAGGATCTCAAAAACATCATAAATGTAAATTTTGAAATTTGATTGTATCGTGATTGAATATCTTAAGTAATTTCCGGTCAAATATCTTATTAAAAATTATTAATTGAAGGATGATCTCAACAATCTTAAGCATATAGGCGAAACTTTTGTAAGGAATGAAATTTTGAAATTTGATTATGTCGTATTTGAATGTCCTAAATATTTTCCCTTATCGTATTAGTAATTAAAAGTTGTTCAAAAAAATTAATAACAATAGTATTCACAAACTACAGCTATGTACATTATTTTTTACGATGGGTAAAATGTGGAAATGGTATGGTATGGTAAATGATGGAAAATGTGGTATGTTACAATACAGTGTGATGGGTTGTGGTAAAATTTGTGGTAGGAATGATTGATGTGGTAGGTCGAGAGAGAAAAAAGTGAAAAATATAAAGAAAAGAAAGGAGAGAAAAAGTGAGAACAAAAATTATGGTTGTTTTGGAAAAAAAAAGTGTTGTATGAATTGGTAAGATGTTGTAGTTTGTGAATAGTGTGATAAATTGTCATAAGTGCGGTATAACATGGGAAAAAAAATAGGACTTAACCCCATGAGATTCTATATTTTTCCCTAGTTATTTTTATTTGCTTGGCAGCCTTGTATGTTATTAAAATTTTGCAATCTGTCAATGATAAATATATAACTGGATTATTTTTACATGTAGGGCGGCCAATGATTCAAGCCAGCTCGCGAACTTTCGCGAGTTTGCTTGGTGGGAGGTTCGATAAGTTCGAATCGAAATAAGTTCGGTCCGACTTGAGTTCGAGCTCGTCATATAAGCGAGGTAAATCGAACCGAGCTCAGCTCAGCTCGTAAAACTAGTAAGGCTCATGAACATGAAAATTGGACAACATAAGTTATGTTATATGATATAATTGTCAAAAATTAAAGGGTTTTTGGCTGATAAAAATCTATACTGAGGGCCTTGTGATCGAGAATAATCCAAAGTGACTTTTTAGCCGGTGACAGTCTATTTAGTAAAGTGATTTATTAGGTACTTCTTGGTCTATTTAGCAAAGTGATTTATTAGGTACTTCTTGGTCTATTTAGCAAAGTGAAATTTTGAAATTTGATTATGTCGTATTTGAATGTCCTAAATATTTTCCCTTATCGTATTAGTAATTAAAAATTGTTCAAAAAAATTAATAACAACAATATTCACAAACTAAGGTTTTGTAAATTATTTTCTGCGATGAGTAAAGTGTGGAAATGGAATGGTATGGTATGGTAAATGATGGAAAGTGTGGTATGTCACGATACAGTGTGATAGCTAGGTTGTGATAAAGTTTATGGTAGGAATGATTGGTGTGGCGGGTGAAGAGAGAAAAAAAAGTGAAAAGTATAAAAAAAAAGTGAGAAGAGAAAAAAATGAAGAGAACAAAAATTGTGGTTGTTTTGAAAAAAAGTGTGGTATGAATCAGTAAGACGCACTGTAGTTTGTGGATAGTGTGGTAAATTGTGATAAATGGGGCATGGTAACATGAAAAAAACAGGACTTAATCCCATGAGATTCTATATTTTTCCATAGTTATATTTATTTAGTTGGCAGCCTTGTATGTTATTAAAATTTTGCAATCTATCAATGATAAATATATATAACCCGATTATTTTTACATATAGGGCACGCGACCAATGATTCAAGCCAATTCGGAACCTTCGCGAGTTTGCTTGGTGGGAAGTTGGATAAGTTCAACTTGAAATAAGCTCGGTTCGACTTGGATTCGAGGTCGTCACATATGCGAGCTAAATCGAACCGAGCGAAGCTTAGCTCGTAAAACTGGTAAGGCTCGTGAACTTGGAAACTTGGACAACATAAGTTATGTTAGATGATATAATTGTCAAATTTATTCACATAAATCGGAACTTATACTTTTGACAGATCAATTTTTTATGTATTGTAAATTCACAATTATAAGTATTTTGATATAAAATTGCTTTGTTTTTCATCCTATAGATGTTCTTTTGAATTAATTAATTTTCCATCTTATATTATTATTTGACTTTTTTATAAATAATTTTTTTTACTATTTTCTATTTTAAGAGTCACACTTTAACAAAATGAGTAGCCATGAACAAATTTTGAGCTCGTTAAAGCTTGTGAGAACCCACGAACCTAACGAGCCAAGCTATGAGCTTAACTTTGCAAGCTTGCCAAGCTCGAGAGCCGAGAGTCTGCCAAGCTCTTGCTCTGTTCGGCGCATTGCTAGCCCCAAACTTACATACTAATTAATGTACAATCTAATTTGGTACATAAATTTTTCTAGAATCGTTAACTCTAAAGATCTTTGGTGATTTATTGAGAATATTTTTTTCTAAGAAAAAGTGTTTCCTTCTTCTTGGAAAAATGGTTTACAGGCCAGGCTTGAGAGTGAAATAATATAAGTATATAACTTACAGTTTCATGTTAAAACTTTTCTGTTTGATAATCACAACCAAATATAGAAAAATTTATCATTTTGAAAAAATTGAGTAATTTTGTAAGCTATACCATTAATCGTGCAAAACCTATCTAGGTCTTTACTAGACATTATTAGCTAGGTACTTATTGGTCTATTTTGCAAAGTAATTTATCTCATGTTCTATTCGGAAATATAAAAAAAAAGTTATGAGGAGAAGAACTAAGCCATGCTCCCATCAAGGTTCAACTCTTGGTGAGAGCAAAATATTTTATCGGGGAAAATTGTGGAGTTGACGAGCTATTTTTGTCATCCGTAATTTAATACTGACCTATTAAATTCATGAAATTGATAGACAATACTTCTCATCCATAACTTAGCACCGACCTATTAAACTCGCTGATCCAATGGACCAACCTATTGTAAAGATCACTATTATCTAATATTCATAGTCTTAGCTACGTGAGATACAACATATAGCAATTAAAATTTTCCAAAACAAAGGCTGAAAATGATAGAGTAAATTACATTTACCCTATCTGATATTTGTGGTAATATTTTTTGCACACTCGACATTTGTGAAATAATTTTTCACCTTACCTGAAATTAAGTGAAAGTGATTTTTAGTGGTAAAATCTAGTTACTTCTCATCGGAAATGAGAAAATACAATAATGCCCTTATATGACTATGTGAATGTACCATGCTGCCCACAATATTGAGAAGGAAATGACTTAAATGACCCTTTCATTGTTTTGTATGGAAAAAAGGTGTGTCGAAACTCCAAATAGAAAACACCAACAATCGATTCTTCTCACACTCCTCTTCTTCAACACTCCATGTTAATGTCATATGAGTTAATATTAAGGGTAAAAACGTCAATTCGTACTTAATTGAAAGTCATATGAATTAATATCAAGGGTAAAAAAGTAAATTTATATTTATCTTTTTAATGTTACGCGGAAAATCCAACAAAAATCAATTATAAAATATCTTAGGAGGTTTAATTTTATGAACACTTAATGTCAGGTAAGGTGAAAATTATTTCACAAATGTCGGGTGTGCAAAAATTATTACCACAAATGTCAGGTAGGGTAAATGTAATTTACTCGAAAATGATAACTGTCTTTCATTTTCACATTAGTATAAATATAACTTTTATTATTTTGATCATGATTGCATATATATATATATACATACATACATATATATATATATATATATATATATATATATATATATATATATAATTGGAAAATTGGAAAAAATAATCAAAATTTTGGAATATTAGGAAAAATTCGAACTTACGCTTTGTTGTTGATGAACTCAACTTTAAGCCCTATTATTTTTAGCATTCACCCTATTTAAATTAGTCTGAAAAGTAACGTAGTGGTGATGATATTACACACGAAATATATTTTTTTATTTTTTTTGAACTTCAACGAGTTCCACTTATAATATGACAATCACTACGTCATTTTTTAGAAGAGTTATTTGATTTTAAAATCCCCAACTTTGGGTCTTGTTTACGAGAATAACCCAAATTTTATTTTTAGCATGAATATTCCAAAACTTTAGGGGTTGGTATTTATTAGCATCCCAAAATCGAATTAACATCAATTAAACTCGGGTCTTTACAATGCAATTATTGTTTTTTGGCTTAGACATACTTTAATTTTACAAAATACCCCAACAAATATTGTTACATGTTGAACCTCAGTTTTACCCCTTTTTACCTCGGTTTTTATTGTCTTATTGAACTTATCTAAGTCATTTAGTATAAGTTTAATAGTGATTTTTGTCATCTTTGCTAATTGAAACTAATTTATTTAATTGTCTTATTTTTAGGCAAATTCAAGTGCAAATGATGAGGGCAATAGAGGAAAAAGATTGGAAATAATGAGCAAAAGAAGCCAATGTAAAATTGGGATTTCCAGTTCGGCACACCTAGGTGTGCCAATCGGCACGGGCACCCGTGCCAAACTGCAGTCTTTTGTTTTAAATAGTTTTATTAATTAGAAGGGAGACAATTTTTCATTTTCTACGTTGTTTTTCATTCTCAGTTTTCTCTCTAGGTTGAAGGGAGGTTTCTCCCTAAACCTCTCTAGTTCTAGGTTTAGATTTCCATTTGAAGAATTTATGAATTGAAGAAGGAGATTGAATTTGTCTTTCAATTCAAGACTAAGTTTTTCTATCCCCTTCTCTCTATTTTCTTCTATGTTTATATGCTTGTTAGATTGCTTTTGCTTCTCTTTAATTGCATTAAATTTGTTGTTAGTTTTGTGTTGTTTGGGTAGTAATTGATGTATTCGATGATGAATTAATCTTGTTTAGGCCTAGTCTATCTAAATTCATGCTTGTGGTTAGAGGTTTTCTCTTGACCACCATGTGTTCGATGAAATGCTTGAGAGAGTGTTCATCTATATTTCTTAGGAAATTGATGTACGCCGAGAGGTGAGGTTAATTTGCTAGTGTGGTAGAGAAAATAGTTAGGGTTTTTGACATGAGAATAGTCGAATTCTAACTAGGTCTAGGGTTGCTATTCTTGTAGTTTAATTAGACTAACTCTATGAGAATAGGTAGTTAGAATAGTTAGACTAGTCATTGACCCTCGAGAGAGGGCTTTGGTGAGCTTTAATGGTGCAATCGATCACTCTTAATTGCTTGTTTAGAATTGGTAGATTAGGTCGTTCAAATTGATTAATTGTTGAATACCAATTTTGTTGCCTAAACATTTTTTTATTGCTTTCGTAGTTTGTAGTTATCGTTATCATCCTTGATTTATCTATCTAACTTGAAACACTTGAGTCCGCTCTGAGTGCTTGGAACACAACTCCCTGAGATCGACAACCGTACTCCCAAAAGTACGACAACATTACATCACAGAAAAACCCGAGTTTAATTTAGGCTAATCTGGTGTTGGACTACATGTACGACCCCCCCCCCCCCCAAAATTTGAGATATCCATGTTAAAATTGAAGTTCGAGACATTCTGATAAACAAACTCCAAAGTTGGGGATTTTAAAACATAATAAACGGTGAATGATAAAAATAATTTTACTTAAAATACAGTTCCCAGTTCATGCATTCCAAAAATGTACTACCTCCGTCCCAAAATATTTGTCGGTTGACTAAATTTTGACTGTTAATTACTCACAAATTAAAATGAATTAGAATATGAAATCACTACCATTAAAAAGATAATTTGTTAAAGATTACAATGACGCTAATTTTATATTGTAACTCATTATAATTTGTGAATAATCAACGGTCAAAATTTAGTCAATTGACAAATATTTTGCGACTGAGGTAGTAGTAAGTTTGAATAATTTTTTTTCCATATCCCCAAAATATGATTTTTTTTTTTGCCATTTCCATATTTTATTTGGCAAGATGATTGGAAAACGTGGACGTAAAATTGGGTCCGGAGATGGGGGATGGCGGTGAATTGGTGCTGCCCGTTCCTATAAAAGGCAGCTCACTCACGTCCGTTTCCCCCCATCTCTCTCTCTCTCTCTCTCTCCCTCTCTCTCCCCTTCTTCCTCTTTGCCCTCATTTGCTGGTAACCTGCCGCCGCATTCTGTCCCTCTGTTATCTGAATTGGTAAGCAAGTCTTAATTTTATCCTTCCTTTCATGGATTCCGCTTTCCAAGGCCTCTGTTTGGTTAGCTTGAATATGGCTACACTCATTCTAAATGGCTGCTTTCTTGCTTTTTCAATTCCTTTGATCAGATTGGAAGGGAGAATAAGCAGAAGAAATACAACAAAAATGGGGCAGATTTTAATACCCCATTTGGGTTTTGTGCTGCTATTGCTATGCTCACGCGCTGCGGAAGCAGAATACATGAAATACAAAGACCCAAAAGCACCAGTTGGTTTGAGAGTGAGGGACCTGATTTCCCGGATGACACTTGACGAAAAGATTGGCCAAATGGTCCAAATTGAACGCAAGGTTGCTTCACCCGATATCATGAAAAACTACTTCATAGGTACATTTTCATCTTCTTTGAATTGATTCATCCGAATTTCAAATTACTCTATAACACTACATGTATTGTGATTTGTGACAGTCATTTTCAACTCGCAAAACGTATAAAGGGGTATTAATGAAATCTTAACAAATATCTTGTTCAAAAAAAAGTTGATAATTGATGGAAAATAGTTGTTGAAAAATAATAAATATGGTGGGGATGCAGGGAGTGTGTTGAGTGGAGGTGGGAGTGTGCCAGGACCAAAGGCATCAGCTGAGGCTTGGGTTAATATGGTGAATGAATTGCAAAAGGGTGCTCTCTCCACTCGCCTTGGGATTCCCTTTATCTATGGAATTGATGCAGTTCATGGCCACAACAATGTCTATAACTCCACCATTTTCCCTCACAATGTCGCCCTTGGCGTCACTAGGTATGTAATGTCTACCATTCATTCATTCATTCATTCTTGGTTGATTTTGACATATATGTATGTGATTGTGGTTGTGTCCCACCAGAGATCCTGAACTTGTTAAAAGGATTGGAGCTGCCACTGCACTCGAAGTTAGAGCTACAGGGATCCCCTATAGTTTCGCCCCGTGTATTGCCGTAATTATCGATCTATACTTTTAATATGCTACAGTAATTGGTTTCTATGTATCTAGTATCTAAACAAGAGAAGATCAATACGTCTTTTGATTGAAAATAAATTATGGATAAATTTAGGTATGTCGCGATCCAAGATGGGGACGGTGTTATGAGAGCTACAGTGAGGACCACAGGATCGTCCAGATGATGACCGAAATTATTCCTGGTTTACAAGGAGATGTCCCCGCTGATTATCCTAAGGGCTTCCCTTATGTTGCTGGAAGGTAACTCCCTTTTTCTCAATCCAATACCAAAACATTTTATTTATTTCTTTCATATTATTATTGTTATTATTCAAGTTGAAGGTTGATATTTCATATTTTCATTATCTTTTGCAGTCTGAACTGAAAGATATTTGTTTATATTATTGGATTATATGTTATCATTTAGATTGGCTACGACTAACTTTTTTCAAGATTGAAAAGGACAATTATGTGATTGCTGCAGTAAATGAAAGGTTTGGCATTTGTATGCTTGTTTTTGTCCCAACTTTTCGTTGCAAGTCATATTCATTACTTTGAACAACGTCTTTTTCTTAGCCTTAGTGGTGGACCACTACTTTTAGGAGTAGTAGTCATGTTAGCCATGTACTCATGTGCGGTGCATAGAGAAGAGTAAGAATATCACAACGATAAAAAAAAATCTAAGATTTTCGAGGGAATCTACAATAACATATTATATTCATTGATTATATGCTGTTTTACTTCCTATACCCTTACTTAAAAAGGGGGGAAAAAGAGCTTTTAATCTAGCAGTAATTATCTGTATCTGTATCTGTATCTGTATCTGTATCTGTATCTGTTATTATTCTGGATTACTGCTTTGCCCAGAGACTTATCGTAGATTGTAGATTCAAATCCTGAGAGATGACTTGAAATTGAATGTTGCGTAGTGTGAGAATATGATTGCACTCACGGCAGAATTAATAATGTTATGGTTATAATAATATTTGGACAGGAAAAACGTAGCGGGATGTGCAAAGCATTTTGTGGGTGATGGCGGTACCCAAAAGGGAATCAATGAGAACAACACAGTGATCCCTCTGCAAGGACTGATGAGCATCCACATGCCAGCATACTTGGACTCCATCAAGAAAGGTGTTGCAACTGTTATGGTCTCTTACTCTAGCTGGAATGGAGTTAAGATGCATGCTAACCGCAATCTTGTTACTGGTTTTCTCAAGAACAAGCTCAAGTTCAGGGTAAATCACCTTACTTTCGTTTCAAACATTGTAGATTACTGAATTGGCTCTACTAAGTTTTCTTCCTTCAATGTTATTGTGCAGGGATTTGTCATATCAGATTGGGAGGGCATTGACAGGATTACCTATCCTCCTCATGCCAACTATACTTACTCAGTTCTAGCTGGAGTACAGGCAGGGATTGATATGGTCATGGTCCCAAACAATTACCAGGAATTCATCAATGATCTCAAATCCCTTGTCAACAGCAATGTCATCCCTATGAAGAGAATCGATGATGCTGTCAGAAGGATTCTCAGGGTTAAATTCATCATGGGCTTGTTTGAGAATCCCATGGCTGATTTAAGCCTTGTCAACCAAATTGGTAGCCAGGTTGGCCCCTTTTTCTTTAGCTCTACTTCGCATCACAACCAACTATATATACCTTGTTCTTATGAAACAATAATTGAATTGAGTAGGCGCATAGAGAATTGGCCAGAGAAGCAGTTCGAAAATCCCTTGTACTGTTGAAGAATGGTAAATCAGCACACCAACCATTGATCCCCCTCCCTAAGAAGTCCCCCAAGATACTTGTCGCTGGTTCTCACGCTGATAACTTGGGCTATCAATGTGGTGGATGGACTATTGAATGGCAAGGTGTTAATGGCAATGATCAAACTCGAGGTACAATTTGCTCAATCATCCGGGCCCTAACAAAACATATATCTAATTGTCCTCTTTCTTGCTTAATGAGAATGTATTGCATGTGCATCCAACAATAGGTACTACAATTTTAACTGCTGTGAAGAACACTGTTGACCCAAGCACCCAAGTGGTGTTCAACGAGAACCCAGATGAAAACTTTGTAAAGTCAGGTGGATTTTCATACGCAATCGTAGTGGTGGGAGAGCCACCGTATGCAGAGACAGCCGGAGACAGCAACAACCTGACGATCCCTGAGCCAGGGCCAAGCACCATCAAGAATGTTTGTGCGGGAGTCAGATGTGTGGTAGTGGTCATTTCGGGCAGGCCAGTTGTGATCCAGCCATACCTGGAAAACATGGATGCCCTGGTTGCTGCCTGGCTGCCCGGGACTGAAGGGCAGGGGGTCGCTGATATGCTCTTTGGTGACTACGGTTTCACTGGCAAGCTCGCTCGTACTTGGTTCAAGTCTGTTGATCAGCTTCCTATGAATGTGGGTGACCCACATTATGACCCACTCTTCCCATTCGGCTTTGGCCTTACCACCAACTCCACCAAGGGTTATTGATAACAAGAAATGAACAATCTTTGTATTGTAAGTAGACATCATTTTATTAGGGGCCCTTTGAAATGTTTGGAAACTCGAAACCGACAACTACTCATGCTTCGCCATCATTTGTAGGCTTTGTGGCAAATTGTGAGAGAACCAGAAATTATTTAATTTTTATTGTATTCGTTCCCAAATTTTCCATTCTCCAATGGCTATTATTCGTTATTTTTTTAAGCATTGTAATACTCCTACGCTCCATAGTCCATACTATTCATCACCTTGAAATTTGTTCAAGTTAAATTAAAAACTTTGATCATTGTCATATATATTTATTTTTTGCGTAAATTATCAATATAAGATTTGTAATGAAGATAGTATTCAGAAGCATAATAATAAAATATTATATGAAAAATTATTGGTTAAAAGAAAGTAAATGTGTCTGGAAGTGCTCTTCTAGGGGGGCCCTACGCAGTTGTGCTTATAGCAACAACTAACGATGTCGAGAAATAATGTCAGTTACTCTTTTTCTCTCTTTTCCCGTGTTCAACGTCTTAATCAATTGTTGATCTCCCTCAAATTTCAATAAAAGATTCTTAGGAATCTCATCAGTTTGGTATAAAAGCAGTCCTCGTCGGCCTGAGTACCGCACTCTTTGGTGTACTTGATTTGTTAGGAGGCACAAATTATATCTACATCAAAGCCTAAGTTGAATCGCTAGAAGCAACCATGCCGGGAATTGAAGATGTGCAACATGAATTACAACAATCGATCAATGACCTTCAAAGTTAGCTTAGCAACTCAACCTAACAATCATCTTGTGGCTCAGAAACAATAAAATGAACAACTACAGAACTCATATCAGGATTGAGTCTCCAGGTATGCAATTGACCAATAGGGTTAATGATAACCATAGGAATGGAGGTAATAATCTCTCTCGATTTTTCCTCATTTTTCCTGCCTTGCCATTGGACAACGCTTGGCCAATCAGTGATGATTATGTTTGGAACTGGCAAAAACTTGGAGAAAAAAGTCTGTGCAGATTACAAGCAAGCAAGATGTTTAACATTTTCCTAACAGACTTTGACAACCGTCGTTATGATTTGAGGAGTTGGGACTTTAATATTCAAGTTCGGCCTTTGGTCTCAAGGACGGTTCTAAAAACTCAATTTCGGTATGGTTTCACTTAAGGATTAATCTAATAGGGGAAAAACAAGGGCTCAGGAATAGTACCAGACCAACCTAGTGAAGAACTTAACACGGATTTTGTAGTTTTAAGAGCAATCAGTATTCGGTGATCGTATGTGAGAATTGCACATAAAAGCTAGCATCAATTTCCCTTTCCCAAGTTATAAATTGATGCATACTTCCTAGGATCTGTCATTACTCCTGTGTATGACGGTCCTTAATAGTATTCGAACCGTTGAACGCAATCCTAACTGATCGGTTCCAAAATCTCCTCTCGCTAGAGTTAGGATTAGGAACCAATCACTTTGCCTTAGATTCCCAATTTGATGTTTAGGGAGGATTCATAGCCTTCCGGCACCAAAATCCTCCAATCATCGAATGGAAACCTAGGGTAGAATACCTAATGACCTCATTAATCACCCTAACCCTACTAATCCATGCCTAACCCCCCATTAAGGGCCCTAACTACCCCCTAACCTAAGGGACTTAGCTACTCATACTCATGATAAACATAAACTCAATAATCAAAACAATAATTAACCTAATTCTAACACAATAATCCAAAAGCAAGCATAAAAACGATAATCAAAGCACTTGAAGACCATAAGCTAGTGCGATTGCAATAATCAAAGCACACAAATATGAGAAAGAGTAGTGATACTCACTAATTAGGGCTTCAATGGCAAGAAGTGGCATAAAGGATCTCAAATTGCAATAAAGAACTCCAAATCTTCAATAACATCAACAGAAACTTGCATAAATTCCAATAATCAAGTGCTTAACGATGTTTAATTGTGATTAATGAAACCTAAAAAATTTCAAAACTATAAACTCTCTAAAGGTTGTCTATTATCGAAAACCAGAAAAATACAATATATACTTGGAGGAACAAGGGGCAAAACGCAGTCGTTTTGCAATGAAAATAAGTCGGCAAAACTGGGGCGTCACAGATGTGACATGGTACGTCATGACCCTGACGCTTGAAAACTTCCGAAGAAACGCGTGAGCCTTGTTGGGTGTGAAGACCAAACTGGGGACCAAGTAGGTTGAAGAAACAGACACCACCAACATGGCATATGGCTTGTAAAAGCAACGCGGACATCGGACCACCATTGCTTTTTTCCCTTCGTGACGACAACACAAACGCTACCGGCGCTTGAGTAGCTGTTGGTCACGCTTCGGACAGAACCGACAAGTTGCTGCACACTGCTAGTGTTTCGGAGCCCCCCACCAGCGTATTGTTCCGGAATTACCCACCGCCAGCATTTTGTTTGGGCCAAGAACAAAGGCCCATATGTGTGCAGCGAGTTTTTTGGTGTTTAGGTTATTATTAACCTAGTTTCCCACTTGTTTCACTAGTATAAATTGGGGTCAGGTGTTTCTCCAAAATCATCAAGTGAGAGAGAGAGAAACACAACCATTGTATTGTAATCCTCATATTACTAGTGCATGGATTCCGTGGTTTTTTTCTCGCTTTGGGTTTTTTCCATGTAAAAATTCCTGGTGTCAAATTTCTGATTTCTTTTCCGCTATTATTTCCTATTGTTTGTGGTTTGCTTGAGTGCTCTTCGATCCTAACAATTGGTATCCGAGCCTGCAGGGTTGGTGAAAGAGAACTCGCTTTCAAACAATGGCAGGAGATAAGTATGAAATCGAGAAATTTGATGGATCTGACTTCACCTGTTGGAAGCTGCAGATTGAAGACCTGTTGTACTCAAAGTTGCTGCATGTCCCTCTGTTGGAGAAGAAGCCAAATTAAATGGAATAGGCCGAGTATGATCTGCTAGATTGACAGGCGATGTCCCTGATCAGGATGTCATTGGCTCGGAACGTAAGGTTTAACGTCATGGAAAAAAAGACAACGAAGGAATTGTTGAAGGCCCTAGAGGATAGTATGAGAAGCCCAGTGCAACAAATCAGGTATATTTGTTCACTAAATTAACCAGCTGTAAGATGCCTGAAGGTGGGAATGTGGCTGATCATATTAATGAGGTTACTAAAATCTTATCACAACTTGCTTTAGTAAAAATGACTTTTGCTTAGAATGTTAGAGCTTGCATATTATTGTCTTCCATGCCTGAATCTTGGAAAACCCTTGTAACTGCTGTTAATAGTGCTAAGGATACTAACGAGATGAAATTCGATGAGGTCAAGTCTGTATTGCTTCATGAGGGTCTCCGTAGGAAGAATTCTAGTGGTGAATCTTTGGGAAGTGCTTTAAGTGTCATGGGTAGGAAGACCAATAGGAATTCTGGTAATTCCAGGGGACGGTCGAAGTCCAGGGGTAAAGCAAGTCTAAGAACATGAGTGAAGTTGTGTGCTACGATTGTGGGGATAAAGGTCACTTTACAAGGGATTGCCCTAAACCTAAGAAGGAGAAGGGTAACAATGACGGTGACTCTGTCATCTCTGCTGAAGGCCTTTGTGAAGCTCTTGTCTTGAGCTTGTCTAGCCCTGAAGAGTCTTGGATAGTTGATATGGGCGGATCCTTTCATGTTTCTTCAAACAGGGAGTTATTTCATAATTTTAGGAGTGAAAGTTTTGGCAGGGTTTATCTTGCTGATAACAAATATTATGAGATAACAGGTAGAGGAGACGTGACAATTAAGACTGCTAATAGTGGTCTTTGGAAGCTGGAGGATGTCAGATACATTCCAGGTATTAAAAGGAATTTAATTTCAGTTAATCAACTTGATGAGATGGGCTATTCTGCAGGGTTTGGGAATGGAAGATGGAAAATTTTGAAAGGTGCTATGGTAGTGGCGAAGGGATTGACATCTGGTACGTTGTACTCCATGAGGGATAGCGCTAACATGATTTCTAATGTCAATGTTGCTTCTTGTTCTAGTTTATGGCATTGCAGGCTTGGTCACATGAGTGAAAAGGGAATAAAAATTCTAGCTTCAAAGGGCGTTTTGGAGAATTTGAAAACCGTAGATATGGAACTCTGCGAGAGTTGTGTCCTCGGTAAGCAGAAGAGGGTCAATTTCACCAAAGCTGGCATGGAACCAAAACCAGAGAAGTTGGAGTTAGTGCATTATGATGTGTGGGGGCCTACGCCAGTCAATTCCATGAGTGATGCTCAATATTATGTCACCTTTATTGATGATCACAGTCAGAAGGTATGAGTTTATTTTTTGAAGAATAAATATGACGTATTTAGTGTTTTGTTGAAGTGGAAAACACAGGTTGAGACACAGACTGGGTTGAAAGTGAAGTATTTGAGGACAAACAATGGAGGGGAGTATGAAAAGGAGTTCGTGAAATATTGCGAACAGAACGTCATTAGATTATTGAGAACAGTTCCCGGGACACCAAGGCAGAATGAAATAGCAGAGAGGATGAACCGGACTCTGAACGAGAGAGCTAGGAGCATGAGGATTCATGCTGGATTGCCTAAATATCTGTTGGCAGAAGCAGTAAACACAGCAACATACCTAATCAAGAGGAGTCCATCAGTTCCTTTAGATTTGAAGGTACCTGAGGAGGTATGGAGTGGTAAGAAAGTTTATTACTCCTTTCTTCATATTTTTGGTTGTACTACTTATGTGATGACTGATATTGACAAGCGTGATAAGTTGGATCCTAAATCCAAAAAGTGTTATTTAGTTGGCTATGGGACTGACGCTTTTGGATACAGACTGTGGGATGGTAAGAAGATGTTGAGACACTGTGATGTAGTCTTCAATGAGAATATGTTGTATAAAGACTAGCAGGCATCAAGTGACTCACTAGACAAGGAGTTAGTGGGAGCAAAGGTGATGGAGCCTGAAACTGTCAAGTTTTCTGATGATGTACCTAAGAGGAAAATAATGGAGACAGGGGCATCACATGAAGTTCCACAGACTACAGATCAGGTTGTTGAAGAGTCTGATCCACTATAACTGGTTGATAGCTCTAGTGATGATGAACAAACTCCACCACTCAATATGAGGAGATCAACGAGGGCTACCAGAGGTAATGCACCTAAAAGATATTCTCCAACTTTGCATTACTTATTACTAACAGATGCTGATGAGAGAATCCTATACTGAAGCTATGCAGGTTGAGAATCATTCCAAGTAGGAGCAAGCAATGGATGATGAGATTGCCTCACTTGAGAAAAACAAAACTTGGGAACTAAAAGCTTTGCTGAATAAATGGGTTTTCGGGATCAAGAATGAGCCTAATGGTGCTGTGAGGTATAAGGCTCGATTAGTGGTTAAGGGTTTTTCACAAAAGGATGGTATTGATTATAATGAGATTTTCTCTCCTGTTGTGAAACTAACCACTATTAGAATTGTCCTTAGTATGGTTGCAGTGGAGAATTTACATTTGGAGCAGATGGATGTAAAAACAACCTTCTTGCATGGAGATTTGGAGGAGGACTTGTATATGAAGCAACCTGAGGGATATGAAGTTCTAGGGAAGGAACACTTGGTGTGTAGACTTTGAAAAAGTCTATATAGGTTGAAACAGGCTCCAAGGCAGTGGTATATCAAGTTTGACACCTTCATGAGCAACAACAGGTTCAAGAGGAGTGATAAGGATCAGTGCTGTTATCATAAGAATTTTGCTAACTCTTATATTATTTTGCTTCTCTATGTGGATAATATGTTGATTGCAGGAGCAAACATGAAGCAGATTACCTGGCTCAAGGAGAGGATGTCTAAAGAGTTTGAGATGAAGGATTTGGGTGCTGCAAATTAAATCCTTGGCATGAGCATTACCAGAGACAAGGACAATGGAATTTTGAGGCTGTCTCAGGAGGACTACATCAACAGGGTGCTAGAAAGGTTCAGTGTGGCTGATTCAAAACCTAGGGGCACTTCTGTGGCAAACCATCTTAAACTATCCAAGGAACAACAACCCAGAACCAAGTAAGAGAAAGAATACATGGCCAGAGTTCCTTATGCTTCAGCAGTTGGGAGCTTGATGTACGCCATAGTCTGCACGAGACCGGATATTTCTTTTACAGTGGGAGCGATGTCCCGCTTCATGTCTAATCCGGGAAAATTACACTGGGAAGCTGTGAAATGGCTGTTGAGGTATTTGAAAGGTACCTCTCATTACTGTCTTACGTTGGGTGGAACTAACCTTGATATGAAAGGTTATGTAGATGCTGATTCGAGTGGGGATTTCGGTACGAGCAAGAGTACAACAGGCTATATGTTCACTCTTGGTGGCCCGACAATCAGTTGGATGTCAAGATTGCAGAAGTGCATTACTAAGTCAACTACAGAATTTGAATATATTGCCCTGTCTGAAGCAGGCAAAGAAATGATATGGCTACAGGATATCTTGGAGGTTCTTGACCAAGGACAGGATGGTGTTTTTCATTGTGACAGCTAGAGTGCCATTCAACTAACGAAGAATCTAGTGTTACACTCAAGGACGAAGCATATTAGAAGAAGATAGCACTTCATTCGAAACTTGGTGGAAAGTGGTGAAGTGAAGCTCGAGAAGATCGCAGGAAGTAAGAATCCAGCCAATATGCTAACCAAGCCAGTGGATGTTGGAAAACTGAGGCTTTGTATGGCCTTAGTAGGCCTCTTTGATTAATGAGGAGGCCGGTCGATGCACTAGGGGAACTTGTGGAGAAAGGGAGATTGTTGGGTGTGAAGACCAAACTGGGGACCAAGTAGGTTGAAGAAACAGACGCCACTAGCGTGGCATATGGCGTTGTCAGCGCCTTGTAGAAGCAACGCGGACAATGGGCCACCATCGCTTTTTTTCATTCGCAACGCTAACATAAACGCTACCAGCGTTTGAGTAGCCACTGGTCGCGCTTCGGATAGAACCCACAAGTTGCTACACGCTGCCAGGATTTCGGAGCCCCTCACCAGCGTCTTGTTCCAAAATTACCCACCGCTAGCGTTTTTGTTGGGCCAAGAACAAAGGCCCACATGTGTGCGGCGAGTTTTTTGTGTTTAGGCTATTATTAACCTAGTTCCCCGCTTGTTTCTCTAGTATAAATTGGGGTCAGGTGTTTCCCCAAAATCATCAAGTGAGAGAGAGAGAAACACAACCATTGTATTGTAATCCTCATATTACTAGTGCATCGATTTTGTGGTTTTTTTCCCGCTTTGGGTTTTTTCCACGTTAAAATTCCTGGTGTCAAATTTCTTATTTGTTTTCCGCTATTATTTCCTATTATTTGTGGTTTGCTTGAGTGCTCTTCGATCCTAACAAGCCTTGCCTCCCTCACGGGCGTGACATGGATGTCACGGCCGTGAGGGGTCTTCTGGTATGGAGTCTCTCTGAATGTCACGACCGTGACAAGGTGTGTCACGGCCGTGAGGTACGAAATCAACTAGAAAACTTGCTTGAACTCTGGCTCCCTCACGGGCGTGACATGTGGACGTCACGACCGTAAGGGGCCTTTTGTCTAACTTCTCTTGAAAGTTACAGCCGTGAAACCTAAGTTCACGATCGTGAGGCTACTACTCTTTAAATCTAGATTCCTTAGCTTTTCGTGTGTCATAGCCGTGAGCCTCGGTGTCACGGCCGTGACACCCTTTCTGTCCTGAGTTCCTTTTTCTATGCTCATCCTTTCACACTTGCCAACCAAGGGAGGCATGTACAAAGTCATATTTATATTCCCCCTTTCTAAGGGCAGATCGACCTTAAGGCATTCACACACATATTCATTCATCTCCATTCTGTCGACCACCATATACACCCCCTAGCCTTAACCACCTCGAAGTTTGGGCAGTTTGATACCTATTGTGTACGAGTATGAAGGATACATGTATGTGCATGTATGTTCAAACCTCTCCTTCACCTATAAATACTACCTCTCTTGAAGCCAAACTCACCAACTCATTCATTCTTTTCTCCCCCTACACTCCATCATTCACTCTCTCATTCTCTCATTTCTCTCATCATCTCTCTTATTCTCTATTCTATCATCTCCATCTCTAACCTCTACCATATCCTTACTATCATAATCTTCATCTCTTCACTCTCTTAAACCTCTAATCTCTAATTCCATCATACCTTTCATTACCCTTCAACAAAACCTCACAAAACTCCATTAAAAAGTCACAAAAAGAACCCTTTCTCACCATCTTCTTATTCCCTTTTCATCCTTTTCTATCTACTTATTTGGCACTACTTTGGCATATTCAAGAGGGTAGTTAAGCATTCGAAGGAGCTCCATCAAGGCTAGGCGAGACTTCTTCTTCAAAGTCACAATGTAAGCTTTTATGTGTTTTTTTTTCATGTAAATAAAGTGTATATGTTGTACTTTCTTCAATTCATTTTTTCATGTTAATGAAGTAATGATGTAAAGTTCTCAATTATCTTCCTTCTAAACTTTATTAAAAACACATTTAATAACTTTTAGTAGAGTCTTTCCTTTTGTGAGATGTGAACTCAAAAGGTTCCTACCTTTCGAGTTCGTAACCTTACCCCCGAATCCAATTCTTGGTTTCGTAGGCAGAGTATTTCTTTCTTTATTTACTTGTTTTTCTTGGCTTTTCTCTTAAAATTCAGGTGGCGACTCCTTTTAGAACTAAAATACATCGGGATTGCCTATACCGTGTTTAACATGGTTTTACAATGTACCGATGCAACTTTATAGTGAATTTATGTGTTTCTAAATAATGGTTGCATAAATTGCTTTCTTCCAAGCCTAACATCTTGTGAACAAGCTAGTTGAATTAATCTCAAAGGAGTTGGAACAAGTGGATGTTCACTCTTAAAAGTTTAGTGTAATTAATCACGGGATGCATCAAGTAAAGGTAAAGTAATTTTACAACTATGAAAATATTAATCTTAATAAACTACTGTTCATGAAATGTGTGAATAATACTTAAAGAGTTTTAAAAAGTAAACCCCAGCACAAATTCCACCGTCCCACGGACGTTTAGAAGTCTGAACGACGAGAAAAATTGTCCACAAGATTTTTGGCGACTCCACTAGGGAGTTTTTTTAAAGTGGGTAAAACTTGAAAAAATTTAGTGTGCTTTAAAAATTTTCAAAGGAAAATAAATTTTAACTTTTAACGTTTTTAAGTCATTCTTTTAGGCATAAATGCATTTGCATATATCGGGCTACTCTTTCGCCATGTTTTTTTGGCTTGGGTGCACTAAAAGCGGCGGTTTAAGTTTTCTTTTTAACCACAAAAAATAACCTATGGGATGTCGGATCGACTATACTCAGAATGGTACATTTACACCGATTTGAGCCTTAGTAACCACATCCACTCATGCATCACTCTATGAGGTCTCTGCTCGAGCCTCCTAGAGCAACGCCCCACACATTCAAGTTGAAATTATATAACGAGAATGCACCGGGGTGAAACATGAGCCGATAATCCTTATCCAGCCAGTAGAGCTGGCTAATAGGTCAGGTCGAGTCGGGTTCATGTTCGTGTCAAACTTAAATGGGTTCAAAATCCTCCAACCTAAACCTAACCCATTTATTAAATGGGTTAGAAATTGAAACCGTTTACCGTTTAAATTTCAAACGGGTTGACATTATTTTGACCTGTTTACCCATTTAAGTAAACGTGTTAGAATAAAATTATCAATTTACCCATTTAACCATTAACTCATTTATACAAAACAACTCATTATGGGATCGAAATAATGAAATATCATATACTCAACAATTTACATGGTAATATAATTCGAGTTATATATAAGGAGATGTGTTCTAATTCATCGTCAAAGATAAATATAAGTTAAAATTACAAGTCTTACGTATATTTCAAAGACCATTGACTGTAACTTTCACGTCAATGTATTGATAAACGGTATAATTCGGTAACAATTATCGGGCAAATGACTTGATCCATTTAACATGCCTAACTAAACAGATTAAGTAGGTGTTTTTTCGTGTCGAAAATCCTGACCTGAACATAACCCATTTAATTAAACGAGTTTATCGTGTCAATCCATTTAATTAAACGGGTTGGAAATTTCTACTTAAACCCGCTTACTATCGTATTCGGTTCAGGTCGATAATCTTGTCGGGTCAGGTTTTCCTAGCTCTACCAGCCAGTCAACCCTTTGTACATAGAGACTTAGTTTATGGTACCCCTTTTTATGTTGTATGCTATGTGAATATGTGTTTTCCTTGTTGTAAAGAGTCGACCTTAGTTTAGAGGTATTGTTTTAGTCCATGTAAGTATTATTGGGCTAAGGAGAGACATGTTTACAAACTAGGCCAATTAACCTCAAATATTATGGTCAACCTCAAATATTATGTACGTATCATTGGACCCTAAGGACAACTGATCATTATAAAGGGCCGAATAAAGCCAAACACAGCAAATCAGAATCGAGTATGGGAGTACAAGTCAGTGTTTCTCAATTCGGATGGGCCCCATCCACAGGCCGATCGTTTTAAGGAGAATCCGTAACTTGGACTACTTACACAGACCAACTCGAGCCATGCTGACTGTTACACAGACTATAATAATGATCGACAGGGCTGATAGTCCGACACTTTTCTACACATTTTTTATTCTATTTGTTTAGGAAAGTGTATATCAAAAAGGACTGGAACAACAGGCGAGTTGTAATTAGTTTATGGACTTAATTTCCAAATCCAATATGGTTGGGCCTAACCACGGGCCGACCATAAGTATGATGGATTTAATAATTAAATTGATAAATCAATTTACTCAAGCCTAGCGACTATTACATAGTCTAAGACATTATCCGCCAACTTTGTTTGATTTATTAGTAAGATATTTTGGACCTAAATAAAGTCAAGCATGGCGAATCAAGCCTAAGTCAAGGAGCACAAATCAGTGTTTCTCAATTCGGTTGGGCCCCATCGCAGGCCGACCGTTTTAAGGAGAATTCGTAATTTGGGCTACTGACTCAGACTTAATGCGAGCCATGTTGACTGCCATACGGACTAAAATAATGATTAACAAGACAGACAACCCTTCTTTCTACTCTGTTTTTTTTATTTATTTAATTACCGGAAAGTAGGTATCATAAAGGACTGAATAAAACCAACAACGGGCAAGTTATAATTGATTTATGGACTTAATTACCAAATATGATATGGTTGGGCCTACCCACGGGCCAACCACAAGTGTGATAGATTCGATAATTTACTCGATAGATTAATTTACTCTAGCACGGTGATTATTATGCAGTATAAGACTTTACCATCTAACTTTGTTTTGACTTTAATCAGGTTTATTGGACCTTCATTAAGAGAATATCGTAAAGGGCTATGTGGAAACATCAAAGGCGAGTTTAGCTTATTTTAAAGACTAAGGTAATTAACCTTTATAGATAAATGGGCCCAACCACTAGGTCAACCATAATTTTTGAGGTTAATTAACCTAGTTGTAAACGTGACTCTTCTCAGCCCAATGACTACTACATGGACTAAAACAACATCCCTAAACTTGGGTCGACTCTTTACAACAAATCTAAATACGTAGCACATAGCATACACATGAACAAGGGTACCCTAAACCAAAGCTCTATGTACAAAAGGGGTTATTGGCTGGATGGGGCTTATCGGCTCATGTACTTGCCCCGGTGCATTCTCGTTGTATAGGCAACTTGAATGTCTGGGGTGTTGTTCTTCATGGCTCGTGTGGAGACCTCGAAGAGTGATGCATAAGTGGATGTGGTGACTAAGGCTCTTTCGGTGTAAAGACACCAATTGAGTATAGCCGGTCGTGCATCCCATGGGTATTTTTCTTTGTAGTTTTAAGGAAAACCTAAACCGCCGCTTTAAGTGCAACCCAGCCCACATACGTGGCTGAGAGGTAGCCCGATATATGCAATGCATTTATGCCTAAAAAAATGACTTAATACTTTAAAGTAAAAATTTATCTTCCTTCCAAAACTTTTTAAAGCACACTAAATTGTTTTCAAGTTTTACCGACTTTAGAAAAACTCCCGAGTGGAGTCGCCAAAAATCCTGTGAACATTTTTCCTCGCCGTTCATGCTTCCGAACATCCACGTGGATTGGGGTGCATGATTTGTGCTGGGGTTTGAACTTTAGAAAAAGAACCTTTAAGGAAATTTAATTACACATTTCAGAAATAATATTTGTAAAATCACTTTTCCTTTACTTGTGCATTTTATGAGTCATTGAAATCAAACTTCCAAGAGCGAACATCCACTTGTTCCAAACTCTTTTAAATTTAACTCAATTTGCTCATTTAAATGTTAGGCTCGGAAGAAAGCAATTTATGCAAGCATTAATAAGAAATATATAAAGAAAAACCTTAAAGTTGCATCGGCACGTTGTAAAACCATGTTTTACCATAGTTTATGCAACCCGATGTGCTTTTAGTTCGAAATGGGAGTCGCCACCCGACTTTTTTAGGGAAAGGCCAAGGCAAAACCAAAAAGAAAAACAAGAAAGACTTATGACTCCGCCTGTGAAACCCAAGAATGGATTCAGGGGTAAGGCTACGAACTCGAAAAGTAGGAACTTTAAGAGTTCGCCTCTCCCAAAAGGAAAGACTCTACTAATATTTTTAAGTGTGCTTTTGATAAAGTTTGAAAGAGAGATAAATAAGAACTTTATAGAATTATTTCATTAAACATGCAAAAATAAGAATGAAAGAAAATACATGTACTCTTTATTTACATAAAAGGGAAACAATTAAAAGCTTACATTGTGCCTTTTGAAGGGAAGCCTTGCCAAGCCTTGAAGAAGCTCCTTTGAATGCCTTGAATCATCCTCTTGAAGATGCCAAAATAGTGCCCAAGGTGGATGGAAAAGATGGATGAAAAAGGGGTGAGGAAAGGGTAGAAAAAGGCTCTTTTTGTGGTGTTTTGGTATTAGAAAGGTTAGGCTTTTTGTGGAGGTTTTAGGGATTTATGGGGGATAATGAAAGGTAAGATGAGAATGGAGATAAGAGATTTAAGAGAGTGGAGAAATGAAGATAATAATTATAGGAAAAAGTGATAGAAAAGAATAGGGAAAAAGGTAGGAAAAAGGAACTCTTTTTGTGGGATTTTAGGATGACTTTGTGATGTTTTTGGGAGGTTTTATGGGAGATTTATGTAGGGATAAGAGAGGATAGAATAAGAATATGGATTAGAGGATTGAAGAAGATGGAGGAATGGAGTTTATAATGTTAAGAATGTGGTGGAAAGACGATAGTGAAAGTGTAGGAAAAAGGGCTTCTTTATGGGTTTTTTTAGTGGTGTTTTTAGGATGTTTTTGTGGGGCTTTTGTGAAAGAATGGTGGGGATAGTATGAGAGTATGGATTATGGGTTTAAGAGGATGAATATAGGGAGATTAGGATGTAAGAGAATGGTGGAAAGATTATAGGAAAGATAGTAGAATAATGATACTAGAATGGAGATGATGATAGAAATGGGAGAATGATAGAATTTAGAGTATAGGAGGGAGAAGGGATGAATGGGTGAATGATTGAGTGAATTGGTCTTTGGCAAGAGGGGTATTTATAGGCTTTAGGAGGAGCTTTAAATACATCGACATACATCACATATCAATCACGTTGTCTTCGACAGTCAAGGCAGTAGGGGGATGTCTTGGAGTGGACGACAACTCATGGTCAATTGACCACGTGTGGTCGGTGGTCAAGGCCGGCCGACCATGGGGTGAGGGGGAGATGTATTTGCTTGTTTCATGCATTCTTTGGACGGCGAGGTGTGAATAAGATGCATGAGAAAGTTAGCCTGTTCACACTTGGACGGTGGGGCTTGATTGAGCTGTTTATGAGATGATTTTGGATGCGTTTGCAACGCTTTGAACTTGAGACCTCATGGAGCTTCTTTGCATGTCACCTTTATGTAGCTCATGCATGGCATGCATGGCTGGTTTATCATTTTAATTACGTAAAAGTTGTGCATACAATTCCTCACGTAAACTTGTGCATGTATAATGCATGCGATCAACTCTTCCGGCTTCGGCTTTAGCTTCCCTTATTTTCTTATTCTAACTAAAGTACATAACTAAAAATACATAAGAAGAAATAGTAAAAATTACATTAGAAGTATATAAAACTATGCTAAAACCTGGTGCTTAAATGAGCTTATCGGCCAACTTCTTTTTCTTTATTTCGGCATCATTTATATAGATATGCTATATATTTATGTGTCAAAATCCGGTGTCTACATAACCACGACGAATCTGGCCTCAAGGGGTTCGCGGGCGCGATCCTCGGTCGTTGCGGGTGTCACGACCCTTAGGTCACTTTCCCCCTTTTCCTCCTAGCATGCGTAGTGCCAGCTACAGATACGTAATGTGGGCGACCAGCCTGCCGTCCTTCCTTGAATAACGTGGTCATTCCGACCCTTCTCCTTTGCACCCCCAGCTTGGCTCGGCTCGAGAATCCTTCTTGCCTTGCGTTTTATTCACCCGGGTGCACGTCCGATCCCCGATACCAAACAACTACGTCATCTCGGGACGACCCTGTACGAAGTATGGTCCAAGGCCTCCAAGGTTGGTGAAGATCGCGAGCCTCCTAAGAGGGTCTCGAAGCCCATCCGACGATGGCCGAGACGATCTTCAAATATCCGAATTTCATCGGGAATTGCACCTCGAGGCTCCCTGTGGTGGAGGCGGATCTCTTGGCGAAGGCGACGAGGGAGGAATATGGAACTCATGACTCTTCAAAATGTGTGAATAATCCTTAAAGAGTTTTAAAAAGTAAACCCTAGCATAAATCCCCTGTCTCGCGGACGTTTAGAAGTTTTAACGACGAGAAAAAAATGTCCACACGTATGCATCAAGCCCTTTGAACACCCCAACAGCCTGGGTGGACGAGGTTGGTCTCGTGAGTGTTTGTAGAAGCTATACCTACAAAATTCGAAAGAAATGAAAAAGAAAAGGGAAAGGGGAAGTGAAAATCAAAACTTTACAAAAAGAAGGAGACTTCATGATTGCCATTATGCAAAAGCTACTTAGTCAACATCATTAATCAGCCAAAAGCAATAAGAACGTACATGCCAAGACACTAGACTCGAGTGAGACTAATCTTTCCGATTTTCTACTTCAACCTAGCCTAACGGGTTCATTGTGCACAGGAACAAGTGTCTCTAGTCTATTCTCGGTTAAATCAAGGCAAAGGCGGTGCAATCTCAGTTATCCACACATCTATGTTCATTCTTATTTATTAATGGCTCAATATATGCCACCCCCGACCTATTTGGCATCGCCCTTGGTTTGGTGAGGGCCGTAGATAACATACGAGGGGGTTTCATACTTTATTCACTTATTTACTCTCTTTTTTTAGTTGGTATGTTTCGAGATGAAACGCAGCCTATGAGGGGTTTACTCTCCCAACATGAGTTTTCTCCATACATTAATGAGGTACTTAAGGGGCGAGGGGCTGCGAACCACCCACGCCAAACCAGGTTGGTGAACCAACAAACAAGCATATGCTTTTTCATACCGGGTTTTTCGGGAATTTGCACGGCCCTCCAAAAAGGGGTTACCATCCCAACTTGGGTTGCTCTATACGTAAACGAAGTACTTAAGGGGTGTAAGTGCTGCCCAGTCAGACCAACCCTTGTTGGTTTCACCGGTTTATTAGAGGCATGGAAAACATGAATGGTAAAAACTAAGACCTTTTAATCCGAGAAAATCACGAAAACTAACTTGAGGTGATTTAATCGTTAGGGTGCCGCTTTGCAAAGGTGAAAAAGATATCGAATTTGAAGGTCACACTCAAAAAATAGGTTTAGCACACACATAATGATTGTTTTGGGCTAACCAACTTAGCTATCTAAACAGCTAAAAGCATAAAAACAAGCATAAACTGCTCCTAAAGTAGGAAAAAAAATTAAAATTTTTAGGATTTTCACTTGAATTTTTCTCTTTCTTTTTCCAAGTCACAAAAATAAACTAACTACCCCAAACAAGAATACCCCCTCCCCCCTTCACACACACAAACAAACTTAAATTGCACAATGTTCGAATTATGAGGGAAGGGTCTCAAAAGGGCAAAAACAAACAAAATAAACAAGCAGGAACACAAAAGGGTGGTGACCCAAGCCCATACGACTCCAACATACATTGTTTCCAACACAAGCATTTAATGGGGCGCACCACCAAAATTAAAGTCAAGCAAACAGTAGGATATATACACAACAAGGGAAATGAAAAAACAAAGAAAGAGTGGAACGAGCTTAAAGGGTCTTCGAATTGCAAAACGCGAAGCTCAATCCACGAAAAGAAAGGAAAAACAAAAAAGGTTAGGAAAAACAAATGCGTCCTATACTACATGAACCTAACTAATATGCAAAGAGATGACAACGCAAAGCGAAAACTAATGAAACAAGCCTAAAGAAACATGATGTAAACTACGAAAGAAAAGCAAACGATGCAATGCAAGCTTAAAACTAAAGCACATAAAACAAAAGATGCCTATATGTACATCCAACCAACCAATACACAGGCTATACATGCCCTAGATAAGGCTCTTAACAACGACCAAAATCATTCTCATAGCTGACAAAAATATCAATCATAGCTCATCAACTACTCAGCTATCCCACAAATTGCAAGAAAAAGAGGATCTCGACCTGCCTTATATAGCACCCTAAATGCAATCTCCCCACACTTATCATGCAAATAGTGCAAATATCAACTAACGAGTATGAAGGAGGGGAAAAGCTCACAATCATTGCTGACTAGGCCCCGGAGGATATGCTGGATGGTGCCGCCTTGGTGGTGCCGGTTGGCGATCTCCCTGCTGGTAGTAGTGGTAGGCCATGTCGTTGAGGAGTTGGCCTTGACAGTATGAATGGCGGTTCTTTCACTGGAGGGAGCGCTGGAGATTCGTAAGAACAGAACCTTGAGTATCCAGAATGGATTGGATTCCCTGGATCATCTGTCGTTTTTCCTAACCTACGTCGAGAGGTGACCGAGGTTATAATAGTTCGGAATGTCCCGACGATGTTTGATACACACGGAGATGAAACAAAGTAATATAATAATTATATGTCTTGCTAGAGACCTCTATAATTAGTAATTGAATATGTTTAATTACAACTATATTATTTGGTCCTACTGGATCACACAAGTCAGTGCCCTGGGACAATGTACGTAACCTAAGTAATATTGTATTATATTTAGAAATGTTGGGAATTGATTTCTGTGAGAAATCAGCCCAACATGGATCGAACTGGGTTCAACATAGACCGTGATGGCCCAACACAATCCGCGTTGGGACACCACGGTCCGTGGTGTCCATGGGCCGAGTTAATGGACCTTCTGGAGTCCAACACGGACCGTGTTGGGCCTGAGAAGTGCGCCGTTGCGTTGAGTCGGCCCTTTAGGGTTTTGGGCCCTCTCCCTAGGTTGTCTAAACACTATATAAAGGGCTCTCTGTGAGAGATTATTCCACACCAACTGCCCGAGACTCTTAGAGAGATACCAGAGTGATTTTCTGAGTTCCTCTCTCTTTTAGTTTGCAGTTCTTGTTTCTTGAGACATTCTCTGTTTCCTGAAACATCCTCCTATTCCAAATACATACATCTTAGATTGAGATTCGTCTCGATCAGGTCGATATAGCAATTGGGTTTCCGAAGTGCTGCGTGAACTTTTTAGTAGAGGATTTCAGCATTGGAATCTCAAAGATCAACCTCTTCTTTAGTTGGAATTAGCGATCAGGTATAATTACTAAAGCTTCTGCGATTGTTGTGAACAATTGTTTATAATTGTTATGAGTATTCCGCCAATTAGTCTGTATCTGCTTAGGAAATAGATAACCTAAAACCTAACAATGGTATCAAAGCCACCAATTGCATACTAAAGTACTGTACTTAAATTCACAAGTAATTTTGTCAATAGTTGAATTATATTATGAATATGCTAGAATAGATTTATGCCTAAAATTTTGAAACTTTATGAAAGTTTTAATCTTTTTATTCATGATAGTAAATCTGGAATTTTATTGTAAAATTTCATGCTTTGTTATTATTTATTTCTTATTGCCTTTAATTAATCGATTTTATGTTTGTTTAATTGTTAAATATAGCATGAACGTGATTTAATTTTGAATATTTTAGAAACAATCATGTTTAATATTGCTAAACAGTAGGCCATACATGAACTAGGTCTTAATTTGCAAAATAGGATTTTGTAGAATTATTTTCTGATTTAGTTTCTTTACAGTAAATTTAATGAAAAATCGAAATAAAATATCAAACGAATTCGAAAAATTTTGAAATTTTTACTGGAGGTCTCTGGAAGTGTTCTAGACCTTCCATAACTTTTGTAGATTTTTCCTAGTTAAAATGAATTTTAATTGAGTTTTCAGATCTGCGGAGAAATAAAATTTATTTAATTCTCAGAATTTTATAAATTTATAGAAATTTGTTAAACTTCTGAAATTTTACAATAGGTTACTGGGTAACCATACTTTTAGGGAAAATTTTTCCGTTAGTTTATGCAATTAAATTATATTGTTTGATTTATATTTTCAGATCTGAGAGAAATAAATTTGTTACTTCTCTGAATTTTGTAAATTTTAAGAAGTTTGCAAATTTTCTGAAAATTTTACAGTAGGTTACTAGGTAACCATTCTGTCATGGATAAAATTTTCATGAATTTTCGAAATCGTTAAGTAATTTTCCTGTAATTTTCAGATTTGCAGGGGAGTAAAACAGTTTACTCTTCTGATTTTTTAATCGAATTTTCGAAATTTCATAAAAATCTGAACATTTTACAATAGCTTATTAGATGACTCTACTATATGGGAAAATTGTAAAATTCGATTTTTGAACTTATCAGACTATTCTTATTTATTTTCCTCTTGAAAGGAGAATTGAAAGGTTTAATTCCCTAAATTTTTACAATCTTTTGAAAATTGTTAATTTTTCTGGAAAAATTTTCATATTGGATTATTAGATAACACTTTGATATGAAACTCTTAAATTCGATAAGTGTTTTGATAATTCTATTTAAGTTTTTCATTCACGAAATTAACCAATACTGGGAAGCAACACGGACCGTGTTGTCAGCAGTTTTGGTGAATTCATATGTTTTAGGGTTTAAAATTAATTTTAATTATTAAATCCTATTACTACTAAATCGTTTGATGGGCATAAAATCTATTAATTTTGTAAAGTCTAGGAAACGTACAATATCTTTAAAAGATATAGTATCTTCTAAACTTCTTGATTTTTGAAAAATCGAGTATTTTGTGTGTAAAGGTATAAAATCCTAAATCTGTTTAAAGATAAAATTTGGAATTTTGTTTATTTTGTCAATCATGTGACTTTTTAGGAAGCCTTATTTAGTATTTGTTTCCTTATATGTGTTATGTTGCAATTAAATATGCCTTTATAATCTATTAAAAGTATATTAAAACAAAACAAATTGAATGAGATATTGCCATGTGTCATGCATATAAAAAAGCTAATTTTGTTTGAGTTGGAAAATTTACATTGGCTCATTTATTTAATGTATTCATTAGAGGGATTAAATATTAATAGTTGCTAATTAATAAAATAAGTTACCATTAAAAATAACTATCAACCAATAAGTACACAAATGTTTTTCATGGAAAAATGAAGAGACATTGTCATTTATACATTCACACTTTACTCTTATTTTTCTTGAATGGTAACCTACTATATTTTATTGATTTGTGGTATCAAAGCAAATTATCTTTATTGAAATTAAATAAAATAAAAATTTCTATTATTCATTATTATATGTATTTAAGAAAAATATTATAACACATATTTCTTGATTTTTTTATCATATTAATAATAATAATCATACTTAATTCACTAAATTGAAAAATAAATTATTTGATAAATATTTTCTAATATTTCATCTATATATATGAAAAATAAATATTTCAATTTTAATTAGTTTAACACACATATTCTTATAAAAAAGAAGTTTAACACAGAAGTTTGAATAGTTTAATAATTAACAATCTTCTCGTGCATTGCACGGGATATACAACGCTAGTTTGTTATTTAAGCATGTGTTATATTTGATATAATTATTGCAATATTACCTGTTTGCATGTGCTTATAGTATGACCATAGATAGTAAGTTTTACCGGTCTGCGTACCGGGTTGGGTGAAATACGATCTGCGTACCGTCCTTGAATTAATTTTAAATTTAAATTTCAGTTAAGTTTATTTAATTCATGTAAGGTCTCTTTAAGAGGTTCACTTTGTAAATTTATTGTAATTGGAGACATCAAGTTAAGTGGGAACCCAATAACAATGGAGGTGTTCTTTCGAGTGGGAGCCCATCCAAGGAAGTTGCAAAATCCAAGAAGAGTTTCTCGAACACTGTCAAGGCTTAGTTAAATTAGTTTGATTAAGTCTAGGTGGCCGTACTAGGGGTTTTATTTATGCTTTAAATTTGTTATAGCATGTTGTTTTATTATGCCTTTCATGCTTTTCGAAAGAGTTCACCTAGAATTGCATGTTCAGGATAATAAAACCTACTCTCAAAATTGAATTATTGCTCAACCTATCGAAACATCACTTAGATGGAAAAATAAAGAAAGCAAAAGCGAATTATCTGTCCATCATTAATAAGTAGGGTGGGAGCTAGGTCAATTCAAATTGGCTATCAAAATAGTTTTGGGCCAAGAGCAGAGGAAGTGAAATATTGTATTCGATACAAATTTCTTGCCAAGAGTCATTTTGAATGATCGATCATAAAATGATTCACCAAAGATAACATGGGATCGAGTTTTGTTGTGCCAAAGTCCACTTGAGCCCGTGAGTCTTATGGGTCTTGGTTAATTAAAACACCAAGTGAGAGTTGATAAAGTGTTTTGATTTGAAATTAAAATTAGTTTAATTTCTTTTGATGAATAATAACTAAAATGAACCATTTTGTCTCGTAGAGTTATTTATGTCTTTTTCACTCAAACATCCACCACTAATAAAATATTGTTTTCTCCTTGAGAAAGGGAAAAACAATTACACCAATACCTTAATTGGCATTGCCATCGCAAGATTGTCTTGAAGGCGATTAAAAGAAACATGTCTTTGATATAACATTGAGCTAGACATCAATATTAAGAGGTCAATCAAGCCAAATGTATACATATAATGGCATAGTATTCATGCGACTTTAACTTGAAAATGTTTGAAGATTAGAGGAAGGATTTCAATATTACCAACTCAAAACCAAGTTCATCGAATTAGTTAGAGTTGATAAATATGAAACCAATAACCACATAGTCTCGTTAAGCTAGATCAAGGTAAATTGATGGCACTCATGTTCTGAAATAATTTTACTATTTTGAAATATGAGAAACCTCAGATCCCCATTTAGCCAAAAGGTTGGCGACCAAAGATAGTCTTTAGTGAAAGGGAAAATAAGATTTAAGAAATCTATCAAAGACAAGAAGTCAAAGGAAAGGTAAGGACAAACTAGGGATGGCAATGGGCAGAGTCTGGGGCGGGTCCAGCTGGACTCGGACCCGGAATCGACACTTTTTTTTGGACCCAGACCCGCCCCGAGACCTGGTGGGTCCCAAAAAGTTGGATCCGGACCCGGACTCGCCGGGTCCGTGGGTCCACGGGTCCTTAGTGGGTCGTTGTTGGGTCCAACACTCTTATGTAGTTTTTTACTAAATTTATCAATTTTTCGGGTTAATTTTATGCGTACGCAATTGTATAATAATGACTATTCTATTAAAATACACAAACTTTCAACACAATAAAAATAGCCAGTTCACTGTACCAGGAAATGAGCAAAAATTCAACATAAAAACATTACAAAAATCATCCACACATCAACTCTAAGAATGCAATTATACAACTTAAAATGCACAAAAAAAAAAATCACGAAGTTCATGATTATGGCACTATACAACTCTAAGAATACAAATACACTAAGGTTTTCATTTAATATATGGTTTTTGGCTCAAAATAATCTGAAGTCGGAGGTCATTGGCTGAAAATAATCCAAACTCACTTTTTGGCCGAAAATAATCCAAACTTTTAACCTATTTACTCAAACTAAACCGAAATCGATTTCCGGCGTCAGAATTTTGACTGGGTAGGCGGAGCACGTGTTTCTTTAATTGATTTTGGTTTTGAATTTATGTTGACTGAGGTCTACATAAGCTTACTGGTCAACATTCTGACGTCGGAAATCGATTTTCGGTTTACTCCGAGTAAATAGGTTAAAATTTTGGATTATTTTCAGCCAAAAAGTGAGTTTGGATTATTTTCAGCCAATGACCTCCGACTTCGGATTATTTTGAGCCAAAAAACCCTTTAATATATATATATATATATATATATAATTTGATGGGTCCACGGGTCCATGCCTAGACCCGGACCCACCAAATTTTTATTGGAGCCAGACCCGCCCCGAGACTCGATGGGTCCAATTTTTTTGGACCCAGACCCTCTGAAATGGCGCGGGTCCGAGCGGGTCTAGGGCGAGTCCAGGACCCATTGCCATCCCTAGGACAAACAGTTGTACATACCCAACCAATGACAACAACCGGTTAACAACCAGATCATGTATGACACTAGGAGCGTGAATAACTATAAGGAAGACTTGAGATATGATTTCAATTCAAGACAAATTATATGATGCACACTACCCTTATTAAACCCACTTTGAGTATAAGATACCGGCTTTGAAACTCGCATTTATGCAACTGTGCAGGATCTACAGCAAAGTAGATATGCTTTGAAGGATGAGAGTCAACCTACAAATAAGAACATGCAATTAGTTGTAGTTCCTATGAAGAGTTGGTTGTTCATCCATTTCCTTAAGACTTATGAGAGAAATTTATAGGTGATTCTATGTTCTCACTATAAGCATTTCTAAATCTCAATTATAGAGAGAGAGATGATCTCGGATAAACACACCCAACACATCAAAACCAAAAGGTTTAAAAGGAATAACTCATGTTCAAACATAAAACTTGTGACAATCTATTAAGTCATGCAAATCAGAGTACATTCAGAAGCGTCACAGTGATAGACTTTTGAATGATAAGACTTTGAAACATGTGATGTCTGCAAAGCATGACTGTAGCTTTTACAAGAAAGGGTGAGCGTGCCAACAAACACTCATGCATATGGATGTATGTAGTTCGATTAAGCACAAGTACAAGAGATGAATTACTTCAAATCTTCAAAGATGAATAAAATAACACATGGTGATTCATGTCTATGAGATTCATCTGATGCTGGAATGTTAAAATAGTTTAAAGATTTCCAAAATGAAGTAGTATTGGCGAAACCATGAGAGCACCTAGATAAAATCGAAAGGACGCTAATGGTTGAACCAAGAGTTTGAACAAATGACTCAAATGAAATATAATTCTGCACTATAAGCTTAAGTCATATTAATCATAAATGCATTCAGAAACTGCATAGTGCATGATTTTGAAAACCTAAACTTTGAAAAGTTCAATGTTTGTAAAACATGCCTGATGCGTAAGATGAGTAAAATCACCTCTTATTGGAATTGGTGAACAAGAAAATGACTTATTAGGATGCAGACATATTGATGTATGTGGGCCTATGAGCACTAGTGCTAGAAGAAGGTTTATTGTACTATTTCATCACTTTCAGTGACGATTTTTAGTAGATATGGATATATCTACTTAATACGCCGCAAGTCCAAATCCTTTGCAATGTTCAAAGAGTTTTCAAAGTGAAGTACAAAACCAACTTGGCAAGAAAATCAAAACCCTTCAATAAGGTTGAGGAGGTGAGTATTTGAGTCATGATTTCACTGACCATTCAAGAGAATGTGGAATTGTTTCATAACTCTCTCTTCTAGGAATACGACATCTCAATGGCGTATCTAAGAGGAGGAATCACACCTTATTAGATATGGTCCGATCAATGATGGTTGAGTCAACATTGTCGGTTACCTTTGGGGATACACGCAATTAACCATAGCTCTAATTACTGAACAAATATTATCTGAAGCACTAAAAGAAAACACCACATTTGATTTGGAGAGAAAAAGTCCCTGAACTGTTTTCTGAAAGAAAGGGGTATAACTTCTACAAATTGTTGTAGAGGATAGCGTTTGTGTCTCAAAATGCTTTCTTCTTAGAAAATATGTTATTCTCTAAAAGAAAGAGTGGGAGAGTTTTGAACTTACTGAAGTTCAAGAGACACAAAACACTATAATCATCACCTAAACTCCGCTACTTGACTCTAGTTCAAGTTTTCCTATTACTCGGGAAATTAAGAACGAGGTTGAGGTAGTAGAAGTTCCATAAAACGTTGAGGAGGAGGTGTGTTCGGTCTCGTTTCGAGCCGAATTAATATCCTTTATAAGGAATTTTGCTTGTCTTTAATAATTAATTTAGGAATTTTATTATGTTTTTATGTATTTTGCAATATTATTAGATTTTATATAATTTTACTATTTTTTTTATTATTATTGATAACTATAAATCAAAATAATAAAATAAATAAAATTAGAAAATAAATAAAATAAAACTAAACCTAATCTATTTCCTACCCCAGCCCAAACCCTTTTCCTCTCTTCCATTCACTTGGCCCAACTACCCCGAAGCCCAGTTGCCCCAGCCCAATTCCTTTTCTTTTCTTTCTTTCTCGGCCCAGCCTCCCAAAACCCAAAAACCCAACCATCCGCCTAACCCTAACCCTAAAACCCAGACCCAAATACCCGCTCCGTTTCCTTCCTCAAACCCTAATACTAACCCCCTTCCCCCTTTCCTCTTTCCCGTCTCATTTTTCCCCTTCCCTTTCTCTCTCATCCCCTCGGATCCCCTTCTCATTCTCTCAGATTCTCTTTCTCTTTCTTTCTCTTTCTTTCTTCTTTCTCCCTAATCTTCTTCTTCCCGTTGAACACTCATCATCATTCTTCTTCTTCTTCTTCTCGGATTCTTGCAGTCAACCAGCAATCCCCGACAAACCGACATCCAATCCACCATAATCATTCATCTTCTTATCTCATCTCATTTTTCATCTCAAGTTCTCGCTATATGTCTCGAATTCTCATCCTTTTTGTCTTCTCATGTGCAGATTCGAGTTCGATGCAGAAATCCATCATCATCACCAACCTAACGCATCCCAATCGTCCAAATTGAAGAAGATCGACGGTCAGAAATCGAAAGGGAAGCTCGGTGTTGTGTATAAAAGGAGAAGAAGAAGGAGGAAGAAGGAGTCATGAACCGAAGGTCGGATTTGGGGGGTGACAACCCAAAATCGCGATCAGAGAGTTAGAGTAGAATTTAGGTCTATGTTTATCTGCTTTCAATATTTTCAATTGGATTTCAGTTGAGTTACATCACTTTGGATTTATTTACTGTTTTGATTTTAAATTCATGCAATTCCTGTTGTTAAACAATTTCTGGGATTTTTGTTCTTGAATATTTGAATTTTCGATTCTGGGTTTGGCTTAGAATTCGGTGTTTTGTTCGGTTGGTAATGAGTTAGTGTTCGAATTTTGGTTTGAATGTATTCGATTTGGTGTTTAATTTCTGAGAGTTGTTTTGAAAATTGTTCTGAGTTTGTTCGATTTGTGCTTAATTCCTCTGTTTTCTGTCCTTTCTTTCTCTGTTTTTGGTTTTCTTTCGGTCTTCAGGCAGTAGCAGTAGCAGTAGTATTTGGTTAAGGCCAGTTAGGATTAGTTTCATGAGGATCTTTGCTTGTTTTGATTAGTTTAGATTATTAGGTTTAGGGTTAGTAAAGTTCTTATTCTCTCTTATAGATTGTCATTAGATTAGCCACAAAACAATCAAACTTTTAGTGAGGAGGAGGATTAAGGGTTACAAATTCTCCTTTATAGTGAGGATTTGGGAATTCTTAGTAATCTAAATCACAAACTTTCTAGTTGTTTCGGGAAAAGTTCAAGTGAAAGTTTAGTACATCAAAGGTATATTTTCTTGTCTCCAATTTCATTGTTAGAATTTAGTTTTATTGCTTTCTTATTTATTGCTTTTTAATCGCATTCTTAGTTTAGAATTATTTCATGTCAAAGTTAGTTTAGTTCATCTCTTTTGATTTAATGCTTTCTTTAGCTTTTATTGCTTTCAATTCATCTTAGTTTAGTTTATTTAAATTATTTACTGCTTTCCGCATTTGGAAAACCTCTTACTCAAACTAAATTCCTGATAACCTAAAAACCCATCCCTGCGGATACGACAACCCTTAGGAATATTTTTGTTCCTAAAAACCCCCTAAAATGCAGCCGAACAAAATGGTGCCGTTGCCGGGGATGGCGTTATTTGCTTGATTAGTTTATTGGTTTGTGTGTAAATAGTTTATTGCTTTCTAGGAAAAATGTAGCCAAAAAAAAAATATTTTTGAATTTTGTAAAAAAAAAAAAAATTAAAATAAAATTAAAAAGAAAAAAAGAGTTATGGCTAGTCCCCAATTTCCCTTATTTGAGCATGAAATATTTTGGAGATATTTTGCTAGATTACATGATTATCGTGCTCAATGTGAATTGTATGGTATCTTTTATGGTACATTAGATCTTTTGGGAATTGTGAATGAGGGTGTAAACTATGAGACCCGAAATATCTTAGAATATTACGGGTTTTCTGATTTAGGAGAAGATGCTGCATGGGAATTACTTGAATGGTTGTCTAGAGATTCTTATGAATTTGAGCAACAAAATGTTAATCCTAGCTTCCAATCTCCTTACTATGCACCACCCTCTGAGACTTTAGCCATACCAACTTATGAGTACCCCCAAAATCTGAATGGTCAATCTGAATGGTCAATCTGAATGTTCATATTTAATAAACCCTCTTCTCCTTCACCCGTTGAGAGTATAGAAAAATCATGTGATAATCAGGTTAGCAAGCCCATTAGTGAGAATACACTTGAGGATGAGACACCTTTGATTGAGAAGAATTCTGAAAGTAGTGGATTAGTGTGTGATGAAGTTATGCTCAATGAGAAGTCCCTTAATGAATCTTTAGTCACACCTTTGTCCATACCATTATATGAGGAGGGGATTGAATGTTTTGATGTTAATTCTGACGAGGAGTCTTGTGCTAGTTCATTAGCTTATCTTGTTGATCTACACGCTCAATCTCCACGTGTCGATCAAATTGAGGATTCATCTTTAGTTACTCCTCCCCTCTCCCCTCCAACTCAGGATCTTGATTTACATGATGTATTGGTGTGTGAATATGAGTCTTTCATGATGGTTATGCTCCTGAGCATTCCACTTTCACTTTCGATGATGTTCTGAATGATGCACATTTGTCTTATGATACCGATGATTTTTCTTATGAGTCTGAAATTGATGAAGATGATGATGTACCTTTTTATAATATCGAGAGTGTTGTTATGTGGAATAACCCTACCTTTTTCTTATCACCCACTGATGAATTGGATGAAAATTGTGAATTGGAGTCTATAATTGATGAAAATTGCGTGGAGGTTGAGTGTGAGGATTCTTTGTGTTTTAATGAACTTGAACTTGTTTCCCCACCTCCCCCGTCATGTGATTTGTTTTCCTACACTCCTTTCTCATGAACCTGAGTTTTTGAAGTCCCTAGGTCTTTTAGGAGGGTTTAATTTCCTCAGTGAGTTCTATAGCACCTACCTAGAGGACTTGCCTTGTAAAATCAAGTTTGTGCCTTCATTTCATTATTTTACTGATTATTCCAAGGCATTTGATAAACTGTTGAGAGCACTAATGTTTGCTGATGTACTATTGAAATTGTGCTCTTACATTCACCACTTGGAGATGCATGCTAGGATGCATGACATGTTACTACGGGCATTGAATGGTTCTGACATAATGCCCGACATCTTGAGGTGAGATGGAGTGTCTGATGCTCCATAGATGGTTTTATTATGAAATTTCATTGTTTGGGTATGCTCAGTACCCAACCAGGTAATACCCTTCCTTATCATTGTTTTTCAGTTAGTAAGTTATCTTTCTTTTCTTATTTTGTTTTCTTTTTGTATAATTCTTTTCTTTTGTGTGCTTGCTCATCTCTGTTTCCTATTGAGGATATTGTAATATTTTTGTGTGGGAGTGGGGGTAGCTTGCATGCTAGCTTGTGTTTTTATTTTCTTTTGTGAGGTTTTCTTTTGTGTGATCTTTGTTTTCTTTTGTGTGTGGTGTCACATTAGTCACAATGAGGACATTGTAGAATTTTTGTGTGGGAGTAGGGTGGCACGTGTGCCTTTTTAATTTTTCCTTTTTGTTTCCCCCCTAATTTTTATTTTTATTTTTTATCTTGTAGACTAATTAGACTTTCAGTTTGTCTTGCTTCACCTTGGAAGAGTTTGGTTGAGAACTTAAAAGTTTTTGAAAATGAATTTACAAATTTTCTGATTTTGATTCGAGTAATGAATAGTGAGTTTAACTGCTTTGACTATCTTAGTAAGTGTAAATATGCATGCCGCAAATCTTTGGGCTAGGTTTAGTTGAATGAGCTCTATCCCGTGAGTCCACACAGCTTAAAAAGTATGAATTGATCACTTTTATCAATTCTTTTATTTCCTGAGTGACTCCACCACTAGTTGCACCTCTAGAACTTGTTTTGCATCTTGCTTGAGACTGCATTTTTGCATTACATATTGTGACAATATGATTGAGGCATTCTTTATTCATTAAACTACATAGCCAAACAGCCTCCCTAACAATATTATTACCATTCTTTAGCCTCGCCTAGCCTTTGATTACCTCTCTGTTTGGATGTTGTGAGATTTCTTAATCCAGGAGCGAAAATTGGTTCGGTGTTGCTACAAATGGAGTGAGATGTTGGGGTGTGGATTTTTGCAGTTTTGATTGAATTGGGACACACAACATATCCCAATTATTATGAGTTAGCTAATTGGTTATGATGTTCTTTTGATGTATTGAGGTCGAAGCTAAGTTTATATATATATTCGTGTTTCTTCTCCTTGATCACCCACCAAAAAGAAAAAAAGAAAAGAAAATATATAAAAGAAAAAGGTGATTAAGGGTGACGCAATTAAGAATTCTTAGCTTTTGACCTGGTTGTAAGGATTAGTTGAGGTGTTTGATATCAATGAGGGAGAAAAGTGAATTCCTTGCGTACATTAAGCAAGAAGGTGAGTTGAGAGCAGTTCTTTGTTGAAAATCAGTCCAAGCATGACTCTTTTACTCCTCATATCCAAATTTTACCACTCATTTTCCCCCTAACCTACGCCTCGTTACAACCCTAAAGAGTCCTCTTGATTGTCACTTGTGTATTTGCATACTAGCAGTGGAGAGCGAGATTCTTACCAAGCCTATGGTAGGTTGTTTCTTTTGGTCTGAGTATGAGAAAAACCCACATATACATTCAAATTTGAGTGTTTGAGCGTTCAATTTTTATTCTAAAGTGAGGTTTGCTCTTTTGACTGGCCTACTTCCATAACCAACCGCGCATATTTACATTCATCTTAAGTCTGTTGGCGGTTTTTCGCATTTGAAGTACTTGTTCTCTCTACTTAATTTCAAAAACTTCATTCCAACTATTTTACACTGATTTTGTTCTCTTCCAAATTGATCTTGGTATTTGCTCGACGAATTGGTGTGTTTAATTGGTTAGTCTGTTGGGATGTTTAATCGTATTTGTGACCTTTTTCTTTTTAGTTCTTTTGTTTCTTCTTTTTCCTTTTTCTTTCTTGCGTCTTTTCGTTTTTAATTTGAGTCTACTTTTTCTTTAGATTTTGTGGGTATATCTTCTGCAAACCCTCACGAGACCTACTCGTCCACTAGGGGAAACCTAGGGGTTTAAAGGGCTTGTTGCATATGCTAAATGCAACCGTGATTCCTACGAAAGTGAGTTAGGATAGTTAGTTTCTTTTTATTTTATGTTTTAGCTTGCTCGGGGCGAGCAAACCCTTGTGTGGGAGTGTTGTTCGGTCTCGTTTCGAACCGAATTAATATCCTTTATAAGGAATTTTGCTTGTCTTTAATAATTAATTAGGAATTTTATTATGTTTTTATGTATTTTGCAATATTATTAGATTTTATATAATTTTACTATTTTTTGTTATTATTATTGATAACTATAAATCAAAATAATAAAATAAATAAAATTAGAAAATAAATAAAATAAAACTAAACCTAATCTATTTCCTACCCCAGCCCAAACCCTTTTCCTCTCTTCCATTCACTTGGCCCAACTACCCCGAAGCACAGCTGCCCCAGCCCAATTCCTTTTCTTTTCTTTCTTTCTCGGCCCAGCCTCCCAAAACCCAAAAACCCAACCATCCGCCTAACCCTAACCCTAAAACCCAGACCCAATTACCCGCTCCGTTTCCTTCCTCAAACCCTAATACTAACCCCCTTCCCCCTTTCCTCTTTCCCGTCTCATTTTTCCCCTTCCCTTTCTCTCTCATCCCCTCGGATCCCCTTCTCATTCTCTCAGATTCTCTTTCTCTTTCTCTTTCTTTCTTCTTTCTCCCTAATCTTCTTCTTCCCGTTGAACACTCATCATCATTCTTCTTCTTCTTCTTCTCGGATTCTTGCAGTCAACCAGCAATCCCCGACAAACCGACATCCAATCCACCATAATCATTAATCTTCTTATCTCATCTCATTTTTCATCTCAAGTTCTCGCTATATGTCTCGAATTCTCATCCTTTTTGTCTTCTCATGTGCAGATTCGAGCTCGATGCAGAAATCCATCATCATCACCAACCTAACGCATCCCAATCGTCCAAATTGAAGAAGATCGACGGTCGGAAATCGAAAGGGAAGCTCGGTGTTGTGTATAAAAGGAGAAGAAGAAGGAGGAAGAAGGAGTCATGAACCGAAGGTCGGATTTGGGGGGTGACAACCCAAAATTGCGATCAGAGAGTTAGAGTAGAATTTAGGTCTATGTTTATCTGCTTTCAATATTTTCAATTGGATTTCAGTTGAGTTACATCACTTTGGATTTATTTACTGTTTTGATTTTAAATTCATGCAATTCCTGTTGTTAAACAATTTCTGGGATTTTTGTTCTTGAATATTTGAATTTTCGATTCTGGGTTTGGCTTAGAATTCGGTGTTTTGTTCGGTTGGTAATGAGTTAGTGTTCGAATTTTGGTTTGAATGTATTCGATTTGGTGTTTAATTTCTGAGATTTGTTTTGAAAATTGTTCTGAGTTTGTTCGATTTGTGCTTAATTCCTCTGTTTTCTGTCCTTTCTTTCTCTGTTTTTGGTTTTCTTTCGGTCTTCAGGCAGTAGCAGTAGCAGTAGTATTTGGTTAAGGCCAGTTAGGATTAGTTTCATGAGGGTCTTTGCTTGTTTTGATTAGTTTAGATTATTAGGGTTAGGGTTAGTAAAGTTCTTATTCTCTCTTATAGATTGTCATTAGATTAGCCACAAAACAATCAAACTTTTAGTGAGGAGGAGGATTAAGGGTTACAAATTCTCCTTTATAGTGAGGATTTGGGAATTCTTAGTAATCTAAATCACAAGCTTTCTAGTTGTTTCGGGAAAAGTTCAAGTGAAAGTTTAGTACATCAAAGGTATATTTTCTTGTCTCCAATTTCATTGTTAGAATTTAGTTTTATTGCTTTCTTATTTATTGCTTTTTAATCGCATTCTTAGTTTAGAATTATTTCATGTCAAAGTCAGTTTAGTTCATCTCTTTTGATTTAATGCTTTCTTTAGCTTTTATTGCTTTCAATTCATCTTAGTTTAGTTTATTTAAATTATTTACTGCTTTCCGCATTTGAAAAACCTCTTACTCAAACTAAATTCCTGATAACCTAAAAACCCATCCCTGCGGATACGACAACCCTTAGGAATATTTTTATTCCTAAAAACCCCCTAAAATGCAATCGAACAAGGTGCCATGAACATTACTCCAAGCAAGGCCAGGTAAACAACTCCGTCAGCCACAAAGATATCGATCTTCTATGAATGAGCGTCATATGTTACTTTTAGAAAGAAATTACTCTACCTACATCAAAGAAGCTTTAAGTAAATAAAGATTCCATGCAACCAAGTCTAATATGGACTCCATGTATGCAACCAAGTTTAGAACTCGGTTGATTTGTCTGAAGGTGCAAGCCATCAGGCATATAAGGGTTTTAAGGCAAAACATGGGTTCATTAATATAGACATCAAGACTGACTTCCAAATTAGATTTGGAAGAAAGGTGTGTACTTGACACAACTGAATGGTCTTTTGTTGGAATACTTGTAAACTTCAAGAGACCATCTGTGGTCTTAAGGAAGCTTCTAGGAGTTGGAATCATTGACCTTCTTGACCAGGATATCAAAAAGGTTTGATATACTGGGAAGTGCCGAAGATAAAATTATGTTTACAAGAAGTTCACTGGGAGCAATGCGTTTTCTGATATTGTATGTGATAGACATACTGCCTAATGAGAGGAAGATTTCTATGTTGCATTTATTAAGGTTGACTTGGGGATAATTTTCAAAGTGAAAGATTGGTGGGGCTAAGAATTTTCTTGGAGACGATCTATAATGATAGATAAAAAAAAATTTGATTGATTGAACCAAAGTTAACTAAGTGTTGAATAGTTCAACCCACTTTAGGAATGAATTAATTTCCATAAATCATGGCATATCCTTAGGGAATCTGATTGTCTCAAAACAATCAGAAGATCTAAAAGGATGAGACATATAACTCATGCTTCATGCGTGAGATTAATGTATGTCACGAGATGTTCAATGCCCAACATAACATATACATTGTATATGTATAAGCAAAACTAAGGATGTGTCTTAAGTCTAAAGTGGTTGATAAAAGCTAAGTGTGAAGAGTTGCATTGATGCTACACTTATGACATAGAAATATGATTATCTAAAATGTCAGAGAATATTATACGATCTGTTTGAGTGGTATTGAAGTGAGCTGGAAGAAGTTTCTAACATGACATGCATTTAATTCTACAAATAAGATAAATATGGCACGACTTTAGAAGATGTGGCAGAAACTGTTAGGATTGTGAAGTTTGTTTTAGAACTAGATGATGTTTCTGGCCTTGTGAGAGAAACGGAGTCTTGTTGATAGGAGCCATCACTCAAGCAAAGGAACTGAAGCTCACTATGAATCCAAACATGAGTTCCGGAAATATCTTCCTATATGAAAGGTCATTATTGAGATGGTATATGTGCAAGGTTCATTACAAGTATTATGTACTAAACCCCTGTTGTAGTTATAACATGATATTCATGAATGGGCAATAGGTATTAAACACATTCCGGAATATTAACAAGTCAAGTTTACATGAATTGTTCATGAATTATGACCTTGTTGATTCATCATTAAGAATAAGATTCCAAAATTTACATTAATTGTGGTTTAGAATTATGTAAATGTCCAAAAAGGTTAGCGAATTCAAAATGGGAAATTGGATGAGGTTCGATTTTTGAAACCCCATTAGTGAACTCGATAATGCTAGTCTTGGTCGACAGTCAACCTGGTTCCTAATTGTATTATCACGTAAGAACAGTGACAATATCAACACAATTAGCATGTAGGATTGAGGTGATGATCAAGTTTCATGATCATAGTGATGTGATGACGTCATAAATCAATCACATAGGTATTGTTAAGAACAACTACCGAACTGACCCGCAGTGGGAGCTCTTTAAGTTAGGAATGTCATAAGAGCTCTCACTGTTCTAAATCCTGAGTTCAATGCATAGACTACATGGTCTGTTGTAACTTTGGAGCGCGTCAAACGCCTTTCGTAATAGTAGGCTATAAAGGCGGTGTCTAGGTTACAGTTGGATCATGTGAGAATATGTATTTGAACAAGATGGCATTGTCCTCCCTATTAGGGACAATTGTCTCGTTGGCCACTCGATGAGATTGGACTGAAAATGCTTGGCCGAGCTCAGTTGAATCAATAGTTGATCATCTACTTTTCAAAGTCTAAACTCAGAGATCGAGGAACATTCGGGTCTTACATAAGGATGACTTCAGCTTACCTTATCCGAACTTGAGACAGTAAGTGACAAGGGAATTCAAGGAATCGAACACTTGTGGAAAAAGTGGGAGATTGTTGGGAATGTCCCGACAATGTCCGATACACACAGAAATTAAGCCAAAGTAATATAGTAATTATATGTCTTGCTAGAGACCTCTATAATTAGTAATTGAATATGTTTAATTACAACTATATTATTTGGTCCTACTGGGTCACACAAGTTAGTGCCTTGGAACAATGTATGTAACCTAAGTAATATTGTATTATGTTTAGAAATGTTGGGAACTGATTTCTGTGAGAAATCAGCCCAACACGGACCGAACTGGGTTCAACATAGACCGTGTTGACCCAACACGGTCCGTGTTGGGACACCACGGTTCGTGGTGTCCATGGGTCGAGTTAATGGACCTTCTGGAGTCCAACACGGACCGTGTTGATTCAACACGGACCGTGTTGGGCCTGAGAAGTGCGCCGTTGCGTTAAGTCGGCCCTTTAGGGTTTTGTGCCCTCTCCCTAGGTTATCTAAACACTATATAAAGGGGTCTCTGTGAGAGATTATTCCACACCAACTGCCTGCGACTCTTAGAGAGATACCAAGGTGATTTCCTGAGTTCCTCTCTCTTTCAGTTTGCGTTTCTTGTTTCTTGAGACATTCTCTGTTTCCTGAAACATCCTCATATACCAAATACATACATCTTAGATTGAGATTCGTCTCGATCGGGTCGATCTAGCGATCGGGTTCTCGGAGTGCTGCGTGGACTTTTTAGTAGAGGATTTCAACATTGGAATTTCGAATATCAACCTCTTTTTCAGTCGAAATTAGCGATCAGGTATAATTACTAAAGCCTCTGCAATTGTTGTGATTAATTGTTTATAATTGTTATGAATATTCCGCCAATTAATTTGTATATGTTTAGGAAATAGATAACCTAAAACCTAACAATAATGAACCTCGTTGAGTTCTCTACTGAACTCATGGAATTCCCACGACGCTTCTCCATGCCCTCCTCCTTCTTCCTCCTCTTCTTCTTCCTCTTCCTCTTCCACTTCTACCTCATCATCACCATCCACTGTCGTGCCCAGTGTTACATGACAAGTTGGCTCGGTTGGTGACATTAATGATGCGCTAGACCCATTGGGGATCAAGCATCATTCCATGGGACTTGGTCGTACCATGATAGTATGTTCGGACCACTACACCCGGCTTATGTGGCCAAATAATCTGCATTTCGAAAAGCGCCGCTCCGTCCAGCCACATACAAGTGAAGTGTGGCCAGTATCCTCAAGTAGTTCTGGTAGCCGATGCGATCTAGGATGGCACAGATGATGTGCCCCGTCCCAATGGTCGATATAGAGGCGGGGGTGTTGACGGAGACTATCTAATTCAGAATGCACAACCCGGTGTTCACCAATTGACCTTGTAGGGCGCTAGAGAAGATGAAGAGGTCGTCCTTGCGCATATGGTTTTGGTTCTCATCTCTCCCAAAAACGGAGTTGGAGATGAGGCGGTAAAAGTAGCGAATGGTCGGATTACATATGTCTGTGGCCTTTGACAAGGTCGGGTTGTGGTACCGAGGCTGTCCGTAGACCTTAGGGACCAACGGTCTCCTCATGTGGCAAGTGATGGACTTTATGATTTGTTGTTCCTCAATTACTGATGTGTGGTAGTACATTGTTCCCGCGTTGGTTAAGCTCTTCCAATGTTAGGGCGGTCAACTTACCACCAACCGTGTAGCTCATCCTAGCATTAAGATGGTGGTTTCTCTCAACCTTAGAGAGCTTAAGAACTCCAAGATAAGTTGGTCATAGATCGAGGTGCCGATGTTTATGAACAACTGCCATCCCATTCGCTCAATCAAGACCATGAAGCTACACTTAAGGAAGAATTCCTTGCAAGTATCGTCATGTTAAACATAATACACACAAATCTTTCAGTTAAACGACTCATACTTAGCCTTAAACAACTCGTCTCCTTGAAAATTGATCCTAGTGTTAACATCATACTCAAGCTTACCCATTTCCGTCCGGTGCTGAATAGGTATGCCGGAGGATGAAGAAGGGGCAACTGGCTCAGGTACGTTTGAAATACGACGCATGTGCTTTCCTCTTGATGCCATGGATTCCTTTCTACATGAAAAACCCTAGATGTGGAAGATGAGTGACCCTTGAAAATCAGAATTGAGGACGTTGGTTCCTTAATTGAACCCGGAATGAGGCTTGAAGGTTAATCTGGAAGTTGGGGTTCGAAGGGTTAGGTTTTAGGGTTGTTGGGTAGGGTATGAAGTGATTGTGAAGGCTCTAAGGAGGGTTAAAGTTTAGGGTTGAATTGTGAGGGAAAGGGTTAGGATTGTGGAGGGCTTGAGATGTAAAATGAGGGAAGAGGGGTTTAGGGTTTGAGGGGTAGGGAATATGGAGGAATTGGGAATCTTGAGGTGGGTTGAAGCAAGTGGGAATGGTGAGGAAGGTTTGGTAGTTGTAATGGAGGTAGGGGTGTCAGATGGTTGTTTTCTAGGTTGGGAGGAGGTTGAAGATGGGGTTTTTGGGCAGAGGAAGGAGGGTTGGCGAAGCTAGAGTGGACGGAGATGGTGGATTCCGAAGACGATGATATATTACCGGATCAAGAGAGGTTCTTGATTCCAATAATACACGAAACACGTGTAACCAGACAATGAGGGTGGGATGGTTCACGAGATTAGGGGGAAAGAATGGGGGAGGCTCTCGTGAATTAGTGTTTTATGGAGGTTATTTTGCCGTGAGGGCTTTTGTGGTTTCAAGATTCAAGAGAGGATGAATCTTGAATGGGAAAGAGAAGAGATGGATGATTCTTGTATGGGGGCTAGCAGAGGATTGACATGAGGATGGGGAAGAGAGAGGGAGGTTGACATTTGAGAGGTGGGAGATAAGGGAAGTGACGTTGGAGGTGGGAAAAGAGGGAGGTTGTTAGGTTGTTGGGGAAGAGATAAAGGTTGTTGGATGGTTGTTATGGAGAGAGAAAAGGGAATGTGAGATGGAGTTGGATTGATGAGGTGGATGACGAATTGGAGGGGGGTTAAGGGGATGGAGATGACGTTGGGATGAAGGTAGGTTTAGGGTAGATGTGACTTAACTGTATTGACAGAAAGCTCACAGGGTAATTACCTTAACTATATTGATAGAAAGGTAAAAACGGATAGATCTAGGTTTCCTAATTGAATCCACAAGAAGGACAACCTAGGGCTAACTTGACCTAGACCGCAACGTAGGATCAAGCTCTTCCTAACCACTTGGGTGCCAAACCAAGATACAATAGAAGAAAGGGGGTGAGGGTTAATCCAAACTCTCAGGGGGTAAGCTTAAAGCTTGATTCATATTTCTCAACTGATGTGTTGAATTGATTACAAGCCTAGGCTATTTATACTAGGAGAGTCCTTAAGGGACTAGTACTCCTACTTGGCGTGAAAGCCAAGCTATACTAAGCTAGGAAAACTCCTGATTGGCGTGCAAGCCAAGGAGACTCCTCCTAGACGCCTACTTGATCCTACTCTCCCTTGGATTAGGAATCCTTATCCTAGGGGAAGTTGGTTGTAACAAACCTTATCCTAATTGGTTTTGGCTTTCCTAATCCAAGTTGGATTAGTTACAAAATTAGCCAATCCCTATCTAAGAAGGATAAACTACACGCCTAATCTATTAAAAGAAAACACACCAAAAGATAATTAAATTATAACTAATTAATGTACATCTAAAAATCAAGATCATAAAATCTATCTTGGCTTTCTTGACTTGGAAGTGTACCCTTGCTCCTCTTGGGCTTGGCGTGTGACTTGGCCCATCTTCTAGGATGTTTGGACATCCTCTTGAAATAGGAAACACATCATATAAATGGGCCTTCGTAGTTCAACCTTGTACCTTTCTTCGTTGGCCCACTTGATGTAGTTGAACCAAATATGCCCTGTTGATCCTGTATGGGTTGAAGTCCTTTGGTGAAGGACCCTATATGTATGATGGACCTTCAATTGGGCCTTCTTGATTGGGCCTAGGGGAATAAGTGTGGGCTGATTTCCATCAGATGATTCCAGTGAGAGACAACCGAAAGTAATTGCTGGAGGTGGTGGTAAGGGCTGGATAAATTTTTGTTTTGCAAACAAGGGGAAGGAAGGACAAAGGAGAGAGATTGGTGTTTAGGCTCGGTTTTAAGCCTAAATACGTTCCTTTTACCTTAGGATTTTACTCATTTCCATAGTTGTTTATTAGTGTTTTTACTTCCTTTTCTTTCTTTTGCAGATTCTTAGAGCTTTAGACACTTGTGGAGCAAAAGTGCGCTAAACGAGGCTCATTGGGGCCTAAATATATCATCAGCAGCAGGGTCTTCCTGAGGAAACCCAGCCTTGAAAAAAGATAACCAAGCCTCGATCTCGGTGCTAGAAGAAGAAACCAAGGGAAATATATAATCAGCAGCAGGGTCACAGCCGTGCCACCCACCTCACAGCCGTGACCTCAGCAAACCTTGGGGCAAAAGAGGGACGAAAAGAGCTTGGAGATAGAAGAGGGGTCACGGCCATGACTTGCTACCTCATGGCTATGACACTTTACCCTGTGATTCACTAAAGAAGACCTTATGCCCATGACCTCCCACGAGCCATTTTCTTCCAAGAGGTACCTCATGGCTGTGACCTAAAGGTCACGCTCGTGAGGTTTGCGGGGAACGCCGACGAATTCCAGGATTTCTCCAGGGTCACGGCCGTGACGTCTGAGGTCACGCTCGTGACCCCCCTAATATGCGCCTATTAATGGGCTTAAACGACATGTTTGGGCCAGTTTCGTAACACTAGTATATATAGCTCTTTGTCCAAGATTATCAGACATCTCTAGTTTTATTATTAGTTCCTCTTTTCTTAGTTTTACTTTAAGGGGTCGTTTGGCATGCAATGAGAATGGGAATGGGAATTCATAATGACACTGAGAATGGGAATTCATAATGGTAATGGGAATTAACATGTCTTTATGAATTACCAACACTCTTGTTTGTTTTATTGTAATTCATATTGGGAATAGGATTGAAAATAAACACACATTGACTAAAATATCCTTTTATTGATTTATGAATGTTTTAATAAATTGAAATGGATAGAAGGTCATAAATAACACACATTTACTTTTAAAAAATCAATTACCATATGATTTTTTAAAAAACATTAAATTCATGAAGATTTTAATAAAAAATTAATTAATCATCAAATATGAATTAAAAAATTAAAAACAAGTATATAAATGTTCAAAGTATGAATGGTTCAATAAATTTACATGATAGACCAATTTTGACGGGTGCCGTAAGATTCAATAACTTAACTAGGTCTACTAATATATTAATTATAATAAATATTTAATTAATAGAAGGAAAAGATGTAAACTGTACTACATTAGTAATATCTCAATCGAAAGATATTTAATAACAATAATATTTAATTAATATAAGGGATTATAAGCAAAACTAATACTATATTTAGGTGACGATAGCCAACAAAATTGACAATAAACATGAGTTTTTATTTAATATAAGCGAAAGAAATGAATAAATATGAGTTTTTATTTTTTTTAAATAAGCGTAGTTTTGGTATTTAATAGTGACTAAGGAATTCCCAATGTCTATTACCACACCCCCCATGGTAATAGATTGTTGGGAATAGACCCCTTCTATTCCCATTCCCATTCCCTTCTTTTTTTTAATTACCATGAAACAAACATGGTAATTCTATTCCCCATTCCACTATTCCTATTCCCAACCCCCTACTCCCTCATACGAAACGACCCCTAAGTTTTAGCTTTTTAATTCCCCTCTTAGTAGAGATTAGTGTTAATTACTTTGTAAGACTTTGAAGACTTCAATTCAAGTTCTTCGTTCACGATTTATTTCCGGATTCTCCTACGTTCTTTCTTGCTCTTCGGTTCTAGTAAGTACTTGATTTCAATTCATTCTCCTTTAATTGCTTTGATTATTGTTAGATTTGTCTTAATTGCTTTCTTGATTATTCCTGCTTGTTCTTGTTTCTAGTTTTAATTAAATGGATTCTTTGGGGTTAAAGATTGAATCTTTGGTTAATATGCTAGGTTAGGTTCCCTTAGGGTTAGCCGGTGATTAGGACCCATAATGGAGGATTAGGTGTGGAATAGCGAGATTAGGTTAATTATTGAAATGATTAGTGTTCCGCCCTAGATTTCTATGCAATTGGTGAAGGATACCGGGGACTGGGAGGCTATGGATCCTTTCAACCATCACATATGGAACTCCAGGGTGGTTAATCGATTCCGATTCCTTGCTCTGGCGAGGGGGAATTGGAATTGATTACTTCGGATTGGTTTTTTTATTGCCAAGGTTGATACGCCGCAAGTGCACAGTGTACAGTGTAGTATATCAAGGTCATTCTCTTAGAAACTTGTGCAGACTACGCACTAAACTATCTCACTACAAAAGATGCTAGGTCATCCAAGGTGTTTATGTGTTTATAAGATTCCAAACTGAAATTAGAAAAGCGATAAATCTTAAGAGTTCTAACTAATAATTAAGGGAGTTTAGGGGAGTCCACTCTAGTTAATCAATCGATTACGAGCTAGTTCCAGTGCGAGGTAGTGTTGATAGCGTCGGGGTTTATAATCGTTCTAAGGTCTATCACAACAACCTTTTGATCTGAGGTGAGTTGTAGTGATTAAACTAAACACCTATTCTCATGGATATTTAATTCAGTCAAAGATAAGCACTGATTATAACTTGACCCTAAGCATGAACCCGTTATTCCAAACTGTGTTCTATACCTATTCAATCTTCATTAATCCAATTCAAAATAGTAATATTTCGATCTAATATTAAGAATCTAAGCAAAGTAAGAGGTGATTAGTCAATTACTATGACATACAAAATGCGAAGATTAAACAAATGTATTGAACCCTTACACTGAAATCACATTAATAATCAATCAAGAAACATTGAGTTTATCTCCTAAACAATGAAATCTAGCTACTCACGATAATAAAAACTAACAAAACAATCACGTAATTCAAATCACAAAACATAATGGAAATAGAGAATTAACCAAGTATCCAAAGCGTCGAATTCAATCTCTTCGTCTCACTCAAATCGATCTCGTTCTCCTCGTTAGTTACTCTCAAGAATGCTACTAAAAACTCTGTAAAGTTTCTCTAAAACTAGAATAAAATTATGCGAAAATGAAGTCCCTTAAAATGACCACTTGAAGTTTCTTTTATTCGATAGGTTTAGGGCATAAGGCGCTGGCAGCGCCCTGTGGGGTGCTAGTCACGTGTGGACGTTTCGTCTTAGCCTCCGAGAGAAGGCGCTGGTGGAGTTTGATTCAAACCGGCATTGTCTACCGATTTGCATTAATATGGGTGCCTTTGCCATTGGCGCGGGCAGCGCCTGGCACTGCCGCCTTGTTGGGTTTGGCCAACTGAGTCGTGGGCTGCTTTTACTCCTTCTCCTTCTCTTCACTCTTTTCCATTCTTTTCTTCATTTTCTTCCTAATTTTTCTTGGCTTTTAAGAGGAATTTCCTTCAACCTTGAAAACCATACCAATCTCCAAAACCAAGTGAAAGAATCACATAATTTCATGTAAAAATGTAATATTATAGTACATATATAGCTAAAATATACAAGTTAAAGACCCAATAAACACTATAAAACAAACACTTATCAAAGGTCTATCATGCACAAGAGTGATGATGGACTTTGGAAAGTACATCATCGATTCATCGCCTTGGCGGGGAGGACGGATCGATGCTAGCTCGTGAATAGGAAACGAATATCGGCTTGACGCCCTGGCGAGGGAAGCCAATGCTAGCTTGGTATGCACACAATCCTTACACTGATTATCAAACATAATCTCCCCTAAAACTGCAGTTTCGTGCTTAGTCTTTTGTTAGGTCGGCGCGACATTACCCCCGAGCCCTTGTTTTCCTTATTTGAGTAGAAACCCATAGTTTATTCTCTGCAAGTTCAAACATTTAGAACCCCATGAAAGCTTGAAAAATCGAACTAGATCTCTGGGGTCCTGTAGGACCCCTAAAAAAGTGACCCTTTTCCGTGATGCGCTACATTAGTGATCGGGAGCCGACTAAGGTTTCTTAATCCTTAAATAAGGATATTTTTATTTTCGAAATTCATCTTCGGGATGATGAAACTTTATTTATTTACAAACCCGTTTTTTATTATTTAAATTATCCGAAATTACACAAATTAATTTAACAATAATTTAATCCCGGCCCAATCACTAAATTCAAGCCCAAAGAGGAGCAGACGCCACGAATGCTATGCTAAACCCACCTACGTTTTAGCGCACTGGTCGGGCTCGTCAGATCCTCGAGAAGAAAATGGGTTGAAATTAATAAAACCCGCCTAGGTTTTATTAATTTCTGGCCCATTTTCCTCGGGTCCAATCTTAAATTATTTTCTTAAATTATTTTATGCATAAACGAATACTTTAAATAATTAAACGAATTTGTAAAATGTAAAAGAGTCGCCAGCCGATTTAAGGAAATCGACAAACCATAAAATAAAAAAAAGAAAGACTCCGGTCTACGAACCCGATTTCTAGATTCGGGGGTAAGGTTACGAATTCGAGAGTTATAAGAACTCTCAAATCCGCCTGTTATATAAAACAAACTCTACTAAAATCAACATTGAAAAGAAAGAGAGCGGGGAGAAGTTTGATTAATTTCGCGGAATTATTATTCGAATCATGCAATATAAAACAATGCGGTTTTTATTTTACAAAATATGTACAAGCACGGAATTAAATAAAGGATTACATGCTTAAACACAATAATTTAAATAAAAGAATCGAACCTTGCTTAAGATGTAGCGATGACGGATTTGACCCCTTTGAGTTGCCCCTTGACTTGAAACCCGGATGGGATGATGTGAGCGGTGTAGAAAGAAGTGGTATGTGGATGGTTGTATGGTGGTGAAGAATATGATTTGAGAAAGGGATCATGGGAGATGAAAAGAAGTATAATATGGATGCGATGTAGGAAGGTGATTTTGTGATGGAAGTGGATGAAGGAAGTATAATATGGAGATGATAAGAGGATAGAATAATGACAGGGGAATTTAAGAGAGTATAATATGGTGGAAGAGTAGAGTAAGCGTATTGGATGATCCTTGTTGGTGAAATGAAGGTGGAATGGAGGGGGTATTTATAGGCGAAGGAGTGTTGGCTTTGGAGGAAAATGGTGGGGGACATACCCCACAAATCATGCCATCAGAGACCAAAACCTAGGCGGGTTTTGGGTGGTCAAGGGGGGGTCAAAGACGTAGGGCTATGATCATGGGATTGCATGCATGCTGATTGTATTATTTTGGCGCCAGAATCCTCAAAACCTAGGCGGGTTTTGGTATTATTAACGCACGGATCAGTGCCGTGGAGCTAAACGACGTCGCTCCGCTCCTCTCTTCAAAGCCTAGGCGGGTTTTGATATTATTAGCACGCGGATCAATGACGTGGCGCTAAACGACGTCACTCCGCTCTTCTTCTCAAAGCCTAGGCTGGTTTTGAGACTCCTGGGCCGGTGCGCGTGTCTGGGCTTGCTTCTGCATGGGCCCGCAAATAAAAGTTAAAACCCTAGTGGGTTTTAATAATTATTTGCGGCCTGTTTTATTTCTCTTGGGCTCGGTTTATTGATCTTTTGGGCCCAATGACCCTTTTAACTTGGCTCATCTGTCTTGCATATTTTTTACGAGTCGGGATTATACGAGTACAAATTTCGGTGTCTACAGGTCCCAATTCCTTGGACCTATACGACCGTTGTCTTACATAGTTAAGAAAATGTTAAACAAACTTTTGGCACCGTTGCTGGGAAGTTGCGCCCCCTAGTGTTTTCTGTTAGGTTTTTTTGTAGCTTCGAGTTACTTCTACCTTAGTTGCCCGGAGTACTGTAGACCCTAGGGAATTTGATCTTTTGTTTTTGTTTGTCTGCATGCGTAGGAGGGATGAGCCGCTTTTACTGCTCAACCCCGAAATTGAACGCACAGCCAGGCAGAACCTAGCGAACGCCCGTAGGAGACTCCAACAACAAGCAATGGCCACAGAAACAACACCACCACCGCGAAATCTTCAGTCCTACGCTTCACCAACAGCCGCAACTGGCGGCTCTACTATAGTGTTATCGACGCTCGCCGATAATGTGACGTTAGATTTCAAGCTGGCGTATCTGAATCACATTGAGAAATCGCAGTTCCATGGCCTGAAGACTCAGAAGCCACTGGAACACATCTGCAATTTCCTCGAACGGTGCGGGATGGTCAAGATGAAATGCATCACCGATGAGTATACAGATACGGTTTTTCCCCTTTTCTCTGGCGGGGAAGGCTAAGGCATGGTTGGACAACAAGGAACTCCTTCATCACATAGGAGTCTCTCAGCACCGCCTTTCGGAAGAGGTTCTTCCCACCTCATGAGACTATTAGCTAGGAATGCTGCTAATGAACTTCACTCAGGAGCTTGGAGAATCACTGTACGAGGCTTGGGAATGTTACAAGAGCCCCCAGTTGCGTGTCCTCACCATGGCTTGCCACCCCATCTTCTGACCCATACTTTCTACAATGGGGTTAACCGAGCAACGAGGCAGATGATCGACAACGCCTCAAGCGGCCAATTCCTTAACAAGACTACTAAGGAAGCTCATGTATGTTGCTCACCTAAAATCACATGCATGATCACATGTGATTCTTCCTAGCTACATGTACATTTGTTTTTATAAAAAGATGTAGCATGCAAACCCTAAGAGCAAATGTCAGAGGTCGCGAGCTCGAATCCTCACAAAATCACTCAAAAACACCTCACAAGAGCTAATAATATACACTCTCTCCATCCAGTATGAACCACCTATTCCCTAGATTGGTTGACTTCACACACCACCATCCATGCATGCATGGACGAGATAGGATTCACCCCCCCATCTGTAGGTCGGTCGGCCTTGGTGGCTCCGCCCACACGTGGTCAATTGACCACGTGCTGCCGTCCACAGTAGCTCATCCCCCCTAGCTACCTGGTATTCTGTGCCAGTCCGGAGTCTACGAGGTGAATGCATGCATGTGTGTGTATATCTACTCCCTCCTTAGCCTATAAATACCATCCCTCTCTAAGCCAAACTCACTCATCAAATCATACTCCATCTCATTCTCATTTCAACTAAATCTTCATTCACCAATTCACTCATCATCTAATAATTCTCTTATTCACCCTCTCACTCTCTCTAATCTTTCTTATAATATCTCTATCTATTACATTCTTCACCTCACATCCATCTTCTATCCTATCCACTCTCTAATCTATCTTATCCCCCCTTCATAATCTTCATCTTCTATCCTTACAAAAAAGTCCTAAACACATATCCTATCTCATTCAACCTAAACTCCACAAAAAACCCTAGCCTAAACACATTCATAATCACAAAAGAGCCCTCTTATTACCCTATTTCTACCCCCTTTTCTTCTCATCTTTTGACCACCTTTTCTATCTTCATTTTTGGCACTTAGAGAGGAAGGTTTTAAGGCATCAAAGAGGATTCAACAAGCATCTTAAGGCTAGGCAAGGCTTTTTCCCAACAAAGTAGCACTGTAAGCTTTAAGTGTTCTTCTTTGTGTACATAATTGTGTATTTGTACCTTTTTTTTTTATCTTGTATCTTTTATTCTTGTTGCATGATTCAATGAGATAATGTTATAAAGTATTCCTTCATTTCCCTTCCAAACTTTATAAAAAGTGCAATTTTAAAATTTTAGTAGAGCCTTTCCTTTTGTGAGAGGCGAACTATTAAAGTTTAATTTTCGAGTTCGTAGCCTTACCCCCGAATTCATTCTTGGGTTTCACAGGCGGAGTTTTTCTTTCTTTTCCTTTTGGTTTTGTCTTGGCTTTTTACTTAAAAAGTCGGGTGGCGACTCCCATTTCGAACCAAAACACATCGGAGATTGCATAAACTATGGTTAACATGGTTTTACAATGTATTGATGCAACTTTAGGGTATTCTTTCTTATATTTCTAAATAATACTTGCATAAATCACTCTCTTCCGAGCCTAACATTTAAATGAACAAATTGGGTTAAATTTAGAAGAGTTTGGAACAAGTGGATGTTCACTCTTAAAAGTTTAATCCGATGACTCACAAAATTCACAAGTAAAGGGAAAGTGGTTTTACAAAATATTATTCATGAAATGTAAGGTTGATTTCCTTAAAGAGTTTTCAAAGGTTAAACCCCAGCACAAATCACCGAATCACACCCCCAGTCCAATGTGGACGTTCGGAAGCTCGAACGGCGAGGGAAAATGTCCACAAGATTTTTTGGCAACTCCACTAGGGAGTTTTCTTAAAGCGGGTAAAACTTGAAAAAGTTTAGTGTGCTTTAAAATTTTTTGGAAGCAAAATGAATTTTACTTTATATTATTAAGTCATTCTTTTTAGGCATAATGCATTGCATATACCGGGGCACTCCCTATTAGAGTCTTATTAGAGAAAGGGGCAACCGACATAGGAGGTGCGCTTGCTTCCACTGGTGGCGGGCGAGGGGTGGCCTTTGGACACGTAGCCGGAGGCAAGTCAAAAAATCCAATAGTTCCATTTTCCTTCTTGTTCATCAATTGGAAATCAAGACAAACCGGGCACTACGGTGAGACGTGAAAACACCCGATCCCATTCCGACCTCGATATGTGGAATCGTCTTGCGCCATATGTACTGAGATTGTAATATGTCATAGGAGCACGTAAATCGGCGGTATTAGGCTTTTTCTCTTTAAACCACAAAAATAACCCATGGGATGCCGGACCGGCTGTACTCAATTGGTGCATTTACACCGAGAGAGCATTAGTCACCACATCCACTCATGCATCACTCTACGAGGTCTCCACTCAAGCCTCCAAGAGCAACACCCCACACATTCAAGTTGCCTTTACAACAAGAATGCACCGGGGAGTACATGAGCCGCTAAGCCTTATCCAGCCAATAAACCCTTTTGTACATAGAGCCTTGGTTTAGGATACCCCTTGTTCATATGTATGCTATATGCGATGTGTTAAATTTGTTGTAAAGAGTCGACCCAAGTTTAGGAGTATTGTTCTAGTAGTCATTGGGCTGAGAAGAATTATATATAAAGGTTAATTCTCTTAATTCATAAAGTAAACTCAACTTGCCTTTGATGATTATATTTGGCCCTTTATAACATCTCCCTAACAAAGGTCCAATAAAACTGGTTAAAAGTTCAAAAAAAGTTAGTGGTTAAAGTTTTCGACTGCGTAAGAATCACCAGACTCGAGTAAGTTATTTTATCGAGTTAATTATTGAATCCATCATATTTATGGTTGGCCCGTAGTTAGGACAAAACATATTGGATTTAGCAATTAAGTCCATAAACTAATTATGATTCGCCCATTGTTGGTTTTATCCTGTCCTTTACGATATCCACCTTACTAAACATATAGAATAAAAAATATAGAAAGGTGTCACGCGATCAGTCTTGTTGATCATCATTCTAGTCTGCATGATAATCAACACAATTTCAGTTGTCCGAAGTAAGGTGTCCAAGTTACGAATTCTCCTTAAAATGGTCGGGCTGTGGATGGGGCATATCCAAATTGAGAAACACTGACTTGTACTCCTATACTCGGTCTTGACTCGCTGTGTTTGGTTTTATTCGGCCCTTTATGATGATCAATGGTCTTTTAGGATCATGTAGAGTTAAGGTCATGTAAACCCGTGTCCCGGGTGAGTCACCTTGTCCAGTCAGCATATAGATTGTGCACATTAGGAAGTCCCATGTAGGTCCACTAGGTCATGCATTCGTCAGGTTAGGTTTTGGGTTAATAAAAGGTCAATCTATGAATTGTGTGTGGTTTTGTTGTAGTCAATATAGAAGACCCGAGTCTAGCCTGGATCCCTGGCCCAACAGGTCGCTTGATCCGTAACCCGGTTTTCGTCCCGTCAGTACCTAGGTCCAAAATCTCCCACCGTCTCCATTTCGACATGTCCTCCGAAAATAACCATGGGGACAACCAAGTCCAAGAGGCCTTAGCCAAACTCTTGAGGCGAAGTTTAGGCAAGTAGAAGGCTCAATCACTTTTGCTGCCTTACAGCAAGAGAAGAAAGCTGATGAGCACATCGCACGACAGCGAGAACTCATCAAGAGGCAAAACACCCGCATAGAGCAACAACAAGAGACCCTGAATGGTGTCATAGAGGCTATGCAACGCATCAACTTGCGAATGGGAATGGGCGACAATGATGAAAATGCCATGGAGATTCTCTCTAACCCTGCGTTTGACAAGGGCAAAGGAAAGATAGGAGGAAGTTCCAATGCTGGAGCGGTCATTGAAGTGCCTGATGACCTAACACCAAGGCCGCCACCCTCGGAGATTACCCCTCAAACCATTCCAGTTAAAGCTGAGTTACATGATGACTCTGTCATTCAAGATATAAAACCTCAGCTCAATGTGTTCAAGGATGTTTTGAGTCAGATGCCAACCTTCACCAACCAGTTCGTTGGGTTCGAACCACCCACTGAAATTAATGGTAATATAGTGGGAAAGATGGACATTCCGTTGAAGAAGAAAAGAAATCGTCTCATCGCTTTGAGCCTGGTCCAGGTGTGGGATCTTTCCCACACCAGTCCCACGTATCTCTTATCCGACTCCTCTTTCAACCATTTGTTTATATAGAGGGACCAATGATGATACAGCGAAAGAGAGAACATCTCCTTCTTTTCCATCCGGCTGGGCCTATGGGTCAATCGATTCCTACTGGATGCCCCGCAACCGCCTTGACGGAACTTGATTCCATTAGTTATCTTATGATAAGTTTTATCCGTCTGAGAATCCAACCCATCATATATGGGAGTTCAACCGAGTGATGTCACTTCGAGGTGTTAGTAAAGAACATTACAAGCAAGTCTTCCCCTCATCGCTGAATGATGAGACGTTACACTGGTATTACACTCTCCTTCTAGAGGTGCGAGGAGATTGGACTGCTTTGCGCAGGGCATTCATTGAGTATTACAGTAAAATTCAAAAGGATAAGGTGACCTTGTCAGGCATCATGGCTATTCTACAAGAAGAAAATTTGTCATTTATGGCCTACTATAAAAGGTGGCATGCTAAGTTATCCCAGGTGACTAGCATTATCCCCACAGAAATGGAGTTGAACACATTTGTCCGTGGTTTGAAGCCAAGTCTGGCGCAACAGTTAGATTTTCATGTGGTTGAGGGTTTCGAGTACTTAAAGAAGTTGTGTCCTAAGTTAGAGTCACACAAGGAGAGGACTTCTGCGTCCCAAAGTTGGAAGAACAACAACGTGGGGGGAAGGACCATTAACTCTCCTAAGGTGGCTGAGACGAGCCTCGTCCAGAATGTGAATCGTGGTCCACCTCCGAAGACGACCTACTTCCAATACGATTCATATACCCCACTCAACATGACTTACGCTGAAGCCTTGGATCGATTGCTGAAATCAAACAAGATCCAGTTGCTCGTACCTAGGCTTGAACTTGAGACTAAGGGACCGGGGTGGAACAACAACGCTTACTGTAAGTATCACCGGGCCAGAGGCCATGACACCGAGCGGTGCTGGACGCTCAAGATTCAAATTGAAAAGATGATTCGTTTTAGGGCACTACCTATGTCTAAAGATGATCCGTCTGAATGTATTACTGATGAGGGAGCACCCGCACTCCTTCTTGAAGATTTGACAGCCTTTACTGTCAATGGAATTTGGGTAATGATGAAGAGGACGTGTACGAAGAGGATCCTAGTAATGATTTTTGGTCCGATAAAGAAGAAGAGGCTCCACCTAGTGTTGCATTCTTAAATAGGTCGAGAACGCATAATAAGACGAGGACTGAACCTGCAGCTCCTCCGCCAAATGCAGGTCCCACCAGGACAGAAGTACCTACTACCCCTGAAGATCCTGTTCTCACACAAATGAAGAAGATTGTAGCAAATGTGTCAATCTGGAAATTGATATGTGCTTCTAAACCACATAGAGAGCTTGTACCGTGGGCTCCCCAAAATGTTATCATTCCTACTTCCACAACCCTGGAAGCCTTGGTCTCGCATGTTACCACTAGCCAGGGTGCCATTACTTTCAGTGATGAAGATCTGCCTGTATCTGGGATGAATCATAATAAAGCCTTGTATTTGATCGCACTTTGTTCTAATAAAGTGATTCCATTGATTTTAGTGGATAACGGTTCCGCTGTGAATGTTTATCCTTGGCGAACTACTGCCAAGTTAGGGGTTCAAAAAAGTCAATTGGTTGAGGATGCTGTATTACTCCGGGCATATGATAATACCCCTCGAAAGTCATTAGGAACGGTGACTTTGTCTATCACTTTTGACCACATCGCTCAGAATGTGGAATTCATGGTTCTAGATATTTCTGCTGCTTTTTACCTGCTGTTAGGACGCCCATGGCTATATAACTGCAATGTCGTGGCCTCAACGCTGCATCAAAAGGTGAAAATGGTCATACATGATCAAGTGGTCACCCTTTCTGGTGGAGTTGTCTCCGGAACGTTTGAACCTAAGAAACCAGTGTTGGAAGTAGAGGACACCTCTACTGATGTGAAGCTTCACAACTTTGAGATGATCGCTGTTATAGAGCATGAAACGCCCTTTGATTTTGCTCCTTACTCTAACTTGAAGATTCATGCTATTATGAGGAGACAAGGATACTTCCCTGGAATGTCTTTAGGAGAGAGGCCAGACAAGGTCGTGCCACAGTTCTCTACCTCTATTTATTTTTGTCGTTTTGGCTTGGGATACAAGCAAACCAATCAGGAGGTTCATCTTGCCAAGATTGCATTAGCTCGTCAGAGAAACCAGTTCGACTCTCCTATGCTGATGGAGACTAAGCCATATCCATTGACTTTGAATGGACAATTCATAAGGCAGGGTGATGATTTCCCTTGGTATGGGTTCCCATAACCCCGGTATGTTAATGGTATTCGCGTTCCCGGGTCGGAAGTCTTCAATGAGTGCGATGTCCCAGTAAAGGAAGTTGTCAAGCCTAAACCAAATGAGCAATCGCCTCTTGAGTGGACTCACCTTTCTAGAGGGAGTATGTTCGGTCTACTATTCGGTGAAGAAGCTGCTAAAGAAGGAAAAGAAGTGGATCCGGTGATTGTTGTGCTATCCAACCCTCAATTTGACCCAAGCGCCATGATTTCTGCTGATGGAGGTTGCCGCGAAGTGACCTGGGTCAATTCTATCAACAATAAATGTACCCTAGTGTTAGGAGAATCTTGTAAGGTCCGGTCTGAGTCGAGCTCTAGTGGGTCTATAATCAAATCTGAGTTAGCTGGGATTAGCCCCAAGTCTAATAAGTTTGTATCCGTCTCTGCATTCAATGAAGTAAACGTTTATGAGTATCTTTGTTCTCCTTCCCTTCTCCCTAATTGTTGTGCTAATAACTATGAATTTGATGATGAGCCTTTAAAAGACTAATGAATTAACACAAGCTATGAATGACCACGAGAATCACATGGCACCGGTTGAAGAAACTGTCGCCATTAATGTGGGGACGCTTGAAACTCCCCAGGAATTGAAAATTGGCAAATCATTGACCTTGGAGGAGCAACAGGAGTTCGTCTCGCTTCTAAGGGAGCTCGTCGATGTCTTTGCTTGGTCTTAAGAAGACATGCCCGAGAACGACAGAGAGATCGCTGAACACGCGATTCCGATCTATCCGGATGCAAAGCTGGTACAGCAGCGACCCCTACAAAATGAAGAATGAATGGTCAGACAAAATTCCAATGAAATAAAAAAGCAGTTAGAAGCTAAGTTCATCAGGGTAATAGAATTCCCGGAGTGGGTAGCTAAGATTGTCCCCGTGCCAAAGAAGGATGGAAAGGTGCGAATGTGCATTGCTTTTCGAGATCTGAACAAAGCTAACCCAAAGGATTGCTTTCCCTTGCCGCATATTCATGTTTTGGTTGATCACACCTATGGGCATGAGTTGCTATCGTTCATGGATGGGTATGCTGGTTACAACCAGATAAAAATGGCTGAAGAGGATATGGAGAAAACATCTTTCATTACTCCATGGGGGACTTTCTGTTATACTGTCATCCCTTTTGGATTGAAGAATGCTGCAACTTACCAGCGTACCGCTACCACCCTGCTGCATGACATGATTCACGTGGAGTAGAGGTGTACGTAGATGACATAATCGTCAAGTCAAAGAAGTGTGAGGACCATATTCCAAACTTGAGCAAGTTTTTCCTTAGGCTCCGCTAGTATAACATGAGGTTGAATCCACAGAAATGTGCATCTGGAGTGACTTCGAGAAAATTGCTGGGCTACATCGTTAGTCAACGGGGAATAGAGGTTCATCCATCCAAGATCAAGGCTATTCAAGGCATGCCTCCGCCTCGGACAGAAAAGGAGATTCGTGGTTTCCTAGGGCAGGTGCAATATCTGAGCAGGTTCATTTCCAAGCTTATAATGACTTGTGAGCCACTATTGAAGAAGTTAAAGAAGGGAGCGACGGTCGAATGGGATGACCAGTGTCAGGCAACGTTTGATAAGGTTAAAGCTAACTTGACTAATCCACCGGTACTAGTCCCACCTATACCGGGAAAGCCATTATTGCTTTACCTCACCATAAGTTCAAGCGCTATGGGTGCTATGCTAGCACAAGAAAGTGATGGTCTTGAACGAGCCATCTATTATATCAGCAAGAAATTTCTGGGGTGTGAGTCCCGTTATTCTGAAATTGAGAAGATAGCCTTAGCATTGGTGTAGTCTACAAAGATACTCCGCCACTATATGCTCTCACACACTGTGTATGTGATTGCAGCCTGTAACCTAGTCAAGTACATCATGGAACAACCTACTATCAACAACAGGATTGCTCGGTGGGTAGTCATGCTATTTGAATTCGACCTGCATTTTTTATCTGAAAAATCTATAAAGGGTCGTGCAGTCTCTGATTTTCTGGCTGAGTTTCCTACAGGAAGTCCTGACACTAGGGGGCTTAGAATTCAGTGATGAACAAGTATTTCAAGTTGAAGAGGAAACCTGGAAGTTATACTTTGATGGTGCTGCTCATTAGGTGGGATGCGGGGCCGGAGCTCTGCTGGTTTCTCCTGAGGATATACATTTTCCTTTAGCAGTCAAGTTTGACTTTGATGCTACCAATAACGCCGCTGAGTATGAAGCCTGTATTTTGGGCATGCATGTAGCCTTGGAGATGGGATTTAAGAGGCTACGAGTTTTTGGGGACTCTAGTCTGATTGTCAACCAAGCTACCAATGTATGGAAAGTGAAGAGCAAATGTTTAGCAATATACCAGTAGCATTTGTCCAAGTTGGCTAAGAAGTTCAACCATATTGAGTTTAAGTATGTACTGCGAGGTTATAATGAGTTGGCTGATGCGCTAGCAAAGCTTTCATCCATGGTGGCTATGCCGGAAAAGATCAAGATTTAGTAGTGACGGTGGAATGGAAAGCATGTCCTGCTCATCAACAATTAATGATTAGTTTAGTCAGCACTGAATGCATGGTTCTTTGATATTTATGCATTCCTGAAAGATGGTTCATACCCGCTCAACGTCGAGCGTCAAGCCAGGAGGGCTATCCGGCTGGTAGACTCTCAATATTGCATTATTCAAGACCGTCTGTACAAGAAAGCTGCAACAGGGATAAACCTCCTATGTGTTGATGAGGAAGAAGCTAAGGAGTTGATGAAGTCCACTCATGGAGGGGAATGTGGACCGCACATGAATGGCAGAATGTTGGTAAAAAAGATCCAAAGAGCAGGGTATTTTTGGTCGACTATGGAATCCGATTGTCTCCAATTTGCGAGAAGATGCCCGAAATGCCAAGAGTATGCTAATCTCAAGCATCAACCGTCCTCTTATTTAACTACTCTGGCCTCGCCTTGGCCATTTTCAGTATGTTGAATCGACATTGTAGGGAAGATTTCACCCTAAGGCACAGGAGGGCATGAACATGTGTTGGTAGCTGTGGAGTATTTCACTAAGTGGGTAGAAGTTGCCTCATATTTAAAAATCACTTCAAAGCATGTGGCCAAGTTCATGCTAAGGAACATCATTTGTAGATACAAGATGCCACATGAAGTGATCAGTGACAACGGAAGCCATTTCATGGATGAATTTGTAGCTGTTTTGGCCAAGTACAAAGTCCGACATCACCATGCTTCCCCCTATTGGCCACGAACCAATGGAGCAGTGGAGGCTGTAAACAAAACTCTGGTGAAAATTATCAAGAAAATGGTTGTCACTTACAAGGATTGGCCCAACAAGCTTCCCTTCGCACTATGGGGATACCGAACGTCGATTCGAACTGCAACTGGAGCTACACCATACTCCTTGGTGTACGGGATGGAAACAGTCTTGCCGGTAGAACTTGTCGTTCCTTCCTTGAGGATCATTGCTGAAAGTCAAATTCCTGAGGCTGAATGGGCCCGAGCTAGATATGAGGAATTGGTTTCTTTGGAGAGAGACGAATCTGCGCTTTAAATAACATCCAAATTTATCAGAGTCGGATTTCCCGAGCGTTCAATAGGAAAGTCAAAGATGGGGATTTAGCAGAAGGGGATCTAGTGCTACAAGAAATGAGGGCAGTGCGCAAAGATCCTCGAGGCAAGTTTACCCCAAACTGGAAGGGTCCCTATGTCATTATTTCCATCACTCAAGGAGGCGCCGCCCGATTAGCCACGCCCGGAGGGAGAGGAGCTTATCCAACCTGTGAACTTGGATCAATTGAAGAGATATTATGTTTAAGTCTCTAAGGGTCGATATCCTTAGCTACTTAGATATGCACTATCTTATAAAAGCAAGCAACCGAACTGCCAATAGGCCACTTGCTTATGAGAGAAAAAAAGAAGAGTGAAAAAACTATAGAGCGGCTAACTTGAAGACCTCTTTGATGCAGGTCATGCAAAATTAAAGGAGAGTATAAAAAAAAGAGAAAAAGGAAAATGAGAGAATAACTTGAAAATCCTTCGGGACAAGTTAGATAAAAGGAGAGAATAAAGTGTCGCAGTTGAAGTTGCGCTTTTGAAGGATGAGAAGAAGAGCATGGCTTGTGTTGATTCTCATAAAACATAATTGTAATGTTGGTTTGCGTGATCTGGTATTTGTCGTTCTCTCTCAGGGAGCTAGGGGCCTAGGACTTGAGATTCTAGGTCAAGGTCAATCTAAGATTACTAAGGAAACAAGATTTTTAGGCGATATCAAGCAAAAACGATAAGGTTCGGTCAATATAGGAAAAATGGGTTTCGAGAGATTTTTGGGGTGCAAAAGGCAACAAGAACATGGGTTGTGCAATTAGGGGGAAACAAAGAGGGGGAATCAAGTGGCAATCCTGTTAGAAAATACCCACCGGACTTCCTCTTTCGAGGATAATCCGAATTAACTTCCTCAAAGTCCACCACGGACCTGGAGGGTTAATGAAACGATATTTCCTTGTTAACCTCCTTCCACTTTCGTGGGTGAGCATTAACTATCCCATTTCCTATTTTGCAACACACGAGTTGCATGTATTTGGGAGCTTTCGATCCCAAATACATCCCACTTGAGGGAAGAATAGGAATGGGAAATTGATTCTCCCACTAATTACCTCCTAAACTTGCTAACCCAAGCCTAATTAGCCATTCACACCCTTAATTCCCCGCTAACCCATAGAGTTTCTAGCCTCTAATCATCCTAATCAGCATGATATCAACATCAACAACTATAACATTCATGATCAAATCAGTGAAAGCAACACTAGCAAATGCAATAATCCGAGAATCACAAACACAAAGCAATCCAACTAGTAATCAACACTAATTAAAAGAGATTATGGGTAAGAGAATGCTTAGCCAAGTAATAGGGATCAAGGATGAACAAGAACAATAAAGAACATCTAACTCAAATGCACAAAATAACTTCAATCTTCAATAAAATTTCAATCCAAACAAGAAATCCAACACAAATGCACTAATGAAGCACTAATCACTCACTAATTACTTATGGAAAACCCTAATTCTCTCTCAAAAACTACTGTTTAAAGGTCCTAAAATAATTCCCCACAATAATCGTTCATTGGGGTTTTGTTACATAGCAAAAGAAGTTAGATAAAACGCAGCACTTCAAGCAACTAATAAGCGTGAAACCCAGGAGACCGCGGGGGCTGTCATGCGAAGTCACTTGGCGATTTCTCTCTTCTGCGCAAGATTGCGGGCACTGTCTTTGGGATAGCGGCCACGGTCCTCTCCTGGGAAGAATTCCTCTACAGGCCTCCCTCAGCTACCGTGGGCGTTGTCTTTAGGATAGCAGGTGTCGTCTTCTTCTGGGTAAAATCACCCTTGGGCGTAGCGCCCGCCACAAGAAGTGTAGCGGGTGCTACGGTTCTGCATAGTGATAGCAAACCTTGTAGCGCCTGCTACGCTGACTGTAGTGGGTGCTACGCTTGCTGAATTCATTCTTTGGGAGTCTTTTGTATCCAGCCTTGCTTCTCACATAGTCCTTGACTCGGCTTGGCCCGGGTGTAACGTGGTTTTTGTAACCCCGGTTTTTATATCGTTCTACTCGAGGAGTTAGGGGCCTTGGCTAAGAAACTCGGTCTAAGGTCGGATTAAGATCGCTAAGGTAGGGTAATGGGTTGAAAGAGGATTACAAAGCGAGAAAATAAACTAAGGTCATTCAAGGTTAAACAATGGGTTTCGGGGGCTTTTTGGGATGCAAACGGGAACAAGGAAATAGGTTTGCAACAAGAGAACAAGGAGGAAAATTAAGTGGCAATTTCGTTAGAAAATACCCACCGAGCTTCCTCTTTCAAGGATAGTCCGGATTAACTTCCCCAAAGTCCACCACGGACCCGGAGGGTTAATAAAACAGAATTCCCTAGTTAGTCTCTACTCACTCTCGTGAGTAAAGTGCTAACTATCCGAATTCCAACCTTCCAATTCAAGTGTTGGATGTGTTCGGGGACTTTCGGACCCAAATACATCCCACTTGAGGGAAGGAATGGAGTGCGAAAAGTGATTTCCCAACTAATTACTCACTAAAATGGCTAACCCATTCCTAATTACCCATTTACACCCTTAATTACCCCCTAACCCATTAAGGTTCTAGCCACTACCCATCACAACTATGCTAACAACATCAAGAAAACGAACCCTAAGCATGAATTCTAACATCCAACAACAATCAAAAGACAATCAAAGCAATTAAAGAGCAAGGAAAGCAATTAACAAGAAATTAAAGTAATTAACAAAGTAGAATAGAGTTAAGGGAAGAAGAAACTTATCAAATACTGTAGAAGAACAAGAAAGAACAAGGGAAAGGATAATCCAAAGCAATTTCTCAATTGTTGAGTCCTCAATCTTGAAAACAATCCAAAATACACCAAACCCTAGACTAATCTCCCTCTAATCTCTCTCTAAAACTCCTAATTACAAGGCTGGAAATAATGTCTAACACTCTCTAAGATTCCCCAAGATAATCTTCAATAGGGATATATGTACGAGGCAAAACAGTTGGGCAAAACGCAGCACATCAAGCCGAACATGCGCGCAGAAAAATGGGAGACCGTAGATACGATCTCTCTCGGTCCAGCTCCTTTGTCGTGGGAGGAAACGAGTGCATTTAGCTTATGCACCAAGCCCTTTGAACCCCCCGGCAGCCCGGGTGGCTCTACCAACAAAAGCCAAAGAAAAAGGAAAGAGGGAAAGTGCAAAACAAAACCAAAGGAAATAAAGGAAAGGGGAAAACAGCTTCGCTTCAAAGAATCATGCAATCTCAGTTAGGAAAACGATGTTAATCCTCCAAAACGAACCGTTATGAGCATCTCACAAACACCTAACCCAAACGAATGTCAATCTTAGAGGTTTTCGATCCCATACACCTTATGCCAAGCAAAACCCCATGCGTGTAAGTGCTAGTGGGTTCTAACTTATTCTGATCGACTCCAAAGACTCACACCTGAGCTAAAAAAAAAACGAACAAAAACAGCAAAGAGCTTCCCTCCCTCGTATTTGGTTGCCCTTGGATTGGTGAGGGTCGCAGGTGATGCAAGGAACGGCCCAAATGGGGTTTACCCTCCCAACACAGTCTTTTCCATTCACCTCTTCGTCGCAAAGCGATATAGGTGGAGGTTTAAGGGGTATCAATGTCGTACCGCTGATACCGGTCCCGTGTAGGTTGACTAACTGTATGGTGGTTAATGTCATTCGACCGACATGCCCCACTTAATTCAATTATTTAACTTTGCTTTCTTTTTCTTTCTTTCTTTCTTTCGCTCTTGCTTTTGCTTTTCTCTCTTTTTTTTTCTTTTTAGAAAGCGAGCTCGGAAATGAATCCCTAGAGCCTCCCAGTTTCAACCAGAACGTGAAAACAATCAGAGATCTCGCTAGACACTCAATGAAAGGAATCTAAAATAGGCGAGTCATGACAATCACCTAAGGTATGGTCGAAAATGCTCAGACCGATTTCTTTTAAAGAAGATTAAGAACGACTTCCCAACTTTGACAACAAAATCCAAGAAACAAAGCAGAACAAAAACAGAAACGAAAACAGAAAAACTTTCAAGGTTTTTCACTCCCTTTTTTCTCACAAAAATTTTCAAACTTTAGCCTAAAAAGAACAAAAAGTCAATAAAATGCTAGGTGATCTACCCTTGAACAAATATAACTGACCCCCCCCCCCCCAACACTTAAAATGCCACAATGTCCTCATTGTGGGAAAGGTGCCACAAGAAAGGGTAGAGAACTTACAAAAAGCAAACAAACAAAAACAACTAGAAAGCAAGTGGTGCCGACCCGAGCCCACACGGCTCCAACAACCAGATAAACCCAACAAGCACATACTAGGTGTTCGCCGCCAAAAGAAAAATCAAGCATGCAAAAGGATCATAGGGTATTCAACTCAAAAAGAGAAGAGCGGAGAGATATTACCTCGAGTTCTTCAAAACAAATGATTACTCAATCCGCGATCCGTGATAGCCAAGCAAAGGGTTAAGATTTTCATGTAAAAACAACCAAAGCTCGTAAGATCCGCATGCAAGATTAAAAACATGAAAAAGAACCTAACTAAGACAAAAATAAAAATTAACTCAAAAGAAAGAAATAAAAGTATAGGTTGCCTCTCATAAAGCGCTTGTTTAAGGTCCCGAGCTTGACCTAATTACTTACTTGATTCTTGATAGGTGTGGTGTGCATGAGAGAAGCATGGTAAGCTTTTTCCACCAACTCTTCTTCTTTCTCCTCCCTCGCATCCCAATAGAACTCATGAATAAACCGGAATGATCCTCCGGTGGTCTAGCCAACTTCGAAGGAATCAAAGGTAATGGCCTCCTTGCTTTACTCCACCAAAATTTCTTCCTCCTTTTCCATCGCTTCCTCTTCTTGTGCAAGAATGGAGCATGCCTTCTTGAAGACTTGATAGGCGGGATAGAAAGAGATGATAACCTCGTCTTGATATTAGGTGATGTGCCGGGTCTCGAGGCTTGGAAATCCATCTCTCTCAATTTCATATTTTCCATGTATGTTTCACCCAAGGCAATCTCCCTTCTCAAAGGCACAGTATTGAGGAAGTCGCCATGGAAGGTGAAACTATCTCTATGAAGCTCAAAATGAATAGCTTTAGGGTGACTTTCTCCACCCCAATCATCCGGTTCCATAATAAGTAAGCACGGCTCCTCTTGATGATTATCCATAATACCAACCACTACATTGACCTTGAAGCGTGACTCCTTGTGAGGGTTCCTTCTCAAAGGATCAAGATCAAAATCAATATGTTCTCTCCCCACATTTAGAGACAAACGGCCTCTTTTCACATCTATAATTGCTCCCACAATGGCCAAGAATGGTCGACCAAGAATAATAGGGCTTCTCCAATCCTCACCCATCTCCAAAATAACGAAGTCACAAGGGATAAGGAAACTTCCCACTTGAATTGGGATGTCTTCTAATATTCCCAAGGGCTTCCTAACAGTTCGGTCCGCAAGTTGCAAGCTAATAGCTGTAGGGGTCAAGTCATCAAGGTTCAACTTCTTACAAATTGAGTGTGGCATGACCCTCACACTTGCCCCCAAATCACATAATGCATTATCAATTCTCATATCACCAATTAAGCACGGTATAGAGAAACTACCCGAATCGGCAAGTTTCTCGGGAGTTTTGCTCCCCATAATAGCATTGCAACTAATATGAACGGTCGACGACTCTTTGATTCTCCTTTTGTTTGTCAAGAGGTCATTAAGATGTTTCTTGAAAGAAGGGACCTCCGCCATGGCATTAAGAAAAGGAATATTGACTTGGAGTTTCTTCAACATATCAATAAATCGCACAAACTTCGCCTCGCTTTTATGTTGAATCAATCTCCCCGGAAAAGGTACTGGTGGTCTATATGAAACAGGTTTCTCCAATGGGTACTCATGATTGTCTCCCCTCAAGACTTCTTTCCCTTTCTCTCGTTTTTTTCTCAATCTCTACTCTCTCTTCCAACTTCTTTTTTTTTTTCTCATTCTCGGCCTCATTAAACACAACATCATCCTCCTTCTCCTCAACTATGGTTTGCTCAACTTCTAAGTCCTCCTCTTCATTACTAACCTCCACAACTTCCTCATTCTCTCCCAAAGATCTCTCCCCTTCCACATTCTCCCCCACTACCATAGGTTCTTCAATTTTTCTTCCACTCCATAGGGTAATAGCATCAACTTGCTCCCCTTGGATAGGTTGAGGTTGAATGGGTTGAGAAAAGTAAATTTGTTGAGCAACTTGGGTCATTTGGGTTTCAAGGTCTCTAAGGCGAGCACTCTCACTTTCTTGATTAGCCACAATTTGTTGCAACAACTCTTCTTGAAAATGTGCATGATGTGAGAACTCTCACATCATGCACATTTTCAGAAGAATGGGAATAAAGTGCAATCTCACTTTTCAATAATGTGAGAACTCTTCTTGAAAATGTGCACTCTCACTTTTCAATTATAGAATCATGGGATGGTTGAGAAAATTAGGGTTGTGAGATTGGTTGATGTGAGAACTCTTCTTGAAAATGTGCATGATGATCATAAAATTGAGAAACAGGATCAAACACAGGATTGACAAATGTGGTATAGCTAGGATCATAATCTTCAGAAGAATGGGAATAAATAGCATTCACATGCTCCACTTGACGATACTCCGTACATTGATGCTCAAGATGTGGAACAAAACACAATTTACAAGAAAGCAAATTAGGAATAGGAGTGGATGCAAAGGTTTGCATACCTCGGGCTAAGTTCAATTGGTTGGAAACCTCATCACTCACCATCTTCTTTTGCAAATCAAGGACGGTAGCCATTACAAGCTTGATAGTGGGGGTGTGTTCCAAAGAATGATCCCCATTTCCTGAATTTTGGCCGCCTCCCCAACTAGGAACATTCTGAGATAGCTCATGAAAAAAAATATTGGCTTCCTCCGCAGTCTTCTTTAAGAACATCCCTCCGGATGCACGATCAATGGAATCTTTGTATGAATCACAAAGCCCATAATAAAAGTGTTGAAGTAGCATCCAATCCGGTAAATTGTGATGTGGACATTGGCGTTGAAGGCTTTTGAATCTCCCCCAAGCCTCAAAAAGATCCTCTCCGGGTTGCTTGAAAGACATAATAACTTTCTGGAGTCTATAAGTTTCATCCGCTGGGAAAAATCTATGCAGGAAATCTCTTCTAAGTACCTCCCATAAAGAATAAGTGCCGGGAGGGCACGTTTGAAGCCATGTCTTCGCTTTCCCCGTAAGAGTTAGAGGAAAGAACTTCAATTTCATGAATTCGGAAGATAAACCGGGAATTCGCACAAAACTAATCTTATCTTCAAATTTCTCGATGTGTGCAATAGGACTCTTGGATTTGTCTCCATAATACTGATTGCTCGAGAAGTCTTCAAGTAAGTACGGTTTGAACTCGAATACCACATCGGGTGGTAATGGTGGTAAAGTGATCGGGTTGCCTCCCGTACCCAATGGTGGAACGACATATGAAAGAAGGGTAAGGGGTGCACCAGTTTAGCCCTCCGCCATTACAACTCGAAACCTCCTATAAGAAATGAAGAAGCAACAAATTCATCGGGAATTGGAACAAACTAGTTTCTAGCATGAAAGCAATCTTAAAGAACTCAAGACCAAGAATTTAAGCTTGGGGCGCTTGCTCCCCAACAACGGCGCCATTTTGTGTAACGTGATTTTTGTAACCCCGGTTTTTAAATCGTTCTTCTCGAGGAGCTAGGGGCCTTGGTTAAGAAACTCGGTCTAAGGTCGGATTAAGATCGCTAAGGTAGGATAATGGGTTGAAAGAGGATCACAAAGCGAGAAAATAAACTAAGGTCAGTCAAGGTGAAACAATGGGTTTCAGGGGCTTTTCGGGATGTAAACGGGAACAAGGAGATAGGTTTTGCAACAAGAGAACAAGAAGGAGGAAAATCAAGTGGCAATTCGGTTAGAAAATACCAACCCGACTTCCTCTTTCAAGGATAGTCCGGATTAACTTCCCCAAAGTCCACCACGGACCCGGAGGGTTAATGAAACTGAATTCCCTAGTTAGTCTCTACTCACTCTCGTGAGTAAAGTGCTAACTATCCCAAATCCAACCTTCCAATTCAAGTGTTGGATGTGTTCGGGGACTTTCGGACCCAAATACATCCCACTTGAGGGAAGGAATGGAGTGGGAAAAGCGATTCCCCAACTAATTACTAACTAAAATTGCTAACCCATGCCTAATTACCCATTCACACCCTTAATTACCCCCTAACCCATTAGGCTTCTAGCCATTACCCATCACAACTATGCTAACAACATCAACAAAACCAACCCTAAGCATGAATTCTAACATCCAACAACAATCAAAAGACAATCAAAGCAATTAAAGAGCAAGGAAAGCAATTAACAAGAAATTAAAGTAATTAACAAAGTAGAATAGAGTTAAGGGAAGAAGAAACTTATCAAATGCTGTAGAAAAACAAGGAAGAACAAGGGAAAGGATAATCTAAAGCAATTTCTCAATTGTTGAATCCTCCAATCTTGAAAACAATCCAAAATACACCAAACCCTAGACTAATCTCCCTCTGATCTCTCTCTAAAACTCCTAATTACAAGGCTCGAAATAATGTCTAACACTCTCTAAGATTCCCCAAGATAATCGTCAATAGGGATATATATACGAGGCAAAATAGTTGGGCAAAACGCAGCACTTCAAGCCGAACATGCGCGCAGAAAAATGGGAGATCAGACGCATCTAGGAGGCGTAGGTACGGTCTCTCTCACCAACGATGGTAGTGGCGCTACTGTAAGGGTAGGTGCCACCCAAAGAAAACCTGAGGCGATTTTGAGCTTCGATCGACCGCAGGTGCGGTCCGGGAGACCGCGGGTACTGTCTTCCTCGGTCCAGCCAAGGGTAGCGCGTGCCACGCTTGCGGTGGCGGGGGCTACCTGGTTGTTTTCTTCCCTTTGTTTCTTCCTTCTTTCCAAGGCATGTAACGCCTGTTACGAGGGTCGTAGCGGGTGTTACCTCACTAATTGACACCAAAGATGGGGAAAGTGGTCCCGGGTCAACTCTGCCTCGGCTTTCGGTCCGGCTCCGCTCGGGAAATCACCTAAAATGCTCTAAAATGGCCCATTTTACCTCGTTTTTGTGTAAAACGCCAAAACCTACAAAATAACCAGAAACGTACTAAAATGCATGGAAATAAACATGAAGCGAGTCAAAAGCCTAAGAATTAAGGCGTTATTTAGACACAAAATTGGGTCTAAACACCAATACCTACAAAATAACCAAAAACATAGTAAAAGACATGGAATTAAACTAGAAACGAGTCAAAAGACTAAGTATAAAGGCGTTATTTAGGCCTAAAAATGGGCCTAAACACCCCCCCCCCCTCAGACTTAAACAAAAACTACCTAAACTAACACAAACTCCTCTGTCGTGGGAGGAAACAAGTGCATTTAGCGTATGCACCAAGCCCTTTAAATTCCCACAGCCCGGGTGGACGAGATGGTCTCGTGAGGGTTTGTAGCGGCTCTACCTACAAAAGCCAAAGAAAATGGAGAGAGGGAAAGTGGAAAAAAAACCAAGGAAAGGAAAATAAAAGGAAGAACACCCCGCTTCAAGGAATCACGCAATCGCAATCAAGAAAATGATTTTCGATTCCGTTGTGAGCACCTCAAAAACATCTAACTCAAGCAATTGTCAATCTTAGAGATTTTAGATTCCCAACATTTCATGCAAAACTAAATCCATGTGCATAAGTCCTTAGTGGTTCTAAATGATTACGATCGATCCCCAAGAAAAACTCACATCCGAGCTCGAATCAAAGCGAAAAGGGACATAAATAAGCAATGTCTTTCCCTTGTTTATGTCGCCCTTGGCTTGGTGAGGGCCGTAGGAAACGCAAGGTGAGACTTTTATTAAGGATTCATCAATTAGCGTTGGCTTGAGAAAGCTCAACGAGATTGGTGCTAGTTTTTTCGGGAATTGAACGGCCCATAACGGGGTTTACCTCCCAACATGGTCTTTTCCATACGCCTCGTCATTACAAAAATGAAGTGCTTAAGGGGTAAGAGCGTCGTACTGCTCACACCGGTCCCATATAAGTAGACTAACTTAACACTACGGCTCAGATTTAATTAATTTAACTTTCACTTTTTCAACAAGCTCGTTTGTGGCCAACCAGAGCCTCACAGTTTCAACCAGAACGTGAATTAAAACAGGGATCTCGCTATACACTCAATGAAGGGAATCTATATATATGAGTCATGACAAAGCCTAAGTTAGGATCGATAATGCTCAAACCGGTTTCTTTAAAGAAGATTAAGAAAGTCTTCCCAACTTTGACAACACTATCCAAGAAATGAAGCAAAAACAAAAAAGCAAAGCAATAACGCAAATTTTTAAGGTTTTTCACTCCCTTTTTTCTCCTTTTTCACACAACAATTTTTCAAATTTTATGCAAAACTAAGGAAAACAAAATAAAAGATCTAGGTTGTCTACCCTTGAGTATTAAATGTCTCTCCCTCCCTCCCCCCCCCCTCACACACACACTTAAAGCTTCACAATGTCCCCATTGTGAGAAGGTGTCACAAGAAAAATGGTAGAAAAACTAGATAAAAACACACAAAACATCTAACATGTAAGTGGTGGCGACACGAGCCCACACGACTCCATCAACAAAATATGCCCAATACATTCACACTTAGGGGCACACCACCAAAAATAAACATCAAGCATGCAACGGATCATAATATTCATCAAGTAAAGAGAAGGGTAGAAAGATATTACCTCAAGCTCTTCTAATATAAATGCTCAATCCATGATCTGAAAGTCGTCAAGCGTAAGGGGTAAGATTTTCAAATAGAAAAACAACCAAAGCTTGAAAAAATCGCATGCAAGATGTAAATATAAGAAAATAAGCTAACTAAGAACTTGAACAATATGGACAAAATATACATGATCGATGATAAACCTCAACCCCGAATCTCATTAATTGAGGCGGGAATTGAGGGTGGAACAAGGAAAGGAATAGTGGGATGGGGAGATGTGATGAGAAGAGAGGAAGGATGAAAATGAGAAAGAAATAAAGGAAAGAGTTAGAACTTACAGACAGTGGCGTAGCGGGTGCTACGGCCCTGAAATGCGTCCAGCAGAACAACGTAGCGGGTGCTACACTTGGGATAGCGGGTCCTACGCCCTGCTGCCTCCAATCCACAAATTTCAGCATTAAAAATATTCCAAGTCCTAAAACTCTACAATTCATTCTCTTTTATACTCATTCTTCCTAAACGTCACTAACACTTCTAGAATTACTTTGAACTTCACTCACTCTCCCCCACACTTATTCTCTTTCACCCCATTTTTTTCATTTTGAAATTTTTCTTTTTCTTTTTTTTCTAAAACTAATACCTCAAAAAGGATAACATAAAAGAAAACTAAGAAAGAAAGAACAACTGAAAAGAAGCAAAATATGGGGTGCCTCCCATAAAACGCTTATTTTAGGTCCCTAGCTCGATCCAATACTCACTCACTTGATCCTTGAAAGGCGGGGTGTACATGAGAGAAGGGTTGTAAGCTTCTTCCACCACTTCCTCCTTCTCTTCTTTCCACACTTCCCAATCATCATTATGGATGGATTCAAATAATCCTCCGGTGGTCTAGTTAGTAGCAAAGGACCTAAAGATAACCTTGCCTCAGTCTCTTCCACCCACGCTTCCTTTTTTATTTTCCATTGCCTCCCAACTTTATGTAAATAAGAAATATGCCTCTTTGGAAGTTTGGGGGACTGGAAAGAAATAGAAGTCAACTTTTGCTTGATGTTAGGTGGTTTTTCGGGTCTTGGACCATTGAAAATCACCCTTTTGCACTTCCATGCTCTTAATGTAAGTTTCACCCAATGAAATCTCTTTCCTCGTAGGAGCAATGTCAAGGAACTTGTCACAAAGAATGTCTCCAACCTCATTGTCCGGTGTAATTTTGAGCCGAATTAAGACCGTAAATTGAGTACTTTTGTTGCGATTTCTTCACTTGATTGCAAAATTAGTGTGATTCGCAGATCTTAATCCAAATTCATATAGAAGTGAAAAAAAGTGGAGAAAAGATAAAAATTTAAGAGAGAATTGGAGAATTGAAAAGAAGATGAGAAGAAGAATTAAAAGAAGCGGCCCAATCGCGCGAGATTCGGCCCAAGAATGAGCGAAAAACAAAAACGTTGGCTGCCTTTTTAAAATGCAGGCAACGCCTGAGACAGAAAGTGAGAAAAGTCAAGTAATACAAAACGCAGGTTGCGTTTATAAAACGCTGGTTGCTTTTTCTACGGAAAACTCAATACGAAATACAAAACGTTGGCTGCGTTTATAAAACGCTGGCTGCGTTTTTCTACGGAAAACTCAAAGACAGAATACAAAACGCTGGCTGTGTTTATAAAACGCTGGCTGCGTTTTTCACTCACTGCTTATAAAAAGACCTAGCCGCTGTGAGTCAGAAGGAATAATCATAGTTACTTTTTTAGGTTTACTCGTTCTTAGTATTATTGTTCTGGGTTTAGTTCATCGTTTTGCATTGCTTTTGCCTACCGTTATTCTTGGATTGTAATTCACTCGTTCATTAATGTTGAATGCAATTCAAGTTTTTAATTCTCGTTCTTCTCACTTTTTGTTTCTTGTCTTGTTACTTCTAGTTATTAGTATTAGTTCACAACCAAATTCCAATTTTTAGTGAAAGAGGAGGATTAAGGGTTCACAAATTCTCCTTCCAAGTGAGGATTTGAGGAATTCTTAGTAATCCAAATCACGAATTTTGTTTGTTCGGGAGAGTTCCTGATGCTAGCAAGGGGAGGTAGATTGAAGAAAAGACTGTCGGTATACTCTACTCCCTTAATTTCAGTGAGTCTTTAATTTAGTTAGTTAATTCGTTATTTCACATTGCCAGTGGAGTATTATAAATTTCTTCTGTGCAATTTAGATTGTTATTTATTGCTTTCTTGATTAGTTCCTCATTAGTTTTAGTTTTTTTCGTTCTTGTTAAATTAGGTTAAATTTTAACTCTTGTTTAATGTTTTCTTTAATAATTACTGTTTTCAATTTCTGTTTAGTTTAGCTTTATTATTATTTACTGCTTTTTCGCAATTTGAAACCCAAACCAAACCCATTCCCTAGTAACCTAACACACCATCCATGCGGATTCGATAACCCTTACTTTTAAACCCCAATTTACTGCAACCGAACAATGGCGTCGTTGCCCACCCCAGTCACTAGGTTCTATCTCAAGTAAATAGCCTTTTTGAAGGTGCTCTTAATCATGATCTTCTAAAGCCTTTCCCTCTATCTCCACTCCTCCTTTGAATTTCTCCTCCTTCAAACTACTCATTATGGAAGGTATGGGTTTAGGGTGATTACCTCCACCCCAATCATCCGGTTCTACTTCAAAGAAATAGCTCTCATAATCAACATCTTCTAAGGTTTTTCTCTCCTCAATTTTATATATAGGTTCAAGTTGTACTTGAGGAAAAGAGAATGATGAAAATGTCATACCTTCACTCATCATCTCTTGAACTTCCATGCATTCAAGAAGGGGCTCCACCAAAGGGATTTCATCACAAGTTGACTTTGAACCAAGAAGATTGGAGAAGAATGTTATATCGCTATCTTCGGGATCAAATTGGAATACCTCCATTTGGCTCTCCTCCAAAGGACTATCATAGGCCGACTTCGACATGTGCAACTCCATAGAATAATCATCTACCACCTCGAAGAAAGGCTCCAAGAGTGGCTCCTCCAATGGAATCTCGTCTCGTGTTGGTGTAGTATCGAGGAAGTTTGTGAAGAATGCTACCTAGCCACCATCCGGTTCGAATTGAAAAGTTTCAAAAGAGCTCTCCTCTAAAGAACGATCATAGGTGTGCTCAAGTAAATAGGATTCGTCCGAGTATTCATCAATCGCCTCTTCTATTACATCTAAGGCATAGCATGGGTCCCGAACCGAGGGGTTCTTCATGGATCCCTCAATATTAAAGACTATGCTTGCATTGCCTGAATGAAGAGACATACGACCGTTTGTCACATTTATCATAGCACCGGCCGTAGCAAGGAGTGGACGTCCCAAAATTGTAGGGATGTTGGCATCCTCATCCATCTCCAAAATGACGAAGTCACATGGTAAAGCACATGGTATTAGAAAACTTCCAACTTGAACGATCGACAAGTTGAAGATTGATTGAAGTGGGGATCAAATCATCCAGATTAAGCTTTCGACATATAGAGTATGGCATAACACTTATGCTAGCCCCCAAATCGCATAAGGCTCGCCCAATGTTCATATCTCCAATGGCGCATGGAATGGAAGCACTGCAATCGGCTGTCAAGTGTATAGTAGATGCCTCCTTGATCTTTCTTTTGTTTGTAAGGAGATCCTTGAGATACTTCTTGAATGTAGGTACTTCAGAAATGGCATCCAAAAATGGAATGTTCACTTGGAGTTTCTTAAGCATCTTTATGAACTTGGAAAATTTCGCCTCTACTTTGGGTTTGGCCAACCGATCGGGAAAAGGCAACGGTGGAAGTTGGGTCTTGGGTTTCTCTATGTTATGACTTGGATCATCATCTCTTATAGTGCCTTTTCCTTTTCTTGCTCTCTCCCTTTCGGCTTTCTCCTTTCTATCTAACTCGTCCTCAAAACTGAATTTTTCTCCATGTTCTTCCTCACGCATACCTCCACTTCCCTCTACTACCTCCAACTCTTCCTCCTTGATAATATCTACTACATCTCCTTCTTTCTCTCCCAAAGCACTCTCCTTCACCCTCATAGGACCCTCAATCTTTCTCCCACTCCTCAATGTGATTGCATTTAGTTGGCCCTTAGGGTTCGGTTGGGGTTGGCTAGGAAGAGATTGGATGGGGCTAATTTGTTGTGCAACTTCAGCTAAATGTATCTCAAGGTTTTTGAGACGGGCTTGATCCCTATCTTGGGTTAATGAAATCTTTTGCACCAATTGCTCAATGGAAAGTTCTTGAGGTGGTTGGGAGGTTTTGGATGATTGACCATGATGGGTGTTTTGTGGAGATTGTTGGTTTTGACGGTATGGCCGACGGTTTTGGTTTTGTGAGGGTTGTTGATTATATGCATAGTTCCCACGGGGTGAACTGGATGTTGGGTAGTGTAAGCAAGGTTATTGTTAGGATACACAACTTGTACTTAATAGCCGGGTTGCTCTCCAAAGTTGCGCTTCCATCTCCAAAACCACGACCTCGTCCCCAGTGTGGAGAGTTTTGAGATAACTCATGTAGGAACACACTTGCCTCTTTCGATGTCTTCTTAACAAAACATGCCTCCAGAAGCATGATCAATAGATTCTCGCAAAGACCCGCACAATCCGGAATAAAAATAATGTAGAAGAAACCAATCATCTAGATTATGGTGTGGACACCTTCGTTGGAGGCCCTTGAACCTCCCCCAAGCTTCAAATAAGGTCTCACCAGGTTCTTGTTTAAAGCTCATGATAGCTTGCCGCAATCTACATGTCTCATCATTAGGAAAGAACCTTCGAAGAAAATCTCGGCTTAGAGCGTCCCATGAGGAATAAGTTCCCGGTGGACAAGTGTTTAGCCACAATAGTGTCATCCCCTTCAAGGTGAGAGGGAAGAACTTTAACTTCATGTATTCGGATGAAACACCATGCGTATGAATGAACCCGATGCGTAGCTCAAATCTGTTGATATGAACGATGGGGTTCTCATGTTCGCCTCCATGGTATGGGGTGTTGTCAAATATCTCAAGTAGATATGGTTTAAACTCGAATGATGCATTTGCTGGTAGTTCTGGTAATGTGATTGGGTCACCTCCCGTACCCGAGGATGGTAATAAATACGAAGCAAGGGTATGGGGTGGATCAGGTTGTCTTTCGGCCATTGGGAATTCAACTCTCCTCAGTTCTCTTTACTAGTAGGAGTCTGCATACACAAGAAAACATAGGCGAACCAACTGTTTATGACTTAAGACACCAAATCTCTAGCAAGGAAAGTAATCTTAAACAACCTAAAACCAAGAAACTAAGCTAGGTGCGCTTGCTCCCCGACAACGGCGCCATTTTGTGTAACGTTGGTTTACGTGATCCGGCATTTGTCATTCTCTCTCAGGGGGCTAAGGGCCTAGGACTTGAGATTCTAGATCAAGGTCAATCTAAGATTACTAAGGAAACAAGATTTTTAGGCGATATCAAGCAAAAACGATAAGGTTCGGTCAATATAGGAAAAATGGGTTTAGGGAGATTTTCGAGGTGCAAACGGCAACAAGAACATTGGTTTTGCAATTAGGAGGTAACAAAGAGGGGGAATCAAGTGGCAATCCCGTTAGAAAACACCCACCGGACTTCCTCTTTCGAGGATAATCCGGATTAACACCCTCAAAGTCCACCACGGACCCGGAGGGTTAATGAAACGAGATTCCCTAGTTAACCTCGTTCCACTTTCGTGGGTGAGCATTAACTATCCCATTTACTATCTTCCAATACAAGTGTTGGATGTATTTGGAAGCTTTCGATCCCAAATACATCCCACTTGAGAGAAGAATAGGAATGGGAAATTGATTCTCCCACTAATTACCTCCTAAACTTGTTAACCCAAACCTAATTAGCCATTCACACCCTTAATTTCCCCCTAACCCAAGGGGTTTCTAGCCTCTGGTCATCCTAATCAACATGATATCAACATCAACAACTATAACATTCATGATCAAATCAGTGAAAGCAACACTAGCAAATGCAATAATCCAAGAATCACAAACACTCAACAATAATTAAAAGAGATTAAGGGTAAGAGAATGCTTAGCCAAGTAATAGGGATCAAGGATGAACAACAACAATGAAGAACATCCAACTCCAATTCAGAAAATAGCTTCAATCTTCAATAAACTTCAATCCAAACAAGAAACCCAACACAAATGCACTAATCACTCACTAATTACTTGTGGAAAACGCTAATTCTCACTCTAAAACTACTGTCTAAAGCTCCTAACAGAAGTCCCCACAATAATCGTTTATTGGGGTTTTTATATATAGCAAAAGAAGTTAGATAAAACAAAGTACTTCAAGCAACTTATACGCGTGAAACCTAGGAGACCGCGGGGGCAGTCCCCCTGACCGCGGGGGCTGTCCTGCGAAGTCACTTGGAGATTTCTCTCTTCAGCGCAAAATAGCGAGTGTTGTCTTTGGGTTAGCGGCCGCGGTCCTCTCCTGGGCAGAATTCCTGTGCAGGCCTCCCTCAGCTACCGTTGGCGATGTCTTTAGGACAGCGGGTGTCGTCTTCTTCTATGTAAAATCTCCCTTGGACGTAGCTCCCGCCACAAGTGTAGCGGGTGCTACGGTTCTGCATAGTGATAGCAAACCTTGTAACGCCTACTACGCTGACTGTAGCGGTGCTACGTTTGCTGAATTCTTTCTTTGGGAGTCTTTTGTATCCGGCCTTGCTTCCCACTTAGTCCTTGACTCGGCTTGGCCCGGGGAATCTCTCGGGATTCCCAAAAATGCTTCAAAACAGCCCCTTTTTCTACGTTTTCATGTAAAAACACCAAAACCTACAAAATAACCAGAAACATAGTAAAAAACATGAAATTAAACTAGAAACGAGTCAAAAGACTAAGTATAAAGCGTTATTTAGGCCTAAAAATGGGCCTAAACAATAATGTAATACTTTACTTCTGATATCAATAAAAGAAGTACATCCTTTTAATACATTTTTTGTTTTATTATTTTTCTAAAGGAAAAGCATCAAATAACAAAAATACATAATACATGCATTTCTTCCATTCCATTTCTTTCTCTCCGTCCTACTTATTTAGTACTAAGTCTAGTCCTAGCTTAGTCGGAGTTGGTTTAAGCCCATTAGTGCTCACTCGTCTGAACTTGCTTGTTTTTCCTTCCTTGGGTGCGTCTCTTCTTTGGAACCCGACCCGGGGTCATTAGCCACAATGATGCTCTTTAATTTTGAGGTGTCTCGAAGAGGTGAGCGTGACAAATTCTCACGCCATTGGCCAGCACCAATAGTAGTAGCAAGCCAGCTCCGATAAGCATCAAATGAAGCAGTAGAGATACGGTTCAGGGCAGGTACTTATGTTCCCGCTCGTTTCTTCCAGTATGTGAGCCACGACTCGACTACTGACCCTCGGAGATGGATAAGGTCAAGAATCTCACACGGAAAAAGAGGGATGTCTTGAGAATGCCCCGTTTGTTGCATAACTCGATCAGGGAAATAATTTGAGAGCTTCGTCAGGTGGAGTAGAGTAATATGAGCAGCCTTGCGAGAATGATTCGAGAAACATTGTACTTTTCACCATTGAACCCACCAACGGATTTCCTTGTTATTCTTGAGAAAGATGGCCCATTCATCGAAGTTGTTGCGAGTGTCGAATTTCCTTTTGCGTTGACAAAAGTTTGCTAGTTCCGAAGAGGTGATGGGAGAGAAGATCATGTCCAAATGCTCCATGAGCCACACCTACAAACGAAAGGAAGGAAGTGAGAATTTTGGGTGCAAAAAAAATAATATTACAACCGAAAAAGAAAAAAAAAAGGAAAAGTTGACAAGTGATTCTACATGGGAGCAGTTCTCCATTTTATTTTCCTTCTAGTTTATTTTCCTTCTAGTTTAAAAATTGTATTATGTGTAAATCCTTTTATATTTTATTCTTTTATTTTCTTGTAAACAGTCAGAGGTTGACCTAAAATAAATCAAATTGGGAGCTTGCATGTCGCGTCATTAGAGAGTCAAAATCACATAACAGAGTCTGCCTGATTGCATTTTCATTAACTGCGCATTTCTTTAATACATGGCATTTCTCCTACATCGCAAAAAAAAAAAAAAAAAAAGAAAACAACAACGAAAGGGGAAGCCTTGGCACGATATCTAGTAGTTTCCGCCGGAGCTGCCACCGCTACCAAACAAGCTCCTAAAAGTTGCATCGGTAAAAGAGTCCGGTTGTGATTCATCTTGAGTACTAGAAGGACCGGGCAAGAATTGGCTAGAAGGCATGCAATGAAAATCAGAGTCCGGATAGTCTTGGCTAAAGCCAAGGGCTGACTATAAGGGACAATGGATTGAGCATGATACTGAGGCGCCCATGGACTAGGCACTCTATCCATTGAACATTGCAATCCACTATATTTCGAGCAGTTCTCCACCATGAACTCCGGGATGTCAGGATACCTTCGTCTCGAAGAGCTGGGATAGGGATCGCAAGGCACACTCATCAGATCTTGATCCATGCGCCTAGATGGTCCTGCCCCTGAATCTCCACGAAAACCTCTGCTACCAATTTCTCTTACTGAAGAATGGCGAGGAGGACGTCGTCATGAGCTCCCAGAACGTGGCAAGCTCACATGGGAATGAGCTTCATTATCTTCATCAGCAACAGCCGGCATAGGACCCCGATATTAGCCATTCTCGAAGTTCTGATCAATGAACTCCCGGGACGTGATTCCTTTCCTTAATAGAACACAGATATGGGCATATACTTGCTGCATAAGGGAAAGGTCAATGAGAATCAATGCTACATGATAATTGTCAAATATACGACTTACCAGGTTTGGATCAAAGAACTGCAGAACTACATGATCGTTAGGCACGAGCGGGATAAATCCAAACAACATATCCTCGCCCTCTGCCTGTTCAAGTTCCTCCATATGCTGGTCCAAAAGAGGATCATCATATCCTCCCAGCTACATAAAGACGATATTGTTAAAGCACCAAAAGTCCGCAGTATTAGTGCAAAAGCAGAAAAGGCTATACCTGAGCAAAAGCAAGGCATCCTCTGTGCAAAAGAGCTGCCTCCTCCAAGTTGTCCGTAGGCACAACAAAATTGACCACTGGCTCACCAATCAGTAGTCATGTCATCTCACCCTCTTCCAAAGCTTTTCTATCAAAGGTAAGCTCGGGAGGATCCATGGGTACTTTTAAAGGCCATTCTCTAGTGTGCTGAAAGAAGAAGCACTCCTCCAAGTAGAAAGAGAGACCAGAAGGACCCTCCAACAGTAAGCGGCGCTCGCTCGCTTCTCTTGCAAAGCGAATGTCAAAGCGAAGACCCTCAGAGCTATTTGAATTCATAGAAAACGAACGATGTCCTCCTGCGAAAACCATTGTCATGAATAGCTCAAAGAAAGAGGGAGAAGGAGAAAACGAAGACATACCGGTCTTAGACCTTCAATAACCCTTCTAAGGCCATTCAAGTCCTTGAAATGGAATTTTTGTCGATGATAGCCCGATGCCACTACCCATCGTCGAGCAGCTGGCACAGCAGATCGTCGTTGTTGGTTCCACCAACTGCAGGAAGGAAATATCTTGAAGCATGCCTACAAGACTCGCCAAAGACTGCTCCCTAGATTGAGTTTCTTACCTTTTGTTGCCCTCGTATGCCCCATTGTGTTACAACCAGTAGGACGACAGGCAACCCGCATTCCCCTGACCACATGGGCGTAAGCAGCAGCTGCCCAGTTGAAAAATCTAACCTCATCGAAATTCAGGAGGTGATGTGCGAAGAAGAGAGTGATTGTATCTCCACGGTTTGCAAAGATAGTTGCATTGGTAAAGCACATTATCCATTGAACCTTGGAATCCACTATATTCCGATAAGTCCACCACCATGAACTCCGTGATATCAGGAGACCTTCGTCTCGAAGTGCTAGGATAGGTATCGCGAGGCACACTCATCAGATCTTGATCCTTGCGCCTAGATGGTCCTGCCCCTGAATCTCCACGAAAACCTCTACTACCTGTTTCTCCTGCTGAAGAATGGTGAGGAGGACATCTTGATGAGCTCCCAGAACGAGGCAAGCTCACATCGGAATAAGCTTCATTATCTTCATTATCAGCAGCCGGCATAGGACCCCAATATTGGCCATTCTCGAAGTTCTGATCAATGAACTCCCGGGCCGTGATACCTTCCCTTAATAGGACACAGATATGGGCATATACTTGTTGCATAAGGGAAAGGTCAATGAGAATCAATTCTACATGATAATTGTTAAATATACGACTTACCGGGTTTGGATCAAAAAATTGCAGAACTTCATGATCATTAGGCACGAGCGGGATAAATCCAAACAACATATTGTTCGGTTGTAATTTTTGTGGTTTTATAAGTAAGGATTGTCGATCTCAGGGATGGGTGTGAGGCTTGATTAAGGTAATCGGTTTGTGTAAAGGGGTTTTTCTCGATGCGGAAAACGATAAATTATGTAAATGAAAGCATTACTAATCTAGACATGATAATAATAAATAAAGCAATTAAAGGAAAGCAATAAAGAAAGCACTTAAGGATGAAAGCGATTAAAAAGCATGAATGAAGACAATGAATGAACAACGAAATTGGGAACGAGGAATTATACCTTCGATGACTAATCTTCAATAAACCTTCCATCTACACTTGAATTTCCCCCGAACAAACAAGAAATTGTGGTTTGGATTACCAAGAATCCCCCAAATTCTCACTAGTAAGTAGAATTGGAGTTCCTTGACCCTCCTCCCCACTAAAAATGGAGTTGATTGTGGCTAACACTATAAAGCTTGGAAAACAAGTCAACAATGGCAATTATAGAGAGAGAGAGAGAGAGAGAAAGCTTGTAAAACTTCAATGGAAACTTGCTTGAGTTGAGAAAGCTTGAGAAAGTTTGAATATAAATGCTAGAAATCAATGAAAGCTTGAAGAACAATGAAGAACAATTGAAAACTTGAAGAACAATTAAGAGAGATTAAAGCAAATAAAGGAAAGCAATTAAATCTAACTCTACTCCTAAACTACCTAGGCTAATTTATAATTTAGATTAATACAAGTGTGTATTTATAGAAGAAGAAAAAATACAACCCAAAACCCTAGGACAAATCGCAGCACGCGCGTCTGCAGACAGAGTGGCTCGGGCGAGCCACCCTCTGGCTCGGGCGAGCCAGCGTTCTGGCTGGTGTTTTTGTTGCCCCAGAAGCCTGGCTCGGGCGAGCAAGCGTTCTGGGCAGTTTTTCCCTGCCGACTTCAAACGCGCATAACTTCTTCATCTGAACTCTGTTTTATGTCCGTAAGATATCGATGGAAAGCTCTCGGTGTGTACTTTAAGCGCCCAAAATTTCAGAGCTATCAGAGTTGTAACGAAAGAGTTATGACCCAAAGGGTGAAGGCACACGTATTTCAAACCTTTAAGTTTGTACCGTTCCCCCGTTTTGCGCCAATCTTGATATGGAATTTCCGACTTCCGTTTCGCCTCGGCTCTCGATTCGGGTTGACTTGGTTTGACTCGGATCTCGCCTCGGGTTGACTTGGTTTGACTCGGGAAATAGCTCGGGATTCCCTAAAAACCTTCAATTAAGCCCAAACTTCTTCTAACTCCTTATTTTCCTACAAAACACCAAATCATTATATCTAATATATAAATAGGGGTTAAAACAAGCAAATATACCCTATAAAAGAGAAGAAATTCGGCTCGGAACGACGCCGAACACATATCCTCGCCCTCCGCCTGTTCAGGTTCCTCCGCATGCTGGTCTAAAAGAGGATCATAATATCCTCCCAGCTACACAAAGACGATATTGTTAAAGCGCCAGAAGTCCGCAATTTTAGCGCAAAAGCAGAAGAATCTATACTTGAGCAAAACCAAGGCGTCCTCTGTGCTAAAGAGTCACCTCCTCCAAGTTGTCTATAGGCACAACAAAATTGACCGCTGGCTCAGCAATCAGCAATCGGGTCATCTCGCCCTCTTCCAAAGCTTGCCTATCAAAGATAAGCTCACGAGGATCCATGGGTACTCTTGGAGGCCATTCTCTAGTGTGCTGAAAGAAGAAGCGCTCCCCCAAGTAGAAAGAGAGACCAGAAGGACCCTCCATCAGCAAGCGGCGCTCGCTCGCTTCCTTTGCAAAGCGAATGTCAAAGTGAAGACCCTCAGAGCTATTTGTATTCCATAGAAAACGGAAGATGTCCTCCTGCGAAAAGCATTGTCATGAATAGCTCAAAGAAAGAGGGAGAAGGAGAAAACCAAGACATACCGGTCTGAGACCGTCAATAACCCATCTAAGGCCATTCAAGTCCTTGAAATGGAATTTTGGTCGATGATAGCCTGATGCCTCTACCCATTGCTGAGCATCTAGAACATGCAGATTGTCGTTGTTGGTTCCACCAACTGCAGGAAGGAAATAGGCCAAAACCCACACCTGCACACCATGATAGGTTCTTAGTAAAGTAGAAATTTGCACCTTACAAATTTTAAAAGAAAATATCTTGAAGCATACCTCCAAGACTCGCCAAAAACTGCTCCCTAGATTGAGTTTCTTAGCTTCTGTTGCCCTCGTACGCCCCATTGTGTCACAACCAGTAGGACGGCAGGCAACCCGCGTTCCCCTGACCAAATGGGCGTAAGCAGCAGCTGCCCAGTTGAAAAATCTCACCTCACCGAAATTCAGGAGGTGATGTGCCCAGAAGAGAGTGATTGTATCTCCACGGTTCGCAAAGATTGTTGCATTGGTAAAGCACTTTATCCATCGAACCTTGGAATCCACTTGTTTCCGAGAAGTTCTCCACCATGAACTCCGGGATGTCAGGAGACCTTCGTCTCGAAGAGCTGGGATAGGGATCGAGAGGCACACTCATCAGACTTGATCCCTACGCCTAGATCTTCCTGCCCCTGAATCTCCACGAAAACCTCTGCTACCTGTTTCTCCTGCTGAAGAATGGCGAGGAGGACGTCTTGATGAACTCCTAGTGCGTGGCAAGCTCACATGGAAATCAGGTTCATTATCTTCATCAGCAGCAGCCGGCAGAGGACCCCGATATTGGCCATTCACGAAGTTCTAATCAATGAACTCTCGGGCCGTGATGCCTTTCCTTAAAAGGACACGGATGTGGGCATATGCATGCTGCATAAGGGAAACGTCAATGAGAATCATTGCTACATGATAATTGCAAATATACGTCTTATCGGGTTTGGGTTAAAAAACTGCAGAACTTCATGATCGTTAGGCACGAGCGGGATAAATCCAAACAACATATCCTCGCCCTCCGCCTGTTCAGGTTCCTCCGCATGTTGGGCCAAAAGAGGATCATAATATCCTCCCAGCTACACAAAGACGATATTATTAAAGCGCCAAAAGTCCGCAGTATTAGCGCAAAAGTAGAAAAAGCTATACCTGAGCAAAAGCAAGGCATCCTTTATGCTAAAAAGCTTCCTCCTCCAAGTTGTCCGTAGGCACAACAAACTTTACCGCTGGCTCACCAATCAGTAGTCGGGTCATCTCGCCCTCTTCCAAAGCTTGCCTATCAAAGATAAACTCAGGAGGATCCATAGGTACTCCTGGAGGCCATTCTCCATTGTGCTGAAAGAAGAAGCGCTCCCCCAAGTAGAAAGTGAGACCAAAAGAACCCTCCAACAGCAAGCGGCGCTCGCTTGCTTCCCTTGCAAAGCAAATTTCAAAGTGAAGACCCTCAGAGCTATATCCATTCCATGGAAAACAGACTATGTCCTCCTGCGAAAAGCGTTGTCATGAATAGCTCAAAGGGAGAAGGAGAAGGAGAAAATCAAGACACACCGGTCTGAGACCGTCAATGACCCTTCTAAGGCCATTTAAGTCCTTGAAATGGAATTTTGGTCGATGATAGCCTGATGCCTCTGCCCATCGCCAAGCAAATGAAACACGCAGATCGTCGTTGTTGGTTCCAACAATTGCAGGAAGGGAATATGCTAAAACCCACACATGCACACCAGGACAGGTTCTTAGTAAAGAAGAAATTTGCACATCACAAATTTCTAAAAGAAAATATCTTGGAGCATACCTCCAAGACTCGCCAAAGACTGCTCCCTAGATTGAGTTTCTTAGCTTCAGTTGCCCTCGTATGCCCCACTGTGTCACAACTAGTAGGACGGCAGGCAACCCGCATTCCCCTGACCAAATGGGCGTAAGCAGCAGCTCCCCAGTTGAAAAATCTCACTTCACCGAAGTTTAGGAGGTGATGTGTCCAGATGAGAGTGATTGTATCTCCACGGTTCGCAAAGATTGTTGCATTTGTAAAATGCACCAACACAATAAATTTATGCTGAAGAAGGGAAAGGCTCTCAAATCCCTTGCTTTTTATGACCGCCATCAGGTGCGTGTACCGCAGGGCGCCAACTCTTCCCGCCAATGTAGTAACAGGCTGCAAAAGCGCATGAACACGGGGGTCGACATCCCACCGAAACTCTTGCAATTGGCCGCCGCAGCGAAGACATGTAATCATCACAAAGTCGAAAGGAGTGAGCATCATCTCGCCAATGGGAAGGTGGAACGAGTTAGTCATATTCCAGAAATGCTCCACGATAGCCCGGCCATAGGTTCTCTTGCTGCGAATCTTCCATGCCCTCAAGCAATCCAGAAAGGGGCCGAAGCCCGCGTCCCTCATAGTGCTTGAATTGAATGCACCCACTTTCGCATGGAAGGATAAGGCTATTACGCCTTGTATACTCCCGCACGCCTTGAAGGAGTCCTCCTACAGTAGGGTCAACAGAAGAATCCAAAGTGCAAAGTACTTCAAGCAAAATTTGAAGTAACTAAGGTTGCTTTAAAATTCAACTTAAAGTAATACGACAAATAGCATGCAAAATGTCTGCGAAGATCAAAACATGCTATGAGAAGATGCATACCGAGTCATGGGAACGAAAAAAACCATGCATGCTCATCTTGACGAAAGACCAGCTGCGATAGAATGAAATACCTGTTCGAATACTCTCGTGGCACTGTCCTTGCATAAGGACATTCTTGAACTGCCCGTTGAGTGGCACGTCTGCGTCCCCTCCGAAAGAAATTCATTCTCTTGCAATAAAATTCAAAAGCTCAAAAGATTTCTTTAGAGAGAGAATAAGGAGTTGGAGATAAAGAGCTCGAGTTGGAATACAAAACAACCGGATTCAAGCTCCCTTATATAAGCAAAACGAGTGAGCTCCCACTACCATGTTTCAGCTCATCATTGGTCCTAACTCAAGGTCGATTGGCCTACAAGACTGCCTTCAATAATTGCGTTGAATGGTCTCATGCATAGCCTGCAATAGCTGAGTAGTACGAGCCAAAAGATTCCTTCTTAATTTGGTGGCCGATCGGCCTAGATAGGAGGAATTTTGTCTTCTTTCTCCTTCCCCATTCCCGATGACATGCAACTTTCCAAGGCCATGCATGATTAAAATGCGCCTAGTGACGAGGAGTTGTTATTCTCAAGACCAAACCATCCATTCCCCAAAAAAAAGTAATTCCCAATGGCTATCTCGCCACAATCCGAGGTAAGTCTTCTGGACTGAAAATTAAAATTCATCAGAACTGACAAAGAAGAACTTCCTTGTATTTTGCAGGAAAATAAGGGCCATCGGCATCACGATCATTGAAGTCCCTCGGCATTGAATTGTCATCATCATCATCATCAACGACTTCCAGCCTCGCGTCTGGTTAGTCTGACATCTGGCCTCGCGTCCAGTTTGTCATCATCATCATCATCAACGGCTTCCAGCCTCGCGTCTGGTTAGTCTGGCATCTGGTCTCGCGTCCAGTTTGTTACCATCATCATCATCATCATCATAAAAAAAAGGCCAAAAATAGGGTAGCCCATTGGCGTAAGTCCCTATCGACATCAGAGACACCGGAAGAGTTTCGGTGAAGTCTTAACAACCTGGGCCATTGCCAGAGTTTCGATGCAGCCCTAATCCCCGAGCCATCGGCAGCACGCCCGATGAAGTCTCGACCCCCAGGCCATCGACATCGCGATCGATGAAGTCCTTCGGTATTGAGCATGCCAACAATCATCGACAATCGACACCGGGAAAGACTGGAACCGACACTGAGAAAAGTCAGAAAATCAACAGAGCCATCGGCATCATGTCCGATGAAGTCTCTCTAACAAGTAAGGCGTCATTCTCGCCTGAGATTACCTATCGGTGCAAGTTCGCCAACCGCGACACAGGACTTAGCTTCCAAGTGTCAGCCCACACCTTCTAGTAGGACGCCTCAAACGTCCGAGATCATATCTAGTAGGACGTCATCGAACGTCCGAGATCACTTCAAGTAGAGCATCATTCTTGCTCGAGATCATCCCAGACAGAGGTGCACGCCGCCCATAACCGCGATGCACGACCCCGTTTCCAAGAATCACCCCAGACTTTGCACTCCACAAAGTCATATCCCCAAGCTTTGCATTCCAAAGTCATATCTCGGCAATGTTCTTCAAATCAAGACTACTTTGATCATCGTCCTATCTTCGGACTCGATTAATGTGGGGGCTCTCTGTAGACACCGGGATTTTGACGCATAAATTATATGGAAAATAAAAGCGGAAGAAATAAAAGAAACCCGATAAATACATGCATTTACATGTATTTTGATCACCTAAAATCACATGCATGATCACATGTGATTCTTCCTAGCTACATGTAAATTTTTTTTTATAAAAAGATGAAGCATGCAAATCTTAAGAGCAAGTGTTAGAGGCCGCGAGATCGAATCCTCACAAAAGCACTTAAAAACACCTCACAAGAGCTAATAATATACACTCTCTCCGTCCAGTGTGAACCACCTATTCCCTAGGTTGGTTGACTTCACACCCCACCGTCCATGCATGCATGGACGAGATAGGATTCATCTCGCTCCCCCCCCCCCCCGGTCTGTAGGACGGTCAGCCTTGGTGGCTCCGCCCACACGTGGTCAATTGACCACGTGCCATCGTCCACAGTAGCTCATCCCCCCTAGTTGTCTCGTGTTTTGTGCTAGCCCGGAGTCTACGATGTGAATGCATGCATGCATGTGTATGTATATCTACTCCCTCCTTAGCCTATAAATACCATCCCTCTCTAAGCCAAACTCACACATCAAATCATACTCCATCTGATTCTCATGTCAACTAATCAACTCAATCTTCATTCATCAATTCACTCATCATCTAATCACTCTCTTATTCACTCTCTCTAATCTTTCTTACAATCTCTCTATCTATTACATTCTTCACCTCATATCCATCTTCTATCCTATCCACTCTCTAATCTATCTTATCACCCCTTCATAATCTTCATCTTCTATCCTTACAAAAAAGTCATAAACACATATCCTATCTCATTCACCCTAAACCCCACAAAAAACCTAGCCTAAACACATTCATAATCACAAAAGAAGCCCTCGTATTACCCTCTTTCTACCCCCTTTTCTTATCATCTTTTCACCACCTTTTCTATCATCATTTTTTGGCACTTGGAGAGGAAGGTTTTAAGGCATCAAAGAGGATTCAACAGGCATCTAAAGGCTAGGCAAGGCTTTTTCGCAACAAAGTAGCAATGTAAGCTTTAAGTGTTCTTCTTTTTGTACATATTTGTGTATTTGTACCTTTTTTATCTTGTATCTTTTATTCTTGTTGCATGATTCAATGAAATAATCTTATAAAGTATTCCTTCATTTCCCTTCCAAGCTTTATCAAAAGTGCAATTTTAAACTTTTAGTAGAGTATTTCCTTTTGTGAGAGGCGAACTCTTAAAGTTTACTTTTCGAGTTCGTAGCCTTACCCCCAAATCCATTCTTGGGTTTCGCAAGCGGAGTCTTTCTTTCTTTTCTGTTTGGTTTTGTCTTGGCTTTTCCCTCAAAAAGTCGGGTGGCGACTCCCATTTCGAACCAAAACACATCGGAGATTGCATAAACTATGGTTAACATGGTTTTACAATGTATCGATGCAACTTTAGGGTATTCTTTCTTATATTTCTAAATAATACTTGCATAAATCACTCTCTCCTGAGCCTAACATTTAAATGAGCAAATTGGGTTAAATTTAGAAGAGTTTGGAACAAGTGGATGTTCACTCTTAAGAGTTTAATCCGATGACTCATAAAATGCACAAGTAAAGGGAAAGTGGTTTTACAAAATATTATTCATGAAATGTAAGGTTGATTTCCTTAAAGAGTTTTCAAAGGTTAAACCGCAGCACAAATCATCGATTCACACCCCTAATCCAACATGGACGTTCGGAAGCCCGAACGGCGAGGAAAAATGTCAACAAAACCGCAAGTGTACGGGTCTGAGTAGTATAAAATTGTCGTTCTCTCTCAGGGACTTGTGTTCAACTACACACTAAACTAGTTCACTACAAAGGATTTTAGGTCGTCCAAATAGTTATGTGGAAGAGTAATATAAAGGAAATAACAAGAAAGAAATAATCTTTATAGGTTTTATCAAATAATTAAGGGAAGTTTAGGGGAGTCCACTCTAGTTACTCAATTAATCAAGAGTTTATTCCAGTTAAGGTAGTATTGGTAGTGTCGGGGTCTATAATCTTTCTAGAGCCTATCACAGCAATCTTTGGATTCGATATGAGTTACATTGATTAAACTAAACACCTATTTCCATGGCTATTTAATCTAATCAAAGATAAAGAACGGATTATAACACGACCCTAAGCGTGAATCATTATTTCTAACTATTTTCTACGTCTATTCAATCTTCGTCATTCCAATTCAAAATACAATCTTTCGATCTGATATTAAGAGTCTAAACCAAGTAAAAGATAGCTAATCAATTACTATGACAAACAAAAAATGAATATTAAACAACTGTATTAAAACCTAAAACTGAAATCACACACAATAAATTAATCGAGGAACATCGAGTTTATCCCCTAAACAAAAAAAAACTAAGTACTCATGATAATAAAAACTAGGAAAACAATAACAAAAATTAAATAACAAAAAATAAAAAGAATAGAAATTAAACCGAATATTCAAGTCGTCAAATTCGATCTCTTCATGTGACTCGATTCGATCTCCTTCACCTCCTCATTTGTACCTAATCTACTAGAACGGCTCTCATAAGGGAGAAAAATACAAAGAAAACCTAATAACTAAAGTTTGACGGTAGAATAGATCGAATATCGGATGCCTTCGAATTGTGTGGCAGACGTTCCTATTTATACGAAGACAGAAAACGCTGGTCGGGGATGGACAAACGCTTCCAGCGGTGTACGCCGACATACTTACTGGACAAGGCGCTGTCGAGGGAGTTAGTAACGCAAGGACTGGGTGTTGGGCGCTACCAACGTGCAGTTGTCGATGCTGCCTTTGCTGTCTGAGATAACCGCTACTGGTTGGTGCAACCCGCTGCCAGCATTTGCTGCTGGCTGTTGCTGATCGTGGCTAGGTGCTCCTGTGTGCGACGAACAGCGCTGCTGGGGGGGATTGTTGTTGCAGCGCTGCCAGCGTGAGGGAGCAGCTACTAGCGGATCTGTTCGTGACTTCTGTGTGGGGTGCAGCTATTGGACGTTGGTGAGGTGTTGAAGGGCTGGCGAGAAGCGCTGCTGTTGTTGTGCGTGCACCTGCCTATCGTGAAGTAGTCAGGTTGCCTTCTACCAACGTTAGGTGATGCAGCTGGGCGCTGGGGATGTGAAGAGCACGTTGTGTGTAGGGGATGAAGGCACACTGTTGGTTGCTTTTGAGCTGCCTCGATTTCTTCTTCTTTTTAATTCTCTTTCGCTTATTTTAATTCTTCAACTCTCTTTCTTTTCTTTAATTCCTTATCTACTTCTATTTCCTTTTGCTCTTTTTCCAATTCTCAATTACCTTTTTAATTTCTTCTCCATTTTCTTCATTTTTCTTAGCTTTTGGGGAATTTTCACTAAAATCTGCAAAACAAATCAATTCTTGACCAAGTGAAGAATACCACAGAAATTTGTATAAAAATCATGGGATTTAGGGTGTAAAAAGCATGAAATACACGTGTTTTAGCCCTAAAAATTACTATAAAATAATCACTTATCAGTGCAAGGCAATAGAGGGATTTGCTAGGCGTTTCTGGTGGGGAAAGAATGAGAATGGGGACGAAATCAAATGGGTATCGTGGGATAAGATGTGTGAAGCAAAAGGGAGAGGGGGAATGGGTTTCCGCAACCTGCACGACTTCAACAAAGCTCTACTGGCCAAGCAATTTTGGAGACTGGCCCAGAACACAACTTCCCTTGCGGCACGAGTCCTAAAAGCTAGATACTTTGTAAAATCCGACATCTGGCAAGCAACGAGAGGGCATCAACCGAGCTATACATGGAGGAGTATTCTGGAAGCTCGAGAGATAGTGCAACGGGGGGCAACATGGTGCATTGGTAATGGAAGAAAGGTACGAGTATGGGGAGATAGGTGGTTACCCGTCTCATAGGAAGGGAAAATAGACACACCACCAGTGTTCCTAGAGGCGAACGCGTGTGTTGATGAGCTCATTGATCATGAACGGGGAGAGTGGAAGGAGGACTTATTAAGCCTCTACTTCACGAATCGAGTGCAATGGGAAATCAAGACCATCCCACTTAGCAAGAACCCGACTAAAGATCGGCTAATCTGGAAACCAACGCACATAGGTGAATTCACGGTGAAGTCAGCATATAGCATAGCCATGGAGGTGACAAATGGAAGGGGATGAAATAGAGAGTCAGGTTCCCGAGACTATGAAGGAGCAGGAAAACTCCTCTGGCACATGGAGGCGCTACCGAGAGTAAAACACGACGTATGGTAGCCCTGACGGGATGCTTTGCCAACTAAGGTAAATCTGATAAAGAGGGGAATCGACATAGATTTGATCTGCTCTAGATGTAGTAATGGGATGGAAACACACAACAACATATTTCTGGACTGTGTGACGGCCATACTGGCTTGGAAATGTAGCATCTTCCGGATTGAGACAGAGAAACCGGAATGCGTGGACTTCGGAAATGGGTAGAAAAAAGACTGAAGGGAATGGAAGCGGAACACCGAGGTTACTTTGCCACCATGATCTAGGTGCTTTGGTAGGCATGAAATAGGACGATTTTTAACAATGTTGAAACGGATCCCTTGATGGCAGCTCATCGAGCAATAGATGTTCAAAATCAGTATGTGCAGGCCCAAGGAAAAAACAAAACAACCACTGAAATGGAAAGGGGGGATAAAAGGTTGAAACCACCACCAGCGGGATGGTGGAAGGTGAATACAGATGTGACGCTGTTTCGGAACCAACAAGAGAATGTGCACAATGCGGCAACCAAGTTTCGGGAGCATGGGTGGTCAATAGAGGCGATGGAAGTAGGTGCGGTTAGAGAAGGAATGTCGATGGCGTGGCAAAAGGGGCTGAAAAAACATTGAAGTGGAGATGGACTAGAAACTAGTACAGATGAGTCTACTCGGAAAGCCGACAGTTGAGCTTGCGACATCGATGATCATTAAGGATTGTCTACGCTTAGTAGAAATGTTTGATTCCATACGGTTTTTATATACTAGTAGAGATTGTAATAAGGCAGCTCATGCCATTAGTAGCATTGCAATTCCAATAGGTGTTCAAAAACATGGGTTGGTGTATTTCCGTCGAAAGCTACTGAATCGGTAGCTTCTGACGCGGCAAATTTGATTTCAAGTTAATAATTGGTCGGCGATGGTTTCCCTCCAAAAAAAGGTAAGAAAAGGAACAAGTATGTAAAAGTAGATTACTTTTTAGATATTTTTTAGGCAAAGTGGGTATAAAATAGGTTAGCTAAATAATTAAGGTAAAGTAAGTTTACTTAATTTATAGAAGAATATGACCTAAACCATGTAAAAATTATGATATCATATCATTTTCGATTAATAATATAGGCTCTACTCCTTTTAAGGGTAGGGAATGTAAGGTAAGATAATGAAAGATAATTAACTAAAGTAGTGGAGTATGTAAATTTCACATCACCTATTTCTTTTTTAAAAATAATTATGTGAGTTAAATAAAGAATTTTAAATTATAGATTAACAAAAGTATAACTCTGTTTGTTTTTGGATAGTAAGGTAAAGTAATGCAAGAATATGTAAAATTTTGTTTACTATCTAAAATAACATGGTCATACTTGGTTAATACAATAATATCACATTTCAAAAACTTACTTAGAGGTACCCTAACTTTTGAAGAAACAATTTTTTGGTACCCTAACTTTTCAAAACTAATTTTGGGGTACCCTTACTTTTAGGATTAGAAATTACTAGGTGAATTTCCGGCGAAATTCCGATTGATTCAAATCATTTTCGTCCACGAAAACAAAGGGCATTTTCATCCACAAAAACACTTAATCAATTTCCCGCCTAAAACTCACCGGTGAATTCACATCATTGGCCGGAAATTCACCTAATTATTTCTAATTCTAAAAGTTAGGGTACCCCAAAATTAGTTTTTAAAAGTTGGGGTATCAGAAAAACATTTCAACAAAAGTTAGGGTACCCCTAAGTCATTTTTTGTATCGCATTTTATCATAAGTATAAACTTTACTCGATTAATACTAAACTAAAAGCAATGATGTCAATCAAGAACATATCTATTTATCTCACTATGATATAAAAACAAACATAAAATATAACAATAATAATATTTCCAACAATTGTTTAGTGAATAAAATAATAAAATACATGGCAAATTTAATATTACTTTTTTAAATATACTCAACTAATTAAAAAAGTAAAAAAAAAATAACAACAACACTGATGTACGCAAGGTCACAAGATCAGAGTATTGACCAACAATACACTACACAGATTCACACACACACTGCTGATGATTTAAACAAAGCTAATTGAATGCAATTAGTTGGACTATATGACAAACCGATAAGAAATTAAAAGGATAGACTTGTATTCTTGTATTCACTCTAATACAGACACATCATAGAATGAAACACAAGGGCAAGGACTTGATTACCTCAGTGACTACAGACACACCATCACAGAAGGAATCGAGCTCTACAAACACTACTAGGAATGTCATGTTAGGTTTTAGGTTATCTATTTCCTAAACAAATACAGATTAATTGGCGGAATATTCATAACTATTATAAAACAATTAATCACAACAATTGCAGAGGCTTTAGTAATTATACCTGATCGCTAATCCGGTTGATGAAGAAGTTGACCTTTGAGATTCCAATGCTGAAATCCTCTACTGAAAGTCCACGCAGCACTCCGGGAACTGATTGCTAGATCGACTCGATCGAGACGAACCTCAATCTAAGATGTATGTATTTGGTATATGAGAATGTTTCAAGAAACAAGAACTGCAAACTAAAAGAGAGAGGAACTCAGGAAATCACCCTAGTATCTCTCTAAGAGACTCAGGCAGTTAGTGTCGAATAATCTCTCCCAGAGACCCATTTATATAATGTTTAGATAACCTAGGGAAGAGAGCAAAAAACCCTAAGGGTCGACTTAACACAATGGCGCACTTCTTAGGCCCAACATGATTCGTGTTGGTCTCTAGAAAGTCCATTAACTCGGCCCATGGACACCAAGGACCATGTTGTCCCAACACGGTCCGTGTTAAACCCAGTTCAGACCGTGTTTGGATCATTTCTCATAGAAATCAGTTCCCTACATTTCTAACATAATACAATATTATTTAGGTTACATACATTATTCAGGGCACTTACTTGTGTGACCCGGTAGGACCAAATAATATAGTTGTAATTAAACATATTCAATTACTAATTATAGAGGTGTTTAGCAGGACATATAATTACTATATCACTTTGGTTTAATCTCCGTGTATATCGAACATTGTCGGGACATTCCCAACATGCCAATCCTAGATACTGAAGTAGATTCAACCAAATGATAGTTTACTATCACTCACAAACAAAAGGCTCAATTAAGGCACTCAAAATGCTATTGAAAATATCACTGATTAGTTTCCAAGTTGTTGGATACATGCCTATATATAGCTAATCCTAAACAGTTTGATTAGAGGATCTTAATTATAAGTAACCTGTTAATCTCCCTTACTAATCCTAAGCTGCTGAACTTAAGTAAATACAACACATTACATCTTATACTACATAATACAATTTGGATACAATTGAAAACAAAAGTGAAAAGCAAGGTGGTTTCTGATTGGACCAAAACCCCAAAGGTTGGCAATTTCAGCCTATATGAACCTTTCCTAACAGGGAGGGTAATTTTAAGTTACCACAATAACTTTCTCGGGCCTTTCCTAAGCTGGACATAATCTCAACAGCTTAAGGAAGGTAGGGAAAGACCTAAAATTAACCCTCATTGAAGCATGGAACAGAAAAAAAAAACTTAGCCCCAGAACTAGTTTTCTGCAAAAACTGATAATAAACAACCATTATGGGATTGCTTGTTCTGGAGCTTGAAACTTAATGACACCTTGCTCGAACATGTTGGAACTTGACTTGATCTTGGAAAATGCATGTCAAGGAACAAAAATCTCCTAGGGAACCTTTGTTGAATCTCACTCAATTCAAAGATACATAATTGAGAAAGATGACTGTTTGGACTGATGCTGCTGGGAACTAGAATTGACCTGGATGGCCAATGATGGTAGAGTGAATGGCTGTACTGGCCAGGACTTGCTTCACTATAGTTTAACAAGCCTGGATGGATGCTGTTGGGGGGGCTGGTGGCTGCTGTAACCTCCTTGGTCTACTGCTGGTTGTGGAAGCCAACTGTTTCTGCTGGAATTGCTCCTGCAGCTGCTGGTGATGCTGCTCCCGAAAGTGCTGGTAAAGCTTCATTTGGTAATGAAGATGATGTGGAAGGTGCTCATGCTGCTGTTGTTGCTGAATCATCCTCATTTTCCTGGTTTGAACCTGCTTGAACTACTTCTGTTGCTGTGACTGATGCTGGATGGTCTCTATCATCCTCCCCAAGTTGAGGAAAGTTTGTCCTCAAACTTGGAAGGTCTTCATGCTCTGGAAAATAGGGCCTTAAATCTGCAATGTTGAAGGTGGCACTCCCTCCATAGTCCTCTGAAAGATCCAACTTGTATGCATTGTCTCCTATTTTCTCCAAGACTTCAAATGGGCCATCTGCTCTTGGAACTAGCTTTCCTTTCCTCTTTGTTGGGAACCTGTCCTTCCTTAGGTGTATCCACACAAGATCTTCTAGCTAGAAAACCATTTTTCTTCTGTGCTTGTTTGCTAAAGTAGCTGCCTGCTCAGAATACTTAATGATTTTCCTGCATGTGTACCTGCTTCATAACTGAACTTTACAAAATTTGTTAGTGGAGATAAATCCAAAGGAGTGATAGGATTTCTCCCATACACAACCTGAAATGGGGAAAGGCCAGTTGCCTTTGAAGGTGCTCTATTGAATGCAAATTCAGCATGGGGCAATAGAGTGTCCCATCATGTTTTGTTTGTGTTTATTAGTGATCTCAATAGAATTCCAAGTGTCCTATTGGTCACCTCTGTTTGTCCATCAGTATGTGGGTGGCATGTTGTGCTGTATTTGACCCTTGTCCCTAGCTTCTTCCATATAGTCACCCAGAAATGACTCAAAAATTTGGCATCCCTATCAGACACCATACTCTTAGGGACTCCATGAAGCCTCACAACTTCTTGAAAGTATAACTCTGCCACTTTTACTGCATCATTTGTGGTGTGGCATGGAATAAAATGGGCCATTTTGCTGAATCTGTCTACCACCACCATCACTGAGTATTTTCCTCTCTGTGATCTAGGTAGACCAACAATAAAATCCAAGCTAACATCCTCCCATGGGCTTATAGGGACTGGCAATGGTGTGTATAGCCCTTGAGGTAGGCTATGGCTCTTTGCTACTTGACAGATTGAACACCTTTTCACCCAATGCTCCACATCTCTTCTCATTTTAGGCCAATAGTAGTGCTGTTTTAGCATGAGAAGGGTCTTCTCAATGCCAAAGTGGCCTGCTAAACATCCTCCATGAACTTCTAAGAGTAGTAACTCCCTGAAACTACTTCAGGGTATACACAGTCTTGCTCCATTGAAAAGAAACCCTTAGTCTATATGATACAGACTCTGAGGGTGTCCTTAGCACTTCTGAAAAATCTCACCAAAATCTTCATCTTCTTTGTACAAGGCTTTCAATTGTTCAAAGCCAAGTACCCTTGCATATAGAACCGGCCATCTGACAGTAATCTACGAAAGTCTTCGCTTCCTTGTCCACGCAGAACCGTAACTTTGCCAGAAGATTTGTATTTTTTAAGGAACAATATATTTCTGGTCTCTGCCCATCTTGAAAAGCATTATGAATATCTTGAAGAAGATAGTCTTTTGATCCTGGAGAAATTCCTGTTGATAAAGCAATTAATTATAAATAAATTATTTTAGTAAAAAAACACATTTTAGATTGAGAATAGTTACCACTTCGCCACCATCTCTTACATAAATGTCATCTTAAAAATCAAAATCAAAATCATAAATATAGGTTACAAATATGAATCCACATTTCAAACACTATTCATTAGTCTTTTTTTTTATAAACGATATTCATTATTAATTAGTCTTTCTTCCACAAAATTACTTATCTAATATATCAAGCCAATATAAAAATTTATTTGAAGTGAAATTTAAGACCTATTAAAGTGTAAACTTCCCAAAAAAAAAAACCTATGTCACTACTCCATGGAACTTAATGATAGAAGATAAATAAAGTTTGAAACTTTAATATATTTTAATTTTAAAAATATGGTTTTAAACTTGACTCTTAATTTATATGATAAAAATTTGTTTCAATCTTTTTTCCCCTCATATTATCGTTATAAAATAGGAACTTCATAAGCTATATACGTAGATCTGTATATTTACTACCATATAATTAAGAAAATTAGAATTAAAGAGAAATTTACATTTAGAAAACATATCATATTAAGATGGCGCAATTTTTTCATAAAATATTAATTATTAAGTTATAGTTTAGTCCTAAAAATAAATTAGATAAATTAATAAAAAAAATAAGCTAGTTAGGAATGACTAACCTTGTTTTTGTAGGATAACCTTGGGATCGAACGTGTTGTAAAGGCCAAGGGTGGTTGAAAAGTATTCTGAGGGGATCAAACATTGGGACAGTGCACTTTCCATGCTTATCCCACTCATACTTCCAAAATCCCAAATTATCAATTGTAGTACGGACAGCATTCATCTTTGGTCAATGCATACTCATTTCACCTTGTATACTAACAAGATCATCCGGGCCCAGCTCAGGTACTCTAGGTGCAGCTTCACAATCATAGTACGGCCCAGATGCATTTTGTGCCTATAGGCCATGGATCGTAAAATATGCCAGAGTAGTTTTACATTTTTCATTATGACAGAATGTTCGTGGCCAGGTGAGGCAAAGAACAAATGATATTATTCGGTCAAAGAAAATGAATATCTTTTATGTCAATTACTTGAATTTTGGGTTAGTTAAGTGTAACTGTTCAATCATCTTAAATAAGTTGATAGCAACTTTTATTTATTATTTAAGTTAAAATGCAAAAATTGAAGAAAAAATTATGTGCAATATATGTGCAATATATTTTATATACAATATATTTTATATCAAGTAGTTTTTTTATATAGGCCTTCATTAACATTCTTTCACTTCGCAACACATGCAATTCTTTTCGCTCAATATTCTAAGGACTTTACAAACTACAACATCAACTGAACCAAGAATTTGACTCACCAGCATCTTAGATAACAAAGATATTAAATCAAACAAACTCGTAAAAAAACAGTTTATTGCAGGAAATGATACTAATATGAAAATCAAAAGTGGTACATATCAGACCACCAATGGAATTTTCACATTGGCTTCGCAATTCATGGTCATCTGATGGCAATTTACGAAATTCTTCGTCTCCTTGTCCACACAGAACCATATCTCTGCCAGAAAATTTGTATTTTTTAAGGAACATTGATTTCTGGTTTCTGCCCATCTTGAAAAGCATTATGAATATCTTGAAGAGGATAGTCTTTTGATCCCGGAGAAATTCATGTTGATAAAGCATTTAATCATAAACAAATTATTTTAGTCATAGAACACACTTCAAATTGAGAATAGTTACTACATCGCCACCATCTCTTACATAAATGTCATCTTAAAAACCAAAATCATAAATATAGGTTACAAATATGAATACACATTTCAAACACTATTCATTAGTCTTTTTTTATAAATGATATTCATTATTAATTAGTCTTTTTCCACAAAATTACTAATCTAATATATCGAGCCAATATAAAAATATACTAATGTAAAATTTAAGACCTATTAAAGTGTAAACTTCCCAAAAAAACATATGTCACTGCTCCATGGAACTTAATCAATAGAAGATAAATAAAGTTTGAAACTTTAATATATTTTAATTTTAAAAATAATGAACTCTGCTCCAATTAAGTAGTGTCTCCAGTGATGAGGAGCTCTAATGATGGCATAGAACTCTTTATCATAGGTGTTGTACTTCCTCTTGGCATCATTCAACTTCTCATTGAAATAGGCAACAGGCTTGCCTCCTGGGTCAGAACTGCTCCTATGTCAACAGTTGAAGCATCACACTCCACTTCAAAAACTTTGGAAAAGCTTGGTAAAGACAGGACTGGTACTAATGTAAGCTGCCTCTTGATCTCTTCAAATGCTCTTTGTGCAGTTGGTGTCCAAGAGAAACTCTTTCCCTTCACTAGCTCTGTCATAGGTGCTAGGATGGTACTGAAATTCCTTACAAATCTCCTGTAAAATGAAGCCAAACCATGAAAACTTCTAATTTGCTGAATAGAACTAGGAATAGGTCATTCCCTGATTGCCTTGACATTTTCCTCATCCACCTGAATTCATGCAGCAGTTACAATGTAGCCAAGAAAGGTTGATTTGGCTTGTAAAGAACTGGCACTTCTTCAATTCCCATATAACTGGCACTTCTTCATCCACCTGAAATTAATAAGGCACAAAAAAGAAATAATCTTCCAAATTTTTCCAATTCAGCAAAATAATTTCTCTCACAACAATAACACAAAACCCTAATTAACAGGAGATAGAATTCGTAAATATTTACAAATCAGCAAAGCTGTAAACTTTCCCCGAAATTTCAATTAAGCTTCCCATACCTGAGATAAAGATCCAAGATCTGCTTGGCCTTGAGAGTGACAGACGAAAATTCCAATTTAGGGGAGCGTAAGAAGACATAAGGGAACAGGGAAGTAGCCATACAGAAGAAATAGAAACAAGCTGGGAAGCTTCCCATACCTGAGATAAAGATCCAAGATCTGCTTGGCCTTGAGAGTGACAGACGAAAATTCAAATTTAGGGGAGCGTAAGAAGACATAAGGGAACAGGGAATTAGCCATACAGAAGAAATAGAAACAAGCTGGGAAGAAGGGAGGAAGACAACAGGACAAGAAGAGAACAACCACACATGTCTTCCTGTTAAACACCAATAGTGGATGCATCCAATTGGACCGAATTGAAGGCAGCCACACAGGAGGAGGAAGGTTGAAGGCAGGAGAATGGAAGAAAGCAAGCTGGGTCGGTGTTGAAGCAAGCAACCGAACAGGCATCACAACACTCGACCAACAAAATCCTAACATTATTTTCTACAAGGCACGGGCGTTATTTATTGCCTTGTATATTCATATTTTATAATTTTTGTGTCATATATATTTACTTAAAAAATTAAATTATTTTTACTAATTATACATTTTTCCTTTTATTATTTGTTATATATTATAAGTAGGAATTTTATTGTCATCCAAATAAAATTTATGTAACATAGCTATCATGGTTGTTTCAAAATGGAAATAGGTGTCAAGAAATATTACAATATTTTTGAATGAATAGCACCCCGTCTATTTTATATTTATAGTTAAAGTATTATTTTTATATGACAATAATATGAGCCTTGAAATAAGACACCTTTTAAATGTCTTTTGTTGGTATAAAAGTTTTATATTTTTAATTTATAATATTGTATACAAATTGTATAAAAATATATTTTTATTTATAATTTTAAAAACTTACAAAAATGTGAAATATGTGTAATGAATGTGATTTGATTATATAATCAATGCACTCTAATAAGCTTCTCATAACGGATAATCCTTCCGTTCTTTCATCTATCGTCTAAGTTTTTGTGTAAAAAACTCTCTGTTAACATCTTAGGCCCTGTAATTAATTTACAAAAATCAAATCATGGGTTTATGTAATTAATTAAGAAGGAAAAGAAATATCATATCATACATGGCAGCCATGCTTGAAGAAGACACCAAGAGGAGGGAGGATGATGGCAAGGAGGATGTCTATGCACGTTGCAGTGCTGTCTGACATTTTTCAAAACTTGTAAAATTTGATTTGATTAATTAGGAGAACAACAATGAGAGAAATTAAACCAACCAAGCAATTATTAAGGAGTAAATTATATATCACCCAACCTAATATTTGTGGTAATAATTTTTATACAACTGATATTTGTGAAATAATTTTTACCTTATCTAACATTAATTTGAGTAAATTACATCTACTTTACTTGACATTTGTGGTAATAATTTTTACGCATCCGACATTTGTGAAATAATTTTTACCTTACCTGACATTAAGTTTATATATTTAAACCTCTTAAGATATCCTATAATTGATTTTTGTTGGATTTTTCGGCGAACATTAAAAAGATAAATATGAATTGACTTTTTTACCATTGATATTAATTCATATGACATTTAAAACTCAATTTTTTCTCTACTTTATTTCTTCAAAAACCCCACCCCTCCCCATTCTGAAAATGAAAGGTCATATAAGACATTCCTTTCTCAATGTTAAGGGCAACATGATATATTCATATAGTCATATAAGGACATTATGATATTTTTTACATTTCCGATAAGAAGTAACCGGATTCTGCCACTAAAAATTATTTTCACTTAGTGTCAGGTAAGATAAAAATTATTTCACAAATATCGGATATGTAAAAATTATTACCACAAATATCTGATAGGGTAATTTACTCATTAGATGAATTCAGTAGGTAAGGTAGTGATATTTTCTAGAGCAGTCGGCAGTCTTTGGAGGGTTTATATAGACACAAAATGAGATTAATGAAAGCTCCCTCTTACAGGTTAAGGCTTCCACGTGTTTCCACGATTCGCAGGCCTCAAAGTGTATGATTACCATGGTTAATTTTTAAGAAAATGGGAAAACATAAAAAATAATCCATCACAAATTCACACCACAGCACCAATCACATACAATCGCAACTCTCCTTTCTACTTATGTACTAGCTAAATGGCCCGTCCAATGAATGGGATATATATTTTGTATTTTTGAAATTATATTTATCAATAACTTCCTCAATATTTTTTTATCTATCATTTTGAAAAAAAATGAAGAAATCAATGTAAAAAAAATTAGGTAGAAATAAATTAAATGACAAAATATCATTAATGATTGAAAACGTAAATGTGATAAATAATAAAGATAAAAAAAAGTAAGTTAAGTGAGAACAAATAAAAAATGACGAAGGGAGTATAATGAAGTCTATTACAATACTTTTCCCATTATATAAATAATAAGCTTGTAAAAGTTAATAAAATATGTTCACTCGACAATTAACTTAATTCAATCTAATCATATCCTTTCTTATTTTATTCTTTCCTTTCATTTCTTTTCTCCTAATCTAACTTAAACCTAACCTGACTAAAAAATAACGTCTAAACGAATGAAAAAGATTTTTACCTCATTTATTTTTTATAAAAAAATAATTACTCCATCTGTTCTTTTGCATTTGTCATTTTCGATTTTCAGTGTCAATCTTTAATTAATAATTTCTAATATAAAATTTGTATATTTATAAAATTTGTATAAAAAAATATAATATTATACTTTTTTTAATAACATTTTTTTATAATGAATCTAACAATATCAATTTTGTATGATGAATCATTATACAATTGAGATATTAATGGTCAAAGTTTTTAACACAATTTTCTAGGCGCCAGATAAATAAAAACGGAGGTGGTACTTACTGAAAAATTAGCAAAATGATAATTAGAAATAAATACAAAAAAGAAAAAGGGGAAAGGAAAACTAAAAAACACAAAAAAGAAAAAGGAAAAACAAGAAAAAGGAAAAATAAAAAATCATCACAACATAATATGCACACAATATGGCCATATCAGCAAAAAAAAAAAAAGGAGAACAAGAAGAAAAAAGGTGAAAAAGAAAAAAAATCAAAAAATCTTATCATCACAACACAACACCAATCATGGATAATTATTAATATTAGTAAACTTATTTTGTGTCTATTAGTAATTGTTATGTTTATTATTATTATCTAGAGCAGTCGGCAGTCGGCATTAATCTTTACAAAGTAGAAATGGGAGTTGTCTTGGGGCATGTGCAGTGTGCAACCACTCATTGTTGTGGTGTTGTATTTTTGTGCATTCTACCACATTTGTCCCCTTATTTTGTGCATTCTACCATGTCTACCCCTGTTGCATATTAATCTCATCTTCCACAAGACATATAGATACCCTCACTCACAAAATGTAATTTATATCATAAGATTATTATACACATTTTATACACATTTTATTGGGAATTGAGGTGAAAGTTTATAATTTACCTAAAATTTCTTTATTTTAATTGAAGATAATAGTTGTTGGAATTGTAAAAAGTGAAAAATGAATTTATTAATTAGGGATAAAAAAGTACTACCTCCGTCTCAAATAATTTGTTCATTTACCTAATTTGAGAAGACTAATACATATTGGGAATTGAGATAAAAAATTTGTAATTTACCCAAATTACCCCTACTTTAATTGAAGATCATGGTTGTTAGGTAAAATGACAAATAATTTAGGACGGAGGTAGTAATTACAAGTGTTGAAATTGTAAATTGGACAAATATTTTAGGGCAAAGAAATTAGGTAAAAAGATAAATATTTTGGGACGGAGGTAGTATTTTTCAGCTTGAAATTGAAATTTCATTCTCTTTACATTCACCTTATTTCTCAATAATTCTCTCACTATTTTTTGCTCAATTAAAACTTAAAACTTAAAATTCTATTTTGTTTTTTATTTTTATGTATTTATGTTTCACAAAAACTATCCTTTCAATTTTATAACTTTTATGTAACATAAATAAAATCTAAGTGAAATAGCTAAATTAGCAAATTTCTAAAAAATTCACCAATAATACATGACCTTTTTACTTATATTTATAAATAATATTACTCTTATATAAAATTATAAAAATAGGCTAATCGCATGACAATGTTGAGTATAAAGATGATTATCTAATTTTCCTATTTCTGAAAAGATTAATTTCTTTATAGTATTTTTACTATGACAATTTTTTTTATTTCTACACACATCCCAGTTCTATATTTAGGCTCCGTTCTTTTATGCGGTAAGTTTGTGCGGTAATTTACGATATGGTAATTTGTGGTGACTTACGGTGGATTATGGTAAGTTGTGGTGGAAATAATAAATATGGTGTTGAAAGTTTTTATAAATATTTGAAAATTTTGGAATTTTATTGAAAAGGTAACTGGAAAGGTGCAGCGAATTATGGTGGATTGTGATAAGTTACGGTATGATACGGTGTGGTAACTTGCGGTACCGTATAAAATTACGGAACCTTAATATTAAAAGTTGTGTCAATTTTCCAAAGCAAAAAGTAAAACATAAAAATTATTGGCGAGCACTTATTTTAAATATTAAATAAATGTATGTATCTATTTTTTATAAATGCAGAACAAAAATATAACCCGTCCACACACGAATTTACTGTTTCACCCTTAAATATAATAATTAATTAGTAGCATACCTTAACTTATTTTCACACGTAAATTTATTATTTTGCGTTCAAATACAATAACAAAGGATCCTATCATCAAATGAATATTTAGTTACTAACCCTATCAATTCGGACGGGTGGGTTAAATACAGGTCACATGTATATTTGATTATGGCAAATACAATTTAGGTATATTTGATATTAAAAACACGAGTTGGATCTATTTTAAATTTGGCTAAATACCTTTTTTTTTGTTCACACACAAATTTTGGTATTCAAATACAATAACCAAAAATTATAAGATCAAATAAAAATTAAGCTGTTAAATCTATCAATTCGAATGAACGAGTTAAATATAGGTGGAGGACATATTTGATTAGGGCAAGTACCGTCCGATTGTATTTCAAGTCCATAAAAATTTAATGTCAAAAAGTTATCTATAATTTGGATTCAAATAAATACAAATTGGATTTATTTATTTAACCCGTCGGTATGACGGTTTTTTAGCTAGACTGTTGCCTTGGTAAGCGTGCAAGTGTTGTGTTGTAATGTAGGTTTTCCTTTTTTTTTTGTTGTGATATAGGTTTTCCTATTTTTTTCTTTTTTTTTAATTGTGGGTATTTTATCACGTTTGCCCCCATCTCATCTTTCACTTTGCCCATTTTTCACAACATACTAGGAAATGCTCCATGCCTCCATCACATATCATACACAAATACTGAATACATACACACACTCACAAAATGTATGGAATCAATATTCCATCGATCTCCATAATTAATTGATTTAATTAATTACTCCCTCCATTTTATATTAATTAATACTTAAATTGACTTTTTTTAAAAAAAATAATTGTCACTCCCTATTTTTCAATACCTAATTTCCTTATTTTAATTTTAATAATGATCTTAACTTTTTACTTTTTCAATCAATAAAAATTACTCCTACCCATATTCTCTCACTATCTATACCTTAATATCCGAAAAACACTTTGAAAATAGTATTATTTAATTATATAGGTAATTTTTTAAGTTAAACTTTGGTATATAAAAAAAATTGAAATATGTCAATTAATATGTAACGAATAGAGTATCTCATAATTATAAAACTCCACCACCCCACCACATTGTCGTATATGCACGTACACAGTCCTCTTTGTTTTTTCGATGTTAATCTTTCTCAAGTCTCAATTGTCATTAAAATGGAGAATTGAATCAAGAATTCTCTTTCTTCATTATCAATCGAATCATTGCTTGCAACCCAGAATTCTATTTATCCTTGTTTCAAAAGGGGGCTAATTTCCTCATTCATTCCACCACAATTATCAATTTTAAATAAGAGCTTTTATTTTAGTTGAAATTTTTCTAACTATGGTTTTGAAATATATAATAACTCTAAAATGTACCTTTAAGAAAATCGAAATTAATATATATCAATCAAAGAATTTTTTACAATAATTAATCCTATTTGTTGAGATATAATTTATTACAAAATTTAGTATTTGAAGGATATTATATCAAAATTGATTTTTTTTCAACTATCACAGTTGAAAAGTATAAGTACCAATAATTCTATCATAAAAAAATTAAAACTAAAATACATTAATGAAAGCAATTTAAACCGTTAATCTTATTTAGTGAGATATAAATCCTTTTAGTATATGTGATTTATTTTTGATAAATTAATAGTTATGAAATTCTCAACTATGGTGGAATTTTCCAATTTATTTTTCATACTAATTTGTGGCTCAAATATTAATTGATTAACTATTTTAAAAATATGTGACTAATTGAAATCAACTTTTACTCTAAGAGGGAATGGAGTATTATATTATGATGCAATTTTGAAGGGAATTAGGTACTAACTTTTTTGGTTTTGAATTTATGCTGATTGAGGTCTACATAAGCTGACCAGTAAGCATTCCGACGCCGGAAATCGATTTCGGTTTAATCCGAGTAAATAGATTAAAAGTTTAGATTATTTTTAGCCAAAGAGTGAGTTTGGATTATTTTTCAGCCAATGACCTCCAACTTCAAATTATTTTGAGCCAAAAACCCTAAAATAAATTTATCATATCACAGAAAACAATGTCTAACTCGTCGGTAGGACGGGTAGCATAGCTAGTATTATTAGAAAATATTAATTAATCTCATTTTCTAGAGCAGTCGGCAGTCTTTGGAGGGTTTATATAGACACAAAATGATATTTTCTAGAGCAGTCGGCAGTCGGTAGTTATAAGGTACGTGGTTATTGTTATTGTTATGTTTATTAATATTATTATTGTTATTTTTATTAATATTATTATTGATAATAATTGTTATTAATATTATTATTGTTAATAATTGTTATTAGATTATTGTTAAATAATAAATAAAAATTAAATATATATTTATTAAAGTTATTATTGTTATTATTAAATAAGATAATTATTAATATTGTTATTATGAATATTATTGTTAATTATGTGTTAATTTGATAATTATTAGTGATTAATTGTATTATTATTATTAATATTGTGTTATGAAAATTAGATTAATATTAATATTGTTAATATTAATATTAATGTTAAGCATGTGTTAATATGACAATTAGTAGTGATTAATATCAGTGATAGTGATTCGTTGTTAATATTTGATGCGTTAATATTATTTAGTGATTAAGCATGTGTAATGTTAGTGATTAATTGTCTTAGAAAAAAATTGTAATTGTGATGTAGGGTTAAGTTTACGGGTTAGTGTATATTCCGAATAGTTTATATGTAGTTGTGTTAGAAGGATGTTGAGTTTGGATGATTTTGGTTGTTATTTGTAAGTAAGTTGGCGTATATAGTTGGTATGGGTAATTTATTCATAATCCAACTTAATTGTCAACTTATGTACTCATAACTCCAAATGATGACATAATAGTTATGTCACATCCATTTAATAACTTAGGTACTCAACAACCAGTTGATACGTAAGTGAATAGGTTATTTTGTGATGGTAGGTTAGGATAATAATTATGTTAATGTATAGTTATAGTATGTTAGTTGTATACGTCAAAAAAAGAGGTTGAGTTTTGGGTCATGTTAGTGTCCAAGGAGAGTGTGTGTTGTAACCTGATAATGTATGGTTGAGAAGGTTAACCAATGCCCCGCATCAACTCTCGTTTACTTGTTTGGTTCCCAAAAAGTAGCCCACTATCAGCAGTGAAATTGAGCGAGGTCTGCAGTGCTTTGGGAGTTAGAAGCGTGTTAGATTCGGTACAATGCAATGTTTCTATTGTGCATCCTGGTGGGTCAACAAGATAAGGCGGATCTGAAAGGGAAGCTAGTAGTGAAGGGTCTGGTACAAATCGTGTTGGACTTTCGTGCATGTAAGATTCATAGGTCCATCAAAGCATTGAACGATGATGCAAATTCACTGCTTTGATGGACCTGTGAATCTTACATGCAAGAAAGCCCAACACGATTTGTATTAGACCCTTCACTACTAGATTCTTTTTCAGATCCGCCTTATCTTGTTGCCCACCAGGCTGCACAATAGAAACATTACATTGTACCGAATCTGATACGCTTCTAACTCCCAGAGCACTATAGACCTCGCGCAATTTCACTGCTGACAGTGCGTTATTTTTTGGGAACCAAACAATTAAACGAGAAGTCGGTACGGCTGACGAAAGTATTTTTCAACCATAGATTAACAGTTAAACAACACACTCTCCTTGGACAATAATATGATCCTCTTGCCTCGTGACACGACTTAGTTAACCAACACACGTTAACCCATTTGCGCATATTCTTGCGGCTTAAATGATTATTATGTTATGTATGTCTTCATTTTGTAGGTGATCTAAAATGGTAGGGAAGGGCAAGGGCCGAGGGTTTCTTGACCGGGCGAATCGACTTGTGAGTGGTTGGAGGGGGGTGAGTCTGGGGACCCCTACAGACGCAATGTGACTCGCCCGTCTTTGGATGCACGTCTGTGATGCAGCGGGGGGCCAGCCCGAGGATACGGGGAGTTAGGCAACGCGAGATTTCGTTGACCATCTCAACCAGGCCATGGATGAGTCTAGCGGCTTTACAACATCGGAGTCGGGGGACGATGAGACAGGGGAGCCCGAGATGCAAATGATCCCGACCTCCATCGCCAATTTTACGACTACTGGGCTAGGTTACAGGCCATCAGGTTTCATGCCGATGAGGGATTCAGCCGGGAAGTTTGCCCCAATTCGACAGTGGGCGAAGCGATTACGCTCACGGTGACGCCGGGTCGATGAGCGATATCGGAAGAGGAAGCGGCGACAACTCCTGGAAGATTGGTGGTAACGTGTCCGGGGGACCTGCAATTCCCTCATTAATACCGAGCTTTGGAGGTCACATTGCTCGGGTAATATGGGAGGGTCGCGAGCGTTCGCCTCGTGTTGTCCTTGATTGCGTGACGAAGAAGAATGCGTTGAGGGAGTTGTGGTCAGTACACGACAAGTTGGATCCCGCATGCCAGGCTGCACTGGGAAGAATCCAAATAACCAATTTGACGGAGTTGATGTACGACCACATCGACACGACGTTGATCTCGGCGTTCGTTGAGAGGTGGCAACCCGACACAAACACATTTCACCTTCCCTTTGGTGAAATGACCATCATGTTGCATGATGTGCAACATATATTGGGTCTTGCAGTTAATGGCTTGATGCCTGAAGGACTTCCTCGGGAAGTCGTTAACCAGTACGTGCCCGTGATTTTTGAAAAAGGAATGGCGGAGCTGAAGGCTGATAGAATTTATGATAAGGGTGGCATAGCTGACTCCCATTTGAGGTCGATTAGTTTATCGACCAGTTTTCCCATTCCCCATAGGATACGGGCGTGGTTGTTGAGCATCTTTGGGAAACACTATCCTCGTGGACAAATCGAGGGATAGAATTAGGCCGCATCCGTGGCCTAGCACTGATGTTATCGTTGATCGCATTGCTTGGGGTACGGTGACCTTGGTGTTCCTTTACCGCCAGTTAGGGATGGCGAGCAGGGCCGGGACAGCCAAGATGGCCGGGTGTTTGACCCTGCTGCAGGCCTGGATCTACGAGTACTTTCCTGATTTTAGGCCACACGCTGAGCGGCGATTAATGGGCCTCGGGCGAGCAGGTGGTCCCCCATCCGCCAGCCAAGTTCGGGACAGCGCCTACGACAGTTGAGGGCCTCCTTGGATGCGTTGACGCCGGATCGTGTGAGTTGGGCCCCGTACGGTCCTGCCCCGTACAAGTCATGTAGCAGGACGTTGTACAATGGAGGCATTCGTGCATACGACATCACTGAGTTGTACATGCCCAATCGCGTCGTTCGGCAGTTAGGGCACCTACAACATATCCCACGGAGATTATCAGTCCCAAAGATGCATCAGTTCCAAGCGGACGATGAGACAGCGACAATTAATCGTGCGTGGTACGATGAGATGGTCGATTTGCACGGGCGTTGGTGCCATCAGATGCATATTGAAGTCCCCGAGGCGGAAGACGATGCGGAGGAGGAGTAGATTGTGTTTTTTAATTTCGTTGTTTTTATTGTACCCTAAACTAAGTGTTAATTTGTGTTGAACTAATTAACTGATTCTGCGTTGTGTTTTTTTATTTGTGTTTTTATTGTGTTTTATTGTACCCTAAACTAAGCAACAATTTTTGTTATGTTTGCCGATAACGTTTCAATCAATTAACTGCATCATTTTCAATATAAATATAATTAGCAATTCATATATATACAACGGTACAACTACAACAATCATTGGCGTTGAGCGGCCCTAATAGTCTGCCATCTATCAATACGAGCCTGGAAAGGCTCATCCCAACCTTGAACAGTTATGTCTCTAGCTGCTCGTCATCCAATATGAATCGGCGGTAGAGGGCAGTCATCCCGTAAATGGATAAGCATGAAGTGGTTATTGTATCGCATAATTCCCTGAACTTTCGCAGGTGCCGTAAGTCTAGGCCCTCCTCTTATGGGTAATATTGATATGCATAGTTCAGCTGTCTGCGATCGTGGACCAGGAGGTGTTGACAAGAAGATCCACATCATATTCATCGCTGTCGCAGCTGGAAATAAGTCATTTGGAGCCGACATCCAATGTTCAAATGCGGTGGCCCAGCCAAGTGGCCGTGAATCCTTGCGTAGGTCTCAAGGAACATCTCCTTGCTGTTAGAAAACGCAGTAACATATGCATTTTCACTCGCCCGCAACTCAGTGCTCATTGAGAACCTAGCGATTGACCACTTTTCCTCATCCCCGTAACCTGCCTCGGCTACGCATCTGAACCCACAGTTGCCATTAGCTTCCACATCCGTCCATCCAACGACGTATGGCAGAATGAAATGTGGCAAAGCGTCCTCGAACGGGAACGGATCTTGACGCATCCGGTTGATACCTGCGAATCATATTATCTTAAGTTATAAACAACAATATATAGTCATTATTAACCAAACAAGTGCTATAAAGATTAATATACGCAAACCTGTTGACCCCATCCCAACTGATGAAGAACTGGTTCCCTTTTTCCTTGACGAATTCGTCGCTGTCTTGCTACCCCGTCCCGATGATCATCCGTACTCAAACGCACTGGGATTGCGTCGCGTTGATTTTGAAGTTTTCGGTCTGCCGGGCCGTGGGGGGCTTGTCTGCGGATCAGGAATATACTCACTGTCGGGATTCAACTTTCCATTGAGGACACTGTTTACGTGTCGTACAACTGCTGGGTCACTCTCCCGAACCTGGTTAGCCAGTTCCTCAAATTATTCTAAGTCTATACCTGATGGAACATTATTTGAGCATGCAGTTTCACCATCGTCAATCACTGTCAGTTGTCTCCAAAACATATTTATCCGTGTCAGCGGAATTGGCTCTCCAGATGCGTAAACTTCCATCATAGAACACACGCACGGGAGGAGGTGGGTTCTCGACACCAGGTGATCGCATAAGTAACATTCTCCTTCATACCTCATCGCCAGCATCTTATTTAGCTCATAAGACAAAAGGTCCAATGCGTGATGAGATACTCTTCCATGCAAATTCTTAAAGAAATGAGATGGACCTAATTGCCTGTGCGTGCTCCTTGACTGTTCAAGCTCCCTCTTAATCTCCGTATGTTGATTCTCCAAGTGATAGTGAATCTTCGCAAACACACGATCGAAGGTGCCTCTGGAATTGCCGATATAATACTTCAGTGATGAATGCTGGCTCTCAACTCTTGAAGTGGTTGTGTTCCCCATATGAGGTACATTATCGGTCCAAGCACAAACAAATTTTTCTTTATGACTCAACCACGTCCCCGTAAGATAATCAACTATCGGTTTATTTTGCCCGATCCACGCGTTAACAACCTCTTTCCACTTGACCTTGAAATCTCCAACAGTCTTCGCATGTACAATGCCGTTCCAGAAATGATGTCTGAAATGAAGCCCGAGTCCGAGCTTCTTGCCCCCAGTAAGGACGTTTACTTTGTTCTCCACATCATTCGCAATATGCCACACGCACAAAAGTTGGTGTACATTTGGGTAAACCCTGGCAACAGCCCCCAACAAAGCATCCTGCTTGTCCGTCACAAACACGGATGGAATTACATCGGTACCCAACAATTCATACACCCTCCACATTAGCCATTCATATGATTCCATCTTCTCGTCCCGCATTAACGAGTAAGCAATCTGGAAGTTGCAGTTTGTCGGTGTCATGTCTACGAGCTCACATAAAGGCCACTTTGCCTTGTTAGTCTTGTACGTTGTGTCAATGAGAATGACATTTGGGTACGTACGTAGCAACTTCAACGAGTAAGGATGACATAAAAAAACCTGATGAAGCTCGCCATCGTCATCATAATCGACAAAAGAGACGTACCCGCCGAGTTTCGCCATACGCAAGCATTGTCCCGTAGCCGTCCTACCATCCAATTCCTCAGTGCGCATCTTTCCCCGCTCGTTGTATACTTGCTTCACGTTTATCGTAGAGGCTGGGAACCTAATCTTCAACGACGTTTGTATCGTCGCCGGTGTGCACCCCTTGTTAGTCATATCCCGGACATGTTCTTTCATTTCAGAGGTTAATGGATGTCCGTGACGATGCCCTTCCTCGTACACGATGAAGGCATGATTGTGCTTCCCCCGGTCACCGTCGCACACACGAACTCGCCATTCCGTTTCATTGCGAGTCCACGCAACAATGGCGAATTTACATTGGCACACCTTCGTTGACGTACTCCGACGAGCCGCATCATCTAGATCGTTCAATTTGCCACGATAATTTCCGTACCTCCAACACTTCAAATAACACCTTAACGGACTATCGGCATCTTTTCTCTTGTACGAAGCCCGTACAAACCTAAAGCCGATTGCCGCAGCTACTCCATTGGCCCATTCTTGCAATGCTTCAATACTCTCGAAAACATTTTGCGTTACAAAATGGGAGGAGTAATAAACGCCGTCCCCGCCAAAGTCCTCCAAAAAAACCTTCAAACAATAAAAACAATTATTAATATACTAATAATAACTAGGATACTAATTCGTAATAATAATGTTAGTAGCTTCAACATTAATAAATAACATACAATTCTAATATTAATTATCATAATAATAATATTATAAAAAAATAAAAAATTGTAACATAATTAACATAATAATAACAATTAACAACATTATTTACCATAATAATATTATTTTAAATAAATAAATAATAATTTTAACAACATTTACTAATATTGTTAATAATATTAACAACACTTATAAACAACTTGTATTAATAATATTAATTAACATAATTTTAACATAATTAACATAATAATTATAATTAACAACATTAATTATATTAATAAAAATTATATTTTAATAATAATATTAACAATAATAATTAGCATAATTAACATACTATAATAATAATAACAACACTTCTAAACAACTTATTTATAATAATATGTTTTAACAGAATTTTAACATAATTAACATAACAATTATAATTAACGACATTGATTACCTTAATAATATTAACATAAATAAATAAATAATATTTTTTACATAAACAATAATATTAACATTTTATAAAAATTTAAAAAAAAAAATTAAAACCAAAAATTTTTCCGGAAAAAATTTTTCGTGTTAATTTTTTTTAGAATTTAAATTTACAAACTAATCTCTTGTTCTTCACTTGAATTACTACCTTCTATTGACATTTTAGGTTAAATTTCAAAAACAAATCAAAATTTTAGAGAGAGAATTTGAGAGGAGAGCGAGAGGAGAGTGAGAGGATGTGAGTTAGAGAGAAGGTGGGTTGAAATATATTAAGGGCAAAAAAGTCTTTTGGGGGGACGACATTAGTAAAAAGGGGGGCGACGTTAAGCAATACCCACTTTACATAAAGCAATTCGGTCTGCTAGGTTTTGTGTTGTAGGTAAATGGGCTGGCCCAACTGACTATTCACTCTTTCCTCTCTACGTGCTTGCTTTACGCTTTTACAGATATCTCAACTCATGCCATACTATCAGTAAAAATTGCTGCTTCTTGGTTCTCTTTGTATTCATTTCCTCTCATCAATTCTCAATTTCTTCAAAACCCTCATTTCTGTCGTTTGTTGATGATGAATTTCAAGAGGTAGGGCTCCATCATTTCTCCTCATCTTCATCTCCATGTCCATCAGTCACTAACCTTTTTTAAACCCTAATTTCTAATTTTATATTTGGTTATCTTCCCAAAACTTGTTCTTGCATTCCAGATTTGATGCCATCATCCGCTGCTACTACAACTACTATTGCAGTTGACGTCAACGACACAGCCATTACCTTAGCGACAGCCCAAGCAAGTTCCAACTCTGAAATTAGAGCAATATTTCAGGTAAAAACCTAATTTAATTTCAATAATGAAAACCTTATCTGTGTAATTAGGTTAGTATGATGCTTTTGATTTTTCAAAAAGTGGTTGACTTTAGTGGAGCAATAAGCAGTAAAATCAAAAGCGAACAATACGATTGGAAAAATTTTCTACTGAATTGTTTCTACAAACATGCTTTTGATACGTTTGATTTTGGAGAAAAGGGGTTGCATGCAGTAAAGCAACAAGTAGCAAAATCAATATTTATGTTATGTTTTAAGTTTAATGGTGAAATCTTCAATCAGTAGAGGAATCATGCAAAACTGTCTTGATAGCTACAATATGCTTGTCTGATTTGCTGATCCGGATGATGCACACTATGTGTTTGATGAAATTCCAGAAAGAGTACTGGCTCTTAATCCTCTTATTGACCTGATTGTTGAAGTATTGAGTCCAATTTGTTCAAGTTCGGTTTCCAATTATTCAAGTTAGGTTAGTTTTACCAAGTTCAAAAAAATGCTATAAATGTTGATGACCAGCTGAATTGATGTTTTAGTTCTTATGGAAGTCACTATAGTGCAGTGCAATAAGATTATAGAAACCTTCCTATATCATTGTTTTTGGTCTTTCCCACCTATGTTTTCTCTGAGTCTGGGCTACTCTTGATTTTGATTCAAAAGGGCCCCGTTCTTTTATCATAATCTTTTACATTTATGACTCGCATGAAATTTTACTTAAGAAGGAATCAGTACCAAAATATTAGAACCAATCTATGCTCCATACTTTTCTGTGTAACCTTCGGATGACAAATTAGTCAGTTGACATTTTTGTTTGAATTCGTAATTTCATATATCAATTTTGGGTATAGCACTGTAGAAGGGCAAAACATAATCCAGTTGAAAATTGGTTAAATTTTTTATTGTGCTACACTATATTATGTTCTGTCTTATAAAATCCCATATCAAACATTAGCATGATAGTTGACATTTTATAAACACAACTAACCACTATAAAATAACAGCCAAGTATAATTTGATTAATGATTTGCCTAAACTCCAATTACCTTAAAGTTAAACTATCCAACATCTCTATCACCCCAATAAATTGTCCCACTCAGCTTCTACTACCAGTCATAAACCTCAATAAATTCTCCCACCTATTTTCTTACATAAACTGCCATATATATTTTTCAGCAGCTTTTAGTTAGACCACGTACATTGTGTGCAACTCAAACTTAGTAGCAGCTGTTGGATGATAGATCCAGATGCATCAAATTAAAAATAAATGTATAAAGGCAATGCATTTAGAAAACAAATAGTGTAATAGTATCAAGTTTCATACCTTTTATGGAAATATGGGAAAATAAATTGAAAAAAGAGAAAGGGAACCTGGACAAGAAGATAACTCATGCCATCTTTGGAATTTTTTATGACTTTGAAGGTCTGTCCATAATAAATCTTGAAGTTGAGAGCATCATCGACTGATGAGATGTTCCCTACAGTGACCTTGGGTGTTCCTGCCTCCACATTACTACATTAGCATTCCCTTCTTATTCTAAAAGTTTGATGACGATCATGATGATCATGAACCAAACACCTGCCTTGATCATGATTGGTTGATAATTCAAGCTGTATTTGATTAACACCCCTCCCCCTCTTTTTTAAGGAAGAAAATGTGGACAAGGGAAGAAGAGTGGTGTGTTTAGGGTGACTACTGAGTAGTAGTGAGTATGGTGCAGCCAGCAGCGGTTTCCACTATCTTTGAGACTGAGAGGGAGAGGGAGATTTACAATTTTTGTTCACGTGTTGGGTGATTGTTGGTTTGTCTTAGCAATTCTTAGTGTTAAGGAGGGAAAGCTGCTTGGCTTTTTATCTAGGAATCACTACTACTGCAGGTGGCCCAATTTCCAGAAAACAGAGGATCAACACTTAGTATAAGATGAACAAATCAATCTAAATCCTATTATTTTTTGAAAAAATAAAAAAGCTAAAACCTATTTTTTTCTTGATTAGGAGTGCTATATTAGTAATAAGTGAGAGGCCTAGATTTGCTTGCGCTTAATATGAAGAAAGGGAGCAAGACAGCAAGCTTTCAGCCAGCAAAAATCTTACCGAAATGAGCATGAAAAGCAGACAAATACAGAAAAACAGGCTTGTAAACCTCTAATTTTTCCATAAACCATGCACACTTCTACTTCTAAAGTTTCAGATACAAAATGAACAACTAATAGGCCACAACTATCAACTCCAGATATAGATAGCCATATACAATGATGACCCAAAGTTCCTATATATAACCATGGGCTAGCTAAATTAAGCCTCATGTGAGGAAGGATTTGTTGCTTGATCTCTTCCTCAGTATTTCATACCTCGTTACATATGATCCAATTAATTTCAAAAAAGTTGTCTCATACTCAGACCTTTGCAATAACTGCATAATTTTGGTATGCACCATTTTTCATGACACTAAACTGTCACCAATTCACCAGCAGTATACTCTCCTTCTCCCTCTCGTTCTTTCTTCTATTTTTTTTCTTTAAAGCAGAATGAAATCAAAGGAAAAATATCTATACATGAGTTACAACACAGTCCTTATTTCCATACCATATTACAGTTGTCATTTTTGGTATATAGTGCCCTCACTAACTGCCACCTCATCTGTAAAACACCACCTCCTGGATCATAAGTCCACTCCTCTAACTTCTCCCCCTTTTGTACTGTGAAAACCCTTGCTACAAGAAAACCAGACATTGAGTGGTTTGTCATACATTTCTTTGGTTTCTCTTTTTATACATGTTAGCTTGTTTGTATTGGTTTGGTTTGGTTCAGTTGTCAACAAAAAAAGTTGTGTCCAACATCTTTACAGGGAATAAATTGTGTAAAGGATTGTATATGACCCTTGGCATTCTCTTTTTGCTACATTCTTCTTGGTGATAGTTGAGCATCACCTTCATGTATAGGATGTCCATAAGCAACCTGTAACTTATGGTTATGTCTATTTCTCATGGTTACTCTATATATAGACAAATATTTATATTTTGTTTTACCTACATCATCTGTATAGATTCAACTATTAGAATCTTGGATGTTCATGGCATGATACATTGTAGAGCGAGGCTAAATTCATCAATTGCTCATCAATTTGTTTGAGTTAGCACTTGCAACAAGTTGACACTTATGTTTGATTTCTTCTTGCAGCTTGATGAAAGGACAAGGCCACAGGATCACCCTAATGCAATTTGCCCATATATGTCATAAACATATTATTGTCATACGTATACAATGTGGACTTCTACCCTTTTATACAAATTTATTATAGGCCTTTTATGCAATTTATCATGAAGACGCCCGTGCGAAGCACGGGCACAAGTCACTAATTTTATGAAAAGGGAATAACTCCCTCGTTGTGATCTTTTGCAGGCTGCTAACTAGTGTAGATTGCTTGCCTGCTTCGGTACATTGGGGTTTCATAAATAGGCCCACTTTAGTTGTTAGGTGTAGACGTTGAATTTCGTCAGTAATTTAGCATCTGAAAATGTAAATTTATTGTAATAGCATATGTTTTTATTTCTAGGAGTTCTGTAATTTTTAAGCGGCAAAAGAAATGTCGATGCAATCCAAGCCTTCAAGCCCAAGTTTAATTTGATACCCACAAAAATTCAGCCCAAAAAACCCACAAAGTTAAGCCCAAAACGTGGAAAAAACTATCCGGACAGTATGCAGGCCACGCAGCCTACCCGCTGGGGGGTCCGGATTCGTTTTCCTTTATTCGGGTCAAATGTTGACCTAAAAAATGTGCAGCTGGGCACTCCAAGCCACGCGGCTTGCTCTGAAGCCCATTTTTCCCATTTTACCCTACCTCTTACTCTCACTCTCACTATAAATACACCACTTACTCCATTCATTTTCGGTAACCCGAGTTGACCTAGGAGTATTGAGATTACGTCAACTCAATTCTTTTCTCCCCCCACACTCTCTACCCTTGCATCCACGACCTTTTGAAGTGTTTGTTTATTAAGGTTAGAATGTAAATTTTGTTCTTTCATTTTGTTTAATTCATGCATGATTTGTAAATGATTTATATGTATATATGAATGTCATTGTGTTCATTTTTCATTCATTCTTCTTACGCTCATATTTCATCTCATTCTGTATGGCCTAAATGATAAATTTGAAATGAAACAATAAAAATTCTCTCTTCTTTTCCTTCTTTTAATTTGAAAACCGATCTAGTAGAGTCCGTTGGTTAACGGGCGAGTTCGAGAATTTTTATTCTCGGATTCGTAGCCTTACCCCCGAATCCGAATCTCATGGTTCGCGGTTTTGGAGTTACTTTTTAGAGTTTATTAATTTTCTCTCAAAAATTAATTGCCGACTCCCCTTTTGTTAATCTGATTTGTCTGTCTCACGATTTTTTGTTTCGGCTTTTTGAAACCTAAATTTTAGAGTGAAATTCGTGAAGAAGCGGATGAGGAAAAACGCATCCTGCGCTGGCATGCCACGCCCGCTGCCACGGAGTCTTGTCTAGGCGATCTCTGGACTAGCGGAGGTTCCGACAGCAGCGGACTACGCGCTCGCTTGCGGCTAATGGCTCGCCGATTCTGAGATTGCTATTGTTTGCTTCAATCTTTCTCCTCGATTTTCCTCATTTCTTTTTGTTTAGTTTCGAGTCGAAATTTTAATTGTGAATATCCAAACAGTTAACAAAATCAAAAAATACACAATAAAAGAATTTCATTAAACCCCTTAAAGAATAAGCAACCTCTTTCGACTCGTTACACTTGGGACATTTGGAAAATTTTCCTTCGGGAATTTTCCCGGGTGCTACATTAGGCTACAAGGGTATTACTAATTTTACACGTGTTATTAGAGGAACTAGCTCTTTGAGAACTCATTCATCCTATACGACCGACTATCTTGTGCCTTCTTTGTTCCTCCTCTCTGCTGGTTTCATGTTCTACATGCTCTCCTGTTCAATTTGCGCTTATGTTCTTTGCTAATCCAGATCGTATGAGACATATACCAATTTTCTTCTCTTCGCTTATATTCTTCTATTTCACCCAATTTTCTCCAGTTTTATAATGGAACCTTTTCTTCAATTTGGGTCGTTCAACAGAATTTTCAGGTACTGTTTCATTTCCTTCTCTCAATTTGCTCCGATTTTCACTGATTAAAGACGGACTTTGATTACCCAATAGGAACTGTTACAACAAGAAGACTGTCTGAATTCGGCTGATGCTCAAATTTTTGTTTAGATTCTAAGGTTTATCTGGTTTTCAGTTTCCTATGAATTAGAGTCTTTTGTGTTTATAATTTTTAGTGTTGTTGTTGCTGTTAATGTTTGAAAATAGGAAACTAATGGTAGTCATGAAACTGGGAATTCGGGATGAAAGTAAAACTTGATTATGAATTGAAAAAATTTATCTTGGGCTGCTTGAATTTGGGCATTTTGGGGTTAAATTATGTTATTTCACTGATTACCGTGTTTGATTCCAGCTTTTCCTGTTATGGGTGTTGTGTTTTAACTTGATATTGTGTATTGATTTCTGAATAGTTGGTATTAGTAAACATTTTGTTTTGGGTTTTTCATCTAAAATGAGGTGTCGTAGTGGTTATGGGTATCTAAGATCAAGAATCCTCAAGGGTTGTCTAATGTTTACCACCAGAAGTGAATGCTGGACTTAAAATCTACAACTGATGTGTCAGCGCATGTATCAAATGGAGGGCGTTCATTTGAGAAATATCAAAGAGATACAGTCTTGCAGACCATAAGCCTCAACTGAATCTGGAAAACAGTAAGAAGTTGACAACTTCTGCCACTGGTAAGCCTTTCATTTTTCACCGTTATTTGTTGTATTTATTTAATGTTTAGGCTATCCACATTGGTGTCCCTGGGATTGGGGGATGAGGGGGTATGAATAGTAGAAATAGTATTATTTTAATAGGTGTTGGGGGATGGTATTGTTAATGGTGTCCTTGGAATTGGGGGATGAGGTGAGGGATGAGTGGGGTAGGAAGTAATATTTTATTGGAGTATGGGACCCACATGTAGAGTATAATTGTTTTTCTTTTTTTGTATTAGACTATATTTATTTTCTATAATGATGAAATTGTATATGTTATAATTAATAAATAAAATATTAAGATTTAATTAAAAAACTGAAAATTATGTACTAATATATTTTTATTATATTATAATTTTTTATTTTAAAAAATAATTAATTTTTAAATTTTTAAAAATAAATATGTTGATTAATGTAAGCTAGTATTTAAACAATAAACCCAAAGAATAATATAAAATTCACCAAACAGAAATATAATTACGTTCAACATGCAATACTGCGTGCGTTAAAGATTACATTAATAAAAGTCAAAGTACAACGCTAAACAAAAATAAATGCAACATAAAAACAATGATTAAACAAAGCGAATAAGAAATGAAAATACTTAAAAGAAGTACATAAAACACTGGGTACAACATAACTAATTATGGATAGCGGAAATGGATGGATCAGTTATGATCGTACATAGCTCCATATTTCATCCATATCTGATTAACCAACGCATTTTGAAGGCGCAAACCTTCCTGTTTATCACGAGTCTTCAGTTTGTTTTGTAACCATTGTTCGAAAACTGGGAGTCGACCAATGATTGGTGTTGTAAGTTCTGTTTCCTGTAATGGTATATCATATTGTGGTGTGCCGAAGCTATAGGTGAAATTGTCCCTCTCATCCTCGACGATCATATTATGCAGTATGACACATGTCCTCATAACCTTCTTCATTGTTGGGACATCCCAAACCGAGTCAGGCGATTTAACTATAGCAAATCGAGCCTTCAAGATTCCAAATGCTCGTTCGACATCTTTTCTATTTGCTTCTTGATGAGTTGCAAATATGTTGTGTTTGGGCAGCTGAGGTCTTGATATAGATTTGACTAGGGTGGGTCTATACGGATAAATACCATCAGTAAGGTAATATCCACAATTAAAATGCTCACCTCCAGCAGTAAATTGAACTTCCGGTGAGCGACCTTCAAGTAGATCATCAAACAGCGGCGACTGCTCAAGCACAGTTATGTCGTTGTTCGACCCAGCAACGCCAAAGAACGCATGCCATATCCAGTGTAAATGCGACGCAATCGCTTCTAACACAACAGATTCTTGTCCCATGGTGTCCACCTTGGTATTGACCTTGCCATGCAACGGACATCCTCCCACTTCCAATGCATGCAATCAACACTTCCAAGCATTCCCGAAACCACGTTGCTCGGCCACTTGTAGAAGACGGGTCGTATCTTGTTGATTGGTTTTGCAAGTATTCCGTCCAAAACATTGTTGGACACCGTCAAAAATTGTTGATGCACTCAAAGATAGTTGCCTCCCATACGAAAGTACTCATCCAACGAGTCGCGCGTGCTCGTAAGCTAATGCCCGTGATAGCAACTGCATTTTGCAAGGGGGATGGCCCCGCCGCATCTCTCCTTTGAGTGAAGTATCGGTAACGCTCCCTCAAGGCGTTCACAATGCGAAGGAACAAGTGTCGGCCCATTCTAAACCGTCGCCGAAACATTTCATCGGTATACCCTGGATTTTGGGAGAAGTAGTCATTGTACAAGCGGTTATTCGCTTCTTCATGGTCACGACGGATGTGTCTCCTACGACGAGTAGGAGGGGACGCTTGGGGACTACTTGGCCTCCAGTTTGGATAATACGCTTGCACTAACAGTTGTGCCCTCGAAAGTCAGTAGGCAGCCTCTTCTTCAATGGCCTCGTCAATGGCCGCATCAAGCTCACGAACTTGATCATTATCAAATGGATTGTAAGACATATTTTTGGATAACTACTTTGAATCTAGTTTGCGGATAGGTGTTTTTAATAAAGTGTTTGTTATTGGTGCAATATGTATTCCTTGGCTGTAGTATATATACACAAATGGAATGTGAAATTATTTCAAAAATTGAATTATTGTGATAACTTGTGCTGGATTGACTATACATGAAGATATTTGACATAAATCAACATAATTGCTTGCTTTTCAGAATGAATTGACTATACAATGATCCATTATGTCAAGTTTGTGGTGGATTGTCAACTTTTCAGACAAATTTGACAATACACTGATTGGACAATACATTGCTGCATTATTTCAAATTTGGCAGCATATGAAGACAAATTTGGCAGCATTATTTCAAGATATTTTGATTGGACAATACAATGCAGCATATGAATTGACTATACAATGCTGCATTATTTCAAATTCCCAAAATAACAATAATTAAAAATAACAATAAAGAAAGAACACACATAATGCAAACCTCGTAATTAATTAAAAATAACAAGAACAAGAACGGACAAGAAAGAAAGAAAAACAAAGTAATGCATAATTAAAGTTAATAGTCGCTCTTGCTTCATCACTAGGTTCTGAATAGTCGCTCCCAGGCCATTTTTTGTAGTTTTGCAAAGTTTTCTCTTTGTTCGTCGTCCTTAATCTGTGAGAGATCCATATTAACGGTTTGCATATCCAACTCTCTTTGCTTCAAATTGTTGTAATTTCTGTGCTCTTCCAACTGTTACGCCCTCAACTCTGCAAGCTTTGCAAGTGCCTCCACCTTTTTGTCATCATGTGTTGACATTGAACTCATTTGTTCAAGAACAACATCCGGTGGAGCAAAACTTTCAGAAGATGAAGCCTTTCCGACACACTTCGCCTTCCTCTTCGAAGCATCCCTTCCAAGTGGGCGACTGGTTGGAGTTTGGTGTTGCTCTTCCTCGTCCTCATCAATTCGTACACAATGAGAATTCGAACCCGAACTTGTGTACGCCCCGCTGGCTGTGTTCTTTGTTCTTTTCGTGGACCGTTGCGTCTTTTACTCTTCTTCAATTACGTGCATCTTCCATTTTTCCTCATGGCGCAGCAGTTGCCAACATTTGTCAAGCGTGAATGTCTTTCCCTGATGCAACGCTTTGTATGTCTCCTTGGCTTGGTCGATGTAGTCACCACCGCACTCAGATTCTGTTACGGCATCACACTTGCGTCACGCTGAAGAACTCACACAGAACTCTAATCCTCTTCCAGCGAGCCTTCATGGTTGATGGAGTTCTCCCTTCTGGCCACTCAACATCCGGGCGATTCGCTTTCGCTTCACAAAAGTATTGATACAGCCTATTCTCGAATGTATCTTGCTTGACCGCACTAACTATAGGATCCTTACTCACATTTAACCATGCGGATGACAATTTCATCCTCCTCGCCACCCACTCCACGCACCTTTTCTAGCTCTCCGGCCGTGATGGAGCGGCCTGCTTCGTTATGCTCGTTGCCTACGTCTTCAACAACGAATGGTTGGCTTTGAGATCCAAGCCGATCAGATCATTTCCATCCTCTGTCAGCATCCCAATGAAGGACCCTGAAGGAGGAGGGACAAATGTGGGGTGGTTTGGTTGAGGAAAATATTGTGGGTTTGAAGTTTGGGAGGGATTATGGTAGTAATTCACATTGTAATCGTAATAACTACCATATTGAGGATAATAATTTTCAGGAGGAGGAGTAGGACGGGAGCTTTGAGAATTTTGTTGGCTATTACCAGATCTTCTATCCATTTTGCTGCCTCAAGGGTAAATTTTTAACAACTGATAAGATGAATTGTGTTGAAGGAGAGAATTGTAGAGAAATGGAGGATGAGTGACCAACAAACATGCAGCTGTATATATAGACAATGCCATTTCAAAAACTAGCTGTTGCAAAGTAGCCGTTGGAATAGTGGTCGTTGGAAAAAATAGCCGTTGGAATATAGCCGTTGAAAAAAGTAACTGTTGGAATATAGCCGTTTTTTCGTACCTATTATAAATATAATTTTTGAATCAGTTTACAACATTTTAAATGCCAATTTATCAAAAAATATTTTGTAAAAAATCAAACTAATACATACTAAATTAGTTATGTCATATTTCATATAAATTTTTACAATAAATTATTTAAACACATACTTAAATAAATTATTTAAAAAAACATTAAAACAAAACATAATTAAAATATTGAAATAGCCGTTGGAATATAGCCGTTGGAAAAAATAGACGTTGGAATATAGCCGTTGGAAAAAATAGCCGTTGGAAAAGTAGCTGTGGAATATAACCGTTTTTTTCGTACCTATTATGAATATAATTTTTGAATCTGTTTACAACATTTTAAATGTCATTTTATCAAAAAAATATTTTGTAAAAAAACAAACTAATACATACTAAATATATCCATGTCAAATTTCATATAATTTTTTAAAATAAATTATTGAAAAACATAACTAAAGAAATTATTTAAATAATTATTAAAACAAAACATAATTAAAACATTAAAAAAATTGTAACTATAATATTTACAATTAAATAATTTATTTAAATTTAACAAAATAATTATTTTTCGAAAATAATTTATTTAATTTTAATTATAATATTTAAATTAATAATTTATTATAATAATTGTAATTAAATTAATTGTTAAAATGAAAAGGAAAAGAAAAGAAAGGAAAAGAAAAGGAAAAGAAAAGAAAAGCAAAAGAAACGAAAAAAAAGAAAAAAAAAGAAAAAAAAATTAAAAATCTCGGTAGTGGTGGGCCCCACCACCTGGCGCGCGCGACGCGCCCCTGGGAGCGTGGACCACACGCGCCTGAGACAAAAAAAAAGGCGTGCGGCCCACGCCCCCCCTGCGCGCCTCTCTTTCCCCTTTTCCCCATTTTTCCCCCAGGGACGCAGCAGCGTCCCTCCCCCCCTCTTTTCTTTTCTTTTTCCTTTATTTTCTTCTTCTCTCTCCTTTGTCCCTCCCACTTGGGGACACCATTGAGGTTGGTCTTATAGTCCTGTTAGACTACGTACTAGGTAGTAGCTTGTAGTTTGCAGGCTGTTACTCCTTTTTGTTGTCAAATCATGATTTGTAATATTCATATAGAATACACTATTTGTCAAAGGCTTTTAACACTGTGGGTAATTGTAACAATTCCATGCTAGGAAAGGTCTTCCAAAATAAAGAAAAGGAACACTAATGGATACATGAATTCCAGAAGCATGTCATGCTCATTGCAAACTGTCTCTGCATAATATGCATTGGATCCCCTCGTAGATTTTGTTTTTATTTGTGGATTCTACTGTAGGAAGATTGTAGGATTTAAGTCTCAAAGTTTAAAGTTTGTTTTGTTGGGAACAAGTTGTTGTCCCACATTGGTAGAAAAGTGAGAGTTGCTCTACTTTAAATAGTAGAGATCTCCAAAGCTATTTGAACTATTTGAGACAAGGGTGGACTTGGTGGTCCACACGCGCGCGCGCGCCGCCGCCGCCGTCCGTCCGGTCGGTCGGTCGGGTTGGTTTGGTCACATTTTAAACAACTCTTATTTTTTCAGTCTCGTTTTTGACAAACTTATTTACTGCGCGTGTTTACGAGGGCATTGGAGCTTGAGACTGATTGTTGGGGTCTCAATGCTTGATTGAAGCGATCTTCCATTGCTAGTTTCAAAGTCGCTTCTTGTTTTCATCTCCTCTATTTAAATGATGCTCTTCTTCTCTTGTTTACATACGTAAAAATCTCTGGTTTTTCATTCTATTTTCTCTACTTCCCTTCAAACTGCTTTGGGCGATTACTCGTTTACTCCAACCGTTAATGGAGAATGCACAAAATTAGCTGCACTGTAACCCCGGGAGTGGCCGCCATTCGAGAGTTTGCATCGGTGCTCAAAGCGAATCACTTTCGTGATAAAGGTTTACCACGCCACTGTCCTTTCTCGCTCGTATTTTTCAAGTAAGATCTTTCCTGCTGTGATTATTGCTAATTTTCCAACAATCTGAAAGTGATTTTGGCTTTAGTCATGGCAACCAACAAGTTTACTGTTCCTGACATGTCTAAATTGGAACCCTTGGATGGAAAGAATTACAAGCGTTGGTCTGTTAGGATTAAGTTCTATCTTGAACAAATTGATGTTGCCCATACCCTAGACGAGAAAAAGAAATTACCTCCTGCTACTGATGCTCAAGTTGTGTCCGATTATGATGACAAGTATGCTAGAGATGATCGAACTTGTAAAGGAATGTTGCTTCATTACATGAATAATGCTTTGCTTGATATTTACATGAAGTTTGATTCTGCTTATGAGATTTGGTCTGCGCTCAAAAAGAAATATGGGAATGATGATGCGGGGTCTAAGAGATATGCTGTGAGTAGATGGTTAAATTTTCAAGTTGGTGATGATAAGCCTATTATAGATCAAATTCATGAGTATGAAAACCTGTGTTCTGCAATTGCTTCTGAAGGACTGAAAATCTGTGATGTTACCCTTGCTATTGTTCTGATTGAAAAGTTGCCTTCCTCCTGGAAAGAGTACCAAACCGCTTAATGCACAAGGAAACCGATCGACCTAGAAGACTTGGTTGGGCACTTGAAAATTGAGGAAGAAAACCGTATGAAGGACAAGGGGCTACAAATTTATTCTAACTCTTCTGGTGCTAATCTGGTTGAATCAAAATCTTATAATGACAGGTTCAAGAATAAAGGGAAGAGTCCTCAAGCAAGCAACTTCAAGTCTCCGGGCTAAAAGTATAAATTTCAAGGGAAATGTCACGAGTCGCGTGACCGACACAAGGCCAAGGATGTAGAAGCAAAACAAAAGAATCAAGCCAACTCACGAGACACTTGAGACTATCATTGCCGTGGTCTCGGTGAACTCATTGATAACAACGCCGAGTGGGTGGTCGACATCGAGCCACCAAACACATATGCATGCATGAAGCCTCTTCCAAACATTTGAGAAAGTGGATGGTGAAACCGTTTATATGGGAAATGCCGCTACTGCCTCCATTCAAGGGAAAGGGAAGATCTCTTTAAAACTAACTTCTGGCAAAGTTTTATCTCTCACTGATGTGCTATGTGTACTGAAATGCGTAGAAACCTCATTTCGAAATTTGCTTCTTAGTATCGGTCTCAATCGACCCTTGAAGGAAATCGCATTATCCTTACCAAAAATGGGAGTTTGTGGGAAGGGCTTTTGTAACCATCTTGGACTTGTGATTCTATATCTTGAATGTGTGAAAGTGAATGAAAATGCTGGAACTTCTTCTGCTTATATTGTTGAGTCTCTTGATTTATGGCATGCAAGATTAGGACATGTGAATGTTGCCTCCATTAAAAGGCTAAAGCACCTGGCCTTAATTCCTAATCTGATTAATAATAAGTTCTCTAAATGTGAAGTGTGTGTTGAGGCTAAGTTTCATAGAAACCTCATAAATCAATGATGACATAACTGAGCTTCTTGAGCTAGTTCATAGTGACTTAGGGGACTTCAAGAATCATATGTCTAGAGGTGGCAAAAGATACTACATTACTTTTGTGGATGACTACTCTAGATTTACTATGGTTTACCTCCTAAACTCTAAGGATGGCGTAAGAGATGTTCTTAAAGTATAAAGTCAAGTTGAAAATCACCAATAGAAAGATTAAGAGATTAAGGAGTGATAGAGGAGGAGAGTATGACTCCACCTCACTTAAAAAGTTCGTGAGGAAAATGGGATAGTCCGTGAACGAATCGCTCATATGAACCCCAAAGAAACTAAGATAAAGAAAGAAAACAGTCCTTAAAGAATATGATGAATGCCATGTTGATTAGTTCCGTATGCACGATAATATGTGGGGAAGCTATTCTTTCCGCTTGTCATGTGCTTAACCGCACTTCATAAGAAGTTAGATAAGACTCTTATGAACTCTGGAAGGGTTACCCACCCAACCCGAGATTCTTGAAAGTGTGGGGTGTCTTGCTAAAGTTAGTTACTGATTTCAAAAGAAACAAGATAGGGCCAAACCTGATCTTTGTATTCATTGGATATGCTTATCAAAGTCGCTTATAGATTTATTACTAAAGTGCGAATGGCTCTTACATGCATGGTAATATTATAGAAGCAAGAGATCTGAATTCTTTGAGCACATTTTTCCATTGAAATGTGCACAACATGTTCAATCTGTTTCTCCTACATCGCATCTCCACCGCTGAGCATGAGGTGAACCTAGAAGGAGTAAAAGACCCGAAAGGAACTTTCCTTTGGACTGACTTTATTACCTCTTTCTTGATCGCATGACTTCTTATGTGATGAAATTATTTACGTATATCATTGAGGAAGACCCCAAAACATATGTGAAGCAATGAAATCCATTGATTCGTCTTACGGAAAGAAGCCATCAGCAGTGAACTTGAGTCCATTCTGAGTAATAGAACATGGATTCTGACTGACCTTCCTAGAGGTTGTAAACCACTAGGGTGTAAATGGGTGTTTAAAAGGAAGTTGAAAGTCGATGGATCAATTGATAAATACAAAGCTCGACTTGTGGTAAAAGGGTACAATCAGAGAAAGGAGATTGACTATTTCGATACTTACTCTCCTGTTACTAAAATTGCCACTATTAGAGCCTTGCTTGCTATTGCTTCTATTCATGACTTATATGTGCATCAAATGGATGTGAAAACTGCTTTTCTGAATGGGGACTTAGATGAAGAGATATACATGGAGCAACCTGAAGGGTTGATTGTGCCTGGACAAGAAAACAAGGTATGCAGGCTTGTTAAATCTCTGTATGGGTTAAAACAGGCTCCCAAACAATGGTATGAGAAGTTTGACAGCACTATCACTGCTTTTGGATTTAGTGCAAATGAAGCTGATGCATGTGTTTATTCTAAGCATGATTCCAATGGATGTGTTATTATATGCTTATACGTGGATGACATGCTTATTTTTGGCACAAACATGGAAGTTATAAATGAGGTGAAAACTTTCTTGAGTTCTAAATTTGAAATGAAAGATATGGGTGAGGCTGATGTGATTTTAGGAGTTAAGATTAAGAGAACTCCAAGAAATGTCTTTGAATCAGTCTCACTATATCGAAAAGATTCTTAGAAAGTTTAACTCTTTTGATGTGGAACCTGTAAGAACTCCTTATGATGCTAGCACTCATTTGAAGAAGCATAAAGGAGATCCTGTGTGTCAATCTGAATATGCTAAGGTTATTGGTAGCGTTATGTTTCTCATGAACTATACTAGACCTGATATTGCATATGCTGTAAGCAGACTTAGCAGGTATACCCACAATCCTAATAATGATCATTGGAATGCTTTGAGAAGATTGCTTAGATATTTGAGAGGTACCATGGATTTATGTTTACAATTCAGTAAAACACCTGCTGTACTAGAGGGATATACTGATGCGAACTGGGTATCTGATAATGATGAAATTAACTCAACTAGTGGATATGTGTTTACATTAGCTGGTTGTGCTATATCCTGGAAATCCTCTAAGCAATCCTGTACTGCCATGTCTACTATGGAATCTGAGTTTATTGCTCTTGAATTGGCGGTGTCGTGAGGCCGATTGGCTCGTAAATCTATTCGCGTGCATTCCATGGGGAAGCCACCCATCTATTGCTTTGCATTGTGACAACCAAGCGGCCATAGCGGTGGCTCAATAAAGCCTTCAATGGGAAGAGAAGGCATATTCGCATAAGACATAAGGTTGTCAAGGAGCTTCGAAATGGAGTGATATCACCGACTATGTGAAGTCCGAGAAAAATCTGGATCCGCTAACAAAAGGCCTTTTGTAGAAAAATGATCATGGACACATCGAAGGGGATGGGATTGAGACCCATTACATGAATTATGGTGATTGATCCCCACTTAGTAAAAGGCAAGTTCCGTGGGTACTAACGGTCACCAATAATTCAGGAGCACCATTCAGTTTCCCTCCCTATGGTGTGTACGCGGTGCTTACTACCTTTTGATTGAGGTTGAGCTTTAGCTCTTAATGAGTTCATATCCATTAAATTGGAGGTGTGAGGTAGTACACACTTGATGAACTCACCTACGTGAGATGTGGAAGTGTAGCCGCTTCCTTTGGAGATTGGTGGGTCCATCTCCTAAAGCATCCATGAGAACCAGGCTGGACGTATGGCTAGTATAAGGCGTCAATTGCGGAGTACAAAACGAGTGTGAGGTTATTGTGTACTCAAGTGACAGATTTACAACTCCCTATCAAGTTCCAGACTTTGCTCACTAGATAGGATGTTTATCTTAGTTTGATGCTACTAAGTGTTAATTCAAATCGCAAGATATTAACTCTTATGCAGTGATCTCTTTTTTATTGCTCAAATTTCTTTTTCTTCTCTGTTTGGAAAAACTTTGATCCTTGTGGGGGATTGTAGGATTTAAGTCTCAAAGTTTAAAGTTTGTTTTGTTGGGAACAAGTTGTTGTCCCACATTGGTAGAAAAGTGAGAGTTGCTCTACTTTAAATAGTAGAGCTCTCCAAAATTATTTGAACTATTTGAGACAAGGGTGGACTTGGTGGTCCACACGCTGCCACACGCCATCCGTCCTGGCCATCATTGGCCGGGTGCTCGGCTCGGGTTGGTTTGGTCACATTTTAAACAACTCTTATTTTTTCAGTCTCGTTTTTGACAGACTTATTTACTGCGCGTGTTTACGAGGGCATTGGAGCTTGAGACTGATTGTTGGGGTCTCAATGCTTGATTGAGCAGTCTTCCAGATTGCTAGTTTCAAAGTCGCTTCTTGTTTTCATCTCCCCTCTATTTAAATGCTGCTCTTCTTCTCTTGTTTACATACAGAAAAAAATCTCTCTGGTTTTTCATTCTATTTTTCTCTACTTCCCTTCAAACTGTTTGGGCAATTACTCGTTTACTCCAACTGGTTAATGGAGAATGCACAAAATTAGCCAGACCGTGTAATCCTGGGGAGTGGCCGCCATTGGAGAGTTTGCATCGGTGCTCAGGCGAAATCACTTTCAGGACAGTGGGTTTACCACGCCACGGTGTCCTTTCTCTCGCTCGTATTTTTCAAGTAAGATCTTTCCTGTTGTGATTATTGCTAATTTTCCAACAAAGATTCGTCAAATATCTACACTGTACAACCATTTGGGGTTGGAGCTATTTACTTTCTAGATTATTAAAACATCATGGACTAAAAATAATTATTGACGCTTTTCCAAATTTGCAGAAACTGTTCAAGAAGAGTTCACTCATAATAAATGGACAAGTTGTCAAAAGAAAATAGGAAAAAGCGGTAGATGCATAGGATAGAAACCCATAGATCTACAAATAAAAAGTCAACACAACAACTTGATGTGCAAGCTAGCACAAGTATGACATAAGAATATCATACATTAGTTATATTACCTAACTTATGTGTTCTCTATATTTTTTATGGGTAGCTTGGCTCAGTTTAGCATTAGTTTTGTACTGGGTGTACCAATCAATATCATGCATGAAAATACATATCAAGAGCTTTTAGTACCTTTTGGCCGGTTAGTTACAACCATTGATGCTTCCTGAGCTTATAAGTTGTATGTTACATGTAATAGGCCATGCGTAGGGTTTATCTAGTGATTTTTGCAACTTGAGGAATCATGGATTTATGATTAATATATGCTTCTGTTTCATCCGGTTTGCAACTTGATATAAGATCAAAATGGAGGAATAGACAACAAAAACTAGTACAGAGGCTGGCTAGAATTGCAAAGCTTTGACAGAGTTTTCTTTACTCTTCTGAGTTATTATTGCATAAACGTCGACAAATAACTTTGCTTATTGTCATGATTTCGTAGGTACAATTAATGCATTTGTTGCATTTTTGTAGGTTTTAAGTGGAGCAATTTAAAGTACCAAAATAACAAATCGAACTCATGCCGTCATTAGATATTTACAATATTTGTTGGTCAAATACAATAACCACTTTCATGAAAAAATATATATTTACATGTAGATGGAGTTCTTCCAATATATTTATAGAGTTCTTCATTAATTGATTGTAATATTCTTCTAGTGTGCCATAAGAATTAGCATAAGAATTAGTCGTCTTCAATTATGCAGCCCGTGCCTTGCACGGGCATGGATCACTAGTAGTAGGGAAAAGGGAAGGGGGTCAGTAAAAGAAAGAAAGAAAGAAAGAAAGGGGAAAGGAAAGAAAGAGGAAAAGGAAGAAATGGGGGGCACGGGTTTTTGTCAAACCACCATTATTATCCATCTTCTTCCATCTTCATCTTCTTCTTCCTTATCTCAACTACATCCTCCGTTAAAACTAGAGCAAGGAAGGTGAGCCACGAAGCTTCCACCGTCCATCTCCTCCAACAAATACTCTCCATCTCCCTTCTCTATCTACTTGTCATCTTATTCTTCTTTCTCATAAGATTCAACTTGTATATATATAGTTGAGAGACAGACTCAGCAAATAGAAATTGGGCACGAGGAAAACTATCAGTATTGGTCCAAATATGATCTCTAATAAACCCTAGAGGACTAAAATTGAGAGAGCACGGGCGTCCAACGTGAGCCATGAAAATTGCAAGCAGTAAGGTAATCTACTCTCTTATCAATTTCTACTTATTGGGTTTGTCTATAAATAGAGCTGATTTGCATTATTATTTGGGAATAACAGTATATATTGGGGAAAAAAACTCTGGAGTAGTAGCAAAAATAGGCCATTGGCAGGGACTAGCAGTGGCTAACATCAAATGTGGTCTTATGGCTGAATTGGGAGTCTTTATAGTTAAAAACATACATATGTTCATGATGTATAATCGCCAAGCTATATACATCAAGGTTAGCTAAGAGGACCTTAATCCAGCTAGAAGCTACAAATGTCGCCTTGGGTATCAACAACTACTAGGGTTTATTAGCTCAAGGAAGAAAGCGTGAAGGACCTTGATGGTATTCTAGCTTACATGGAGTTATTCTCATATATATGAGGACATCAACAAGCTTAAATCACTCTTGGAGATAAAAGTCCTTTATTGAGTAATCATCACTCACGGCAGTAGAGGACCTTATCAAGTGCAGTTCGATATTCTGCTCTATAACTCTAGATCCATACGTCTATTGAGGAAGTCATCCAAAGACAGATTGGAGTACATTGAAAGAGCTTTCCAATGGTTTTTGAATCTTGGAAAACGGACAAGTATTGAAGGAGTTATAGTCTTTTCTTTCTAGAGTTGTATTTTAGAGTTTTTATGATGTAATAAATGTGTAGCATGATGTAAGCTTCAAGGGCCTAGCTTCTTGATTAGTGCACGTCCAAGGGGGCTTAGGATTACTATAAATACCCCCTTAGGCCTCTTGTAATTCATCCCACAACATACACAAATCAAATCAAAAGCTTATGCTTTGTTCTCTCTAACCTTTGTGTTAGAAATTGAGTCTTCTTGAGAGGAGTCTCTTTGAATCTCTTCTTCTATTCTAAGATTGGCTATCTTAGATTGGTGATAGGAAGAGTTGGAGGATTCTAGGAGTGGTGATTCTGTATCTCCTTAGAAGATCTCAAGCCGTTTATCATTCGATCAAACGATTCATTCTTGTTGTAAGTTTCAATCTATTCTTTTGAATCTTTTGATTTCCATTGCATTTTCATTCCATTCTATTCCATACCAACCAGAATAAATTCCCATTCATTCGTCCATTATCCATTATTCATCCATTTACATGCCATTTTCATCTTTTCATTCGTTTAAGAATCAATCTAACCAACCCCAAGTTTAAAGATCCTTATATTGTTGTGTAATGTGATCATCCATGATCCCATTATACATCAAAATTGGTATCAGAGCCTAGGAGATTGATTCTTTTAGTTCTTGCACCATCTTTTACCCATCTTTCCATCACAAAAATATTCCCCACCATCCCTCCATTACTCGTCCACCATGAACACCACAAAGAACCCAAAAACCAAACACAATTAAGCCTAAACACAAACCCCCTCTCGTCCCTACAATCTAACCCCAAAACCGTGAGTTTCTTGTGATCTTTTTGTATCAAAATTCATATTCTATGGCTTGCAAAAGATCTAGCATGAGTTCACAACGTGATTTACAACGTTTGGAGCAACAAATTCATGATCTCACCAAAGAAATGGAAGAACGTGGGATCCTTCAAAAGGGATCAAGAAGCGCAAATTCACGTGTGGGACATTCTTATGAGGTTGAATATGAAGCACCTTATGAATGGAGTAAACATTCCAGCAAGAAGAATAGCAATAAAGTTCAAGAAGTGTTCTTGCCATTCAATTAAAAAGGAGACTACATCCACAAACTTGAAAGAATGGAGCAAGGGAGCAAGGACGTGGTTGAATATACAATAGAATTCAGGCGGCTATTATGGAAATATGTTCTTAAAGAGAATGATCAACGAGTTTTGGTATGTTACTCTCTTGGTCTTAATGATTACATTTGGCGTGTTGTTGTATATCAATCTTACACAAACTTGGAGGAGTTAAGTTCTTTAGCTCTTGATGTTGAAATACAAGTAAAGAGTAAAGAACTTTGGGATAAAACCCATATACAACAAAGACCCCCATTCCCCACAAAACAACCAAACACAAAAGCTCCACAAAATCAGCCCCCATCCCATCCCAAACCTCTCGTCCAAACGCCTCCAAAACAGCCCCTACAACCTGTTGCCCATCACTCCACAAAACATCCCCTAAACCTCTCCACACCTACTATCCAAAGCTCCTCAAAACAACCTATAAACCTTTCCACTCCTATTATTCCAAGTACATGTCTATGTTGCCAAAGTTTTGATCATGTTGAAAGTGCATGTCCTAAGGAGAAAGAAGTATCTTTGGTTGATTGTCAAACATCATTAAGCATGCAACCAGAAATTGAAAGTGTTGTATTTGATGTATTTGACGAGCATGAGGATGTTCATAAACTTGGCATGAATGAGGTATGTAGCGTGCCTCATGAAGTACACGAGAAATAAGAGGATAATGTAGTAGAAAAGATGTATGTAGAAGAATTAAGTGGAGAAGAGTTGCTTGTTATAAGTAGAGTCTTGAAAGAAGCTACTGTACCGCAAGATCAACAACAAAGAGAGCTTATTTCTTACTCTCAGTATACCATCCAAGAAGAAGTATGTTCATTGATCCAAGAAGGAGAAAGTAGTGCCATCTATGAGGATCTTGACGCTAGCATTGGCGTTGATAAGGACCATGGCAATGATATTGGCCTCGCTACAACAAGGGTCCAAACATTACAAATGGAGAGCTATTCACACGGTCATTCATTTCATGACTAGTACATTCATTTTGATCCAAGAAGTTTAGTAAGTCTTTCTTTTTACAAGATTTGCAAAAATTCATTATGTTGTAATTAATATTACTTCTATGGATTCTTGTTATACTTTGTTGGAGGAATTAAAGTTGTATGATAGGAGTATCATGCTCCAAGAGGCGTTCTTATTACCACCTTGTGTCTCACGGCTCAAGGAGGATCAAAGCACTCTTATGGCACTCATGGAGAATAAGTATCATGAATTTGAAGAACCAAGGAGTCTCATTCTTACACCAATGGAGGTTGGAAACCGTGATGATGTCATTGGATTATTCATGAGAAACATTGGAAGAAAGTTGAAGTTCAAGTCAATCATCAAAGGGATCTATGATGATTTCAAAGCATTTAAAAAGAGAGTTTGTAATCTCTTCAAGGAACGCAAGAAGAAGAAGCAAGTTGACGTGTACAATACTTTTGGAAAGATCTCTTATAAGAAGAAGGGTGAGCTTAGAAGAAGTGCTATGTAACGGTTTAGAAGAAGTTTTGTCTAAGTTTGAGGACAAACTTTTTCAACCGAGGGAGAATGATGTATAATCGCCCAGCTATATACATCAAGGTTAGCTAAGAGGACCTTAATCCAGCTAGAAGCTACAAATGTCGCCTTGAGTATCAACAACCACAAGGGTTTATTAGCTCAAGGAAGAAAGCATGAAGGACCTTGATGGTATTCTAGCTTACATGGAGTTATTCTCATATATATGAGGACATCAACAAGCTTAAATCACTCTTGGAGATAAAAGTCCTTTATTGAGTAATCATCACTCACTGATGAGAGGACCTTATCAAGTGCAGTTCGATATTCTGCTCTATAACTCTAGATCCATACGTCTATTGAGGAAGTCATCCAAAGACAGATTGGAGTACATTGAAAGAGCTTTCCAATGGTTTTTGAATCTTGGAAAACGGATAAGTATTGACGGAGTTATAGTCTTTTCTTTCTAGAGTTGTATTTTAGAGTTTTTATGATGTAATAAATGTGTAGCATGATGTAAGCCTCAAGGGCCTAGCTTCTTGATTAGTGCACATCCAAGGGGGCTTAGGATTACTATAAATACCCCCTTAGGCCTCTTGTAATTCATCCCACAACATACACAAATCAAATAAAAAGCTTATGCTTTGTTCTCTCTAACCTTTGTGTTAGAAATTGAGTCTTCTTGAGAGGAGTCTCTTTGAATCTCTTCTTCTATTCTAAGATTGGCTATCTTAGATTGGTGATAGGAAGAGTTGGAGGATTCTAGGAGGGGTGAATATGTATCTCCTTAGAAGATCCCAAGCCGTTTATCATTCGATCAAACGATTCATTCTTGTTGTAAGTTTCAATCTATTCTTTTGAATCTTTTGATTTCCATTGCATTTTCATTCCATTCTATTCCATACCAACCAGAATACATTCCCATTCATTCGTCCATCATCCATTATTCATCCATTTACATGCCATTTTCATCTTTTCATTCGTTTAAGAATCAATCTAACCAACCCCAAGTTTAAAGATCCTTGTATTGTTTTGTAATGTGATCATCCATGATCCCATTATACATCAGTTCAGGAATTTGGAAAGTTAGTGACCAGAGGCTGATTTGAGAATAGTAGAAAATATTGACTACTTGTGGGTATGTAATTAGCCATTCTAAGAATGATAAATTCTGGGAGGAATTACTTTAGCCTCTGTGTTTTTTTAGAGATACTTGAAATTGGATGCAAAGATACAACAAAGCCCTCAGTGTCCATTGGTGTTATTGACATGTTGATCAAAAAGATTAATGCCAATTATTGGAGCCCAACGCCACCAAAAAAAAAAAGTGTAACTCAACATAGTTGGATATCAATTATTCTTTTTTTTTTATTAAGTTACTATTAGGATCCAAATTGCAAATAGAGGGTTATTTATGTGTAGAGTTCTTCCAATTATGAGAAATTAGTTGTGTTTTGAACCTACTCGGGTTTTTTAACTTTAGTTGTGTTTTGAACCTACTCGGGTTTTTTAACTCAAAGGAGCGTATAATGTACTAGTTAAGCATGTGTCTCCTGTTTAATGTAAGTATAACCTCGGTTTGAAAATTTTCAAGTTGAAAAATAGCTTAACAACAAGAATCTTGTATCCAAAGTTGAATTTCCTAGTATGTATAAATCAAATAGGTTTCAAGTAAGCTACTACCTTCAACATAAGAAGTTTAGGGAAAAAAAAGTTTTAGCTCAAAGCACATAATTAATGGGCTTCGAATTGGGAAGCGATAGTGCTCCTGTTTCGGCAAGTTGTCTGTCCCAAGTAGTGGATAGAAGCCCACAGGCCCCGGGGTAACTAATGATCGATCAAGGGCAAGTTGGCCCAAAAGTGTTAGTGCTAAAAGAATACCATAGTTCTCTAAGTAACAACTGTGTTATTTTTGAACAAGCATCTTTCAATTACAAGTTCCCCTTGGAAAGAGAAAATTTACCTTTTGAACTATATTTGGAAAAGTGTTATCATTGCAAGTTCTTTTGGGACAAGAAGAAAGGAAATGATCTTATAAAAGTTTTAAATGTTCCTCTTGTTAATTTTATAAAAAGATCTCTATTTCCTCCCTATTTGAGGAACTGATGTTGTAAAACAGATTGTTAGTTAATTAAAACGCATTTACTAGTTTCCCTATCAAGCGAGAACCTCACTTTGGGGAGTTAAGTTTGAAATGAACAAGTGTTTTTTTTTTTCTTTTTTTCTCTCTTTTGGTGCTTCTGTTGAATATTATGTGGCTAGTAATCAAGTTAATCATTCGTTGGAGACCCAAAAGTTACTTATAGGCTTATATGTGTAGTTCTAGGATGGAAAATCTTTTTATACACCAAGGATATTTTTTTTAACTCTGCATGTTCTTTTTGTGATAATACGTTAGTTATGATTGCATTGATTTTGCTAGGAAAGGAATTATTCACTGGGCATGTGGTTGCTCATCCCCCATTCTTTCTATCTTTTTTCAGGTCCAGACTAAGGAAGGAAGGTATCTGTTGAGGTGGTTCTCTTTTGTGGGAAAGAGTAATGTAGTTTCCTTTTAAAGTATGCATGTACATAGTCGTGTGCTAGCATGTAGATAACTATTGTAAATATATGTGTAATCAATGTTTGGTTGTGTTAGGAGTGGTTGGGTGGTTGTAGAACTCTTGGGCGTATGTCCAGGCGAGTAGCCCTTATATATAAAATGTTTGAGTTGCAGGATAAAATTTGGGATTGTCCATTTTACATACGAAACTCTGTCGAATTTTTCTTAGACTTCACAGATAAAGGAAAAGAAAAAAAAAAAGAGAACCTATAGTTGCCTTTCTTTAGCCTTAGGGATTCTTAATAGGAATCCTGGCGGGTGTAATGATCCTAGATGGGGCAGGGGTGTTACACATCTGTAACCCCGCCATCCGGTATTTTCATCGACTCGTCGCCAATTCTTTCTTTGGAAGCGATGAGGACCGCAACCACATGCGAAAGGACGATCTATTCTTCACCTACAACGCCCTCATGGGTAAGTCCGTCAACACCGGATCATGCATCATACACCAATTAGCGAGTATCAGTTCTTCCACCTCGAAGTCCACTATAGGAATGGGGTATATCATCTGTGCCATTCTCTCATGTACTGGCTATCAGGACTACTTGAACAAGTTTCTGCCCCACTTCGTTTGTGCATGGCTAGAATGTGTTGCCCTAGCGCACATGAATATCATCAAAGGGCACAGGCCCAGTGCCAAGATAAAATCATACTATCACGGCACAACGAAAGTTCGCGCTCTGCTTCTTGACGAGCAATGGGCCGAGAGGTGTACCATCATTATGAACAAGGATAACTGGTCATGTGATTCGGAGGTAGTTGAAGAAGGCGAGGAAGAGGGAGAGAGGGAAAAGGATGATGATCGAGAAGAGGAAGAGGGAAGGAGAGGCACTATATGGAGCTTGGGACACCTTCAGGAGTTCCGGCAGGAGCTTGTCAGGATTCACACAGATATTGACCACCTCCCATCAAAGGTTGGTCAAAACAAAGCCTTGATTCAGGGGATCCAATCTACCTTGGACATCTAAGGTACGATTCTATGAGAGATCCTCAAGCATGCACATCATTAAAGACAACTCCTCAATGACCTAGCCAACCAGTACTATCAGTCAGGAGATCGCCAATATGCCCCTTCCCGGTGGCACCATCCGGCGTATCCGCCTCCACCACCCCCTCGAGGGCCCGGCAAGCAGTGACTGTATGTTTCCGCCGCACCACCTTCAGCTCAATAGTTGATTTACGACGTAGTTTGCATGATAGTGGGGGGGGGAATCACATGCTGAGTAGTTATTTTGGTAGGTCTGGTCTTTTATCCTCTGTCCTTGGGTTTTTATTGTCATGTCTAGGTCGATTGATTTCCTGCTATGGTCAGTTGGTTGTTCACTGATGGGTGATTTCTGTTGGGTGATTGGTTCTTGGTTGGGATGTATTGTATATAGCTTGGGTGATGTATATAGGGAGTGTGAAAATTTCGTTTTCTTTGGTTTATTTTGTTTTTAGTGTGTTTTTAGCTTAGATCACTTTGCTTTTTCATTCCTTCTTTTCTTAGAGTCATCATGCATGCATATTTATTTGTCTTTTTGTTTTGTAGTTGCATTCTTGTTTTATTTGCATGATAGTTAGGAGTATGGAGTTAGGTTGCATCGTTTTTCCCTTAACAATTTTGTTTCTTTGTTTTCTCTTTTGTGGACACCGCTTAGTGTCTTGCACCTTGTAAAGACTCTCAGGTAAGCTCATTCCACCTTTCTCTTTCTTTTTCTTTCTTTCCTTCAATCTGTGTATATACCCTGCTGCATGCTCGCTTTTTCTTTTGGTGGTGCGGCCTAGTATGTCTGTGTTGGTATTTTGGATTTTGGAGCCGTATGGGCTCGAGTCACCACCAGTTTTCTTGATTTTTGTGCGTTTGTTTTGTGCGTTTTTACCACTATTTGATACTCTACCCTCACAATGAGGACATTGTACAGTTTAAGTGTGGGGGGGGGGAGGGGGAGTAATTCTTATCGGGGTAGCGTAGCTAGTTTTTAGGCTTTGTTTTCTTGTTTGCTTTTGATTGCTTTTTGTATCCTGGAAAAAAAAGGAGAAAAATCCAATGAAAATCCCTAAAAAGTTTTATTTTTCTTTTTTTACAAGTCGTTTATGCTCTCCTTTATGCTTTAACTGATTTGATAGCTGAGTTAGTTAGGTGAAAACAGTCTTTATGTGCGTGCAAAACCTAGTCCTTAGGTGTGTCGTAGTTTTTCGATAACCTGATTCACCCTTGTAAAATGGTAACCTTATCCTTTTTCACCTCGAAGTCTGTTTTTGGAATGTTTTCGGCGTAGATAGCTTAGCTTTGGTCTTCATGTTTTCCTCATTCTTATTAATTCGGCGAAACTGTTTAGGCTCAGTTTTGAGCCAAAATACATTCCTTTTACCTTAGGTTTTTACTCGTTTCCTTAGTAGTTCGTTTGTGTTTTTATCCCTTGTTCTTCCTTTACGCAGATTTTTGGAGCTTTTTAACACTTGTGGGGCAAAAGCACGCTAAACAAGGCCAATTGGGGCCCAAAAGCAGAGTAGCCGGGTTTTCCCAAGGAAACCTGGCCTTAGATGAAGAGAATCAAGCCTCAATCCCGAAGTTAGAAGAAGAAACTAAGGGAAATCAACATTAGAAGCAAGGTGTCGGCCGTGACCACCCACCTCACGGGCGTGACCCCTCCACAGACCTTTGTGCTAAAAGGATCGAAGAGCGGCTGAAGACAGGAAAGGGGTCACGACCGTGACCTGCTACCACCCGACCATGACTCCCAAAACCCACGATTTCCAGAAGATAGGGATGGCAATGGGGCAGGGAATCCCCGAACCCGTGGGGGCCCCGCCCCGCTCTGGGGAAAAATCTCCGCCCCCATTGGAGATGGGGATGGGGACGGGGACAATTTTCCAAAATCCGCTCGAGGACGGGGCGGGGATGGGGACAAAATTTTCCCCATCCCCGACCCCATTTTCCCTGCCAGGGTAAATTCCCCGTCCCCATCCCCGAATCTCCATCCCCAAAAATGTTAAAATTACCAAATAACCTTTATTCTAATTTAATATATATATATTAATGGGAAGGACAAAGTAGCAATTTTCCAATTTATTCTCACTTGTTGATGTATTATTGTTTGATTTTGATGTATTATTACTTGAGCAAGTTAAATACGTTGTATTTTGAACATGTTAAAAACCGGGTTCGATTAAAACCAGATTCAATTAAAATTTAGTTAAATTTAGGATAGTTTTAAAAAATCCCCGTTGGGGATGGGGAATCTGCGTGGATGGGGATGGGGCAAGAATCATTCCCCGATCCGCCCCGTTGTCATCCCTACCAGAAGACACCTCACGACCGTGACATGGCAGTACACGGTCATGACCTCCCTTGAAGCACAATTTCCAGAAAGCACCTCACGACCGTGACCTAGTTTCACACGACCGTGAGCTCCCACGATAAGACGCTCCAGGAGATACCTTACAATCGTGACCTCCATGGTCACGCCCATGAGGTTTGCGAGAAGAGGCGAAGAGTTATGGGTTTCTCTAGGGTCACGCCTGTGACCCCCTAATCTGTGGCAAATCTTGGGCTTTAAACGATGTATTTGGTCCGACTTTTCTCCACTTGTATAGATAGCTTTCTTTCAAGTGTAATTATACCGCTTTGAACTTCTAGTTTTTAGTCTTAGTTTTAGTTATTAATTAGGTTTAGCCTTTAATTCCTTTCTCAAGTAGTGATTAGCGCAAATCAATTTTGTATGACTTTTAAGATTTCAATTGAAGTTCTTCGTTCGCAACCTTTTCCTGGATTCTATTTCGTTCTTTAGTGTCATTCGATTTTAGTAGGTTTCTTATTTCTACTTACTTTCCTTTAATTGCTTTATTAGTTGTTTAGTTCTTTGCTTTAGTTTATTTTCAATGTATACTTTAGGTTTAAAGATTGAATCTTTAGTGTTAGTTAACATGATAGGATAAGTTCATTTAGGGTTAGGGGGTGATTAGTGCCCCTAATGAAGGATTAGGTTATGGAATAGAGGGATTAGGGTTAGTAGCGAGATGATTAGTGTTCCTCCCTAGAATTCCACGCGATGGATGAAGGACGCCAGGGGCCGGGAGGCTATGGGTCCTTTTAACCTTCGCTAGTGGAACTCCAGGGTGGTTTAATCAATTCCAATTCCTTGCTCTAGCGAGTGGCGATTGGAAGAGATTACTTTGGATTGGTTCCCATACTACCATGGCTTGTCATGCGCGGGAGTGATGACAACCTCGGCAAGTATAGCATTGATTCATCGCCTTGGCGGGTGGGATCGATGCTAGCTCGTGCATAGGAAGCGAACACCGACTTGACGCCCTGACGGGGGAAGTCGGTGCAAGCTTGGTATGCACACAGTCCTTACACTTGATCATCGAGCGAAATCTCCCCTAAGACCGCAGTTCCGTGTTTAGCTTTTCATTAGGTCAGCCCGGTATTACCCCTGAGCCCTTGTTTTCCAAAAATCTTAGTTCAATTCTCCAAAAGAACCGACCCTTAAAACCTCTTGAGACTCGAAAGACCGACATAGATCACTAGGGCCCCAATTCCTTGGACATATACGACCGTTGTCTTACTTCATTAAGAAAACGTTAAACAGAAACCAACAAGGATTGGTGTGAGTGGACGGCACGCACACCCCTTAAGTACTTCGTTTAGGAATGGAGCAACCCGAGTTGCGAGGGTAAACCCTTTTCGGAGGGCCGTATCAATCCTGAAAAACCCGGTAAATAAAGAAAGAATAAAAATAAAATAAAAAGAAGAAAAATGGAAAAATTTGTTGGTTCACCAACAAGGTTTGGCGTTGGTGGTTAGTTGCCCCTCGTCCTTTAAGTGCCTCGTATACGTATGGAAAGAACCACGCTGGGAGAGTAAACCCCTCTCGGACCGCATTCTAGCTCAAAACATACCAACCAAAAAGAAATGTGTGTGAATAAGTAGTGAAACCCTCTCCTATGTAACCTACGACCCTCACCAAGCCAAGGGCGACACCAAATAGGTTGCGAGTAACACTTTAATTGATTAATAATTGAAATTTGAGTTGAATGCGTGCTTGATCGAGGTTGATCTGTCTTTGCCAAGTTCTGACCAAGAGTAGCACTACTACAATTACCGCCATCTAGCACTTTTTAAGCAAATTTGCGACACTACAAAGTGTCAGCAGCGGATTTACCGACGCTATAAAAAGCGTCGGCAAATCAAGTGTCGAGAGCTTGGCGACACCTTTTGGCGTCAAGATGGGCGACAGTATATTGTGACGAGCTAGTTGCATTCTCGGCGCTTCCTAGTGTCGCAAAACACTTGCAGCCAGATACAAATTAGTTGGCGGGAAAAGGGCGACACTTTTTTATGTAACAATTAATTGGCACCAAGTGCATGATTTATGGAGGGAAATTTTCCCGACACTTGTTTGTGCATTTAATTCATTTTTGGAACTATCATCACTATATATATATATATATATATATATATATATATATATATATAAAGAAAAACACAAAATTAAAGCAAATCTAGTAATACTTGATCAATATCAAGTTTCATTCAGGAAAATTTTTGCTCATAACAATAAAACTCTAACTTCAAGTCACTAACATGAAAACAAAATTTAAATGTTTCATAACATGTTATAATCGGGTTAATAACTAAATATTTTGAGGGAAAAAAGTACTATAAATGACAATGTATCTCTAAATTAAATTCAAAGCATAAAGAATCTGTGTTGCATGTTGGTTGGTCTATAAGAAGTGTGCTCTAATTCTTCATCATCTTCAGTAGTTTTCTCTAATTCCTCATCTTCATCATTCGCATTTCCACTTGATGATTCCGTGATCTACAAAATAATTATAAGTAAGAGTGAAAATGTGTATCAAATGAGGTGATCCATATACAAGAAAATAGCAGTAGAAATAGGTCATAACCTACTACAATATGTAAAAGTTAATGTTCTTAATTTTTGAATAAAATAGCAAAATTAAAGAATTTACCTGATCATTAGCTTTCTTTAAAGCCATATTAGCAGTTTCTAGCAGTGAATCTGGAACATAACCTTGCATACCTTCAAATACTTGAGCCAATTCTTCTACACCACCAAATAGAGACAACCAAGGCCAGGAGGCCTTCAAAAACAGGGCAGTGGTGACAAACAGAAAGCCAAGGCATACACGCATACACACATACAAAACGAGACTAAAGATGCAAGGGAATAATATATTTATTCCGATCCTTGGTATTGGCAGGAAGGATAAGAACCTGATTTTTTTTAGTTGAATAATTGAAGTTGTTATTATACACAAACTGAAAGAAAAAATGAAGAACTAAGGTATGTGAATGAGGCTATACATAATACATTAGAGTAGAGACCCTTGTTTATAATTATACCCCAGATGCTCCTGTGCAAGAATGCTAACACAAGAAATCTTATTATATAACCAACTCTGATAACTAACTAACTGACCTGTCTGGAGGGTGGGTGAGTACTAACAAGGAATTCATATATCCCTCACACCTATTGTTACTTCGTTTTTGGATCTGGATTACTTGTATAGGACACCTATTGTATCGATTTGGATTATTTATATATCCCTCAAGAGAGAACTGGTGGTAGCTTAACATTTAGACACTTGACGGAGAATTAATAACATAGGATTGTATGACTATAATTTCAAACAGCATATCAAGAACCAATTGAAAGTAGTTACCTGTATTTTGGTAATCTTTGGCCTTTCCCTAAAGGCCAGTCCAGTATGAATCAGCACCACTTGAGCCATCCTGTTTCATCATCCTCACATTCGCTTGTTCCTAAAACTGAAACAAGACCAAAACAATACAATGAATCTCTTACATACATTTAATTTGCACACAAAATTTGTTGTACATCTTCACAGTTTCAAATAATAGGGGATACTTACCACAACTTTTGCCTGACGTTTCTCCCACCGAGAGCTTGCCTGTAACAATGACACTCGGGTTTTAGCAATAGTATAGTACAAATTTCTCCACTTCCAGTGGAACTCAAGAAGTCACCATTGGCGTTTGTTTAGCTTTCCGGCTCTGCAATCAACTATATACTGTTGTTCAGGCGTGTGTTACTTTGGAAAAGACAGGGAGAACGAAAATTTTAGGATTATCACAATTGAAGAGCTTTCGAAAACCTATCTTAGAAACAATCAGATACTCGGCCAAATTTTGAAAGAGAACAAGCAAAAATACCTTAAAACTTCGACAAATAATTTGGAACGAATCAACATTTAATTAGCAACCAAATATCTTAGAAACGAATTAAAAGTTACATCAAATTGAATCGGAAAATGAGAAACTGCAAGGAAAAGTGCAATAAATTGAAGAAAACGAAGTTTGAGTAGGAACGAAATCAACCTGAGGCCCCAATTAAGCATAGGTGTGGTGGATTAGGGTTAGGGTTTGGATTTGAGAGGATTAGAAGAAGCTAACAGGACCCGAGAACGAGAGCCCATCGGAGACAGCGACGACTGACCAGAGACAGCGACGGCCGACCAGATACTGCGAAAGCCCACCAGAGACAACGATGGCCGACCACCAGCAACCTTGACAGAGGCAGATCAATGGAGTACCAGAAGATGGAGAGGTGACACCATAGTTGGAGGCTTGGAGTTGCACGAGACGACGCGAAGAATGGGGAAAAAAGTAGGGTTCCTATTTTCACTTGGCGCTTCTATTTTCATTTTGGGCTCTTTTCAGTGCCCAGACAAAAGTTTTTTTAGGGTGTATTTGGTTGGTCAATAATTTCAGATAAATTGTCATTTTTTTCGGGTTAACTAAACTTTTTCATGTTTGGATTTGGATTAACATCGGGAAAAATTGCACGGTGGACTCACCATTTTATCCACTTTCCTAGGGAAAATTTCCTTTAGGGGGACTAAGGAAAATTTTTCTCTGGAAAATCTTTCCCATGAAAAACTTCCTAAAAAAAATTCGTTATGGTTCCTATCAAACGCTCCCTTAATTGAAAAAAAAAAAAAAACCAATTTGGGAAGCTATGGCAAAATTTATTTAAATGCACTAAAGATTATAGTACTTATTTCATATGCTGGTTTTGAGTGGCATTCATAACAAATGACGTTACATAAATGCTGCTAAAGCTTGTTTTGTTGTAGTGACTGGAGGTAGGTAACTGTTAATTATATCACCAATTCCTTTTCCATTTTTGAATACTTAACCTTTTACTTACTATATACGTATATCTTAGGCCAGTTGGATTTATACCTCATTAATTCTCTTCTACTTCTTTTATATGGAGTGTTAGGAAGGGCGTAGTTTCTAAATCTTAGGTCAGTTTGGAACTAACATCTCTAAAATTGCAATATTTAGGAGTTTACTACTACATCCGACCCCTTCGTGTTTCACACTAGACGCAATTTCGGAGTATTAGTTTTGGTTTTTGTTTAGGCAGTCATAAAACTATATATATATATATATATATATATAGGATTATTGGATTCTAATAATCCCTACTTTCACACATTGGACAATAGTGGTCTGTACTATCACTTTGTATTCTGGTGGACCAAAAAAAATATAATTGGATTTGAGTGAGACGCCGGCGAGTTCATGCGGTGGTTTTCTGACATGGCATGTTTGGCATGTGTTTGACCGGATTGACTTTAATTTTTATTGCCACATCATACACAAAACACATGCCAATAATTTTTTTCTTTTTTTTTTAGTCCAGGGTGGAAAAAAATTAAAACCCCCTTTTCCTTTTCTCTCTCTTCTTTTTCCATTTCCAATTCTCCTCTCTCTCTTTCTTCACCTTCACCATCCATGGCACAAATTCCATCAGCAGGACACTAAATCGCTACAATCAAATTAAAATTTTCCATTTCCAATTCCAATTCTCCTCTCTCTGTAATAATTCCCCACCCAAATTAAAAACCCAGAATTTGCTAAACTCGCCGGTCTACCTCTAATCCCCCAATTGACATCCAATCCCTAGTTTCTAGCTCCGAATGGGGTTAGAATCAAACCCTCATCATGGAAATCCATGGAATTGGGGACAAAGGGGTAGAATTTGCTAAACTCGCATGCAATTACAGAGGGTGGCAGCGCTGGGCGGTGCTGGCGATGGTGTCGGGCCGGCGTTGGGTGGCAGAGGCAGCTCAATGGTCGGCGTTGACGGTGGTAACCTCGACGGGAGCTCGGAAGAACAGGGGTGAACCGGGGGTACGTTTGGTCCCTGGATTGGGCGTCACCGGTGGCGGTTCGTCGAGCCGCATGGACGCCGGTGCCGTGTCGCTCGGCCAAGCGTGGATAGTGGAGGCGAAATGTCGTTGGTGAAGGGTGGCGGACGATGTTTCTCGGGCGAGAACATGGGTTTTCGTGGTTTTTTGGTGGTGTTTGGGCGACGGTGACGGCCGGAGTTGGTGCAGTGGTGGTCGGAAACTGACGGGGTGGCGGTCAGCATTGAAAAGAGGGTAGTTGGAGGTAGAGTGATGGTGGCTTATGGTGGTGGCTGGGTGTGCGTGGCTGTCGGGCGGTAAGCAGCAGAGGGAAAGGAGGGAAGGGAAGGAGAGAGGGGAGAGGAGAGAGGAGAGAGAGAGAGAGGAAAAGGGGGTTTTAATTTTTTTACACCCTGGACTAAAAAAAAAAGAAAAATTATTGGCATGTGTTTTGTGTATGATGTGGCAATAAAAATTAAAGTCAATCCGGTCAAACACATGCCAAACATGCCATGTTAGCAAACCACCGCATGAATTCGCCAGCGTCCCACTCAAATCCAATTATATTTTTTTGGACCACCGTAATCAAAGTGATAAGATACACCATTGTCAATGAGAGTCAAAGTAGGGATTATTAGAATCCAATAATCCTATATATATATATATATATATATATATATATATATATATATATATATATATATATATATATATATATATATATATATATATATATGCTGATCAAACACTTATATTGAAATTGGGCTAAAACTAACTATTAAGAAACTAATAATATAGATTATTGAAGTATTTGTTAACTCTTAACATCTTAATCATAAGTTTATCATAACAATTACAGTTAATTTCGACCAGGACAAAATATTAATTAACTAGGAAACTATAATAACACATAAATAACATATATAGTAAGCATAATCATAAATATTGGAGATACATTTACATATGCTTAACTCTTATGTTTAGGGGGTGTTTGGCTACCCAGCTTTTTGGGTAGCTTTTGGCTTTTTGGATAGCTTTTAGCTTTTTGACCAAGGTTAAAAAGTTGCTTAAGGTGTTTGGTAAGTAGCTTTTTATTTTAGCTTTTTGAACCCAATAATCTAGTTTCCAAAAAGTTACTTGATAAAGCTTTTTGAGTTAGCTTTTCACAAAAAGCTACTTTACCAAACACTTTTCATACAATCAGCTAACCCAAACAGTTAAAGCCAAAAGCTACCCACCTTTTTGGGTAGCTTTTGGCTTTTTGGATAGCTTTTAGCTTTTTGACCAAGGTTAAAAAGCTGCTTAAGGTGTTTGGTAAGTAGCTTTTTATTTTAGCTTTTTGAACCCAATAATTTAGTTTCCAAAAAGCTACTTGATGAAGCTTTTTGAGTTAGTTTTTCACAAAAAGCTATTTTACCAAACACTTTTCATACAATCAGCTAACCCAAACAGTTAAAGTCAAACAACCAATCCAAACCAATGACTACAAACTAATCAATATGACTACCAAATATCACCGTTGCCAAACAGGGCCTTAAACTTATAAAATATCCTTATAGTCTACATCAATGGGCATGGAAATGGAAATGGAAAAATACCATATCTCGACGTTTATGCTGCTAGGTTACGCGACACAAAAAAGCGTCGAAAGAAAGTGTCGGGATATGTTGCATTCCTCTCGACACTTTCAAGCGTCGGTAAAAAAGCGTAGCGAAACCGCGGTAATTGTGGTAGTGTAGATTAGAGAACACTAGCACCGCGCACGAGGAAATCGTTAAGCAAGGTTGGGTTGGGTAGTTGAAGGCTTAGCCTCACCTGAGTCAAGTGTCTTGGAATGTACATACTAGCTATTTTCACTTGATTAACAACGTTGTTTGATTAGCTTCGGTATAAAAGCGATCGATTATAAACTCCTCCTTCCTTTTTGTAAAATGTTTTTTATTTTTACTCCTTTTTCCCTTTCTTTTTTATATTTCTTTCTGGCTTTTGTGCATATAGATTCTACAAGCCTTCACGAGACCTACCTCGTCCACTCGGGCTACCGGAGGGTTTAAAGGGCTTTATGCATATGCAAAATGCATTCGCGATTCTTGTGAAAGTGAGTTAGGATTTCCTGCTTCTTAGTAGAGTTTTGCTTTATTTTGCTTCGAACGAGCAAAAGTCTAAGTGTGTGTGGGGGGGGGGGGTAAGCTCGGTTTTGAGCCTAAGTGCGTTCCTTTTACCTTAGGTTTTTACTCGTTTCTATAGTTGTCTATTAGTGTTTTTACTTCTTTTTCTTTCTTTTGCAGATTCTTAGAGCTTTAGACACTTGTAGAGTCAAAGTGCGCTAAACAAGGCCAATTAGGGCCTAAAAGCATAGCCGCATAGGAGTCGGGTCTTCTGAAAGAAACCGACCTTGGAGAAATATAACAAAGCCTCGATCCAGGTGATAAAAGAAGAAACCAAGGGAAATACGTAATCAGCAGTAGGGTCACAGTCGTGACCACCCACCTCACGACCGTGACCTCAGCAAACCTTGGTGCCAAAGAGGAACGAAAAGAGCTTGGAGACAGAAGAGGGGTAACGGTCGTGACTTGCTACGTCACAGTCGTGACACCTTAAACCCTAGGATTCACCAAAGAAGACCTTACGGTCGTGACTTGCCTTTGCACGGTCGTGACCTCCCACGAGCCATTTCTTCCAGGAGGTACCTCACGGCCAGGACTTCCAAGGTCATGCCCGTGAGGTTTGCGGGGGGGAATGCCGATGAATTCCAAGACACGGTCGTGACGTCTGAGGTCATGCTCGTGACCCCCCTGATATGCGCTGATTAATGGGCTTAAACGGCATGTTTGGGACAGTTTTGTAACACTAGTATCTATAACTCTTTTTCCAGGATGATTAGACATCTCTAGTTTTGTTATTAGTACATTTTTCGCAATTTTACTTTAGGTTTTAGATTCTTAATTCCTATCTTAGTAGAGATTAGTGTTAATTACTTTGTAAGACTTTGAAGAATTCAATTCAAGTTCTTCGCTAGCGATTTATTTCCGGATTCTCCTGCATTCTTTCTTGCTCTTCGATTCTAGTAAGTACTAATGTCAATTCATTCTCCTTTAATTGCTTTGATTAGTGTTAGATTAGTCTTAATTGCTTTTTTGTTATTCATGCTTGTTCGTGTTTCTCGTTTTGATTCAATGAATTCTTTAGGGTTAAAGATTGAATCTTTAGTTATTATGCTAGGCTAGGTTCCCTTAGGGTTAGGGGGTGATTAAGGCCCCTAATGGAGGATTAGGTCTGGAATATCAGTAGGGTAATTAGTGAGATGATTAGTGTTCCGCCCTAGATTTCGAAGTGTTGGGTGAAGGATACAGGGGGCCGGGAGGTTATGAATCCTTTCAACCATCGCTTGTGGAACTCTAGGGTGCTTTAATCGATTTTGGTTCCTTGCTCTGGCGAGAGGGAATTGGAATTGATTACTTCGGATTGGTTTTCTTACTACCAAGTACAAAGGTCTATCATGCACAAGAGTGATGATGGACTTTGGAAAGTACAACATCAATTCATCGCCCTGGCAAGGGGGATCGATGCTAACTTGTGCATAGGAAGCGAATATCGACTCGACGCCCTGAAGGGGGAAGTTGATGCTAACTTAGTATGTACACAATCCTTACACTGATTATCGAACATAATCTCCCCTAAAAATGTAGTTTCCGTGCTTAGTCTTTCGTTATGTTGGCCCGACATTGGCCCCAAGCCCTTGTTTTCCTTATTTGAGTAGAAACCCATAGTTTATTCTCTGCAAGTTCGAACCCATGGAACCCCTTGAAGCTTGAAAACCGAACTAGATCACTAGGGCCCCAATTCCTCGGACCTATAAGATCGTTGTCTTACATAGTTAAGGAAACATTAAACAAGAGGTCGGCGACGACTAAAGAAGGCGGCGACGACGATGGAAACTGGCGAGCGTGTTGGCAGTGACTAGCGAAGATGAGGCTGAGGGGGAGGGAGCTAATGGAGTATTACAAGCATGTAGACATTTTTTCTCGTCGTTCAGACTTCAAAACGCCCGCGGGACGGGGGATTTGTGCTAGGGTTTACTTTTAAAACTCTTTAAGGATTATTCACACATTTCATTAACATATAATAGTTGTAAAATCATTTTCGCTTTACTTGATGCATCCCGTGAATTGTTAAATTAATCTTCGAAGAGTGAACATCCACTTTTTCCAACTCCTTTAAGATTAATTCAAGTTTTTTCACAAAATGTTAATCTCAGAAGAAAACGATTTATGCAACCATTATTTAGAAATATACAAAATCTCCTTTAAGTTTCATTCATACATTGTAAAACCATGTTAATTATGCAATCCCGATGTGTTTTAGTTCAAAAAGGTATCGCCACCCGACTTTTTAAGAGAAAAGCCAAGAAAAACTAGAAAAGAAAACAAGAAAAATTCCGCCTACGAAACCAAGAGGTGGATTCGGGGGTAAGGTTACGAACTCGAAAGGTAGAAACCTTTTGAGTTCGCCTCTCACAAAAGGAAATACTGTACTAAAAGTTATAAAATGTACTTTTAATAAAGTTTGGAAGAGAGATAAATAAGAACGTTACATGATTATTTCACTCAACATGTAAAAGAGATGAAAGAGGTACAACATATACACTTTATTTGCATGGATAAAAAAACACCTAAAAGCTTGCATTGTGACTTTGAAAAAGCTTTGCCTAACCTTTGTTGTAATGCTTGAACTTTTCTTTTGAATGGATCTTTTCAGAGCCTTGAACACTGCTCTTGAAGATGCCAAAATAATACCAAAATGTGTATAGAAAGATTGTAAACAAGTAGATGAAAAAGGGTTCTTTTTGTGGTGTTTTAGATAGTATAAGAATAGGCTTTTGTGGAGTTTTTAGGGTTTTATGGAGGGATAAATAAGAATGGAGATAAGAGCTTTAAAAGAGTAGAAAGATGAAGATTATGATGGTAGAAGTATGGTAGATATTAGAGATGATGATGATGATAGAATAGAGATTAGAATGAGAGGGTAAGAGAATGAGTGAATGAGAAGTGAGAGTAGGAGTGAGAGAGGGAATGAGAGAATGAGTTGGTGTATGTTTGAGTGTGTTTGACCTCAATCTAAGGGGGTATTTATAGGTTTGAGGTGGCTTCAAGAGAGGATCAACATGCATGCATTCATCAAATTCGTAGTCAAAGGCTTCCATTCTGCTCGAACTTCAAGGTGGTCAAGGGGGTGTACCTGGTGGTCGGCAACACGTGGATGAATGAACCTGGTGTTGACGCCTTAAAGGCCGATCAACCTACAGGAAGAGGGGGAGGATGAATCCAGCCTCGTCCATGCATCTCTGGTCGGTATAGTGTGAAAGGATTGTCATCGAAAACAACTTGTTCACACTTTGGATGGTGGAGCTCTTATTTGAGTTTTATAAAGTGTTTTTATGAGGTTTTGAACTTGAAACCTCTTGCATGTGTTTTACGTTATGAAAGCGATTCTTGGAAGCTAAAGTCCTACGCCTACTGTTGATGACTTGTGTTTTAAAATGATCTCGGGCGAAGATGACGCCCTACTTGTTGGGGAGACTTCATCGAACGCAATGTCAATGACTTTGGGTTTTGAGTTTGATGACAATTTGATGCCGAGGAATTTCACCGGATGCAATGCCGATGGCCCTGAGGTTGAGACTTCACCGAACTCGATGTCGATGGCTCTGTTTTTGAGGAAAATGCACTTATTTGGGAGTTTGGTCCTTCAACTTTGGTAAGACCACTCATGTCTCATTGGACACACTAGCTGAGCTCCTCCCATGAGAACATGCTCATTCGATCCTTGGTAATGAGCATTAGGAAGAGGACAAACGTCTCTCCTTTCTAAGGCGATGATTCTTGCCAAAACATGACTGAATATCACCTCACGGTCACTTAAGTAAGTTTAATGACCCCCGAGAATGTATTAGAAAAAAATGGTGACCCGCGAGTCAGTTACCAAAGATATGTGGCACCCCCAGCAATTTTTTGTTGGAAATCGTGCAGTCAAAATTCAAAAAATTTGACTATAAATTTCTCAATATATATAATGAGTTTTTATATACAATTACCATCATTAGATTCGTAACGAAAAATATTATCACAAAAATATAGTATTGCAATGGTTGATAATATACCCCCTCCGTTTTTTATCTGTCATTTATGCTTTTCAATGTCAATGTTTAATTAATATTTTTTATATAATATTTTTATAAAAAATAATATTATACTTTTCGAATAGTATTTTTTTATTACGAGTCTAAGGAAATCAATTTGTATGATGAATTATTATATAAATTAATATATTAACAGTTAAAGTTTTTGACATAATTTTCTAAGTGACACATGAATAGAAATAGGAGTGTTATGTAAAAAATTATTAGTAAAAAAGTGATATTAAAAATTATAAAGTCAAAATTACAACGATGAATATATGAAGTTCAGAGGGTAGATTTGAAGCAACGGTCAAATATATAGGTCAAATATATAGGAAGTAAAGACGGACAGTGAAAGAGTAGAATTAGATAAATGAGAAGGCCCAACGGTAACTTCCTAGCACCTTCCCAAGAAATCAGTTTGCACATAGGAAAGGGAATCACCATTCATCCCATCAGTCCTAATCACTTTTATATGCATTAATCAAATATCAAATACTCCCTTCGTTCCATATTAATTGTCATCTTTGAAAATTGTGCAGTCAAACTCTAAAAATTTTGACTATAAATTTCTTAATATATACTCCCTCCGTTCTTTTTTATCTGTCATTTACGATTTTCAGTGCCAATTTTTAATCAATAATTTCTAATATAAAACTTTTAAAGAAAAATATAATATTATACTTTTTCAAAAAATTACTGCTTTAGTTCTGCAACTTTTCAAAACTCATTTTAAGATTTTACTTTTGGGTTAGAAATTATTAGGTATTTTTGGCCATCAATTTGGTTAAGTCGAAATACCTCGTTTCTTCCATTCTTTGAGAAATACCCTTAAAGAAGAAGAATAAGGGTATTTTGGTCACTTAATAAAATTGATGGCCGGAAAAGCAACAAATAATCACTAACCCAAAAAGTAAGGGTACCTCAAAATTAGTTTTGAAAAGTTGGGGTACCGAAAGATAGTTTCCCCAAATATTGGGGTACCTTTGAGTAATTTTTTGATACTTTTTTAATAGTATTTTTTATTACGAATCTAATGATATAAATTTTATATGATGAATCATTATACAAATTAAGATATTAACGGTCAAAATTTTTGCCACAATTCCCTAGGCGACAGATAAAACAAAACGGAGGTAGTACAATGAATTGCTATATAAAATTACCATCATTAGATTCGTAACAAAAAATACTATCATACAAGTATAATAATGCAATTGTTAATAACATATTATGCAAGAAATTAACAATTAAATAGTGATATTGGAGACAATAAAAGTTAAAATTATGACAATTAATATGGAACGGATGAGTATCAAATATCAAACATCAAATATCATATTCCTAATAAAAAAAATATATCCTAATAAGAAAATCAGGACAAGGTCACAACTCACAAGGCGATGCAAAATGCCAATTTGATATATATTCCAAGGACAATGAATTGCCAGCAAAGACAAACATTTCACTCTCGCTCCAACAAAACCCATGAATGAATTGCTTTTCCGTTTATTTTTTCAATTAGGCAGTTGCGTATTTGACCCTTCACATTTAGCCGTTGCTTTCTACTCTCTATCTACTGCTAAATGACATTATCGCCCTTCTCTCTCTCTCAGTCAATACCGAGTCTGGAATGTAATCAACTCTTAAACTCGTTCACCCATTATTAATATTCAATTATAGTCGCCAGCCAAAAGTAGGTTTCATTCTTCATTGACTAAGCAATGCAAGTTCTACCAACAGCTTCAGCTTAATTAGCTGTGCCCCAGCTACTTGTCATTGGTAAATGAATATACACTAACACTCATCGTTTGAATGAATCAGTACACAAGATTTCTATAATTCAATCTTCATATAATATATATATATATATATATATATATATATATTATTGGTGGATCTATGTTAGAGCAAGTATTGTCAACTAATTACTATAATTTTCTTTAAAAAAAAAAACTGTTTAGTAAACAAATAAAATAAAAACTATGATACAGATGGTTTGGCACTAGGGGTGTCCAACAAAAACCTAAACCAAAAACCAAACCGCCAAACCGCATAAACCAAACCGGTAAAAGCGGTTAACCATTTGGATTTTTTGAAAATTGCGGTTTAGGTTAACCAAATCGGTACAAGCGGTTTAGGTTTCGGTTTTGCATTTTTGTGAAACGGTTAACCACGGTTAACCGGTCTTGATTAAATTAGGTGTAAAATTTGAAATTTTAAAGCAAAATTTTAATAGAATGTTAATTTTAAAGCAAAATTGGCACCATTAAATGAATCATCCAATAATATTAATATGTAGTCCACTAGTATTGGACAACAATAATCTATACCATCAATTTGGAATATTATGGCGGTTCAAAATAATAAAATTGGATTTTAGTATAACATCATCGAGAGTATACCGTAAATATTATAAATTTTGTGTTGCATTTGATTCAGAACTTAGTATAACACTTTACCACGAGTTGTAATAAATTTACGGCATTTCTCCCATTTTTTTAATTTTTTCGATCGATTTTTTCACTTTTATTCATTTTAGAAAATCATAATAATTGTTCAGAGTCTCAACCAAATAATTTAAAAAATTTTTTAGTAACTACATTTCATTACCTTTTTGGGAGCAGGAACGAAAAAAAAAACAAAAACAATATAGGGTAGGAATAAAAAAATAAAAAAAATGTGGAGGTGGATATCGTACCACTACAATCCAATTTTATTTTTATTTTTTTGAACCACCAAAATCCAAAATGAAAGTATGGATTATTGCCATACAATTGGTGAAAGTAGGGATTAAAGTATGAATTATTGGTATACAATTGGTGAAAGCATGGATTATTATAATCCAACCATTTTAAAACCATTTTTCCAACCATTTTCAAATAGTAGGGAAAAGGATGATAGGAAAAATTTCCAACCATTTTCGCAAAAGTGGTTGGAATTTTCAACCCTTTTTTCACCCATAAAATTTTTTAAAAATAGTTGGAATATAAAATGGTTACTAAAATTGTTGGTTTTTCCAATCATTTTAAATTGGTTGGAAAAAGTGGTTGATAATACACATATTTTTAGTTGTGGAAGTAGAGAGAACTTTGAGAAAAAATCTCAACTTTTGTATTGATCGAGGAGCAATGAATGCCTCTTCCAAAACATTTTAAATGGTTATATACAATGAGTGGGAAGAGGGGGAGCTATGAATCAATGACAAAAGACCCATGCTAAATACATTAAATGACCTCCTAGAGGTGCTTTGCATTTCATCAAGGGAGGGGCAAAAGGTGAAAAACACAAAAGGGGGGAAAATAAAAGGGGGAAATTAGATGGAAAAACCCGACTTCCGAGGTTTGTCACGGGCGCGATATGAGAGGTCGCGGCCGCAACAGCTGAAGTCTCTAGAATCGTCGCAAGCGCGACGCTAACTTCACGGTCGTGACCTGGGTCGGGGAGAATCTGGGCATGATGTTGACAGCAGGGTCGCAGCTGTGACCCCAGGCGATTGCTCAATCCAAAAATCTCCAAATACGGGGTCGCGGGCGCACATGTGTCTCAGCTCCAAAATTCCTAAGGGCATGTCATGTCGTGACAGATTAGTCCCAATCATGTTCACTGTCGCGATCGTGACGTGCTTGTCACGGGCGCAACGTTCATCCTGCAGCTCCAAAATGTCATTATGTCCGATGGATGCCACGGGCGTGACAATGGTGTCACGGCCGCCCTTGGATTAAGCCCAAAGTGATTTCTAACTCTCTTCTTAATGACAAAACAATCAACCACCCTCGGGGAGTGGAGGATCAAAAGCCCTTGAGTTTGGTGAATGCTCTCGATCGAGCCACTCAAAGAGGCTCAAGGCCGATCCAAAGAATGACGGACACGAGCTTGGGGATTCCCAGGTCTTGAGCGAATTGAACCTCCACCCGGGTGCGAGAAGATGCTAGCCTTTTGGCTTGAGTGAGCTAGGAGGGATGAGTACGGAATCGAGACTCTCCATTTCTCGAAAAAAATTACATTAAATGAGTAGATCTCTTTTGGGATTAATAAGTACGGACATCTATGTAAAACTTCTCCAAATTGTGATGTGAAACAACAAGAATAAGACGTCAATCAATCAATGTATGAAGAAATAATTTCTTCTAGATATAAATTGTATTTTGATATAAGAATTTATATCTATTCAAGTTGAATATTCTAAATGTCTTTATAACCCTTTAATAAATAAAACATCCATTTTCTTGAAAACAAACCTTAAATGTGATGTATCTAATGTATACATTATTTAATTTGCATATGATCATATAATTTAGTTTGACCTAATATATAAATAACTCATGTTGTATGATATAGTTTGTATTGTTCCACATGCGATAGAAGGATTAGAAGGTCAAACAATAGAGAAGTTTCTATGAATTATGCGGTGTATGCATGGTGAATTGGTCTATGGAGGAAGAGTGAAAGAAAGAGACTAATAATACTTGAATAATCCCAGTTCACACACAATTATTATGCATTCATATGGATTCAGATATCAGATGCTTTATTATTAAGAAGCAAAGATAAGCATGGCCAAAAAAATATTTTTTAAAAAAAAAAAAAAGGAAGAGAAGAAAGACAAGGACACAATGGGAAATGCAGTTGAGGAAGGTATAATATCTAATAATCCATCCGCCTTTATTTATTGGGTCAAAACAAAAGAAAAAAGAATCGGGAGGATGGCAAGTAGTGGTGGACGCTCCATCAACACGGCTATTGTTTTGGATTTGACCCACTCTGACTCACTCGCTTCTCTCTCTGTCTTCTCTTCTCCCCTCCCATATATATTTCTCTCTCCTTCATCAGTCAATCATCAATCAAATTCATTCATTCATTCATTCATTCATTCTCACCTCCAAATCCCAAACCCTAACCCTAATTAGGGATTTCGCTGATAATTGAACCATGTCTTGTACCGTTGCAGTTTCAAACTCCCCTGTTTTCTCTCCGTCACATCACCAAACATATTTGTCGGCCAGTCTGTCTCCACGGCCTTTATACCCACTTTCGACCCCTTTCCAGCAGAACGCCGATGGACCTTCGCCGACGGCAGCTGTTCTGAAGAGGAAGAGGCCTGCTCGCCTTGATGTTCCCATCTTGCAAGCTGCTTTCGGAGTTCCAGCGACTCCCCGGCCGCCGCAAGATGCCACCGTCCAGGAGGAATCAGATGACTATTACTCTGTTTATTCTAAGAGAGGCAGAAGGGCTGCTTTGGAAGATCGCTTCTCTGCTAAGCTTCATCTTCAAGGCCATCCTAAACAGGTATATTTCCGATGAACTAGATCTGTTTATTGTAAGGAAAACAATTCGAGTTTTTATTCTTGCCGACGCTTTGGATTGGTGAAATCCAGTTTCTGAGGTTGAAACTTTGATGGGAAATTAGATTAGAAGGTACATGTGTAACTGATGTTGAATTGATGGGTGGGCTTATGCAGGGTTTCTTTGGAGTATTCGATGGACATGGTGGGTGGAAAGCTGCAGAGTATGCTGCTGAAAACATAGAGAAGAACATCATGGCTGAAGTGGTAAAGAGAGACGAAGAAAACATCAAGGAGGCAGTGAAAGCTGGCTACTTGAAAACTGATTCTGAGTTTCTCGAGACAGAAATGCATGGCGGGTCTTGCTGTGTCACTACGTTGATCACGAATGGCAACCTCGTCGTATCCAATGCTGGGGATTGTCGGGCCGTACTGAGCCGGGGCGGTGTGGCTGAGGCCCTCACTAGTGACCATCGCCCCTCTAGGCAAGATGAGAAGGACAGAATTGAGTCCAATGTAAGCAATTAATTCTATGCCATCCTTTGAGACTCGATTGATTTACCAACTCCGAGTTGAGAGTATATGTAATTATTGGCTGCTGATCGAATGAGTTTCTTTCTATCTTTCTTGCAGGGTGGGTTTGTTGATTGTTACAATGGTGTATGGAGAATCCAAGGATCTCTGGCTGTGTCAAGAGGAATTGGAGACAGGCAGCTAAAGCGGTGGGTGGTGGCTGAGCCTGAGACTAGGGTTGTCAAAATCAAGGCAGAGGATGAGTTCATAATCATGGCATCAGACGGGCTTTGGGACAAGGTTACTAATCAGGAAGCTGTTGACATTGTCCGCCCTCTCTACACTGGGAAGAACAAACAGCAGCCATTGCTGGCATGCAAGAAGCTCGTCGATGTGGCTGTCTCCAGAGGATCCTTGGATGATGTTACCGTAATGCTCATCCAGTTGGATCGCTATATGCAACAAGCTTGATCTGCAGTAACTTTGATACCAGCATCGCTAGATTAATCTCACCTCCTTATTCGATCGACACCAGTTAGATAGATGCCTAGAGTAGTGTAGTTGATGACTTTCAGTAGGAGTATAATTCTTTCTGAACCTGACCATTCATTCATTCATTTGTTTATTAATTCTTTCGGAACTCATATGTTATTGAACTCAGATTCTTTCAGATGTATAGCACTTACTATGACAGCAATGACATTTTACGAAATTCTTTTCCCATATTTATAAGTTCCCATATGATTGAAGATGAACTTTCTGGGCTTGCCTTTGTTATCCATGTTTGATTTCGGTTATTAACGATGTGCAGATCTGTTGATATACTGTGCAATCACTTATCAAATTAGAACATTGAAGTTCTTTTCATCATTATCGTATCCAAGACGCTCTCTCCTCCTTACCCACTACTCTCAAAAGGGTTTTTCTTTGCATTTTGGACGTTGCATTTAGGGTAATTAATTTTCTAAACTCTTAATTTTCAATATTAATTCTTTGGATCTTAAAGTTTATGGGTTCAATAGAAAATGATGTTAAAATTTTTGGGTTGGAAGAAAAAGAACAAAAGGCTCGTGTCTCGTTCTTTTTCTTCCTATATTTGAATTTTTTCCCGATTGGGGCGCGCCAAACTTCAGGATTAATATTAAAACTTATAAGCTATAATACACCTATATTATTCATGTCGGAACTACTTAGACTCTAAGTAGCCTTGGTAGCAACCCAAAATATACATTAGGTCCAAGGGTCAAATATGGATAAATTATAAACAGATTGGTAGGTAATGACCATTGTAAAGCGTATTATAAAATTGTCAACCTAGCCTTTTAGTGCAAACAAATTGGTGGGGCACCACAGTCCGTGGTGGTCCTGCCATGACCAGTGGTGGTATGGGCAGCATAATTTGATTCTGCTACTCACCACGGTTCGTGGTACGACACCACAGTCCATGGTGAGCCCATAACGTGCATCGTACATAGGGAGAATTCCCTCATCTCCCTTTCCTACTGAATTCGATTTTTGTGGTTTGTTGTCATAGAAATTGATTGATTGTTCACAAAAAATTACTCAGAGTGCACTGCTAACTTTGGTGAAATGTTTTAGTCTTCATTTCAAAATCATTTAGTACTAACTTTTTGGGTTAGAAATTATTAGGTGCTTTTTTGGTCATCAATTTGGTTAAGTGACCGAAATACCCTTGTTCTTCCATTTTTAAGAAATACCCTTAAAGAAGAAGAACAAGGGTATTTCGGTCACTTAACTAAATTGATGACCGAAAAAGCACCTAATAATTTCTAACCCAAAAAGTTAGGGTACCTCAAAATGAGTTTTGAAAAGTTGGGGTACCAAAAAATAGTTTCCCCAAATATTGGGGTATCTCCGAGTAATTTTTTGGATTGTTCACCTTTTACTTGGTTTAGATTCTTCATATCAGATCGAAAGATTGTTATTTTTTGAGTTGGATTGAAGAAGATTAAATAGGCGTAAAACTCGGCTAGAAATAATGTGTTTCTATGCTTAGGACCGTTATATATAATCTGTTATTATCTTTGGTTAAATGGAATAGCCATGAGATTAAGTGTTTAATTTTGATTAAAGCAACTTACCTCGGATTGAAAGATTGTGGTGATAGGCCTTAGTATGATTATTGAGCTCGAACTAGTGTAAATTGTTGGGTGTCAGAATTAGTTCCTAATTAATTGAATAACTAGAGTAATATCCCTAAACGCCCTTATAAATATGATAAAATCCAAAAAGTTACAACTTTGATTAGAGTGGTGATCTATAGTCTATTACATATATTAAAACAAAACTCTTTGTAACAAGGTAACGTCATGTGCCAACATAATTAATGCATAACCATATAATTTTTTTTAATAAAAAACAAACATCAGTCATGGAGCATTGCAGACATACAAAGGAGTTTAGTGGAACATGTTTTGATTGCAACTATTGATTTGCTACTCTTCCATTAAAATCATCTTGCAACCGTTATTAAAATCATCTTGCAATAGTTAGATAATCTATCTATTAAATATATTAAAACAAGGCAAAATAAAGGAGATGTTGTCATGTGGCACGCATACAAAAAAAAAACCAAAATTTCATTAAAAATACAAACAAATTTCATGCATAATTTTTTGTTTTATGGAAGTTAATTGTACTTTACAGTCACAGTTTAAATGATGAATTTGATTAATGCATTAGTAATCAAAAGCTCAAAATATCAACCTTTTAAAATTCCATACTTAATTATACTACACAATTACTCTTTAGATGAGGATTGTAATTATACCATTTGATAATACATTTTTGTTAGAAAATTATTCTACTATTCCTTTATATAAACAGGATAATTTCATGCCCTCATTATTTCCCTACAATTTAAGAGGCACCCCCATTTGGTAATAGTATTTGACCATTCTCGCTACTTTAAATCTACATCTTTTAATCTATCAACTATATTAAAACAAGATCAAGACAATTAGAAATTTGTCATGTGTCATTCGTATATAAAACTTATATTTTATTAAAAAAATCACTCATTGTGCATTATGGTGTCTGTGTAACACCCTGGCCCCTCTCGGGCCACGGACATTACCGATAACTACTTCAAGGATTGCTGACTGACCCTACAAATCACCATGAGTCTTTCCAGCATGCTTCGTCCTCGCTCGCACGCTGCCTGGGAAAACTTTCCAGGAGGTCACCCATCCTGAGACTATTCCCAACCAAGCACGCTTAACTGAGGAGTTCGCAACTGATGAGCTACTACAAAAAAAGGTGCACCTTGGTGATATAAGTAGTCATTTCAATCCCTTTAAGCCACACTTTAATCATATACATGGGGTGTTATAGTCACCCCCACTTAAGCACACAACGTACTCGTTGTGCCACAGTCCACTCCAGAATCTTTGCCCCGCTAGGTGACTGCCATGGATCTCCTGTCCACTCATGGTCGCGGATCGGTTCTGATACCATCTGTAACGCTCCGGCCCCTCCCGGGTTGCGGACATTACCAATAACTGCTTCAAGGATCGCTGACTGGCCCCACAAATTACCACGAGTCTTTCCAACGTGTTTGGTCCTCGCTCGTGGGAAAACTTCCCAAGAGCTCACCCATCCTGAGACTACTCCCAACCAAGCATACTTAACTGAGGAGTTCCCAACGGATGAACTACCATAAAAGAATGTGCACCTTGGTGATATAAGTAGTCATTTCAATCCCTTTAAGCCACACTTTAATCATATACCTGGGGGGTTACAGTCTGTTTCAAAAAAGGTATTTATAGTTGATCATCTTCACTTTTCAAAAAATAAATATAATGGTTATTGCCTATCAATCTATATAATATTAATAGTAAAGTTTGTGGGTCCCGCAGAATGGAGAAAGAAGATTGATTGTAGGGATTCTAACCAATCAGAAAGTAGATAAATACTAAATTAAATTATTTTGATGCAAATATTTGTAATTATTTTGGTGTTATCTATAATAATAATAATAATAATAATATTATTATTATTATTATTAATAATCTATATAATATTAATAGTAAAGTTTAATTTTTTATTCTCTCAAATTTATTTATTTATTTTTAAGTTACACGTTTAAATATTCATTAAAAATGGTTCAAATGTTTCTAATATTTTCAATAAAGTTTGTTTTTGTTTTTTTTTTTACAACTTATGTTGTATGATAATTAAGGTCACGTCTTTTATAAATGAAAAGATCGGTCAACTCATCACATCAGTATATGCTAATTTATTCAAATGCATAGAGGACAAGAGATGATTGTTTATCGTGAAGAATGATAAGACATTAGCATCAAATGTATCATGCAGATCCAAAATTGGCATTCACCAAATAACTTTGTCTCGGAATGCAATTGTTTATCTATTCTCAAAATTATAAGTATATTATTGCCATATATTTGTGAAGTAGTTACCTATTAGTTTGAATAATTTTGTAACGATTTTGGGTTGGGATTAGCTTTTTTGCAACTAAATTGTTGGCCCCCATATTTATATATTTCGAACAATTTATTATGATATCTTTTCATTTGACAATATTATTAATGTTTTATTCTTTTTAAGTTACATATATAGGTATCATTTAATTTTTCCTTTTAAATTAAAATAATAACTAATTTGTTACACTCCGTGCATCGCACGGGTTGAAGCCCTGTAAATTATAAGAGTAAATTTGGTAAGTTACTTTAATAACACTATATGAACCTTACTTCATATGTATTAAATAATAAATATATTATTGACATAATTAAATTTTTAATTCTTATTCTTTATTATCGATAGGTTAGTGGTTTCCAAATTCCAATATACTATGTATAACCTTTTAATTTCTTTTATTAAAATTTACAAAATAAAATAAATAAATGGGCAATTCACTCTAGGAAGGGTTAATTCTCAGTAAGCAAACATTATAGACAATTACTACAAAAAATTACAGGGAGGTACCCTAACTTTTGGTGAAATGTTTGTTTGGTACCCCAACTTTTGAAAACTAATTTTGAGGTACCCTAACTTTTAGGATTAGAAATTAATAGGTGATTTTCCGACCAAATAATTGAATTTGCCGGCGAGAATTGGAAATAGGGTATTTTATTGACGAAAATACCCTTTGATTTCTTCAGTCTTCTTCTTCTTCTTTTCTTCTTTCTTGTTCTTCCGTCTTCTTCTTCATTTCTTCTTCGCTTCTTCTTCTTTTCTTCTTCCTTGTTCTTCTGTCTTCTTCTTCATTTCTTCTGGGTTTGAATGATGTTGATTTTGTTTTGTTTTCTGGGTTTGATTCATTGCTGATGTTACCCCCACACCAGTGAAGTCCACTATTTTCGAAACTCATCTCACCTCCTCGAGCTCGAGCTCCTACAATGGTGGACGCAAACGCCGCCTTCTTCTCTCTCCTCATCCTCCTCCCAATCTCTCTCCTCCTCGTCCTCTACTTCATCGTCCGCCCTCGCCCGGTTTGGGGTTATTCAATTTCCTCTTCATTTCGCTGTTTTGATTCATATTTCGCGTTTGAAATTCGGGTGATTTTTTGAGGAGGAGGTGATGTTAGAAATTCATTAGTCTGTCAATCCACTGATTTCAAGTGATGGCACGATGAATCCCGACAGGTTCTGATCCTTTCTTTTCTCTTAAATTCTTTTAGTATTTCTATTTGAAATTTGGGGCAGTTGATGAATCTCTTAACTTCAAATGGGTAATTTGCGTCTGGATTTACCTTGATGTCAATCACCTTGGAGAACTGATGCCCCTTTTCACTTCAATTTCTATTTTTTAGGGTTATTTTTGTTTATTTATGCTAAAATAACAAATTTGGCATTCGATGAATCCCATCTCAAAAAGGGTATTTTTGCATCTGATTCAATTCAGTGATGCTTTTATTCACCTTGGAGAACTGATGCCTTGAGTTTCAAACAGTAAGTTGGGTGGAATACAATACTGGAGGTATTGTCTTACATTGATGAGCTAAATCGATGATGAGTGTACATAGAAAGCTTGTGGGTTACCCTCCAATATGGCCAATTGATTTTAGTTTCGAACCTTAGACAAGGGCATCAAAGTCAATCTCTGTAAAAAATTAGGGGTATTTCGGTCAGTTTACACAATCAATCGGAGTTTCGCCGGAAATTCACCTAATAATTTCTAATCCTAAAAGTTAGGGTACCTCATAATTAGTTTTGAAAAGTTGGGGTACCAAAAAATAGTTTCATCAAAAGTTAGGGTACCTCTAAGTATTTTTTTGCAATTACTATGCATGCAATAAGTAATTATTTATAGTTTAACGGTTACATTCTATTAATAAAAATATTTTAGTGAGTAATAATTTGTTAGTGACCCGTTAATCTTTATATTGAGATTGTCAACATAGTTTTTCCATTAATTTTTTTTGGGAAATTGTTGATATGAAAAATGGGAAATCATTATAATACACCCCTACTAATGTTATATATTTACTTATTATTATTATTATTATTATTGTTGTTGTTATTATAATAATAATAATATTTATTATTATTATTATTATTATTATTATTATTTAGTTATAACCCTTGCACCATAGCTTCAAAGTGCCTCATAAATCATTTGTTACTAAATCAACAATTCTTTATATTTAAGAGTTATTATATTTGTATGATCGATATATTTGTTTTGGATGGATTTATATCATACATTGATACGTACATGAAACTCCAACCAAAATATTTACTTTCTAGACGTGAATCATATGATTTATAATTTAGATTTTTTTATGAAAGATTTATTTTTTAGTTAGACATTAAATTTTCATAATAATCTATCGTTACTAAAAGATAATCATATTTAATTATGTACATAGTACAAAATATATATAGTATTTAGAGGCATTTTTCATAATAATGCGGTCATAATCCATTGGGTTGGGTTAACCCAATACCGGAATACACCACCCTTATTTACCTGAACCTGAAATACCCAGGACCCTTATTTAACCCGCCCATCCGAATTGATAGGTCTGTCTACTATCTTATCAAAAGAAGCTAACTCTAACTATCTCACGAATATTGATTTCGCTTTATGCCCTCCTATGATGTAATTATATATTAATCTCTTTTAATAAATCAAACCTAACGTACTTTCTTAAAAGTTAATTAGCCTATTCTGCTTTTAATTTTTAAATTACCTTTATGATATCATATATTGGCGATCTTATTATTATTATTATTATTATTATTATTATTATTATTATTATTATTATCAAACTATAAGCTTAACTTGAATCTATTCTCTTAATTCTTTTATATTTCTTTATTTCAAATTTTATGCATTCTTAATATTTATTATTGTTGAGTAGTTTACTGCCACATATATTGTAAGATCAATTGTTAAACTTAATTGAGTCATGTTTGTTTATAGTAAACTTGATTATATTTTTAGACGAGTAGATTTTCTTATTGTATAATTAAATTGTACGTGAATTTTTAGCGGTCTTAATTATATTGACTAATATCTTTCATGCTCAACTACCTATTAATCAATATTATAAACAATTTATGTGAATCATTTCAAACTTTATATAATTAATTATGTAATTGGGATTTAGTATAGAGCTTTGAGGTGTCGTGAAGGAGATAAGAATGTTGGATAATTTAAACACGGTTTAATTGAAAATAATGTATTAAGCTAACTTTTCATGATTTTATTGCATAATGAATTTTAGTAATGAAGATATGATATACGATGATAAATTTCACAACAGCTTTAATTGGTAATATATTTGAAATTGCCAATATGAGCATATTATAATTATATGCTAGGCAATGTAGTTTTTTTTTTTTTTTTTTAAAAATCCGGGTAAAGGAAAAGTACCCAGGAACTTAGGAGACCCTTCTCTCAAGGCGTCTTCCTAAATCATCATGAAACAAAATAAAAGAATCAAACATCTAGGTTTTGAGTGGAGTGCCCCTTGTTAGCTAACCAATCTGCTGCCATATTTGTAACGACCCACCCTAAACCCGTATTAATTAAGGCCGTAATCACGGTGATTAAATAAATTACGCGGTTAAAAATTTTCTTTCTTTTACGTTAATATGGTTATTACTGTTATTATTATTATTATTTATTTTTATGCGCGATAGGTCTCGAGCAAGGCGATGGTTAAACGGGTTGATTTTATGTTATCTCGAATTTAAAGTTATAATTACTATTACGAGTTTATGAATACTTTTATGATAAGTTATATAATTTATTTTACCGTTCTCAATTTCACGCTTGTAACCGAAGAAGGTTAAATTAATTTTAATTTCCGTTTCAATTACGATTTATGTCATCCAACCTTCCTAAGTTCATTTTATCGCCCAAATTTATTTTATTAATGTGTCCTACAAATTTATTTTATGTGGTTTAATACTAGTTGATTTTACCCAATTTATTCCCTAGTAACTTTATTTAATCATTTACTAAATTATTTTACCAAGTTTATGTTCACTAATTTTATTTTAGTCGATACCAATTATTTTACTTAGCAAGCTAATTACACTTTTGGGTAGCCTAAATTACTAATTAGGGGGTTAAGTAATTAAGTGGGAGTGTTTTATATATGAGAGGGTGAGTTAGTATGGGTGTATGTCATTTTATTTGGATGAAACACAATAGCATTCCCTCTTCTCTTCCTCCCTCTGCTGCGCCAGCCCCACCCCAGCCGTACCCCCTGTTTTCCGGCCAGAATCCGGTGGCCGGAGGCCTCGCCGGCGACCACCAGGCGGTGGCCGTGCTTCCCCTTCCACCTCTATCTTGTTTTTCTCCTTCAATTTCTTCTCCAAGTGGTATAATCTCAAACCATAACTCTATTCTTTATGTTTCAAATCTGAATTTCACTTATAAATTGTGTTATTCTTGAAGTTTTTCATCTCTTTTATGATTTCTAAGCATGAGTTTAAGTTGTGGTTAAGTTGGGTTACTTAGGGTTTGAATTAGAGTTTGATGCATGTGAAGATTGAGGTGTTTCTTACTTGTTTCTTGATAGGTAATGAAATAGCTTGCTTGCATGAGGTTCTTGATGAAGAAATTTGGGTTTTAGGGACTGTATTGGAGAGATTGCTATGCTAATCAAGTCTTTTGCTCTTGGGTGATATGAGTTTAGTGTAAATTTGATCAATAAGGGCTAATTCAAGTGTTAATTATAGTTGCATGTGTAATCTATGGTTGCATGTGAGTTTCATGAGCTTATTTGGGTAATCTCGAAGTATTAAAATCTGGAAGAACCATGAGAAATAGTTAATTTGAGCTTTGGTTGTGAATTAGTATAAGTTAGAGGCCAAAAGGAGGCACCAAAGTAAGAATCAAAGACATAAAAAGTTTCTGTCCAAGAATCTGATTTTTACAGAGGATGTAAAATGTGAGTCTTGCCCAGATTATTACTGGAAATGATAACCCAAGTGATTATCTAACTCTAGGCTTTGGAATTTCGAAGATCCGGTATGTGTAGCCCGAGATATGAGCAAAACCGTGAAAGGGGCGCAATTATATACGTTTTTTGAGTCAGTATCTTCTTGCTAAGTTTTCGTCCATTTGAAGACTTTATGGGCTTAAGTGATAAACATAAAAGTTTTAGGTCGTTCTTCAAGCTTTTCGGAAACATAAGGTTTGCATCCATACAATATCGGGAGAGTGAGATATGAGGCCGTGTTCCAGGTCACAACAAAGTTTCTGCCCAGAATTTATTTCCTTAATTCTAACGTTAAGGTTACACTTTGATCTCGTAGGAGGCTCTAATGAGATGTCGACCTTTGTGTCACTATTAAGATGGATTGAGTAGGTTTTCTAAGTTGATTTAAGCTATGTTAGTGTTTGGGAATTACCTCCTAAAGGTTTATGGAAATACTAGCAAACCATGGGGTAAAGTGATGAGGTTTTAGGTTCGTGTAAGTGTTGTTGATGGCTAAGTCGTACTTTTGACTTCCTAACAAGTTTATGGGTCTTCCTCGATGTCTAAATAACCAAGGACCATCTCTTCTGTGTATTCAATTCACCGGTCATCGGTTCGTAAACTTTCCAAAATTCATAACCATGTCCTTATCTAATTTCCGTCGCTTGACAACGTTTCTTTCATGTTTTCAATAATCGAATAGCTTCTCTTCTTAAGCCTTCAAGGACTCCAATTCTATGCTCATCTAAACTGGTTGCTAAGGATACTTTATACATCATAAGCTTTCTTTGATCCTATTCAAGTTTCACCATAAGTTTCGCTTAAATTTCCAAGCCGCATGATTAATTTCAAGTGCTCTGTTTCTGTCCGGGCCTTTTTCCGAGCCCTTCCTTTCACTTTTAGCCTTCGGACAAGTTGACAAAGTTGTAGGGCGTGATTTTCCCTTTCCAAAAAGTACTCGTTTGCAAAAATCCGGGTTTTCTAGCTCAAGTTATCACCAAATCTTTGATTGATCAAAAATTGAAATTTCTATTTTCTCATCTCTTTTAAGTTATCAAGTTTTAAGTACTTTCATCCTATCTTGTAAATGTAAGGACTTTATTTAAATTCTCAATTTTCTTATGCTCTTATTATAGTTTCCAAGTCGCCAAACCGTCCCAAGCTCGAGGCACGTCGCTAGACCTTTCTACTACCCAAGGTACGCAAGTTGTCCAACGTTTAACATTTTTCTTATCATTCAGTATATATATATTATCATCATGTCAAAGCATTGACCTAATATCATTTATCACATTATTTTCAAAAGTGGTCCCGCCTTAGTATATGCTAGCTAGTTACGTGATGTACTAGCCTTTTGTTTTAGATGCTCCTGATCAGAGTGTCTGAATGACCTGGCCAGTGTCGACTGCCTAGCAGTCACCCAATCCAAATCTAGATCGATTTGGGCATGCGCGTGTGTGAAGTGCTTTGCATCGATCGTAAGGTATACCGCTCGTTTTCAATTATTACAAGTTTAACTCCTTTATGTATATACATATTTATCTATGCAACAATCCAGTTCATTCATTGTTATTTCCCCTTTCCCGTTTTCAAAATGTTTTAAAACGCCGTCACTAGAAACCGTTTTCGAACGGTTGACGTGTTGGAGGTTTGTGTACTGAGTGTTTCCCCACTCACTTTGCGTCTGTTTTCAATGTTTTGTTTTAGGAGGTCCGAGCTCACAGGATAAAGCCAAGGCTAAGCAAAAGTATATCGTTCCGTTCAAGGTCGTTTCTAAGGTAGTTGCTAGTCGATCTTCAAGCGCTTTTATGGGATTTGGAGACTTTTCTTTTCTCATGTTGGGAAATCTTTATATTAATGTTTAAAGGGTTGTCTATGTTGTATTTCAAAGTTTGGTGATTGTTTTGTATGGGGTTAAGTATATTTTATTTTGGGTTATGTTTGGTGTTTGTGTTTGCCTTGTCCCGAGTGGGGACGGCGGTAATACCTCTACCTCGTGTTCATTCATTGCTAATCACAGGTTTAATTGATGGTTTAAGTTAATCTTGTGGTTAAGGGTTTTGGGGTGTTACAGTTGTGGTATCAGAGCCAAATTATAAGAAGAACTTGAGGTTTTAGAGTTTTATAGGAAATTGTGATACGGATTTGAGCAATATGGATGTTATGCGTGACATATGCACCTTTATGGATTGAGATTGGGAATATGTGAAATGTATTGGGATGGATGTTGAGCATGAAGCTCCAAATGAGTATATGAAGTGTACATGTCTTCTTGCAGGAATGAAGTTACGTAAAATTTTGGGATAGTCCGATTTATAGGGGAAGTGCTGTCGAAATTTCTCCAGAATTTAGAGAGCTTTAGTATAAAAATCTAAGGAAGTTTAAGTACAAATTGCAAGTAATCTAATAGTTGATGCAAGTGAAGCGTGCTAAGTGCTTTTGAGAATGCGAGGCATGTTGAATTAGTCTCGAAAGGAGAATTTGAGTCATTCAAAGAAAAGTATACAAATCCAATTCCAACTGGGATTGATGTAGAGCGCAAAGGAAGTGTTAAGTGCCTTATCATGGTGTGTTGTGAAATGTTTAAAAGCGTTTAAATGATATGAGTGATTAGTACGCTCCAAGTATAGTAAGTGAAGTCACAGGGATCTTAAGAGAGAACAAGAGTTCCTTTAGTATCAAATGAGGTTCAAGTTGGTTGAGTCTCGGACCTTGCCTTGATTCTCTTTTATTAATTTTAACGAGCTCTTATTTGCTAAGTTTATTAAAACTTCGCGTTCATGTTATATATATGTAATATAGAGGGAACCCAGTGGTGACCCTTTTCCCAACCCATTCGCAATGTTTATGGAGCCCAAGATCAATATTCAAGTCCATCTCAAGATGTTGCAAGACGTTTTGACGCTCATTGTACAAGCTAACCCGAGATCGGAATACCACGACGACAGTGGTCGAGCATGTTGTGTATTAGTCACTCTTCCCCACGAGAGTCCGTGAGATGCTATTAGAAGCCGCTATCGTCAATCACTCCTTCGAGGAGAACCCGGCTGACACGCTTGGTGCCTCAAATTTGACTGATTTGGTAATTGACAAAGTTGGTAGGACATAGCTACCGGCGTGGATTAACATAAAATACGGTTAAGAGTTGTAGAAGACTTTAGTAAGTCAAGACAAAAACCCAAAAATGCAATACCATGATCAAGTAAGGAAAAGTGCAACACTCTTGACCTGCGGTGACCCTCCTATTTATTCACCCACGCATAGAATTTCTAAAATAGGTATCACGACTTCTTGCTCCACGCGTAACCAGGATATACACGAAGAAAGGCCTCGGATGTTAGGAGCATGGCTTTGACCGCTATCACCTTCGAGTTCATCATTTGAATCAAGCCTTATCTCACAATCATATTGTACATCCTCCTATTTAGTTCATCTTTATCCTCGTAAGATTGCTTTCGGCTTTGTCAATTCTAATCATTGCTTATTTTCAAGAACTCCTAGGAGAGCCTATAATTGTTATCGACCAATCATTTCGGCTCATTAATGCTATGTCCACACCTTTTTGGCACCGCTCTCTTTTCTCAATTTCCTTTTGGGGCAAGTGCCTTTCTTTTAACAGTTATCCACTCATTCATCCAGTGGTGATGGACTACATCTATTCTACCATGTTTTCTATTTGGTCATCTTTTCTCTGTTCCAAAGTAGTCATCATTCTCAGTAAGGATCTACAGTTTATATCCAAGTTTTAGCTTAAATACAAGTTACTATTCGATCAATATCAACAACTTACGTTTTGTACACCCCAAGCGGCTATTGCCAATCATTCATGTATCCCCGATATTGGTTGTCCTAATTCAAGAATCAAAAACTTGCCCAAGATCTTTTCTTCATCTCAAGCTCATGTCAGTGTCTCTTATGGATTACTTTATTCATGGAATCATTATACTTATTATCCCTATCAATTATATTGTCTCTTGTTAACTACCCATACGAGAAGGTAGACCTTAGGTGGGACATCTTAACTTTGGGTATGGTTTGGTTAGACCTAACTCACGCTCAGATTTGGTACAGGGAAGAAACAGTCGCTCTTAAGAATACCTCGGGAACAGAGATTTGTTTTATTGGGGACCTAGGAATAAATCAGTGTCCTATCCTAACCTACGTAAAGGCTCGGAAGCTGCTAGATCACGGGTGCAAGGGTTACCTGTGTTCGATTAAGTAAAGATCCTAAGAATCCACCCAAGATAGAAGAGATTCCAGTAGTGCGAAAATTCCACGATGTTTTCCCGAGGAAGTTACAAAGTTACCCCGAGGAAGGAGATCGACTTCGAGATCAAGCTAGTTCCAGAAGCTAGGCCTATATCTAAAAGCACACTATCGGGTGGCACAAACAGAGCTTAGTGAACTAAAGGTGCAATTGGAAGACTTGTTGAACAAAGGTTTTATGAGACCTAGTACGTCACACTGGGGAGCCCCAGTGTTGTTCGTAAGGAAAAAGGACGGAAGTCCGAGGTTATGCATCGATTACTGGGGATTAAATAAAGTCACGATCAAGGACAAGTACCCTCTTTCAAGGATCGATGATCTTTTCGACCGACTTCAAAAGGGATTCGAGTGGACCCTAGCAAAGTACCTACCATTAAGGATTAGGCAAGACTCACTACGATTACGGATTCGACGCATGTTTTAGAAGAAGAACCTCTTCTGCTGTCAGAAAATCTCGCATTTCAGCAACAACCAATCCAAATCCCGGATCGTAGGGTCAAGCGACTTCGTTCCAAGGAAATCCCCTTAGTCAAAGTGCTATGGGCGAACCAAGATACCTCAGAAGCCACGTGGGAAACCGAGGAAGACATGAAGAAAAACTATCCACACCTCTTTTAAGGTACTTCGTTCGCGATTAGTCCAGCAGCAAGTTTCGGGGACGAAACTTCTTTTTAGGGGGGGATGGTGTAACGACCCACCCTAAACCCGTATTAATTAAGGCCGTAATCACGGTGATTAAATAAATTACGCGGTTAAAAATTTTCTTTCTTTTACGTTAATATGGTTATTACTGTTATTATTATTATTTATTTTTATGCGCGATAGGTCTCGAGCAAGGCGATGGTTAAACGGGTTGATTTTATGTTATCTCGAATTTAAAGTTATCATTACTATTACGAGTTTATGAATACTTTTATGATAAGTTATATAATTTATTTTACCGTTCTCAATTTCACGCTTGTAACCGAAGAAGGTTAAATTAATTTTAATTTCCGTTTCAATTACGATTTATGTCATCCAACCTTCCTAAGTTCATTTTATCGCCCAAATTTATTTTATTAATGTGTCCTACAAATTTATTTTATGTGGTTTAATACTAGTTGATTTTACCCAATTTATTCCCTAGTAACTTTATTTAATCATTTACTAAATTATTTTACCAAGTTTATGTTCACTAATTTTATTTTAGTCGATACCAATTATTTTACTTAGCAAGCTAATTACACTTTTGGGTAGCCTAAATTACTAATTAGGGGGTTAAGTAATTAAGTGGGAGTGTTTTATATATGAGAGGGTGAGTTAGTATGGGTGTATGTCATTTTATTTGGATGAAACACAATAGCATTCACTCTTCTCTTCCTCCCTCTGCTGCGCCAGCCCCACCCAAGTCGTACCCCCTGTTTTCTGGCCAGAATCCGGCGGCCGAAGGCCTCGTCAGCGACCACCAGGCGGTGGCCGTGCTTCCCCTTCCACCTCTATCTTGTTTTTCTCCTTCAATTTCTTCTCCAAGTGGTATAATCTCAAACCATAACTCTATTCTTTATGTTTCAAATCTGAATTTCACTTATAAATTGTGTTATTCTTGAAGTTTTTCATCTCTTTTATGATTTCTAAGCATGAGTTTAAGTTGTGGTTAAGTTGGGTTAATTAGGGTTTGAATTAGAGTTTGATGCATGTGATGATTGAGGTGTTTCTTGTTTGTTTCTTGATAGGTAATGAAATAGCTTACTTGCATGAGGTTCTTGATGAAGAAATTTGGGTTTTAGGGACTGTTTTGGAGAGATTGCTATGCTAATCAAGTCTTTTGCTCTTGGGTGATATGAGTTTAGTGTAAATTTGATCAATAAGGGCTAATTCAAGTGTTAATTATAGTTGCATGTGTAATCTATGGTTGCATGTGAGTTTCATGAGCTTATTTGGGTAATCTCGAAGTATTAAAATCTGGAAGAACCATGAGCAATAGTTAATTTGAGCTTTGGTTGTGAATTAGTATAAGTTAGAGGCCAAAAGGAGGCACCAAAGTAAGAATCAAAGACATAAAAAGTTTCTGTCCAAGAATCTGATTTTTACAAAGGATGTAAAATGTGAGTTTTGCCCAGATTATTACTGGAAATGATAACCCAAGTGATTATCTAACTCTAGGCTTTGGAATTTCGAAGATCCGGTATGTGTAGCCCGACATATGAGCAAAACCGTGAAAGGGGTGCAATTATATACGTTTTTTGAGTCAGTATCTTCTTGCTAAGTTTTCGTCCATTTGAAGACTTTATGGGCTTAAGTGATAAACATAAAAGTTTTAGGTCGTTCTTCAAGCTTTTCGGAAACATAAGGTTTGCATCCATACAATATCGGGAGAGTGAGATATGAGGCCGTGTTCCAGGGCCGTCAACAAAGTTTCTGCCCAGAATTTATTTCCTTAATTCTAACGTTAAGGTTACACTTTGATCTCGTAGGAGGTTCTAATGAGATGTCGACCTTTGTGTCACTATTAAGATGGATTGAGTAGGTTTTCTAAGTTGATTTAAGCTATGTTAGTGTTTGGGAATTACCTCCTAAAGGTTTATGGAAATACTAGCAAACCATGGGGTAAAGTGATGAGGTTTTAGGTTTGTGTAAGTGTTGTTGATGGCTAAGTCGTACTTTTGACTTCCTAACAAGTTTATGGGTCTTCCTCGATGTCTAAATAACCAAGGACCATCTCTTCTATGTATTCAATTCACCGGTCATCGGTTCGTAAACTTTCCAAAATGCATAACCATGTCCTTATCTAATTTCCGTCGCTTGACAACGTTTCTTTCATGTTTTCAATAATCGAATAGCTTCTCTTCTTAAGCCTTCAAGGACTCCAATTCTATGCACATCTAAACTGGTTGCTAAGGATACTTTATACATCATAAGATTTCTTTGATCCTATTCAAGTTTCACCATAAGTTTCGCTTAAATTTCCAAGCCGCATGATTAATTTCAAGTGCTCTGCTTCTGTCCGGGCCTTTTTCCGAGCCCTTTCTTTCACTTTTAGCCTTCAGACCAGTTGACAAAGTTGTAGGGCGTGATTTTCCCTTTCCAAAAAGTACTCGTTTGCAAAAATCCGGGTTTTCTAGCTCAAGTTATCACCAAATCTTTGATTGATCAAAAATTGAAATTTCTATTTTCTCATCCCTTTTAAGCTATCAAGTTTTAAGTACTTTCATCCTAGCTTATAAATGCAAGGACTTTATTTAAATTCTCAATTTTCTTATGCTCTTATTATAGTTTCCAAGTCGCCCAAACCGTCCCAAGCTCGAGGCACGTCGCTAGACCTTTCTACTACCCAAGGTACGCAAATTGTCCAACGTTTAACATTTTTCTTATCATTCAGTATATATATATTATCATCATGTCAAAGCATTGACCTAATATCATTTATCACATTATTTTCAAAAGTGGTCCCGCCTTAGTATATGCTAGCTAGTTACGTGATGTACTAGCCTTTTCTTTTAGATGCTCCTGATCAGAGTGTCTGAATGACCTGGCCAGTGTCGACTGCCTAGCAGTTACCCAATCCAAATCTAGATCGATTTAGGCATGCGCGTGTGTGAGGTGCTTTGCATCGATCGTAAGGGATACCACTTGTTTTCAATTATTACAAGTTTAACTCCTTTATGTATATACATATTTATCTATGCAACAATCCAGTTCATTCATGGTTATTTCCCCTTCCCCGTTTTCAAAATGTTTTTAAAACGCCGGCACTAGAAACTGTTTTCGAACGGTTGACGCGTTGGAGGTTTGTGTACTAAGTGTTTCCCCACTCACTTAGCGTCTGTTTTCAATGTTTTGTTTTAGGAGGTCCGAGCTCACAGGATAAAGCCAAGGCTAAGCAAAAGTAGATCGTTCCGTTCAAGGTCGTTTCTAAGGTGGTTGCTAGTCGATCCTCAAGCACTTTTATGGGATTTGGAGACTTTTCTTTTCTCATGTTGGGAAATCTTTATATTAATGTTGAAAGGGTTGTCTATGTTGTATTTCAAAGTTTGGTGATTGTTTTGTATGGGGTTAAGTATATTTTATTTTGGGTTATGTTTGGTGTTTGTATTTGCCTTGTCCCGAGTGGGGACGGCGGTAATACCTCTACCCTGGTGTTCCGCTGCGCTAATCACAAGTTTAATTGATGGTTTAAGTTAATCTTGTGGTTAAGGGTTTTGGGGTGTTACAATATTGGCTTCCCTAAAAATATGTTTAACCGAGACACCCTCAAACATTTGTAAGTACATCTTGATATCTCTAATAGTCATATCAATATGCCATGGTACTTTAACACACTTTTGATTGCCTGAATGAGAATCAAGTTGTCGCTTTCAACCTGGATCCTGTTGCACCCTGCTTGCAATGCCTGATGAAGACCTACTTTGAGAGCTAGGGCTTCCGCAAGTAGAATAAGCTCGGAGTGTAGTTTGAAGGACCTCGCGCGAATCAGATTACCCAGAAAGTCTCGAATGACGAACCCCGCTACTGCCCCATATTGACTAACTAAGCCATCAACATTGTGTTAACCAACCCCGGGTTAGGGCTATCCCAACCAACATGCAACATATTCTAGGCTCTAGAGGTAGTAGGTCGCCCTATCTTAGAATACGAAGGAGAATAGTTGAAGGATCTTCTGGCTTGCCACTCTACATAATTCTTCTTTGCCCGAATAATAACTCTAACTTTGTTGAAGATGAAATTGTTGTAGGTACAGTCATTTCGCTCCTTCTAAATACTCCAGAAAAGGTAGTGTTAGGTTTTAGGTTATCAATTTCCTAAACAGATACAGATTAATTGACGGAATATTTATAACGATTATAAACAATTTATCACAACAATTGCAGAGGCTTTAGTAATTATACCTGATTGCTAATTCCGGCTGAAGAAGAGGTTGACCTTCGAGATTCCAATGCTGAAATCCTCTACTAAAAAGTCCACGCAGCACTCCGGGAACCCGATTTCTAGATCCACCCGATAGAGACGAATCTCAATCTAAGATGTATGTATTTGGTATATGAGAATGTTTCAGGAAATAAAGAATGTTTCAGGAAACAAGAACTGCAAACTAAAAGAGAGAGGAACTCAGGAAATCATCCTTGTATCTCTCTAAGAGTCTTAGGTAGTTGGTGTAGAATAATATCTCACAGAGACCCCTTTATATAGTGTTTTGATAACCTAGGGAGAAGGCACAAAACCCTAAAGGGTCGACTTAACGCAACGACGCATTTCTCAAGCCCAACATGGTCCGTGTTGGTCTCTAGAAAGTCCATTAAATCAACCCATGGACACCATAGACCGCGGTGTCCCAACACGGACCGTGTTGGGTCAACACGGTCCGTGTTGAACCCAGTTCCTAACATTTCCTTTCCAGGACATTGACTTAGGTTACATACATTGTTCCTAACATTTCTAAACATAATACAATATTACTTAGGTTACATAATACAATATTATTTAGGTTACATACATTGTTCCAGGACATTGACTTGTATGACCCAGTAGGACCAAATAATATAGTTGTAATTAAACATATTCAATTACATATTACAAAGGTCTCTAGCAAGACATATAATTATTATATTACTTTGGTTTAATCTCCGTGTATATCGAACATTGTCTCATAGAAATAAGTTCCTAACATTTCTAAACATAATACAATATTACTTAGGTTACATACATTGTTCCAGGACATTGACTTGTATGACCCAGTAGGACCAAATAATATAGTTGTAATTAAACATATTCAATTACATATTACAAAGGTCTCTAGCAAGACATATAATTATTATATTACTTTGGTTTAATCTCCGTGTATATCGAACATTGTCGGGACATTCCCCACAGGTAGGTTGCTCTTTTGAGCTCACTCAGAGAGAAAGAGAGAGAGAGTTGCATGGAGTTTTGAAAGGATGTCCTTGCCACTAGAATCAAGTGGCCAATCGATCGAGGAGTTTAACCAATTGTGATCCCTTGCAGTTTCCCACAGTTTTTTTTAGCAAATTGGCATTGATGGATCAAATGTTGATCAGTTTCAATGTGTTCCAAACACATAGCACATGTGGGTGTAGACACCAGGATTTTGACACATAAGTTATATGGAAAATAAAGGCGGAAGAAATAAAAGAAACTCGATAAATACATGCATTTACATGTATTTTGCTCACCTAAAATCACATGCATGATCACATGTGATTCTTCCTAGCTACATGTACATTTTTTTATAAAAAGATGAAGCATGCAAGCCCTAAGAGCAAGTGTCAGAGGTCGCGAGATCAAAACCTCACAAAAACACTCAAAAACATCTCACAAAAGCTAAATGCAATTGCCATTTCCGTCCAGTGTGAATAGCATGTTCCCTAGGCAGCCTCTTTTCACACCCCACTGTCCATGCACGCATGGACGAGAAGGGATTCCTCCCCCCTGTCTGGTGGCCGATCGGCCTTGGTGGCTCCGCCCACACGTGGTCAATTGACCACGTGTCACCGTCCATGCAAGGTTACCCCCTACTGCCTAGTGAAGTGTATTGCTTCGGAGATTACTATGTGTGTGTTATGCAAGGATAGAATAGATGATGCATGTATCTACTCACCAATTCACTCATCATCTATCCTCTCTACTCATTCTTTACTTATTCTCTCTAATCTCTCTCGTAATCTCTACTTATTATATTCTTCACTTCCATCTTCTACCTTATCCATCATCTATTCTATCCTATTTTCCCCTTCATAATCTTCATCTTCTATCCTTACATAAATCCTAAACACATATCCTATCTCATTCACCCTAAACTCCACAAAAAACCCTAGCCTAAACACATTCATAATCACAAAAAAAGCCTTCTTATTACCCTCTTTCCACCCTCTTTTCTTATCATCTTTCACCACCTTTTCTATCATCATCTTGGCACTTGGAGAGAAAAGTTTTTAAGGCATTAAGGAGAATTTTTCAAGCATCTAAAGGCTAGGCAATGCTTTTTCCCAACAAAGTAGCAATGTAAGCTTTAAGCATTCTTCTTTTTGTACATAATTGTGTATTTGTACCTTTTTTATCTTGTATCTTTTATTCTTGTTGCATGATTCAATGAAATAATCCTATAAAGTATTCCTTCATTTCCCTTCCAAACTTTATCAAAAGTACAATTTTAAACTTTTAGTAGAGTCTTTCCTTTTGTGAGAGGCGAACTCTTAAAGTTTACTTTTCGAGTTCGTTGCCTTACCCCCGAATCCATTCTGGGGTTTCGCAGGCGGAGTCTTTCTTTATCTTCCTTTTGGTTTTGTCTTAGCTTTTCCCTTAAAAAGTCGAGTGGCGACTCCCATTTCGAACCAAAACACATCGAGGATTGCATAAACTATGGTTAACGTGGTTTTACAATGTATCGATGCAACCTTAGGGTATTCTTTCTTATATTTCTAAATAATATTTGCATAAATCACCTTCTTCCGAGCCTAACATTTAAATGAGCAAATTTGGTTAAATTTAGAAGAGTTTGGAACAAGTGGATGTTCACTCTTAAAAGTTTAATTCGATGACTCATGAAATGCACAAGTAAAGGGAAAATGATTTTATAAAATATTATTCATGAGATGTATGATTGATTTCCTTAAAGACTTTCAAAGGTTAAACCCCAACACAAATCATCAAATCACACCCCAATCCAACGTGGACGTTTGGAAGCTCGAACGGCGAGGAAAAATGTCCACATGGTTTTTTGGCAACTCCACTGGGGAGTTTTCTTAAAGTGGGTAAAACTTGAAAAAAGTTTAGTGTACTTTAAAATTTTTGGAAGGAAAATCAATTTTACTTTATATTTTTAGGTCATTCATTTTAGGCATAATGCATTTCATATACCGGGGCACTCCCTTGACATGTAATATGTCGTAGGAGCACGTAAATCGGCGGTATTAGACTTTTTTTTTCTCTTTAAACCACAAAATAACCCATGGGATGCTGGACCAGCTATACTCAATTGGTGCCTTTACACTGAGAGAGCATTAGTCACCACATCCACTCATGCATCACGCTACGAGGTCTCCACTCGAGCCTCCAAGAGCAACACCTTACACATTCAAGTTGCCTTTACAACAAGAATGCACCGGGGCGAGTACCCGCTTAACTTTATCCAGCCAATAAACCCCTTTGTACATAGAGCCTTGGTTTAGGATACCCCTTGTTCATATGTATGCTATGTGCTATGTGTTTAAATTCGTTGTAAAGAGTCGACCCAAGTTTAGGAATATTGTTCTAGTCCGTATTTAGTCATTGGGCCGAGAAGAATCATATTTACCAACTAAGTTAATTAACCTCAAAAATTATGGTTAACCTAGTGGTTGGACCCATTTATCTATAAAGGTTAATTATCTTGGTTTATAAAGTAAACTCAACTCGCCTTTGATGATTCTATATGGCCCTTTATAACATCTCCCTAACAAAGGTCTAGTAAAACTATTAAAGTCCAAACAAAGTTAGTGGGTAAAGTATTAGACTGTGTAACAATCACCAGGCTTGAGTAAATTAATTATTGAATCCGTCATATTTATGGTCGGCCCGTGGTTAGGCCCAACAATATCGGATTTGGCATATAAGTTCATAAACTAATTATAACTTGCCTGTTGTTGGTTTTATCCAGTCCTTTATGATATCCATTTTCCTAAACAAATAGAATAAAAAATATATCGAAAAGTGTTAGGCGGTCAGTCTTGTTGATCATCATTCTAGTTCGCATAATAATCAACACAGTTTGAGTTGGCCCAAGTAGGGTGTCCAAGTTACGAATTCTCCTTAAAATGGTCGGCCTGTTGATGGGGCCTATCCGAATTGAGAAACACTAACTTGTACTCCTATACTCGGTTTTGACCCGCTGTGTTTGGTTTTATTCGGCCCTTTATGATTATCAATGGTCTTTTAGGATCATGTAGAGTTAAGGTCATGCAAACCCGTGTCCCGGGTGAGTCACCTTATCAAGTCAGCATATAGATTGTGTATTTTAGGAAGTCCCATGTAGGTCCGCTAGGTCATGCATTCATCGGGTTGGGTTTTTGGTTAATAAAAGGTCAATCTCTGAACTGCGTGTGGTTTTGCTATAGTCAATATAGGAGACCCGAGTCTAGCCTGGATACCCGGCCCAACAGGTCGCTTGATCCGTAACCCGGTTTTCGTCCCATCAGCACCTAGATCCAAAACCTCCCGCCGTCTGCAATTCAACATGTCTTCCGAAGAGAACCATGGGGACAACCAAGTTCAGGAGGCTTTGGTCAAGCTTATTGAGGAGAAGTTCAGGCAAGTAGAGGGCTCAATTACTTTTGCTTCCTTATAGCAAGAGAAGAAAGTCCGATGACCTAACACCAAGGCCACCACTGTCAGTGGCTATCCCTCAAACCGTTCCGATCAAAGGTGAGTTACGTGATGACCCTGTCATTCAAGACATAAAAGCTTAGTTGAATGTGTTCAAGGATGCTGTGAGCCAGATGCCGACCTTCACCAACCAGTTCGTCGAGTTCGAACCACCCACTAAAATTAATGTTAATATAGTGGGAAAGATGGACATTCCGTTGAAGAAGTTCTATCCCTCTGAGAATCCAACCCATCATGTATGGGAGTTCAACCGGTGATGCCACTTCGAGGCGTTACTACTGAACATTACAAGCAAGTCTTCCCATCATCGCTGAATGATGAGGCCTTCAACTGGTATTACACTCTTCCTCTAGAGGTGCGAGGAGATTGGACTGCTCTACGCAGGGCATTCATTGAGCATTACAGTAAAATTTAAAAGGATAAGGTGACCCTGTCAGACATCATGGCTATTCGACAAGGAGAAAATGAGTCGTTTACGACCTATTATGAAAGGTGGCATGCTAAACTATCTCAGGTGACTAGTATCATCCCCACATAAATGCAGTTGGACACATTTATCCGTGGTTTGAAGCCAAGTCTGGCGCAACAGTTAGATTTTCATGTGGTTGAAAGTTTCGAGTACTTGAAGAAGCTGTGTCCTAAGTTAGAGGCACGCAAGGAGAGGACTACTGCGTCCCAAAATTGGAAGAGCAACAACGTGAGGAGAAGGACCATCAGCGCTCCTAAAGTAGCTGAGACAAGCCTCGTTCAGAATGTAAATCATGGTCCGCCTCCGAAGACGACCTACTTCCAATACGATTCATATACCCCACTCGACATGACTTACGCTGAAGCTTTGGATCGATTGCTGAAATCAAACAAGATACAATTGCCAGTACCTAGGTCTGAACCTGAGACTAAGGGACCAAGGTGGAACAACAATGCTTACTGCAAGTATCACCGGGCCAGAGGCTATGACACCGAGCAGTGTTGGACGCTCAAGAATCAAATTGAAAAGATGATTCGTTCTGGGGCACTACCAATACCTAAAGCTGCAAATAAACCCAATAACAAAAGCAATCCTCTCCCAAATCATGTTATCTTTGTAGGGGAAGGCACTTTTGATCCGTCTGAATGTATTACCGATGAGGGAGCACCCGTACTCCTTCCTGAAGATTTGACAGCCTTTACTGTCAATGGCATTTGGGTTAGTGATGAAGAGGATGCGTACGATGAAGATGCTAGTAATGACTTTTGGTTTGATAAAGAAGAAGAAGCTCCACCTAGTGCTGCATTCTTAACTAGGTCGGGAAGACATAACCAGGCGAGAACTGAACCTACAGTTCCTCCGCCAAATCCAAGTCATACGAGAGCAGAGGTACCTGCTACCCCTGAAGATCTTGTTCTTACATAGATGAAGAAGATTGTGGCAAATGTGTCAATCTGGTAAATTTACCTCTCCAACCATTCTTAACAATATTATTTACTTGGATATAATTGGACCAATATTGGTTGAAACAAAATTGTCTATTCTTTTTGTCCCTCACATATGGGTTACAGTCGAGAAGAATGTAGCTATGATTCGAGCAAGAAAAAGGCCCGTGAGTAACAGTAGCTTTAGGATACAAGTTGCACCAATCCTTTCTAGTAATTGACCTATCTAACCTTTCATAAATAGTATGCCCATGAATCCTCTTTTTCTATGTAAAGATCCTCCCAACAAGGACGATATCCGACGCATTAATTTCTTGGAAGAACTTGGTGAAACGAATTATTCTTGAATGATGTACCATAACCCCTTCTTTTTTATCTGTAGGATGGAGGAGTTCATTACAATCGCCAATAATACACCATGGTAAATGAAAGACTCATTTAAAAGTTTTAAACGATCCCAATAACTAGATTTATCTCTCTCTTCAGCAGGGGCATAAATCCCTGAGACAATAGACTCAATATTCAATTTTTTCTCTTTTGCGTAAATATGCATTGCACGAGAGTCCTTTTGCAGAACATGTACATCCTGATTAGTAGCGTTCCAGAGGACCCAGATACCCCCTGAGTGATTTACTGTGGGTACCCATTCTGAACAATCACAATTAAGATTTTTCATAATTCTGTTTGTATTACTAGGGTTTCACTTAAAAATGTGATATGTGGTCGTAAGCTATTTAGAAGGTGGTTAATTTCAGCTATTTTACCTTTTCTTTTAGCTCCTTGAATATTCCAATATAAAATCTTCATTATATAACTAACTTTTTGAATTGTGGACTTCCAATTAAGAACAATGCCTCTCCAAATAGTTTCAAGAGATTCATAGTTAAAAGAGCTAAGGAAATTATCAACAATCCTTTCTTAATGCAATCTATCAGGCTTATAAAGGGCAGAAGTTGACTATAGTTTAGCCATAAATTGGAACAATTACTCAGATAAGAGCTTAAAAGACAATTTGTTAGGAACTTCCAATTTTTTTAGTATGTGAAACTGTATAGCATTCTTGATTCTTACAGCCGAAATGTGCAGTACCAAGAGTCAAGACCCTTGACAGAGAACTTAAGGACACAAATGTCCTGGTCTTGTTGTTCAAAGAGATAGGAACTTGCTGTATCAAGTCCCAAAAAACCCAAACTGAGCAATTGTACCAATCCAGCAGACACAATTGAGTTAGCAAAGAAAATTTCAAAATGTCAGTTACAACATCTTTCTCTGAGTGAACCCATAGAAATTTCAAAGGAATTTGCAATAATCCAAACAGAATGTATCGATATGAAGCCTTGGAGAGGTTACTAAAAGTAACACCCTCACTCGCCAAAACAAATTTACAGGAAACCAACAATTCCAAGGAGGAATACTCGGCTGGTGATAAATGCAAAGAAATAACCTTACCATAATTATACTTGCAATGATACAAAATTAACATGTTTATGCAATAATTTGACCAATTGATATCCAACTCTCCTCTCATACAATTCCAAGCGATCAACCTTATCCAAGAATCGAGGAAGTTATAGATTTGGTCGGTACTCTGCAGAACACTTGCAAAAGAGGTTGTCACAAGTAACCTAAGGTTGAACAAACACAACAAACCAAAAGAAAGAAGAAAAAGGAAGCAGAAACACAAACACAACCTTAAGAAACCCAAAAAGCAGCTTAACACTACAAACAATAACAAAAAAGAGAGACAAGCAACTCCTCCAAGCAAGAGAACAACGATCGACTACTAGAACCAGTAAAAACCAAAAAACCTTTACCAAACAACACATAAAAAAAGGAGCACTATCACCTGATTTGGCTATGATACTTACGAAACACCGGTGATGATTATTGCCAACTAAGCCCAAAGCTTGAGAGAGACCGTAGATAGCGATGGGAAACAAATTATGCAATCTGGCCTTCCCAGCTCTGCAATAAACTCTCATAAACTCTTTCACGAGACTCAACATACACCAATGGTCATCAGTCAAAATAAAAATTAGCAACAGAAGACACCACACAACAAAGGACCAACCAAAAAACTCAAACAACAGATGCCACCAAACCAACGTTACCAAGCAAATCAACAACAGAGGAGCAATATCACCTGAAATAGCTTTGTTTCTCCTCAATCGGAGAGACTACCTACTGTAGAAGACATCAACTGCCATGACTTGATGTTGATCAGATTCGTTCTTACCTTTCACCGTTCCATAGCTTAAAGTAGCAAAAAATCGATCTGAGAGGCAACACTTCGAATTTCTCAATAGGGAACACTTTCCCTTCCAAAAAAATCAATGATTCAGTCAAGGACGTATCAATAAACCCAGGCATCTGTTCAGTTCTATGAAAAAATCGGTCATAGACAACCAATCTGTAGTAAAAAAATTTCCTCTAAAGAAGAAGGCATGGTCGAATCGAGGTAGGAAAAGGGGGTACATCGATTGCTTGAAAGTGAGAAGGTTAGAGTGACAATAGGTTTAAAGTGAAAAGGTGAGCATGACTGATCTGAACCGTTGATTATCCAATCAATGTCTACAATTAATCCCCAATTTTTTTTGGTTGTTTAATGACTCCATCACGTGAGCTATGGTCGAAAAAAAAGGGAAATTGTCCACATTGAATTCGGTCTCCAATTTTCGAGACGCATGCTGCTGAACCCCCATCAATCTCCACTTTCATCAATCCTTCCCCTTTCCAAGCAAAATCAATTCTCCACATCTCCTTTGTCATTCCTTCACCGCTTGCGAAATCAAGCTCCTTTAATGGCTTCAAGTCCTTCCCTCGTTGGGAATATTACATCATGGTGAAGAACATCATCGAGAAAGATCTCATCGGAAAGAAAAGGCGATTCACAAATCGAGAAGGAACTCTCATCGTTGGAAATGTTGCTCCACGTTGAGTCTCAGCCAAGCAATCTCATCGGCGGTGTAGTGATTAACATCGTCAAGTTTCGGTTAATTTGATCAATCATTCGATTGCTTTTGCTCGACCAATTGTGAGGGACTAATTAATTTTTGTAAGGGTTTTGAAATTGGAAGGTTAGTTCACGACCTTTTGTCAAAAAAATCAAGCATTCATCCACAGTTGGCAATGAATATTGGTGGCGAGCTGCGATGGGGGGAGTGAGAGTAGTAGAGCAATTACAAAGTCTTGATGTCCACATTTGTTATTGTTGAGGCTCATTCTGGGATGTCTTGATGTACTTTATAGTCATACCTATTGTTCATCTATACATAAAGGGTTGTCCATTTGAAGTTCAAAAATTTTAAAATTTGAAGTTATGCTAATGGTTGGATGTTTCGATGTACTTTTTTGTCATACATATTGTCCATTTATATATGAAGTGTTGCCATTTTATAAGTTATAGTAATCAAGTTCAAAAAAATTTTAAATTTTGATGAGCACATCAAGGAATAAACATATAGACATCATGTAATAAACACATTGACATCAAATACTAAACATACAGACATAAAATCATAAACACATAGACATCAAGTAATTAACACATGGACATCAAGTAATCTACATATGAACATCAAGTAATAAACATATGGATATCAATTAAGAATGATAAATATATGGACATCAAGCAATAAACATATGGACATCAAGTATATTAATTGATGTCGATGTGTTTATTACTTGATGTCCATTGATGATGGCATATATTGACTTAGTTTTTGGAGCATTTTGATAGTAAAATTTGGGGAATAATGTGTTTAATTGATCTTTTATGTCTTTATTTCACTATCTTAACTGAGTTCTTTGTGTTTTGTTCAATTTGTGCAGATTAGTGATATGAACTCCAAAGCTCAATAAATTTCTTGATTCATCATTGAAAGAGCTTTCCGACGATATATTATGAGGTCAATTCTGAGTTGAGATGACGGAGTTATGAGTAAGATAACAGAAAGTGTGTGAAAACTAATATATGCCCACTCTTTTGGTCACCATCATTTCCACAAGTATGCTATGACTTTGAGATTTATGCCTATGAAAAGTAGACTCCTAGAGCTTTTTGAAAAGTCAAGAACCAAGTCAATCGGACGTCGGACGAAGGAGATATGGCCGAAACAAGATGATCTAGAAAATTCCAGATCCAACACGACTCGTGTTTACACCAACACGGTCCGTGTTGGTCTCCAACGAGTTTAATTTCTCTAGAAACCATCAACACGACCCGTGTTGATATGGAACGGTCCGTGTTGACCCTATTTATGACGATATTGTCGTTTTGACTACTCTTAATGTCTATATAATTGCAAGTTTCAGCTGTTTTTTTTTTTTTATCATCATCCACCTTCATCCATCACCATCCGTTCCATCACCATCCACCTTCATGCACCTTCACTAACCATCATCCATCTTCCACAATCCCACAATAATCAAGAGTTTGAGAGCGTATTGAAGATTGAAGATTACTCAAGATCGATTCGGTGTTGGAGGAGCGAAAGTCCACAATTCCCAATTCTTTCAAGGGGTTTTTGTATATCTTTAGTTATTTCTTCATTCTCTTTAGATTTTCATGCTTTCTAGAGTAGAATTTATGTGGTTTTGTATTTTAGGCATGATTACTGAGTAGTTTTCCTTTGGTTTGGGGGATAAACCCGATTAGTGTCTTTTATGGATTGAATATTGTTGAATTGAACAAGTTTGTTTATCTAGTTTGAATGCATTTTATTTATCCTATGTTTATGTATGTCATTGTTTTTGACTGGCCATCAAGAATATGGAATTAGATTGTTGGATGAAGTACTGACTGGAGAAATTCGATAATCGGAACCCTTAGGATTGAACTAGTTATGAAGTGAACAAGACATTGAAGACTTTGTAATTAGGGGTCATTGGATAATTCGATCTTTAATTTAAATAAAATTGAAATAACCACGAAAGTAGGTGATTGATTTTACTAAGCAATCCGTTTCATTGCCAAAAGCTCGCTACGGAAGAATTTATGCGATTATCGACCCTAAAATGTACCAAATTAGTGACATACATGTTCAATCCACTTGTTTGATTCATAGTCTTAGGTTTTATCCCCTGAACATATTTCTCATATTGATTTCATCTTGTGATTTGTGTGAATATTTGATTGTTTTGACCTTTTTAGCGATTAGAAATAGAATTAGTCAATCCCATTCAAAACCGACCGGTTTAACAATAACCTAGGAGGCTAGTTTGGTGTGTAGTTAGTAAAGTCCCTGTGGGATCGACCTTGATACTTGCTACACGAGCACCCGTGCACTTGCGGCGTATCATCCATATATTTATTAATCAATGTTCAAATGTTTATTACTTGATGTTGATATCAAAATGTTTAAAATTTTTGAACATGATTTTGGACGTACATAATCAAACTTTTTTTTTTCAAGTTCTGTATAAGTTAAACAACAACGGATCTTCGTTCCGGGATCCCATGTATATGATATAGGGAGTACAATGGTGATATGCATTGTTTGGTACGTGATATCTATATGTGTTTATGGGGATGCTCATTTTGAATGAAACTTAATGTCCTACTGCATAACCTTTTTAAAATGAACATCCAATAAAATCAATATGAAAATGTACATCCATTATAAGTAAAATGAATATCCATTATCAGTTAAATGAACATCTATTAGTAAGCAAAACGACAAAATTAAATGGACATTCACATCAAACGGACATCCATTATCAGTAAAATGAACATCAAGTAAAATCAAAATGCTCAAATGACTGTTAAAAATGACACCCATTATTGATGTAGAAATATTTAATATAACCAACATTAAAATGAACATCCAATATCTGAAAAATAAAAATCCATTAAAAGGAAAATGTACATTTACTAACAAAAAAAAATAAACATCCATTAAAATTATCACAAAAAGTACAGAACAATATGTTGTTTGTTTTTACACAATTCTGGTCCTAAAAATAAGGCCAAATAACTAGGGACAATGAGGGAGATGGCCTAAAATTCTAATCATTAAGTACGGCCAAGCACCATCATCAGAAGGCGGTGAGTGTCCTTGTTCGATTCCAATGAGCAGCCTTTGAAAAATATGATGTCCTTCAGTTTATTTCGGGGCAGGAAACGTGGATTTCGTCTCAGCATCCACCTGTCTGGCGATTTTGCCTCGTCAACTGGATATCATGTTCAAATAATATGGACATCGTGTGTAAACTAAATGAACATCGAGTTCAAAATGGACATCATCATAAAATGAAATTGACATTATATTCAAACCAAGATGGATATCATGTTCAACAAGATGGACACCATGTCTTACACTCTTGTTCAAACAAGAGGAATATTAAGTTGAAACCAAATTGCCATCATATGAAATTCAAAATGGACATCAAGTTCATACATCATGTTTTCACCAGATGCACATCAAGTTCAAAACACATCATTAATTTACAAAATAGACATCAATTCCACCATAATGGACATCGTGCACAATCAAATGGAATAATATATGGATATCATGTTCACACCAAAAAGACATCAAACCTAATCATCATATCATATTCAAGGTGAATATTATGTACACATCAAATGGACATTAAGTATAGCCCAAAAGAACACCACATATAACCCAAGTGGACATCGAACTCATAAAGGACATACACCAATTCCAACAAATGGACATCAATTTCAAATAAAATGAACACTCTTATTTAGCCAAATAGACATTCAACTAAACTGGATATCATGTGTACATTGTTTCACAAAAACATGAGAATACATTGTTATGTTCAAACTAACAAGACATCAAATCCAAATCCAATCATCATGTCATATTCAATATGAATGGTACGTATAGACCAAAAGGACACTAAGTGAAAACCAAAAGGACATAACGTTTAACCTATGTCGGCATGGTGATGGACGTCACATTTTCATGAAAAAGGATATCAAGCCTTCACCAATATGGCATCCCGCACCACCCAAATGGACATCAAGTCATTATCAAAAGGACGTCGATATGGAAGTAATACAGTACACTCACGTGCGAATCCAATAACAACCAATTCAAATCAAATAAACATGATGTTCATCAGTTAAAACAACCGCACGAGATGCAAACTAACGATCCCCTCCCCCCAACTGATTTCCAATAATCGATGTTAAATCAGAATGGGTTCTCGCAACAATTAATCAAACAAATTATTGCCACAATTTACCACTCACCTTGGATTACTTTTCATTCCCAACCCATGAACACCTTCCCCGTCGAGATTCATGGTGTCCTCCCCAGAATTGTTCGACGGTTAACCTTCTTCGGATGATTGCTCGATTTTCGCCACAAGACTCTGTAATATTGAAACCCCAATCGCTCACAGATGGTCTCCGGCGGTGAAGGAATGACGAATAAGATGAAAATGGAGATAATTTTGCTTGGAAAGGGGAATCATTGATGAAAGTAGAGATTGATGTAGGTTCAGCAGCATGCGTCTCGAAAATTGGAGGCTAAATTCAATCCAATGTGGACTATTTCCCATTTTTTTCCCTTCATAGCTCACGTGATGTAGCTATTAAACAACCAAAAAAAAAAAAGAAAATTGGGGATTAATTGCAGACGTTGATTGGATAATCAACGATTCAGATCAGCCATGCTCACCTTCTCACTTTAAACCCATTCTCATTCTATCTATTCCCTGTAAATATATAGCCAAGTTAATAATAACCTGTTACAGTCGGTAAACAGTTGACACATGGCAAAACTGAACAATGCTGAAGAAATTAATTACAACAAATTAAGGGTTTGAAACTGAATGATATTTTTGCAATTTTTTCTCACATTTTTATTCGAGAACTCACTTTGTATGTTCTAGTGATTATTTTATTGTGCTGACATGGAAGGAGTATGAGAAATTATACTCACCGGAGTAAAATAATAAAGCAAGATTTCCAGTGCCGGTAGCTTTATGTTGCTATTAGGCCGTTACTGTGTTAAATTTTTTGGTAGTTGACAGTTGGGCAAAAGTTAAGTTGTTGTAACTTTTTGTAGTTTTTGGCAAATAAAAGTAAGTTTTAGGAAAATGGTTATGTTTTTAGAAAATGTTAAAGATAGGTATATTACGTTTGATAAACAAATAAAAATCAGTTATTTTGTTTTCTATAAAAATTTGAATTTTATTTTAAAAAAAGGCTAATAGGAAGTTAAAATCACAATCCCCACAATGAACAGTGCGCAGGGGGCGTTTGGGCAGTTTGAGGGTGCGCCAATGGGGTGAAGGTGCGCCACTAGTGGTGGGGTAGTCGCCCAATGTTAGGTTGTGTGGGGCTCCTCAAACAGCGGTGCATGGCAATAGTGGTAGTGGTTTTTGGCAAGTTTCAGTCGATGTTTAAGGTTTGCGTGATTTGGGTCTTTGAGTTTTTCTGCTCGCAATGGCGAAGGAGAATGGTTGGAATTAGTCGCCTGATTGTGGTAGTTCCAGTGCATGGTCGTGACGATGATGGGTTTCCTCGTGATAGTGAATTTATGCGTTTTCAATAAGTGATGTTTGGTTGGCCGGGGTTGTTTGGCCCCATAGGACGTGCTAGTGGTGAACAACATCATGGTGGTCGAATGGTGATGGCGATGCTGATGGGGTGGTCAGTTGATATTGGTGGGCGCTAGTGGTGGTGGATCTAGCGACGGTTTAGGGTTTCGAGTTTTCTAAATTTTGTGTTCCTTTTTGATGAAAAATTTCTCAAATTATTATTTTTTGAAACCTTCTCAAATTTCTCAAATTATTTTGTATTCTTGTAATTTTAAAGTTTTTGATATTTGTTTTATCAAAATTTTAGAAAACATATTAAGAAATAAAGTAATAAAATTTACCCTAATATACAATTAAAATTGTTTTATGGGAAATTCCATTTGGTAAGCTTCAACTTAGGCCTATTCTAAATTGTCAACCACTTTTGAAATTATTCCAAGTGGTAGGCTTATTTTGAAAATTATTCCAAATGGTAAGCTTAGATTTTGAAAATTTAAAAAATTATTCCAAGTTTTCAAACATTTGTAAAACTATATCTAGTTGCCAAACACTCTAGATATATTATCCTATATGAGTCGATTGTGAGATTGATAAGAAGAGCTAAATGAAACGGAGACAAAAAGAAAGTTTTGCGAACAATATTTTAACAACGGTACAAGATGAAGTCACGAGATGAAATAATTTTCAAAATAAGCCAATCACTTGAAATAATTTAAAAAGTGATTGACAACTTAAAATAGATAAAAATTAAAGTCTATCAAATAAAATTTCCCAATAAATTACTAAAAGGTACCCTATATTTCGCACTATCTATTTCATGGGGCCATATTATTGGAAATTATTTTTAGGTACCATGTGTTTCGTAGTACCTATTTTCTGGTGATAAATTATATTTTAAATTTATTACAAGATGACCAAGACTATCTAAACTATTAAAAATACCCCTACTTTTGATAAAAGTTTGTCAATTTATACTTTTGCCTGCATTAATATTTGTTTTAAATAATTAACTTTGATCTCTTTGAACTTGTCTTTAGTAATAACAAAGGAATTATTGAAATTGTCACATATGATGAACTTGATTCCGATTGTGAAGATACTAGTCATAAGATGGAAGGAAATTTAGTGAGTCTAGAAGACTTACAAGGAGAAGAATTCATAGTAGATAATAAAAATTAGGGTGAAAAAGTTTAAGGGGATTGGGTAATTCCAATTATCCAAAAAGAAAAGTTCATCTGTCGGTTAAAATCAAAATATATTTGTGAAATTATGGATGGTGACCAAGAGATTAAAGATTGTGAATATGAATTTTCACAATAAATTTTGACTAAGGCTATGATACCAATAGAAAATAGATCTAAGCTAATTATTTAAAACAAATATAAATATAGGGGAAAATATATGACAAACTTTCAGTAAGGTATGGGTTCTTTTTGCAGTTTTAGTTTTGAAGATCTTGTAACAAATTTAAAATATAACTTGTTACCAAAAAATAGGTATTACGAAACACGGCATACTTAGAAATAATTTCCAATAATACGAGCCCCTAAAATAGTTAAATAGATATTACAAAACATAGGCTATCTTTTAGTAATTAAATTTCCCTTTTTATTTTTGCCCAACAATTTGTTTGACACATCCGAAGGCATAAGCCCTCCTTAACCCCTGTCTAATCTCCTCCATTCTCTATCCCTCATTCCCTCCTGTTCAGTGCGGGCTGTGCGCTCATCTCCCTCTTACTGCTGCTTCTCCATCTCCGGGCCGGAAACTCAGGCGGCGTACCTTCATCTCTCTCTCTCTCTCTCTCTCTCTCTCTCTCTCTTTCTCCGTCTTCATTTGGCTGGTCCAAAGAACGTATTTCTTCGACACCCATCTTCCGAAATTCATCTGGGTACTTTCCTCTTTCTTGTTCCCGATTAGACTGTCTAGGCTGTCTAGTCTAAATGCAACCACAGGAGCTCAGTTTCTCCAAAGCCTTGAACCCTGCTCTCACCAACCCCAAATGGCCTCAATTCGCAAAACCCTTAAACCCCTTTCTCCCCCTCCCAAAATCCCCCATCCTTTTCGCTAAACCCTTGTTTAAACCATTATCTCTGCAAAACCCAAACCTTAATCCTCCCCGTTCCTTCATTCGCCAAAACCCCACCACCCCACGCCTTCTTCCCGAACCACCCTCTGCTGGTAGGAGCAAGAAGACCCCCACAACCGGAAGAATTGAGGGTAGTGCCGAACTTCGTCGTGAGGCCAAACGAAATGCCCGGAGAAAATCACAGAAATTGGCCGAAAGCCTCTTTTACAGGCTCAAAAACCCACATAAAAACCATGCTGATAATTTTTCTGAAGATGAGCTCCAAATGATTGGGTTGGGATATGATCGAATGGTCAGGTTTATGAGTAAGGATGACCCCAATCTCAAACACCCATACGACTGGTACAAGTACGGGGAATTTGGGCCTTATTCTTGGCGAGGGGTTGTTGTAGGAGATCCTGTTCGTGGGCGTCTTTCTGACGAATGCGCAACTATAATCGGGTCAGTGAGAGATCATGAGGAGTGGGAGAAGATTGAGCAGCATGAAATGGCTGTTGACTTTGGGAACAGATTGGGGCAGTTGAATAGGGAGGTTGGCTTTCAGAATTTTTGGGTGTTTGTCAGGCATCCTAAATGGAGGCTCAGTGACTTGCCTTGGCAGCAGTGGACATTGGTGTGTGAAGTGGTGTTAGAAGCCGGGAATCAGAGGCTCGATAAGTGGAATTTGATGGGTAGGTTGGGGAACAAAACCAGGGCATTGATCACTCAGTGTGCAGCTTGGATGAGACCTGATATAATCTATGTCAAGAGGCCAGTTTATCAGTGTCGATTCGAGCCTCAAGTGGAGTTCTTCAATGCATTGTTGCCACTGCTTGATCCTGAGACGGAGAACGATTTCTTGTTTGAGGTCGAGGATGAGCAAGGACGAGTTGAACTCTGTACTTACTTTGGTGGGCTTTGTAAGATTTCCAGGGTGAGTCCTAAGGCATTTGTGGATGATGTGGTCAAGGCATATGACAAGTTGAGTGATGAGCGGAAGTCCAAGTGTTTGGAGTTTTTGTTGATGAACCACCCTGTAATACTCTTACATCCTTACACCAAGGAGTGGAAGAGCAAACTAGAGGAGATGGAGATGGGATGTGATGCCCCCGATGATGATGATGGTAGTGGAGTTATAAATCAGAGCCCTAAGTCGGGTGACGAGTTTACCGATTGGGCTGAGGTTGAAGATGGTGAAAATGGGGAGGATGATTATGATGTAGATGATGATGTTGTGATGGATATCGACACAAATGAGGGGGATGATGAACTGGGATTGCATGGAGACGATTCGGATTCAGATCCTGAAGAGGAGGATGAAAAGTATTGGAAAGAGGAGTTTGACAAGGCCATAAGGAGCAATGATGCAATGGAGAATTTTGTGAAGCGAAGTGTGGAAAAATCGAGTGAATTTTACGAGAAGCAACTCAAGGCAATGGAGGAAAGAGGGGGTGGTGCTAGTGACAATTACGACGATGGAGATGAGACTGCTTTGCGGGGGAAAAGAGCCAAAGTCAGCCCTGAAGAGTGGAAAACTATCGGTCTTGGCCCGTGGAGGAAGAGAATCAAGAAGAGTAAAATTCCTCCTGAGCTCTTCTTGAGAGCAGCTGTGAGACCCTTTACCTACAGAAATCTTGTCAAGGAGATCGTGCTTACAAGACATGCTATTTTAGATGGTGAAATCACACAGCACTGAAGTATTTATTCTTAGGTTTTGTACCAAGTTTTTCAAATTCCTCAAAATTATGTATGTGCTTCCCTAGTGAACTGAAATTCAATCATTGAACTACTCAAGTTTTCCCTGTCCTATAGTCTCTCATGCATTTGTTGACATCCATCTGTTGATATCCATCTCCATTTGCAAATTGTTAACATGCTTATTGTGAAAAAGAGTGCGGATAAATCATAGGCAAATGAAACTAAAACCAGAAATATCGGCAATTTGGTTTCCTGCCACAGTGCCTCCTGATTTTGACATTGCTAATTGTTTTCCTTTATAAGCATTTTCATATCCTGTTTGTAAATTCTCAAGTTTACCTTGTTTAACTATTTGTCACTGTTGTTCATTTGTTGCTTATCTTTGTTTTTTTTTTTTTTTGGGGGTTAAAAGAACTTGAGAATTAGGGAAAAGTAATATTTTCTTATCAAAATGCTAAAGCCGCTGACGTCAACATGTTAGTGCTAGGCACTCAACCCTCCTCAAAAATCAAAAGGCAAAAACAGAGCAGTCTGCAAATAGTAAAATTGTTCCCTATGCTTAAGACTGCTCTTCATTTACAGGGTTAGTTGTAAGACCAAAGCCAAAGGGGAAGAGAGGATCATAGTTTGGATCACCCACATTCATAGGGAGTTGATCAACAGACCGGAACCAAGTCCTTGGCAACTTGCCAGTGAACCCATAATCACCATACAAAAGATCAGCAACACCTTGGCCTTCAGTGCCCGGTAACCAAGCGGCAACAAGGGCATCAATGTCATTCAGGTAGGGTTCAATCACAACTGGCCTCCCCGTTATGAGGACCACAACACACCGCACGGCTGCACATGTGTTCCTCATCGTTGCTAGTCCTGGCTCCATTATGACTAAGTCCGGATTGTCGCCTATTCCCTCCGCATATGGGACTTCCCCCACTACTACAATCGCATACGAGAAGTTGGATGACCTCACAAAATTGCAGTCTGGAGTTTGGCTGTATACGATCTCCGTGTTCGGGTCCACAGCTGCCGTGATTCCGCTTAGGATGGTTGTGCCTGCAAAAGGAAAAGTACCAACCAAGACTCAAGAGTGTTGTCTCCATAGTTGATGATGGCTTTCATTTATAGTTTAATGAGGCATTTTTACATTACAGTGTGTTTGGATTTAGTCTGAAGGGGGAGGGAGGGGATGAGAGGGTAAGCTAATATTGCTCGGATATATTAACGGGGAAATAGAGGTAAATGATTAACATTTGACATTCCCCCTGTTTCCTCTTCATTTTGAAGGTTAGGAAAATGGGGTTAATGGAGGAGAATGGAATTGAAGTAGTCTCCTTTCTTGCCCCACCCTTCACTTGCATTTTACTTTCTCAAACAAGGGAAAATGATTAATAACCTCCCTTCCCTCCCCTTCCCCTTCCATCACCCTCTTTCAACTTCGATTGCAATGGATTAAAGTCTCTCATTAAATCTCCTCTATTCGTTTTCGATGGAGTAATAGGTAACGAACGATTTCTAAATCTTGGGAATATTAGAATCCATCTCTTAGAATTGCAAAATTTTAGGAGTAAGATATTACATCTGACCCATCTATATCCTACCTGGACCTGGGTAGGATTTTGGAGTATTGGTTTATTTTTTTTTTTTTTGTGGTTGAATTCTGAGTACTAACCAACTGTCTGGTTGTTGCCAGTAAGGCCTTGCCAAGAAATGGTCCAACCCCCGCATTGATAGCCCATGTTGTTGGCGTGGGTTCCAGTAACCAGGATTCTCTCCGCCACCTTTGGGAGTGGAAGCATAGGATTATCTTCATCCTTCCCATTCTTTAGTAGCACCAAGGACTTTCTTACTGCTTCCCTTGCCAAATCTCTGTGTGCCTATATCTCAAGCAAAGTAACTTCATCAATAATCAACATCTTTTATTTTGTGCTTGAATTTAGTTTTTAATTTGGTTTGCGACTTATGTTCGATAAATAGGATTGTTTAATGTCTTAGATTGAATAACTTGCATGCATTAGTATCAATTTTTTCCAGTCTATACAATGTTGATCACATTCTTGTAGAGAAAAGAATCACCTGACTCCCAACTTGGTCAATCAGAGTGTAATCAGCCATGGGGTTCTCAAAGAGCCCCATACTGAACTTGACTCTGAGAATTCTTCTCACAGCATCATCAATTCGGTACATGGGAACCACATCGTTATTTACAAGATAAGTCAATGTGTCGATGAATTCTGTGTGGTTAGAAGGGGCCATCACCTGAAATTAGGAGTAGAATTAATCATGTAAACATTTAAGTAGTTGTCAACAAACATCTTTTGATACTGAGCATTTGAAACAATAATAATTGGTATGAATTATAATAATATACCATGTCAATGCCAGCATTGATGCCTGTCTCGACAGAATATGTGTAGTTCGAATGTTCTGGAATAGTGATCTTGTCAAGACCTTTCCAATCAGAGATGACAAACCCCTGCCGAAGTATGCTAAAAATGTAGATGATTAGAGTTGAAAACTTTTAGCTTGTTTTTCTCCATAGTCTTATATGATATTAGAAAAAAGCCAAATCATATTATGTCGTTGTCATTATAAATTGTCGCTATGGCAGAGCTTAGATGGGTTAACCTATTGAACATATATAATTTATTGGTCGTGTCGTCTAGAATCTGAATCTCAGGTAAGCTTTGTTGGATTACAGGATGAAATCATTGTTAGAAACTTGATTATGCAGATGGAAGAGTGCAAAACATACCCTGAATCTAAGAGTACCCTTGAGGAATTTAGTGAGAAGTTCATAATTCGCATGCATTTTGATCCCATTCCAACTACTAGAGGATACCATGACACTGGACACGCCTTTTATGATGGCATTCAAATAGCCACGCATGTGAATGGTAAGTAGCCCATGCCTATCTATCTGTGTGTCGTTCTCATTTATCCCTCCAGTAGTGCCTCCATCACCCACAAAATGTTTTGCACAAGCAGCGACTTTATCCCTGCCCGTATTAAGACTAATTAGATTTGGCAAATGCACAAACTTCTAAATGAGTAACGTATACACTGTATCATTTGGATGAATATCGAAAGCCTTGTAGAGTCTTGCAAATTAGTGAATTTGGTGCCTGAATGTCGATTAGGTGGGAATGTTAAACAATTAGAATCTTACAACCCATTAACATGAGGAGCACCAAGTCTGTCAGGGGGTCCTTGTAAACCATCAATGATAGAAGTCATTTCTTGGACGACTTTGGGATCCTCGCTGAAGCTCTCATAGCACCTTCCCCATCTTGGATCTCTACATACCTGTCAATTAAACAAGAGGCACACTCACTTACATAAACCTAAAAATTATCCAAAAAAAAAAGAAAAGAAAATGATGAAGAGTCAAGAGCTTTACCGCAATGCATGGTGCCAAAACATAAGGAATTCCCGTTGCTCTAACTTCAAGGGCAGTTGCCTCTCCTATTCTCATCACAAGGTCTGGATCTCTACAAGACATGAACAAACTCAATTGTCATTCTTCTCTTCATTTGTAGAGGATAACGTACAAACGAGTACATTAGCTCATTCTAATGAACACATTGTAAGATATAACATGCCTAGTAGCACCAAGGCCGACATTGTGAGGGAAAATAGTGGCCTTGTGCAGGTTGTTGTGGCCATGAATAGCATCGACACCATAGAGTATAGGGATGCCTAGTCTACTAGATAATGAACTATTTTGAAAGTTGTTAACCATATCAACCCAATCCTTGACAGTGGCCCGAAAGCGTGGCATGTTTCCTCCTCCAGTCATAACGCTACCAATACTGTAATCCCTCAAAACATCTGGAGTGGCAAACGACTGCTCGATTTGAACCATCTGCCCTATCTTCTCTGTCAATGTCATTCTCCCTAGGAGATCTCTCACCCTCTCCATTGTCGGGACATTTTCATCTTTGTACTTTATGTATTCATCTTCATTTTGTGCATTTGTCACAGGTGCCCTAAAAAGTAGGAGGGCCACGATGATGATCCCCACCATGGGGATTGAATTCAGCACAATCATGTTTTCCAATAAATGGACACTTGATAGTGAAGAGTGAATGTTGTATAACTTATGTTACATAGGTTATTGAAGGAGTTGAGAGTCATTTATATACAGAGAATTGTCCCTAAATTGAAGGAACATATTACAATATCTAAGTGCACTATTCCAAAAATTGAGCATCTTGAATGCACGGATATCCTTGAATTACTCAATATTTTATTTGGACATAGTAAAAGTTAAGCTTAAAATTTTTTGGGTTTAGTTTGAATGTGTCCTCATGTAATAAGAATGCACTCCAACAAGATTATCGGAGTTGGTAAATTTTCATGTTTTCTAAATTAAGACGAAAATGTAATGAGACTAGGAATTAAGAGGAGGAGTAGACAAATGATTAGAATATTAAAATTTAAGCCAACAAAAAAAAAAAACCCCGTCATTCGTAGATATCTTAGCAGTTTGTTTTCTTTAGGACAAAAAATAGCTTCATACTAATTGAATTCGTCCTAAATTTTCATAGTGTTTGGTCATTTTGTTCGGGTTTGATCAGTTAGGACAACAAGGTTCAGATTGGGTCATTTTTAGATCGCGAGAGGGTGATTTAGTGACAAAAGAAATAAGAGTACATGTTTAATAGCCAGGAGGAAAGTAAAAACTCAATTGCAAAGGATCATACATCACTACGGCCATTCTACCCGAGGTTATTCAGTTATCCACTACTAAAGACAAGGAAGCCCTCCGGCTTACCAACCTCAACCAACTAAACGAATATCACACTTAAAGATTATCCCAAAAGTATCACTAAGTCATTAGATTCAGTCGAGCAACTTATATTACTAAAAAAAATAAAATAACTATGACAACTGTCAACAACCCATTTTTAAAACAAAAAAAACTCTTTCAAACAAAACTATAAGGGACTGATTGTATATCAAAACCTACAATTTAAATTGTCCTTTCTAGATGTCCAAGCCACATGATCCAACCCAAAAGCCTGGACTACGCAGCCTGGAAAGAGATGGAGAGAGTATTGGCCAAGTGGCACAATAACTGAGACCCACTTCAATACCTACCAACCTAACCCAAGTAGAAGGAGGATGAAAGCGATAGGTTATGGAGGGTCTGGAGCCCAAACCCAATCTAGACCCAAAGGGTGGTGGACCCAATCTAATTAGGCTCACCCAAACTAGGGGCGGAAGAAGTCCTAACACTTAGGACTTCACCTAATCTACCCTCACCCAAAACAATAACAACAGGAAAAAAACAGATAGCACAGGTTGAGCAAAGTCAATAAAACCATTGAATTAACTTTGCTATAGTACTCGAATAAAATTGAACAATCTCAAGACATTCCCAACAATCTCTCACTTGTCCTACAAGTGTTCAATTTTTAAAACTTCCTTGTTGCTTAGTGTCTCGTATTCGGATAAAGTCCAAGCTCCGAGTTAGACTTACAAAACGGATGATCAAGCTATTGATTTATTCTACCCCTCAAAGAGTGGCCTGTGAGACACCTACCCCTCAAAGAGGGAGGACAATGATGTCTTGTTCAACTACAAATCACCACATGCACGAAAGTAACCCAGACACCGCCCACATCACCTCCTATCACGAGAAGTTTCAGAGGCGCTCCAAAGTTATAGCGAGTCCAAAAGCAAGTGTAACGAACTCAAGATTAAGGAATTTTCTTGAGTTTAGTAGGAGCCACTTATGACATTCACAAACTTAAAGTGCTCCCACTATGAGTCAATTCAATAAACGTTCTCCAACACCTCAACAACTTAAACCTCATCTCACACTTGCTGAAGTTCAGGAAGTGTTTTAAGTGAGAGCAGTAGGGTATTATGGATAGGAAGGGGAAAAGTAGTTTGTGGCTCATGAATTTCAGTAAACTCGTAAAATCTCTCCCACTCTCTCTCTTAGAGAAATGCATGATCTCTAAGGAGAAAGCTTTTGAGACACAAACACTTTATCATAAGAATGAGTGTACAATAATTACCTTTTGGTCTCTCTTAGACAACCTACAAAGAAACATAACTCAGACCTCGATGCTAGGTAGTCATTGGTTAAACCTCGACATAGTGTAGACATCAGGTATTTAAGCATAGTTTTGTAAAGTACAAGATAAGTAATAAAGTTAAGGAGCCAAGTTAAGACACTTGCATGCATGCACTCTACATGCACAAGTTCACACATGCATCATCGCATTTGAAAGACCCGACCTAAAGCATGCACAATTTTATGTACGAAAATGCCAAAACCCTAGCTATGCATGAGCTACATATAGGCAATATTCTAGGAGCTGCAAGAAGTCTCAGGATCGAATCCTCAAAAAAACACTAATCTTAAGCGAAAGTGTGCATTCACACCACTCACCGTCCAAGTGTGAATGAGCCATTTAGCACACACATGTTTCACACCATCACCATCCATGGGTGCATGGATGAAGTTAGATTCATCCTCCCCCCTTCTCCAAGGCCGATCATCCATTAAGACGTTTACACCCCAGTTTATCTTCACATCACTTCCGACCACCAATGTTCATGATTCATCCCCTCTAAAGTCCGATCGGCCATCAACGATGAAACCTATGCTAACTAGGTTAACCCAGTGGTTGGGGCCATCCATGTTTAAAGGTTAATTGGCTTAGTCTATAAAGTCAGCTCAACTCACCTTTGATGATTTTATTTGGCCCATTACAATATCATCCCGATGAAGGTCCAAAATCTGACTAATAATTCAAACCAAATTAGCGGATACTGTTTTAGCCCGCGTAATAGTCAATAGGCTTAAGTAAATTAACTTATAGAGTTAATTGTTGAATCCATTAAACTTGTGGTCAGCCTGTGGTTTAAGCCTAACTATGTTGGATTTGATATTGAATTTATAAATTACTTCACCTATTGTTGGCTAAATTTCCTCGAGTAAATAAATAAAAAAATGCAAAAAGTATATGTTGTCAGTCTTTTGCACATTGTTCTAGTTCGTATAATAGCCAACATAGCTTGTGTTAATCCAAGTTTGTTAGTCCAAGTGATGGATTCTCCTAAAAGTAGCCGACTTGTGGTTTGAGGCCATTCGAATTGAGAAACACTCGCTTGTGCTTTCTGACTTATGTTGATCCGCTATGTTTGACTTTATCCGACCCTTTCTAATGTTCTTTCGTCTTAGGATCATATAGAGTTAGGCTATGCAAACCCGCGTCACAGGTGAGTCACTTTCCTCGAGTCGGCGTATAGGGGTCTTGCATCATAGGTGGTTCATACAAGTCGATTAAGTCATACATAAACCGGGGTTGGTTTTCTTTTTTTCCCCATGTCTGGTCGATCTTGGAGCTGTGTGTTTATTTTCCTCCAGCTATAATAGGACACCAAAGTTTAGCTTGAACCTCAGGACCATCAGGCCGTCTAATCCACAACTATGTCCCACCGCGACCTAGACCTAAAGCTTCTCATCGTCTACCGTTCAACATGTCAAGGGGTGAGGAAAGTAGCAATGACCAGATCAACGCCGCGTTGGCTAAGTACCTAGAGGATAAGTTAACAAAGTGGAAGGGTCGATTACCTTTGCCACCTTACAACAAGAAAAAAAAGTTGAGGAACTGTAGACACCGAAATTTGCACCTACACAATTCCGACCCGTTGAAACTCATCAAGTCATTTGGGCTGAACACCAAAATGGGTCATTAGGCCGATGGAATCGGCGAAGTGGGCCCAAAAGATTAAAACAGCCCGCATTGACAAAATAAAAGCCGCACAGGTTTTACAAGCCCACAAGCAGGCCCAAGATACGGATCCGGCCTACTAAAAAATAATAAAACCCGCTGGGGTTTTATATTCAGAAGCGGCCCGCCACTGCTCTCCAAGTCATCGATCCGTGCGCTTGGATCTCATAAGCCGTTGGGGTTTTATTTTATTTTCCGATTTTGGCGCCAGAATCATCCCCATGCAATCCCTTGATCATAGCCCCACGTGCTTGACTTCGTCTGACCATGATCAAAAGCCGCAGAGGTTTTATTTTTGCATGGTGAAAGAGCTTGATTAGTGGGATATGTCTCCCTCCAGTTCCCTCCAAAACACCCATCCTCCACCTATAAATACCCCACCATTTTCATTCATTCATCATCAACTATTATCATCACTCCACCTAAACTGTCTCAAAATTCCATTATCCATACTCCCTCTCTAGTTCTCTTATAATCACTATTATCATATCTACATCTTCATTCTTACACTACCCTTCTAACCATACACACGCTTCCATTCAAGCTCCAAACCTAGGTCAAGTCAAGGGATCAACTTTCATCTCCTCCGCTACCTTTAAGTGAGGTGTGCTTTTTGTTATTATTTTATTTAATTGTATAATTTATGTTTTGATTCCTTCATTTGTACTTGTTTTGTAAAAAGAAAACTGCATTCGTTTTATATTTCATGATCAAGAATATAACATTGTGAAATTTATTAAACTTCTCCCCGCTCTTTTCATTTCAAGTTCGATTTTAGTAGAGTCTTTTTTCTACCAGGCGGATTTGAGAGTTCTTATAATTCTTGAATTCATAACCTTATCCACGAACTTAGAAATCGGGTTTCGTAGACCGGATTTATTTATTTTATTTTATGATTTGTCGATTTCCTTAAATCGGATGGCGACTCTTTTACTATTTTACAATCCTTTTAATTATTTAAAATATATGTATTTGCATCAAAATAATTAAAACTGATTCAATACCATCTTTTTACCGATCCAAGGCCAACCCGAGAGAGAATGGGCCAGAAATTAGCAAAAGCCGCATAGCTTTTGCTAATTTCCACCCATTTCCTCTAGGCCGAGGATGGCCCAGCTGAGAAATCATGAAAACCCCTGCGGCTTTTGATGATTTATGGTGGCCCATCTGCTTCCTTTTGGGCTTGGATTCGGTAATGGGTTAGTATTAAGTCATTGATAAAATATTTCGATGCAATTTCGAGTATTTAAATAATATAAAAAGGATTTGTAAATAGATAAAGTTTCACCACCCTGAAAATGAATTTCGAAAATAAAAGTATCCTTATTTAAGGATTAAGCAACCTTAGTTGGTTCCCGATCACTTACGTAGCGCATCCGAAATAAATTCCCCAAACGGGAATTTTCTGGGTCCTACAGATGGGCGACTCCATTGGGGACTTAATCTTAAAAAGAGGGTAAAACTTGAACAAATCGATTTGATTTGAAATTGTAAAAGGGAGAAGTTGATTTATTTCGCAATTTTATTATTCTTTTAGGCATTCTTTGCATACCGGGCCACTCATCGGATCTTTTGACACGTGAGCACAAAGGAGACGGTTAGGTAAAGTACGATGATACCCGAGAGCGGGAGGCCACTACTATAAGGATGCACTCCACATCGCTAAGCATTTGGTCGCTCATCTCCCCATGCTATATTCAAAGGGCTTCCTTGAAGTCTGATAAGCAACACCTCAGACTCCTTACCCACAAATTTTTAGGGGTACCGAGGCGAGAACGTGCGGTAGGCCATGTTAACCCAACCATAGTAATCCATAAACATTGAGCCTTGGTTTAGGGTACCCCTTATGTTGTATGCTATGTGCTATGTATTTCCCTTCCCCTTTTCTTTGTAAAAGAGTCGACCCTACCTTAAAGACTTCGTTCTAGTCCATATAAAATTCATTGGGTTGAGAAGATGATTATTTATTAATTAGTATAGTTAACCCAAATGCATTATGGCTAACCCAATGGAAGGGCTCATTTATGTACAAGGGTTAATTATTTTAGTTAATAAATAAAAATTAACTCACCTTTGATGATATTGAATGAACCTTTACGATGTTCTCTTAACAAAGGTCCAAAAATTTAATTAAAAGTCCAACAAAGTTAATGGATAGCGTCTTAGACTGCATAATAGTCACTAAGCTTGAGTAAATTAATTTATAGATTTAATTGTTAAATCCATCACATTATGGCCGACCCATTGTTAGGCCCAACCATATTGGATTTGTCTATTAAGTCTATAAACTAATTATAACTCGCTTATTGTTGGATTTATTCAGTCCTTTACAATATCCATTTTCCTTGAGTAAATTAAGAAAAATAAAATAAAAGGAAGATAAAAAAAAGCGGGTCGTTAGTCTCGTCGAACATTATTCTAGTCCGCATAATAGCCATTATAGCTTGAGCTGTCTGAGTTGTTGGGCCAAGTTACGGATTCTCCTTAAAACGGTCGGCCTGGGGATAAGGCCCATCCGAATTGAGAAACATTGACTTGTATCTTTCTTCTTATGATCCACTCGCTATGTCTGACTTTATCCGGCCCTTTATAATGCTCTTGTTGTAAAAAGTGTTGTTGTTTGTCGTAAGATCATATAGAGGTTATGACTCGCAAACCTGTTGTTTCATGAGTCAGTATATAGGTGTCTTACACGTTAGGAGGTGTTATATATGGTCTAGCAAACCAAGGTCATGGATGAGTCTTTGTTTTACAATCTACATGTAAATGTCTTTCACTCTTTAGAAAGTCTCATACAAGGTCGTGTCATATGTAAGTCTTTTCTTAACTCAATATGTGTGTTTCGTTTTTTGAAGTCTAAACCTGGGTCATGGGTGAGTCTTTGGTCTAGGTCATAAGTGAGTCTTTTCCTGGGTTAATGTGTGTTTGTCTCTTTTAGAAAGTCCAGTGTAAACCCAGGTCACGGGCAAGTCTTTGTTTTGGAGTCAGGATATGAGTGTCTTTTTCTTTAGATAGTATCATATAAGGTCTAGGATGAATCTCTGTGTTTGTGTCTGCATGTAAGTGTCTTGCATTCTTTAGGAGGTCTCATACAGGTTCGTAGGGCATGTAAACCCATGTCATGGGTGAGTCCTTTTCCAGAGTCAACATATGAATGTCTTGCATTATAGAAGTCTTCTATAGGGTCTACGTCATGTAAACCCATGTCGTAGGTGAGTATGTGTCTAGAGTCATCATGTAAATATATGTCTTTTTTAGAAGTCTAATGTAAACCCATGTCATAAGTTAGGATTTCCGAGTCAGCATATAGGCATTTGTACTTTAGGAGGTCTCATATAGAATTCAGGACATGTAGACCCATATAGTGGGCCAGTCTTTTCCTTGAGTCGGCATATAGAGGTCTTACATCCTAGGAAGTCTCATGTAGATCAGTTAGCACATTCAAACCCATGTCTCGGGTGGATCTCCCCCGAGTCAGCATATAGGCGTTTTTCATTTTAGGACGTCCATATAGGTCATTTAGGTTATGCATGCATTGGGATGATTTGTTTTCTTCTCTTGTCTAGCATCAAGGTCAATGCCTGAGCAAACCATAAAGGGAATATTTGGATGACGAAAAATTCTGCAACTACCATAAATCCCGAGGGAACAACATGGAGAATTGTTAGACTTTGGAGCACATGATCCAGCTAGGGAAACTGCCCCTACTGAAAGCAGCACAGAGGACCAGATATAACATGGAGTCCCCATACGAGGACAAGGAGGGCACATCATCAAAGGAGCTTTAGAAGTAGCTACAGTCCTGGTTGTCAAGCATTTCATGCTCAGAGTTTGTTAGAGTTAGTTCTTCATTCATTTCTTGAATTCAGTTGCTCTTGTTGCTATTTAATCAAACATAATTTCATGCTTGTGTTTTTGACTTGAGTTGAAATGTTCTCTCATCCATCCATCATCCATACAAACCAAGTCTGACAAATTCACCCTCTCTTATCCTTCCATCTTTGTCATATACCTTATTCCCATCCTTCAGTTTTCTTGAATCCAGGGTTCGAGAGATGATGAGGGAAATTAAAAAAAAAATGAATTAAAAAAAAAGAGAGAAAAACTATAGAGTGGCCGGTTTGAAAACCACATTGAAGTAAACCGGCAAAAAGAGAGAATAAAAATTGATTGAGAGAAGTCAACCCGCACTTTCCATCCAACAGGCTGAGCAAAAGGACAGAATGTCGTTAGGAAAGACCAAACCCAATAATCTCTCCAAACTGAACACTCCTCATTGGAAATCGCGCAGCTTAACTATATGTGCCGAGGACAGGGGGCTTTCGCGTCACCTTCATTTCATCACCCACATTACCCTCATCTTTATATCCAAGCTTGATTGGCCACCTACCACTTACATTCTAGCCTTTTCATCAAACCTCAACCTTTTCAAACCCTTAACCTAATCCAAAAGGTGTGCTATGACCAAAGTAGAATACGGAGGTGACCAATGAAGAAGTTCGAAAAAAAAGAGAGAGCCTGAAGGAAATGTAGTTCAAAAAAAAAAAGAAAAAAAAAAGAGAAGTTGAAAAAAAAGAAATGGAGAAAAAAAAAAGAAAGAAAAGAGGGGAGAATAAGAAATTAGAAGGCGGAAATAAGGGTCATGCACACCAGAGAAATAATCCCATCCTATACCTTCACCTCATCATCCATACACTTTATCATACCTTTTAGCCTTCAATGACCTTTCTGCCTTCATAACCATCCAAAACCAGCATATGAACCCTCAAACCTTCATAACCATCCTTTTGAACCGTTAAGCCTTCCTCGAGGCACTACCTCATCAAAGTTGCGCTTAAAGAACTACGACTGGCCTGATTCCACCTTGGATACGAGAAAAACCTCTACGAGACCCAGCCAATACTGTTCACTTTTGAGAGCATCTGTCATTGAATAAATTGGTCCTTGAGAGAATAAAAAAAAGAGAGAATAAAAAGCTAGTCTGAAAACCCTACTGGGGAGGGCTAGGCAAAAGGATAGGAAACCCTAGATTTCACTATCATCATCAACCCTCCATCTTCCTTCCGTCAGACTTGAACATTATTCCATAACCATGTTCCGACCTTTTCCCAAGAGATGATGTCTCACCCCATTTGACCATCTCTTCACCCTTTCTGGACACGATCATTCTTGAGTGTCTTCTTATCTCATTCATCAATAAACTCTCGTCTACCATCCCTTTCACTAAAAGTCTTCCAACCTTTTCTCAAAAAATGATGTATATCCGATTTGACCATCTCTCCTCCCTTTCAGACGCGATCATCCTTAAGTGTCTCCATATCCCATTCATTAGCCAACCATCGCCCATCGTCTCTTTCACCAAACACTTCCTAACCAACCCTTTCATCCCATCTCATCCTCTGAGGACTCTTCAGATCAGTCATTAATGCAAGTATGAGGCTCTGTTCTTAATTCCCACTCTTAGCACACATAAGTGTGGCTTACTTCTCAGCAAGAGCGAAAGTCGTCCACATCAGAAAGCGGCTAACTGGAAACCACATGATCATAAACAGACTCAGAAACAAACTACTCTAAACTGGGGGGGGGGGGGGGGAGGGCGCTCGCGCTACCTTTGTGACATCATTCAAGACATTTATCGGAGATAGCTTCTAGGAGGGACACATACTCCTTATCCTACAAGGTCCTGCATATTCATTCTTATAGACGTCCTAATAATGTTCTCACCAAAAAAAAAAAAAAAGAAAAAAAGAGAACAAAAATGAAAAAAAAAGAAAAAGAAAAAAAATAAAGGAAAAAGAGGGGCCGACTTGAAAACCCTTTGGGCAAGTTAGGCAAAAGGAGAGTTTGAGACTCACTACTAAGGACTATGGCTCCTCCTATTCCATGGTTTCCGTGCATCATGTCGTCAATGCACATGAAACTGGGGGCTTGCAAATCTCCAAGGTGCCCTCCAAGGCAAGACAATGTCATCAACAGTCAACTGGGGGCTAGGCGTACATTAACATGGTCATTTGCATGACCATTCAAGAAGTGCATCCTTCAAGCCTGTTGCCTCCATCATCAGTCCCTGTCCCATGGACTAAAACATTCCTCATCCTGAATTTTCCTTAAATTCCCCACGAGTGGCCTTGACCCTTAAAAAGCATTATCTTAGGAAGTCATTGGCTTAGGAAAGCATTTTCCTAGAAAAACATTGTCTCAATATGGAGTCGAAAGGTTACCTACATGTACAGTTGTATGTATAGGAGCCTAAAGCATCATGCATCTATCCTGTCTAAGCATTAATAGGTTTGCATTGCATCCATATATTTAGTCAAAGTCACGTAGAGTCAGTTAGTCTTGCATGGAGTCGGTCTGTCATAAATAAAGTCAATAGTCATGCATAAATGCATGAGTGCATGAATGTTTGTGTCAAAAACAAAACAAAAAAATGCATTGTTTATGCAAGAGTTTACTAGTTGCATGTATACTCATATATCTGAAAATGAGAAAAAGAAGCAAGGAAGTGCCATATCCAGTCACTGAGAGCAAGATTAGAGCAATCTCTAATCCAACTCTTGCTGGACAAGTTAGCATCCAGTCAAGTCATGCATCATCAGCCAGACACGAGTGGCACCTCTTCGACACGAAAGGTAGAATCATTTCTGACAGACACGAAGGACAAAATCTTCACTTGACTTAATACAGATCAACGACCGGGCGAAATTCAAGAATCCCTTCCCTCAGTGAAATTTTAACATCTAGATGCTTGAAGCAAAATTTGAAGTATCACCTACTTTAAATTCAACTTAAAGTGCTAAAACAATCAGTAGCATGAAAGTCCCTTCAATGATAACATGCTTGTAGAAGAAATAAAGTATACCGAGGTGTGAGAATGAAAGAACCACGCATGCTCATCTTGTCGAAAAACCAACTGCACCGTCCTTACGGATGTTCCAGTACTGCGCCCAATAAGATGGAGTTGTTCTTCTCAAGACTGAAGCATCAAGTCCCCAAATAAGAGCATTTTCCCAACGATTAGGCCGACACAATCCGAGGTAAGTTATCTAGATAAAAATTCAAAATTCATTAAACTAACAAAAATATATTTACATTTTGCATGAAAAATAAAGGCCATCTGCAGAGTTTCGATGAAGTTCCTCGGCATCAAATTGCCATCATAAAATCAAAAATCCAAAGCCGCTGGTAGAGCTCGACGCAGTTGCAACAATAAGAGTCATCGACATTGGGTTCGACGTAATCTCAAGAATAAGAGCCACTAGCATCGTGTCCAGTGAAGTCTCTTCGGCATCAAAAATGTCATCGTCGTCACAAGGATGGCCAGTAGAGATCGGCGTAAGTCCTCAACATCAGAGCCACCGACATCATGACCGGTGAAGTCTCAATCTCCGAGCCTTTGGCATCGTGCCCGACGAAGTCTCGACCCCCAAGGCCATCGTCATAGCGATCGGTGAACTCCCTCGGCATTGAACATGCCAACAATCATCAACAACGATCAACCTATCAGACAGGGAACCATCATTGACACCAAGTTGCCCCTAAAAGGCGCCGCCATCTTCCAAGCCCCGCATCAGCACATGAAACATGTTGTAGGCCGCGTGACCTACGCAGTCCAAAACTATTGGCCCAAAGCTCGTGGCCCAAGGGTTTCCGAAGCTTATAATCCTCTCAGGTAAAAATCTGAACCAGTAATCCCTCTTACATTTCAGAAAAGAGCACCAACACACGACATCTTCAGTCGTCTAATGGTTGCCACCTAAAGGCCTCTGACAACATCACCGACATCTTCAGACGTCCAACGGTTGCCACCTAAACGCCTCCGACGACATCACCGACATCTTCGGTCGTCCAACGATTGCCACCTAAAGGCCTCTGACGACAGCGCCGACATCATCCGTAATTCGGTTGCCACATAAAAGATCACCGACAACTCCATATCCAAATTAGACGTCAAGCAGTCAGTATCTCAAGATACTTTGACCTTCGTCCTATTCGGACTCTATCAAAGTGGGGGCTCTCTGTAGACAATGAAATTTGCACCTACAAAATTCCGGCCCGTCGAAACTCAGCAAGTCATTTGGGTCGAACAGCAAAATGGGTCATTGGGCCCATGGAATCGACAAAGTGGGCCCAGCAGATTAAAACAGCCCGCATTGACAAAATAAATGTCACAAAGGTTTTACAAGCCCACAAGCAGGCCCAAGACGCGGATCCAGCCTAGGAAAAAACAATAAAACCCACTGGGGTTTCAGTGGGTTTTATATTCAGAAGCGGCCCGCTATTGCTTACCACGTCATCGATCCATGCGCTCGTATCTTATAAGCCGTTGGGGATTTATTTAATTTTCTGGTTTTGGCGCCAGAATCATCCCCATGCAATCCCTTGATTATAGCCCCACGTGTTTGACTTCGTCTGACTATGATCAAAAGCCGCAGAGGTTTTATTTTTCCTGGTGAAAGAGCTTGATTAGTGGGATATGTCTCCCTCCATTTCCCTCCATAACACCCATCCTCCACCTATAAATACCCCACCATTTTCATTCATTCATCATCAGCTATTATCATCACTCCACCTAATCTCTCTCAAAATTGCATTATCCAAACCCTCTCTAATTCTCTTATAATCACTCTTATCATATCCATATCATCATTCTTACACTACCCTTCTAACCATACACACCCTTCCACTCAAGCTGCAAACCAAGGTTAAGTTCGTCTGAAAACCCGACCCATCATGTACGGGAATTCAACTGAGTAATGCCACTCAGGGGCATAGGGACCGAACATTACAAACAACGTTTCCCTTCATCACTAAACGTTGAGGCTCTGGATTGGTAGTATACCCTTCCTTTGGAAGTACGAGAAGATTGGGAAGCCCTACAGAAAGCCTTCATCGAGCATTACAACCAGGTTCAGAAAGATAAGGTAACTTTGTCTGATAATCTGGCGATCGGCCAAGGGGATGATGAACCTTTTCTCCCCTATTATGAGAGGTGGCACGCCAAGCTGTCCCAAGTGACCAATATCATTCATAACTAAAAATATGTGTATTGCCAACTACTTTTTTCCAACAAATAAAAAAGGTTGGAAAAACCAACCATTTTAGCAACCATTTCATATTCCAACTATTTTTCAAAAAATTTAGGTAGTGGGTTTTTGGCCACAAATAATCCGTATTGAGGGGTTTGTGATTGGGAATAATTCAAAGTGACTTTTCAGCCATCGATCTGTACTTTCACTATTTTTCTCGATCAGAGTCATTCGGCAGTCGACGCGTGGCGACCGGAAATTTCCTTTTTGAAGTATGAATAAACATACTTTCCGGTCACCATGTCAGCTTTCCGGTGCCGGAAATTGACTCTAGACTGCTATGAGAAAATAGTGAAAAAATACAGACTGCCAGTGGCTGAAAAGTCACTTTGAATTATTCCCAATCACAAACCCCTCAATACGGATTATTTGTGGCCAAAAACCCAAAAATTTATGTGGGAAAAAGGGTTGGAAATTCTAACCACTTTCGCTAAAATGGTTGGAAATTTTTCCTACTATTTGAAAATTGTTGGAAAAATGGTCGGATTACTAATCGTTTTTCCAACCAATTTTAAATAGTAAGAAAAAGGATGTGAGGAAATTTTTCAACAATTTTAGCAAAAGTGGTTGGAATTTCCAACCCTTTTTCCCACTAAAATTTTTGAAAAATAGTTGGAATATGAAATGGTTGCTAAATGGTTGGTTTTTCCAACAATTTTAAATTGGTCGGAAAAAAGTGGTTGGTTTCACACATATTTTTCAGTGATTCTAATGAAATTCAGCTTGACACCTTTGTCCGTGAGTTGAAACCAAGTCTCGCACAACAACTGGACTTTCATGTGGTGGAAAACTTCGACTATTTGAGGAAGTTGTTTCCTAAGCTGGAGGCACGTAGAGAGAGGAACATTGCTTCCCAAGGGCTATGTTGTTAGAACCGGACCGATCACCAAACCGGTTGACCCAATGGGTCTATGGTTCAATTGGTCGGACCGGTTTCGCCGGATTAGACCGGCTGAACCGGGTGACGGTTGAACCTGTCAAAACCGGCATGAACCGGTCACGAATTAAAAATTTTTCACATACTTTAAGAATAACTAAGCTACCAAAATAATTAAACCGGCATGAACATGTCAAGAATTCGTCAAAACCGAATTGAATCGTTGAAAAACCGGATTTTTTAAAATTAAATCATCAAAATTCTGGTCTGTCCGTGAATCGCTGGATTCAACCGGTTCACCTAGTTGAACTGTTTAGGTGTTCTTTTCCTGGTTGAACCCGTTAGCCGAGCTAAACCTGGAACCGGATCGATCAACTTATCGGTTCACAGTTGAACCAGTCCAAGTTTTACAAAATGTGAATTGTGGTCTTACCTTAAGACGATTAACCCTTCTAAGGCGACTGAGGTGAACGTCATTCAAAATGTGAATCGTGGTCTTACCTTGAGACGATCACCTCTTACTCCATTGGACATGACTTATGCCGAGGCACTGGACTGATTGTTGAAAATGAACAAAATCCAATTATCAACACTTAGGTGGGAGCTGACTAAGAAAGGGCCTGGGTGGAATGAAGCCATATTCTATAAGTTCCACCGTATGAGGGGCGGTAACACCAAGCGATGTTGGACGCTTAAGAACCTCATTGAGAAAATGATCCATTCCAATGAATTACCTTTGCCAAAGGCGGCGTGGAAACGCAACAACAAAAGCAATCCTCTCCCAAACCATGCCATCTTTGCGGGAGAGGGTACTTTTGACCCTTTTGAAATCATTGTGGATGAGGGAGCACCTACACTCCCTATCAACGAATTGACAGCATTTACTATCAACGGTATATGGGCAAGTGATGAAGAGAGTAGTAATAATCGTGAAAATCCAACCCAACACCTAGATCGCATACTTGATATGGTGCACGATCTCGTCACACGTATAGCTCTTTAACAGGAAGAAAGAATCCAGGAGCATGTTGAGCGTCAAAATCAACAAATAGAACGACAACAAGATGCCCTGAATGATGCCTTAGGAGAACTTCAACACATCAATGCTTATACCACTATCAACGAAGAGGTTCCTAAACACCCTCTTCCAGCCAAGAAGAGAAAGAAGTTGACCCGCTGGTTGCTGTGCTGTCCAATGCTAAATTTGACCCAAGCGTCAGGATCTCTGCCAACCGGGGTCGTCGTGATGTGTCCTCGGTCGATTTTGCAGACAATAAATGTACCCTAGTGTTAAAAGAACCTTGTAAGGTACAATTTGAGTCGAGCACTAGCGGGTCTGTAGCTGAGTTTCAGTCAGCTGGGATTAGCCCCATGTCTGAAGTGTTTGTATCCATTTCTGCATTTAATGAAGTGAACCTTTTTTAGTATCTCCATTCTCATTCCCTTCCCCTAAATTGTTGTGCTAATAATTATGAATTTGATGCTAAACCTTTAAAATATTTTAATGAATTAACACAAGTTGTGGACGAGCAAGAGAATCGTCTGGCAGCAGTAGAAGAAACCATCACAATCTATGTGGAGATGCCTGAAATTCCCGGGGAATTGAAAATTGGCAAATCATTAACCTCAAAGCAGCAACATGAGTTCTCTAAGCTATTAAAGGAGTCCGTCGACGCCTTCGTCTGGTCTTCTGAGGATATGCCCGGGATTGATTGATGCATGTAGTACTACTTTATCTTGATGCGAAGCTAGTTTAACAACGACCTCGTCGAATCAAGAATGAGTGGTCAGATAAAATTCATGATGAAATCTAGAAGCAATTGGAGGCTAAATTCATCAGAATTGTGGAGTTTCTAGAATAGGTGGCAAATATTGTCCCGGTGCCAAAGAAGGATGGGAAGGTTCGAATGTGCGTTTATTTTAGAGATTTCAACAAAGTCAACCCAAAGGATTTCTTTCCTTTACTACACATCGATGTTCTGGTTGGTCACACTTATCATTTATCATTTATGGACGGGTATGCTAGAATAAGAACTCTTATCATTTATGGACGGGTATGCTAGTTACAATCTGATCAAAATTGTTGAAGAAGATATGGAGAAAACATCATTCATCAGTCCGTGGTGTTCCTTTTGTACGTGGTCATGCCTTTCGGATTAAAGAATGCTAGTGCCACTTATCAAATGCACGGCAACTACTTTACTCCATGATATGATCCACAAGGAAGTAGAGGTGTATGTAGATGACATGATCGTCAAATCCAAGAGATGAGAAGATCACATTATCAATTTGCGCAAGTTCTTCCTTAGGCTTCGCAAGTACAACATGAGGCCGAATCCACAGAAATGTGCGTTCAGAGTAACTTTGGGAAAATTGCTACAGTATATCATTGCCCATGAGATACCGCAATGTTGCATGGTCCATGAAGACGATGCTTTTGGAGCGTGAGATATATTGTCGGAACTTCTCACAGCAAAAATAATAGCGAGAAGTTCCTTCTCATTGGTGGTGTAGTTTCGCTGTGCCAGATCAAGAGTGTGACTTGCATAATAGATCACCCGGGGTTCCCTATCCTTGGTCTGTCCCCCACAGCATAATCACTTGCGCTGCACATTACTTTGAATGGCAACGACCAATCTAGGGTTGAAGGACCGAGGCAGTGACAAGGACCTACTTAAACCAGTTAAAAGCTTCAAGGCACACGTTATTAAAGATGAATGGTGCATCTTTAGAAAGGGGCTCAATCAAGGGGCGAGCAATTTTGGAAAAGTCTTTGACAAATCGGTGCTAAAAACTTGATGTATGTGCAGACCAAAGGAAATCAGAGTGCACTGGCCTGGACTACACCAAGGACCTTACTGTCCAGTTTCTTTTCAACTTAAGCTCTTCCTAGGGATAGAATAGCATCAAGGAATGAAAAACAAATAAAAGAAGATAGAAAACCTGTGACTCTCACTGATAGAGACCACACCAGAACAAGAAGCACAAGGGAAAACTCAATTCACACCACTGGATACAGACCAAACCACCAATAGCATAAACCGAGCTCTACTTAACACCTTCTAAGCTTACCGAAGCTTAGTTACAGACAAGTAGAAACAATGGAGAGTTTTAGAGGCACTCACAAACCTACAGGAGCAAGCTCGACTGGTTTCTCATACATTCACTCAAAGTTGAATGCAATAATACAACAGGAGCTGCATATATTGCTACTTTCAGCAAGTAGCTGGCTGTACCGACTGATTAAGGCTTTTCTAAGCATTAGGAAACCTCTAATCCGCTGCTAAGCTAACTTAAGATACATAAGAAAGCTATTTAATACATAAATACATCAGATTATGCTAAGAAAACAGCAAAAGAAATATAAAGGTTGCTGGCTGGATCAGAGAATGCCAGCAGCTGCTTATCGGGTACTTAGTCATGCTCCACTAAGCTTATTATAATCTTCATCGTGGCTGCTGAGGTTGCTGGTAATATTAGAATCTAAAGGACATTCGATTACTGGATGGAAAATAACCAAATGACCTTATTGCTGCTGAAATACTAACATTGTCCCTGCTACATAATACTGCCTGCCTTTATGAACCAACATGCTGTAGAAAATGCCCAAGGACATCAGTCACCTGCACTCCTCGAACAGTAGTGGTAAATGACCTTAGGAACACGGGGCAACCACCAAATGTCATTGCCTTATGTTACTGCAGTTTGTAATAGACCTTGAATGAGACATGAACCCTGATCTCACAGGTTGGGGTTCTGCCAAGGTCTAATTGCACCAACTGCACTTAAGTTCTAAGGCCAAGGCTGCCCCCTTCACAAGATCCTGGGGGTGATCACGTCACTGCCTTTGAATGCTTCAAAATTTCCCAAGGACCCGTCTGCCAAAATACTTCATGCTGCTGTAGGATGGGCTTGATCCCTCCTGAAAGCTAAGTCCCATTGATTGAAGGACCTGCTAAGGACCTCAGGATGGAAAGTCCTCAATTCTGTCCTTGCTGGCTTGGCTAGCATTGCTGTTGTAGATGGACCTCCATCATGCTCCTCTGGTTCAGAAAAGTTTGACCTCAAACTTGGTAATCCTTCCTCTGCTGGATAATAAGGTCTAAGGTCAGCAATGTTGAAAGTGGCACTTCCACCATAGTCTTCAGATAAAGCCAACTTATAAGCATTCTCATTGACTTGCTCAAGCACCTCGAATGGACCATCAGCCCTGGAAACAAGCTTCCCTTTCCTTCTGCTAAGAAACCCGTCTTTCCTGAGGTGTACCCATACCAAATCACCTGGAGTAAACACAACTCTTCTTCTCTTTTAATTTGCTACTGCTGCTACGTTCTCATTGTGCTTCTCAATTTGCTGTTGTATTTGTTGATGGAACTCTTTAATTTACTTGGCCCTTAAATCAGCTTTATAGCTAAACTTGATCGAAGTAGCTTGGGGTACCAAATCCAAAGGAGTGATTGGATTCGGACCATAAACCACTTGAAAAGGTGAATGACCAGTAGCTTTACTTGGGGCTCTATTTGAAAGCAAACTCTGCCTGTGGTAGCATAGTATCCCAACTTCCTTTGTTTCTTGCTACCATGCTTCTTAAGAGTGCACCTAAGGTTCTGTTAGTAACCTCAGTTTGACCATCTGTCTGGGGATGACAGGTAGTACTAAACTTGAGTTGAGTTCCCATCTTCTTCCATAGTGTAACCCAGAAATGGCTAAGAAACTTGGTATCCCTGTCTGAAATCATAGACCTAGGAATGCCATGTAACTTGACTACCTCTTGAAAATATAAATCAACAACTTTAACAGCATCATAGGTAGTATTACAAGGAATAAAATGAGCCATTTTTGAGAATCTATCAACAACAACCATAGTAGAGTCTTTACCTCGCTGAGTTCTTGGAAGTCCCACAATGAAATCAAGACTAATATTTTCCCAGGGACCTTTAGGAACTAACAAAGGGGTATAAAGTCCTTGAGGTAGACTTTGACTCTTAGATAATTGACATATGCTACATCTCTTGACCAAATGCTCTACATCTCTTCCCATCTTTGGCCAGAAATAATGTTCTTTGAGCATAAGCAATGTCTTCTCTATGCCAAAGTCTCCTGCTAATCCTCCTCCATGCACTTCTGAGATTAATAATTCCCTTATACTGCTTCTAGGAATACATAATCTGCTGCCTTTAAATAAAAATCCATGATCTATGTGATACAGACCCTGAGGATGCTGTTGACAAGCCTGAAACTTCTCCTTGAAATCATCATCTGTAGCATAAAGGACCTTCAGTTGCTCAAATCCTAGGATTCTGGAATCCATGATGTGCAATAAGAAAAATCTTCTGGAAAGTGCATCAGCTCCCTTATTCATATTGCTTGACTTATGATGGATCATGAAATGAAAAGACTGCATAAACTCGACCCATTTAGCATGCCTTGGATTTAACTTGTGCTGTCCTTGAATATATTTCAGAGCTTCATGATCACTATGTAGAATAAATTCTCCTCCAACCAAATAATGTCTCCGATGCTCAAGAGCTCGAATAATTGCATAAAATTCCTTATCATAAGTGCTATACTTCTTCTTTGCTTCATTCAGTTTCTCACTGAAGTAAGCTATAGGCCTGCCTTTTTGAGATAAGACACCTCCTATGCCAACTCCTGAGGCATTACACTCGACTTCAAAGATTTTAGAAAAGCTAGGCAAAGCAAGAACTGGTACTGTTGTAAGCTTCTCTTTGATCTGTTCAAAAGACCTTTGTGCTGCTGGAGTCCAATGAAAAGACTTCCCTTTGATAACTTCAGTCATGGGTGCCATAATAGTGCTGAAATTTCTCACAAATCTTCTGTAAAATGAAGCTAACCCATGGAAGCTTCTTACTTGCTGAATAGAACAGGGGATAGGCCACTCTTGAATGGCCTTGATCTTCTCCTGATCAACATGAATGCTATCAGCAGATACTATATAGCCAAGAAAAATAACTTGGTCTGTAAAGAACTGACATTTCTTCAAATTCCCATAAAGCTTCTCCTTAGACAGAATATCCATCACTTGTTTCAAATGCTGTTGATGCTCTGCCTCTGTTTTACTATAAACCAAAATATCATCAAAATAAACAACTACACAACTTCCAACCAAGGGCTTCAATACCTGGTTCATAAGCCTCATGAATGTAGAAGGAGCATTTGTAAGACCAAAGGGCATTACAAGCCATTCAAACAGACCTCCCTTTGTTTTGAATGTTGTCTTCCATTCATCACCTTCATAAATTCTGATTTGATAATAACCACTTCTCAAATCTATCTTGGAAAACACTTGAGACCCATGGAGTTCATCAAGAAGATCTTCAAGCCTAGGTATGGGAAACCTGTACTTGATTGTGATTTTATTTATAGCTCTGCAATCCATACACATTCTTTGGCTACCATCTTTCTTAGGAACCAACAGAGTAGGTACTGCATATGGACTTAGGCTCTTCCTGATCATTCCCTTGCTAAGAAGATCATCCACTTGCCATTGAATCTCTGCAGTTTCTGCTGGAGCCATCCTATAAGCAGGTTTGTTTGGCAAGACTGATCCTGGGACTAGATCAATCTTGTGCTGGATGTCTCTTTTGGGGGGCAATCCTGGGGGCATCTCATATGGAAATAGAAATGCATACTCTTCCAGGAGTGGGACAAGTAGGGGATGGTTATTATGTGGGGTTTGTGGTTCATCAAGGGATAATAGAATGAGATCTTTACAAGCACTGAACTCATGATGCTCAGCAGCTAGTATAAGATCAAGGGTAGGCTCAAGGTAAAGGTTCTTTGTAGGTTGGGTATGTTTGAGTGGGGTTAAGGTTATTTTCTTGTGATTTACCACCAAGGTATAAGTATTAACTCTACCATCATGTTGCACAGACCTGTCAAACATCCAAGGCCTTCCCAACAACAAATGACATGCATCCATAGGCAAGACATCACACTAAACAGAATCATGATAAGATTTACCTATTGAAAAACTCACAAAACACCTTTCTGTAATGGGGATACCTCTACTAGACTTCAGCCATTGAATAGAATAGGGTGCTGGATGTGATGAAATCTCCAGCTGCAACTTCTCCACCATTTCCTGTGAAGCTGCATTTGTACAGCTGCCACCATCCACAATGATCAAGCAGACCTTTCCTTTCACAGTGCTTCTTGTATAAAATAAGGCTTCTCTTTGTTCCTGATCTGCCTCCACAGAAGAACTGTTAAGGGCTCTCCTTATCACCAATAGCTCTCCTTCATCAGGACCTTCCTCTACCTCATCATACACTGGATCAAGTAACTCTCCTTCTGGATGTACTTCCTCTTCCTCCTCAACTTCAGGTTCAGCAAACCATGAAGCTTGGTAATCAGCCAAGGTCACCACTCTTTTATTAGGACATTCTGAAGCTATATGCCCTAGTCCTTGACATCTGAAACATCTCCTGTTATCAGTAGCAATGGGGTTTGGGGTTCTTTGAGGAGCTGGGGGTTGTTTTTGTGAAGGGGTAGGTTGTTTTGTGGGATACCTGGGGGTAAAGGGGGTTCTTTGGGCTGTGGGGTAGGTTCTGGGATAGGTAAAGGGCATGGGTTGTGGTTTATAAGGGGTTTTCACACCAAACTCCTTTCCTCTAGACCTCCTTTGCAACTATACCTTGTGAGCTAGAGAACTAAGCTCATCCAAAGTAGTGTAGGGATGCAGTTCCACCACATTCCTAATGCCTTCATTCAATCCTGCCAGAAATCTCACCAGAACTTGAGTTTCATTCTCCTTGAGATCACACCTCCACAAAAGATGCTCAAACTCCTTTGTGTATTCTTCCACAGACCTACTGCCTTGCACCAGATTTTGCAATCTTTCATAATTCTCCTTAAGATAATTCACAAGCAAGAACTTAGACTTCAGCTTTTCCCTCACGTGTTCCCAAGTCTAAACTTTCTCTTTTCCCTTCTCTAGTCTTCTTTTCTTTAAATTAGACCACCAGATTGAATCACGTTTCTTTAGTCTCAAAGCAATAAGCTTGACCTTCTTCTCTTCAGAAACCTCCTTCAGATCAAAAACCCTTTCCACAGTCTGCAGCCAGTCCAAGAACACCTCTGTCCAACTGACCTTCAAATTCAGGAATTTCCACCTTGAAATCTAATTTGTCATCCATTCCAGCCCTCCTTTGTCTAGTCCTAACTTTCTTATTCTCACCAGGACCCTCTTCTTCAACAAAAGGATTACTGGAGTAAGTAATCCCTTCTTCTTCATATTCAAAGTCTTCCTTAAAATTTTGGTTCTTCAAATATAAATTGTTCTTCAAATGATCTGTCAAATATTGCACCTGTTTCTCCAACTCATCCTTCTCTTTAAGAGCTTGTTCAACCACTTCCTCGGCAGTTCCACTAGAAGACATCATGTACCCAGCAAGAAGCTCACCAAGAAAGTCACACAGCTCTGATACCAAAGCTGATGTATGTGCAGACCAAATGAAATCAAAGTGCACTAGCCTGGACTACACCAAGGACCTTACTGTCCAGTTTCTGTTCAACTTAAGCTCTTCCTAGGGATAGAATAGCATCAAGGAACAAAAAACAAATAAAAGAAGATAGAAAGCCTGTGACTCTCACTGATACAGACAACACCACAGCAAGAAGCACAAGGGCAAACTCAATTCACACCGCTGGATACAGACTACACCACCAATAGCATAAACCAAGCTCTACTTAACACCTTCTAAGCTTGCCAAAGCTTAGTTACAGACAAGTAGAAACAATTGAGAGTTTTAGAGGCACTCACAAACCTACAGGAGCAAGCTCGACTGGTTTCTCATTCATTCACTCAAAGTTGAATGCAATAATACAACAAAAGCTGCTTATATTGCTACTTTCAGCAAGTAGCTGGCTGTACCGACTGATTAAGGCTTTCCTAAGCATTAGGAAACCTCTAATCTACTGCTAAGCTAACTTAAGATACATAAGAAAGCTATTTAATACATAATTACATCAGATTATGCTAAGAAAACAGCAAAAGAAATATAAAGGTTGTTGGCTGGATCAGAGAATGCCAGCAGCTACTTATCAGGTACTTAGACATGATCCACTAAGCTTATTATAATCTTCATCGTGGCTGCTGAGGTTGCTGGTAATATTAGCATCTAAAGGACATTCGATTACTAGAAGGAAAATGACCAAATGACCTTAATGCTGCTGAAATACTAACACTGTCCCTGCTGCATAATACTGCCTGCCTTCATGAACCAACATGTTGTAGAAAATGCCCAAGGACATCAGTCACCTGTACTCCTCGAACAGTAGTAGTAAATGACGTTAGGAACACAGGGCAACCACCAAATGTCATTGCCTTATGTTACTGTAGCTAGTAATAGACCTTGAATGAGACATGAACCCTGATTTCACAGGTATGGGTTCTGCCAAGGTCCAATTGCACCAACTGGACTTAAGTTCTAAGGCTAAGGCTGCCTCCTTCACAAGATCCTGGGGTGATCACCTCACTGCCTTTGAATGCTTCAAAATTTCCCAAGGACCTGTCTGCCAAAATACTTCATGCTTGCTGGAGGAAGGACTTGATCCCTCCTGAATTCCCAGCTAAGTCCCATTGATTGAAGGACCTGCTAACGACCTCAGAGTGGAAAGTCCTCTCTTTTGTCCTTGCTGGCTTGGCTAGCATTGCTGTTGTAGATGGACCTCCATCAAAACTGATATTCCCGAAAAAGCTACGCAGCCCCATGATCGAAGTCAGAGGGTGGTAGATGCTCAATCACCTCGATTTTCGCTCTGTCCACTTCGATGCCCCAACCAAAAAACAATGTGACCGACGACAAGACTAAACTCGACCATCAAATGATATTTCTCCCAGTTTAGAACAAGGTCGACCTCTTCAGAACAAGCTAACACTCTCTCTAGGTTGGCTAGACAGGAATCAAAACTAGAGCCAAAGACTGAAAAATCATCCATAAACACCTCCATGGTCTTTTAAATAAAGTCATAAAAGATGGCCATCATGTAGTGCTGAAAAGTGGCGGGAGCACTACACAGCTCGAATGGCATTCACTGGTAGGCGAATGAACCATAAGGACATGTAAAAGTGGTCTTCTTCTAGTCATCCGGATGTATCGTGATTTGACAAAATCCAGGGTAACCATCTAGATAACACAAGTGGGAAGTCCCCGCTAATCTTTCTAACATTTGGTCAATGAAGGTGATGTCTGCAAGGTCACAAGCTCAGAGTTTTCACCTCACAAAACACCACATAGAATCACACACCAATGTTGTTGACTTGTAACAAAGCTAACTAAATGCAATTAGCTGGACTAGATAACAGACCGATAAGGATTGAAAAGCATAGACTTGTGTTCACTCTAATACAAACACACCATAGAATGAAATACAAGGGCAAGGACTAGATTACTTTAGTGGATACAGGCACACCACCACAGAAGCAATCGAGCTCGACACACACCACTAGGAATGCCAATCCTAGATACTGAAGTAGATTCAACCAAATGAGAGTTTACTGTCACTCACAAACGAGAGGCTCAACTAAAGTACTCAAAATGCTATTTAAAAATATCACTAATTAGTTTGCAAGCTACTCTATACATGCCTATATATAGCTAATCCTAAACAGTTTAATTAGAGGCCCTTAAACATAAGTAACCTGCTAATCTCCCTTACTAATCTTAAGCTGCTAAACTTAAGCTAATACATCACATTACACCTTATAGTAACTAATACAATCTGGCTACAATTGAAAAACAAAAGAAACACAAGCTGGAATCTGATTGGACCAAAACCCCAAAGGTTGGCAATTTCAGCCAATCAGAAGCTTTCTTAGAGGGAGGGTAAAATAATGTTACTATGGTAACTTTCCCCGACCTTTCCTAAGCTGGATATAATCTCAACAGCTTAAAGAAGGTAGGAAAACACCTAAATAACCCTCATGTAGCTGAAAAAAATAACTTAGCCTCAAAATTGGGATTCTGGAAAAACTGATAATAAACAACCTATACAAGATTGTCTGTGCTGGAGCTTGGAACTTAGTGACACCTTGCTCGAACATGCTGGAACTTGGCTTGATCTTAGAAAATGTATGTCAAGGAACAAAAAGATCCTCGGGAACCTTTGTTGAATCTCACTCCATCAAAGATACAGAATTGAGAAAGGTCACTACTTGGACTGATGTAACTGGGAATTGGAATTGACCTGAATGGCAAATGGTGGTGGGATGACTGGCCGTATTTGCCAGGATTTTCCTTGCTAAGGTTTAGCAAGCCTGGATGGATGCTCATAGCGGGATGGTGGTTGCTGAAGTCTTTTTGGTCTGCTGCTGAAGATGGAATCTTGTTGTTTCTGCTGGAATTGCTTCCACAGCTACTGATTTTTCTTGGCTTGGCTGGCTGCTGGGAATGCTACTGCTGGAAATGCTGGTATAGCCTCCTTTGGTGTTGAGGTTGATGTAGAAGGTGCACGAGTTGCTACTATTGTTGAATCATCCTTAGTTTCCTAGTCTGAACTTGCTTGAACTGCTGGGGAAGCTGTAACTGATGTTGGATAGTCTCAATCATCCTCCCCAGGTTGAGGAAAGTTTGTCCTGAAACTTGGGAGGTCTTCATGCTCTAGAAAATATGGCCTTAAATCTGCAGTGTTGAAGGTGGCACTCCCTCCATAATCCTCTGAAAGATTCAACCTGTAAGCATTGTCTCCTATTTTCTCCAGGACTTCAAATGGGCCATCTTCTCTGGGAACTAGCTTTTCTTTCCTCTTTGATGGGAACCTGTCCTTGTTTAGGTGTATCCACGCAAGATCTCCTGACTGGAAAACCATTTTTCTCCTGTGCTTGTTTACCGATTTAGCTACCTGCTCAGAATACTTGATGAATTTCTCTTTAACCTGCTGATGAAGCTTCTTGATGTTCCCTGCATGTATACTTGCTTCATAACTGAATTTTACAGAATTTGTTAGTGGAGATAAATCTAAAGGAATGATAGGATTTTCCCATATACCTCCTGAAATGGAGAAAGGCCAATTGCCTTTAAAGGTGCTCTATTGAATGCAAATTTAGCATGGGGCAAAAGAGTGTCCCATCCAATTTTATTTGTGTTTATCAGTGATCTCAATAGAGTTTCAAGTGTCCTGTTGGTCACCTCCGTTAGTCCACCAGTCTATATGTGGCATGATGTGCTGTATTTGAACCTTGTCCTTAACTTCTTCCATAGAGTCACCTAGAAATTACTCAAAAACTTGGCATCCCTATCAGACACTATGCTCTTAGGGATCTCATGAAACCTTATTACTTCCTGAAAGTATAGTCCTGCCACTCTTATTGTATCATGTGTCGTGTGGCATCGAATAAAATGGGCCATTTTGATGAATCTGTCTAGCACCACCATCACTGAATCTTTTCCCCTTTGTGAATTGGGTAGGCCAACAATAAAATCCAAGCTTATATCCACCAAAGGAATGTAGGGACTTGCAATGGGGTGTATAGCCGATGAGGTAGGCTATGGCTCTTGGCTACTTGTCAAATTGCATACCTTTTCACCCAATGCTCCACATCTTTTGTCATTTTAGGCCAACAGTAGTGCTCTTTGAGCATGAAAAAAATTTTCTCAATGCCAAAGTGGCCTACTAACACTCTCTCTAGGTTGGCTTGACAGGAATCAAAACTAGAGCCATAGACTGAAAAATCATCCATAAACACCTCCATGGTCTTTTAAATAAAGTCATAAAAGATGGCCATCATGTAGTGCTGAAAAGTGGCGGGAGCATTACACAGTTCGAATGGCATTGACTGGTAGGCGAATGAAACATAAGGACATGTAAAAGTGGTCTTCTTCTGGTCATCCAGATGCATCGAGATTTGAAAGAATCCTGGGTAACCATCTAGATAACACAAGTGGGAAGTCCCCGCTAATCTTTCTAGCGTTTTGTCAATGAAGGTGACGTATGCAAGGTCACAAGATCAGAGTTTTGACCTCACAAAATAACACACAGAATCACACACCAATGCTGATGACTTGTAACAAAGCTAACTGAATGCAATTAGCTAGACTAGATGACAAACCGATAAGGATTGAAAAGGATAGACTTGTGTTCACTCTAATACGGACATACCATAAATTGAAACACAAGGGCAACACTAAATTACCTCAGTGGATACATGCACACCACCAAAGAAGCAATCGAGCTGTACACACTCCACTAGCAATGCAAATCCAAGATACTGAAGTAGATTCAACCAAATGAGAGTTTACTGTCACTCACACACGAGAGGCTCAACTAAAGTACTCAAAATGCTATTTGAAAATATCACTGATTAGTTTGCAAACTGCTGGATACATGCCTATATATATCTAATCCTAAACAGTTTGATTAGAGGCCCTTAAACATAATTAACCGACTAATCTCCCTTACTAATCTTAAGCTGGTAAACTTAAGCTAATACATCACATTACATCTTATACTAACTAATACAATCCGATTCAATTGAAAAACAAAAAAAACACAAGTTGGCTTCTGATTGGACCAAAACCCCAATGGTTAGCAATTTCAGCCATACAGAAGCTTTCCTAGAGGGGAGGGTAAAATAATGTTACTATGGTAACTTTCCCCGGCCTTTCCTAAGCTGGATATAATCTCAACAGCTTAAAGAAGGTAGGGAAACACCTAAATAACCCTCATGTAGCTGGAAAAAAAAAATAACTTAGCCTCAGAACTGGGATTCTGGAAAAACTTATAACAAACAACCTATACAAGATTGTCTGTGATGGAGATTGGAACTTAATGGCACCTTGCTCGAACATGCTGGAACTTGGCTTGATCTTAGAAAATGTATGTCAAGGAACAAAAATATCCTCGGGAAACTTTGTTGAATCTCACTCCATTAAAGATATAGAATTGAGAAAAGTGACTGCTTGGACTGATGTAACTGGGAACTGGAATTGACCTGAATGGCCAATGCTGGTGGGATGACATGCCGTACAGGCCAGGATTTGCCTTGCTAAGGTGTAGCAAGCCTGGATGGATGCTGATGGCGGAATGGTGGTTTCTGAAGTCTCCTTGGTCTGCTGCTGAAGATGGAATCTTGTTGTTTCTGCTGGAATTACTTCCACAGCTACTGAGTTTTTCTTGGATTGGCTGACTGCTGGGAATGCTGCTGCAGGAAATGCTAGTATAGCTTCCTTTGGTGTTGAGGTTGACGTAGAAGGTGCACGAGTTGCTACTATTGTTGAATCATCCTTAGTTTCCTAGTCTGAACTTGCTTGAACTGCTGGGGAAGCTGTAACTGATGTTGGATAGTCTCCATCATCCTCCCCAGGTTGAGGAAAGTTTGTCCTCAAACTTGGGAGGTCTTCATGCTCTGTAAAATAGGGCCTTAAATTTGCAGTAGTGAAGGTGGCACTCCCTCCATAATCCTTTGAAAGATCCAACCTGTAAGCATTGTCTCCTATTTTCTCCAGGACTTCAAATGGGCCAACTGCTTTGGGAACTAGCTTTCTTTTCCTCTTTGTTGGGAACCTGTCCTTCTTTAGGTGTATCCACGCTAGTTCTCCTGACTGGAAAATTATTTTTCTCCTGTGCTTGTTTGGGGATGTAGCTACCTGCTCAGAATACTTTATGATTTTCTTGATCTTCTCTAACCTACTGATGAAGCTTCTTGATCTTCTCTGCATGTGTATCTGCTTCATAACTGAACTTTACAGAATTTGTTAGTGGAGATAAATCTATAGGAGTGATAGGATTTTCCCATATACCACCTGAAATGGAGAAAGGCCAATTGCCTTTAAAGGTGCTCTATTGAATGCAAATTTAGCATGGGGCAAAAGGTGCTCTATTTGTGTTTATCATTGATCTCAATAGAGTTTCAAGTGTCCTGTTGGTCACCTCTGTCTGTCCATCAGTCTGTGGGTGGTATGATGTGTTGTATTTGAGCATTGTCCTTAACTTCTTCCATAGAGTCACCAAGAAATGACTCAAAAACTTGGCATCCCTATCAGACACCATGCTCTTAGGTTCTCATGAAGCCTTACTATTCCTGAAAGTATAGTTCTGCCACTCTTATTGTATGATGTGTGGTGTGGCATCGAATAAAATAGGCCATTTTGTTGAATCTGTCTACCACCACCATCACTAAATCTTTTCCCCTCTGTGACTTGGGTAGGCCAACAATAAAATCCAAGCTTATATCCTCCCAAGGACTTGTAGGGATTGGCAATAGGGTGTATAGCCCTTGAGGTAGGCTATAGCTCTTGGCTACTTGACAAAATGCACACTTTTTCACCCAATGCTCTACATCTTTTGTCATTTTAGGTCAACAATAGTGCTCTTTGAGCATGAGAATAGTTTTCTCAATGTCAAAGTGGCCAGCTAACACTCTCTCTAGGTTGGCTAGACAGGAATCAAAACTAGAGCCATACCTAAAAAATAATCCATAAACACCTCCATGGTCTTTTAAATAAAGTCATAAAAGATGGCCCTCATGTAGTGCTGAAAAGTGGCGGGAGCATTACACAGTTTGAAAGGCATTCACTGGTAAGCGAATGAACCGAAAGGACCTGTAAAAGTGATCTTCTTATGGTCATCCGGATGCATCGAGATTTAAAAGACTCCTAGGTAACCATCTAGATAACACAAGTGGGAAGTCCCCGCTAATATTTCTAGCATTTGGTCAATGAAGGTGATGTATGTAACGTCACAAGATCAAAGTTATGACCTCACAAAACACCACACAGAATCACACACCAATGCTGATGACTTGTAACAAAGCTAACTAAATGCAATTAGCTCGACTAGATGACAAACCGATAAGGATTGAAAAGGATAGACTTGTGTTCATTCTAATACAGACACACCATAGAATGAAACACAAGGGCAAGGAGTAGATTACCTCAGTGGATACAGGCATACCACCATAGAAGCAATCAAGCTCTACACACACCACTAGGAATGCAAATCCTAGATACTCAAGTAGATTCAACCAAATGAGAGTTTACTGTGACTCACAAACGAGAGGCTCAACTAAGGTACTCAAAATGCGATTTGAAAATATCACTGATTAGTTTGCAAGCTGCTGGATACATGCCTATAAATAGCTAATCCTAAACAGTTTGATTAGAGGCCCTTAAACATAAGTAACCTACTAATCTCCCTTACTAATCTTAATCTGCTAAACTTAAGCTAATACATCACATTAAAGCTTATACTAACTAATACAATTCAGCTACAATTGAAAAACAAAAGAGACCCAAGCTGGCTTCTGATTGGACCAAAACCCCAAAGGTTGGCAATTTCAGCCAATCAGAAGCTTTCTTAGTGGGGAGGATATAATAAAGTTACTATGGTAACTTTCCCCGGCCTTTTCTAAGCTGGATATAATCTCAACAGCTTAAAGAAGGTAGGGAAACACCTAAATAACCCTCATGTAGCTGAAAAAGAATAATTTAGCCTCAGAACTGGGATTCTGGAAAAATTGATAACAAACAACCTATACAAGATTGTCTGTGCTGGAGCTTGGAACTTAATGACACCTTGCGCGAACATGCTGGAACTTGGCTTGATCTTGGGAAATGTATGTCAAGGAACAAAAATATCCTCTGAAACTTTTGTTGAATCTCACTCCATCAAAGATACAGAATTGAGAATAGTGACTTCTTGGACTAACGTAACTGGGAACTGGAATTGACATGAATGGCCAATGCTAGTGGGATGACTGGCCGTGTTGGCTAGGATTTGCCTTACTAAGGTGTAATAATCCTGGATGGATGCTGATAGGGGGCTGGTGGTTGCTGAAGTCTCCTTGGTCTGCTGCTAATGATGGAATCTTGCTATTTCTGCTGGAATTGCTTCCACAGCTGCTGAGTTTTGCTTGGCTTGGTTGGCTGCTGGCAATGGTGCTGCTGGAAATGCTAGTATAGCTTCCTTTGGTATTGAGGTTGATGTAGAAGGTGCATGAGTTGCTACTGTTGTTGAATCATCATTAGTTTCATAGTCTGAACCTGCATGAACTGCAGGAGAAGGTGTAACCGATGTTGGATAGTCTTCATCATCCTCCCCAGGGTGAGGAAAGTTTGTCCTCAAACATGGGAGGTCTTCATGCTCTGGAAAATAAGGCCTTAAATCTGCAGGGTTGAAGGTGGCACTCCCTCCATAATCCTCTGAAAGATCCAACCTGTAAGCATTGTCTCCTATTTTCTCCAGGACTTTAAATGGGCCATATGCTCTCGGAACTAGCTTTCCTTTCCTCTATGCTGGGAACCTGTCCTTCTTTAGGTGTATCCACGCAAGATCACCTGAGTGGAAAACCGTTTTTCTCCTGTGCTTGTTTGCTGAAGTAGCTACCTGCTCAGAATACTTAATGATTTTCTCTCTAACCTGCTGATGAAGTTTCTTGATCTTCTCTGCATGTGTACTTGCTTCATAACTGAACTTTACAGAATTTGTTAGTGGAGATAAATCTAAAGGACTGATTGGATTTTTCCTATATACCACCTGAAATGGAGAAAGGCCAATTGCCTCTAAAGGTGCTCTATTGAATGCAAATTTAGCATGGGGCAAAAGAGTGTCCAATCCTGTTTTATTTGTGTTTATCAGTGATCTCAATAGAGTTCCAAGTGTCCTGTTGGTCACCTTTGTCTGTCCATCAGTTTGTGGGTGGCATGCTATGCTGTATTTTAGCCTTGTCCTTAACGTCTTCCGTAGAGTCACCCAAAAATGACTCAAAAACTTGGCATCCCTATCAGACACCATGCTCTTAGAGATCTCATGAAGACTTACTACTTCCTGAAAGTATAGTTCTGCCATTCTTATTGTATCATGTCTGTTGTGGCATCGAATAAAATGGGCCATTTTGCTGAATCTGTCTACCACCACCACCATTGAATCTTTTCCCCTCTGTGACCTGGGTAGGCCAACAACAAAATCTAAGCTTATATCCTCCCAAGGACTTGTAGGGACTGGCAATGGGGTGTATAGCCCTTTAGGTAGGCTATGGCTCTTGGCTACTTGACAATTGCATACCTTTTCACCAAATGCTCCACATCTTTTGTCATTTTAGGCCAACAGTAGTGCTCTTTGAGCATAAGAAGAGTTTTCTCAATGCCAAAGTGGCCTGCTAACACTGTCTCTAGGTTGGCTCGACTAGGTATGTGCATTATTTGGTTTTGAGCCGAATAAATCGAGAACCGATCCGAATTGAACCGTTCCAAACCAAACCGATTTTTATTCGGTTCAGTTTTCGGTTTGGACTTACCACCTTATTCGGTTTTTGGTTTATTCGGTTACGGTGAAAACCCATAAAAAACTGTGCATTATTCGGTTCAAAACCGAATAAACCGAACTGATTTTATTCGGTTCGTTTTCCGATTTGGACTTTACCCCTTATTCGGTTTTCGGTTTATTTGGTTCGGCCCGGTTTGGTTCGGCTTTGAATCAATGAACACCCCTAGATTAGACAGGAATCAAAACTAGAGCCATTAGCCCTTGAGGTAGGTTATGGCTCTTGACTACTTGACAAATTGCATACCTTTTCACCCAATGCTCCACATCTTTTGTCATTTTAGGCCAACAATAGTGCTCTTTGAGCATGAGAAGAGTTTTCTCAATGCCAAAGTGGCCTGCTAACACTCTCTCTAGGTTGGTTGGACAGGAATCAAAACTAGAGCCATAGACTGAAAAATCAGCCATAAACACCTCCATGGTCTTTTAAATAAAGTCATTAAAGATGGTCATTATGTAGTGCTAAAAAGTGGCGGGAGCATTACACATTTCGAATGGCATTCACTGGTAGGCGAATGAACCATAAGGACATGTAAAAGTGGTCTTCTTCAGGTCATCCGGATGCATCGATATTTGAAAGAATCCTGGGTAACCATCTAGATAACACAAGTGGGAAGTCCCCGCTAATCTTTCTAGCATTTGGTCAATGAAGGTGATGTATGTAAGGTCACAAGATCAGAGTTTTGACCTCACAAAACATCTCAAACAATCACACGCCAATGCTGATGACTTGTAACAAAGCTAACTGAATGCAATTAGCTAGACTAGATGACAGACCGATAAGGATTGAAAAGGATAGACTTGTGTTCCCTCTAATACAGACACACCATATAATGAAACACAAGGGCAAGGACTCGATTACCTCGGTGGATACAGGCACACCACCACAGAAGCAATCGAGCTTTACACACACCACTAGGAATGCAAATCCTAGATATAGAAGTAGATTCAACCAAATGACAGTTTACTGTCACTCACAAACGAGAGGCTCAACTAAAGTACTCAAAATGCTATTTGAAAATATCGCGGATTAGTTTGCAAGCTGCTGGATACATGCCTATACATAGCTAATCCTAAACAGTTTGATTAGAGGCCCTTAAAAATAAGTAACCTACTAATCTCCCTTACTAATCTTAAGCTGCTAAACTTAAGCTAATACATCACATTACATCTTATACTAACTAATACAATCCGGCTACAATTGAAAAACAGAAGAAACACAAGCTGGCTTCTGATTGGACCAAAACCCCAAAGGTTAGCAATTTCAGCCAATCAGAAGCTTTCCTAGAGGGGAGGGTAAAATAAAGTTACTATGGTAACTTTCCCTGGCCTTTCCTACGCTAGATATAATCTCAATAGCTTTAAGAAGGTAAGGAAACACCTAAATAATCCTCATGTAGCTGAAAAAAAGTAACTTAGCCTCAGAATTGGGATTCTAGAAAAATTGATAACAAACAACCTATACAAGATTGTCTGTGCTGGAGATTGGAACTTAATGACACCTTGCGAGAACATGTGGGAACTTGGCTTGATATTGGAAAATGTATGTCAAGGAACAAAAATAGCCTCGGGAACCTTTCCTGAATCTCACTCCATCAAAGATACAGAATTGAGAAAGGTGACTTCTTGGACTGATGTAGCTGGAAACTGGAATTGACATGAATGGCCAAAGCTGGTGGGATGACTGGCCGTGTTGGCCATGATTTGCCTTGCTAAGGTGTAACAAGCCTGGATGGATGCTGATGGGGGGCTGGTGGTTGCTGATGTCTCCTTGGTCTGCTGCTGAAGATGGAATCTTGTTGTTTCGGCTAGAATCACTTCCACAGCTGCTGAGTTTTGCTTGGCTTGGCTGGCTGTTGACAATTCTGCTGCTGGAAATGCTGGTATAGCTTCCTTTGGTGTTGAGGTTGATGTAGAAGGTGCACGAGTTGCTACTGTTGTTGAATCATCCTTAGTTTCCTAGTCTGAACCTGCTTGAACTGCTGGAGAAGCAATAACCAATGTTGGATAGTCTCAATCATCCTCCCCATGTTGAGGAAAGTTTGTCCTCAAACTTGGGAGGTCTTCATGCTTTGGAAAATAGGGCCTTAAATCTGCAGTGTTGAAGGTGGCACTCTCTCTATAATCCTCTGAAAGATCCAACCTGTAAGCATTGTCTCCTATTTTCTCCAGGACTTCAAATGGGCCATATGCTCTGGGAACTAGCTTTCATTTCCTCTTTGCTGGGACTTGTCCTTCTTTAGGTGTATCCACGCAAGATCTCCTGGCTGGAAAACCGTTTTTCTCCTGTGCGTGTTTGCTGAAGTAGCTACCTGCTCAGAATACTTTATGATTTTCTCCCTAACCTGCTGATGAAGCTTCTTGGTCTTCTCTCCATGTGTACCTGCTTCATAACTGAACTTTACAAGATTTGTTAGTGGAGATAAATCTAATGGAGTGATAAGATTTTTCCCATATACCATGTGAAATGGAGAAAGGCCAGCGGCCTCTAAAGGTGCTCTATTGAATGCAAATTTAGCAGGGGCAAAAGAGTGTCCCATCCTGTTTTATTTGTGTTTATCAGTGATCTCAATAGAGTTCCAAGTGTCATGTTGGTCACCTCTGTCTATCCATCAGCCTGTGGGTGGCATGATGTGCTGTATTTGAGCGTTGTCCTTAACTTCTTCCGTAGAGTCACCCAAAAATGACTCAAAAACTTGGCATCCCTATCAGACAACATGCTCTTAGGGATCTCATGAAGCCTTACTACTTCCTGAAAGTATAGTTCTGCCACACTTATTGTATCATGTGTGGTGTGGCATCGAATAAAATTGGTCATTTTGCTGAATCTGTCTACCACCACCATCACTCAATCTTTTCCCCTCTGTGACCTGGGTAGGCCAACAATAAATTTCAAACTTATATTCTCCCAAGGACTTGTAGGGACTGGCAATGGGGTGTATAGCCCTTAAAGTAGGTTATGGCTCTTGGCTACTTGACAAATTGCATACCTTTTCACCCAATGCTCCACATCTTTTGTTATTTTAGGCCAACAATAGTGCTCTTTGAGCATGAGAAGAGTTTTCTCAATGCCAAAGTGGCTTGCTAACACTCTCTCTAGGTTGGCTGGACAGGAATCAAAACTAGAGCCATAGACTGAAAAATCATCCATAAACACCTCCATGGTCTTTTAAATAAAGTCATAAAAAATGGCCCTCACGTAGTGCTGAAAAGTGGCGGGAGCATTACACAGTTTGAATGGCATTCACTGGTAAGCGAATGAACCTAAAGGACATGTAAAAGTTGTCTTCTTCTGGTCATCCGGATGCATCGAGATTTAAAAGACTCCTAGGTAACCATCTAGATAACACAAGTGGGAAGTCCCCGCTAATCTTTCTAGCATTTGGTCAATGAAGGTGATGTATGTAAGGTCACAAGATCAGAGTTTTGACCTCACAAAACACCACACAGAATCACATACCAATGCTGATGACTTGTAACAAAGCTAACTAAATGCAATTAGCTGGACTAGATGACAAACCGATAAGGATTGAAAAGGATAGACTTGTGTTCACTCTAATACAGACACACCATAGAATGAAACACAAGGGCAAGGACTAGATTACCTCAGTGGATACAGGCACACCACAACAGAAGCAATCAAGCTCTACACAGACCATTAGGAATGCCAATCCTAGATACTGAAGTAGATTAGACGAAATGAGAGTTTACTGTCACTCACAAACGAGAGGCTTAACTAAGGTACTCAAAATGCTATTTGAACATATCGCTGATTAGTTTGCAACCTGCTGCATACATGCCTATATATAGCTAATCCTAAACAGTTTAATTGGAGGTCTTAAACATAAGTAACCTGCTAATCTCCCTTACTAATCTTAAGCTGCTAAACTTAAGCTAATACATCACATTACATCTTATACTAACTAATACAATCCAGCTACCATTGAAAAATAAAAGAAACACAAGCTGGCTTCTGATTGGACCAAAACCCCAAAGGTTGGAAATTTCAGCCAATCAAAAGCTTTCCTAGAGGGGAGGGTAAAATAAAGTTACTATGGTAACTTTCACCGACCTTTCCTAAGATAGATATAATCTCAACATCTTAAAGAAGGTAGGGAAACACCTATAACCATCATGTAGCTGGAAAAAAATAACTCAGCCTCAGAGTTGGGATTTTGGAAAAACTGATAACAAAAAACCTATACAAGATTGTCTTTGTTGGAGCTTGGAACTTAATGACACCTTGCGCGAACATGCTGGAACTTGGCTTGATCTTGGAAAATGTATGTCAAGGAACAAAAATATCCTCGGGAACCTTTACTGAATCTCACTCCATCAAAGATACAGAATTGAGAAAGGTGACTGCTTGGACTGATGTAACTAGGATTTGGAATTGACCTGATTGGTCAATTCTAGTAGGATGACTGGCTATGCTGGCCAGGACTTGCCTTGCTAAGGTGTAGCAAGCCTTGATGGATGATGATGGGGGGCTGGTGGCTGCTGAAGTCTCCTTGGTCTGCAGCTGATGATGGAAGCCTGCTGTTTCTACTGGAATTGCTTCCACAGCTGCTGAGTTTTGCTTGGCTTGGCTGGTAGCTGGCAATGCTGCTGCAGGAAATGGTGGTATAGCTTCCTTTGGTGCTGAGGTTGATGTAGAAGGCGCACGAGTTGCTGATGTTGTTGAATCATCCTTAGTTTCCTGGTCTGAACCCGCTTAAACTGTTGGAGAAGCTGTAGCTGATGTTGGATGGTCTTCATCAGAAAGGAAGGGGAAAATGGTCCTTGTGGGTTGCTTTGTTTAGGTTTCTGTAGTCTATGCACATCCTCTAACCGGTCACAGTACGAGTGCTAATCAGCTCGTCTTTCTCATTCATAACCATAGTCATCCCCTCTTTCATAGGAACTAACTACACCGGACTTACCCACTCACTATTAGGAATAGGATAGATGATCCCGACTTTCAACAACTTAAGCACCTCAATGCTACCTTCTAAAGGTTGGGGTTCAACCTCCTTTGGGGTTGCCCAGAGGGTTTAAAGCCCTCGTTTAAGTTTATCTGGTGCATGCAAAGGAAAGGGGAAAGGCCTTTAAGATCGTTGATGTTATCACCAAGGGCCCTCTTATGCTTTTTCAAAACAGTTAGCAACTTCTCGAGGTTTGGGCCCTTGAGTTGAGCATTAATAACAAGAAAGGAAGAGTTGGGGCCCAAGAATTCATACCTCAAAGATTTTGGAAGTGGCTTGAGTTCCATCTTTGGCACTGGAGGCTCCTTAGCCTCAATGGTGTCGGTGTCAATGTTGGAAATTTCATTGTACTCCTCAAAAGACTCCATGACTAGTGGCTCATCAGAATAGCTACATCGTCCAAGAGCGATGTGAAGAAGGCGATGTCCCTCCCTAATGTCTCAAAATGGAAGGTCTCAAGTTAACTCGCCTACAAAGGATCTTCTGTTGCCCTTTCATTCTTGAGTACCCCATCGATGTACTCTCCCACCAAATCTCCAACTAAATCATGCAACCATATAACAAGAGTCCCCCATAGAAGGTTTTGTTATTAACTTCTCCAGGTTAAAGTCGAGTTTCTCCTCTCCAATGTGAAGAGTGAGCATGCCATTCCTCAAATCAATAAGTGTGCCAACAGTTGCGAGGAATGACCTCCCAGGATGATGAGAATGTGGGCATCTTTGGCCATCTCCAAGACGACGAATTCCAAAGCTTCCGAGTACGACATGACACTCACGCTAGCCCTGAGATCGCATAAGACTGTGTTGATCTCCAAGTCACCGATGGAGCATGGAATAGAGAAACTCCTAGGATTGGCAAGCTTCCGCAAGGGGTTGTTCTCAATAATTGCGTTGCACTCCTCAGTAACGGAGATCATGGCGTGATCGGTCACTTGACGCTTGTTGGTGAGGAGATCCTTCAAAATTTTCTTATAGGTTGGCGCATCTCCAATGGTGTCCAAGAAGCTAAGGAGATATTAATATGGAGTTTGCGAAGCACGTCAAGGAACTTCTCAAACTTGTGATCCTCCTTCGCTCTAACCTGCCTCGATGGAAATGAAAGAGGCCGTGTATAGGACTTTGGCTGCTGAATGACGGGCTCCTCCTCATGAGTCAGTTCCTTCCCTTTCCTATATGGTCCCTTTCTCTCCTTCCTCCCTCCATCCGTGGGAGCACGATCCTTCATGCGTGCATTCGCGTCCTCCACCACGACCTCCTCTCGCTCTGCTGGTGGCTTGAGCTATTGCTGGTATGGCCCTGCTAGCTGATTGTTGCTCCGTAATGTGATGGCGTTCAACTGGCCCCTTGGGTCGTGTTCGAGTTGGGCGAACTGTTGAGCGGGTTGTGCGACATGAGTCTCCATCATCTTCTGATTGGTCTGGAGCTATTCCCTCTGTCGCAGAAGGAGCTCATTGCGCTGAACCAATTTCTCATTACGCTTGAGCTGGGATGCATTGAAGGCCTCTTGGTTCTTTACGTAAGCTTGGACAAAGTGTGGGTCGACTGTAAATGGTTGGTGAGGTGGTTGAGGAATGGGTTGCATAAATTGAGCTGGAGCTTGGTGAGGAGTGGCATGCTAGAACTGGGGCCAATTGTGGTTGAGGTTCTGTGGCCTCCTCCAGTTCTGATACTGGGACCCAAAAGGATTGTAGGCGATATGACCTTGGGGTCGGATCGGGGCTTGGGCAGTATACTGAAAGTTGCTATGGTACATAGCATTAGCCTGCTCATTTCCCATGGCTTCCTGTTGGCACATGTATGTGTAGACACCGGGATTTTGCACATAAATATATAGCATTCCTATATGAAAATGAAGCAAAACTAAAGAAGAAGAAGACGGTCGACGCCATATTTTAGCATATATTTTATATACTTTTTAATGTATTTATTATTATGTCCTTTTTATGTATTTTTAGTTAGAAAATAAGGGAAGCCAAGTCATGCAATCCATAAGAGCAAGTGCCAGAGGTCATGAGATCGAATCCTCACAAAAACACTAAAAAAAAGCATCTCATAAATCCAATAGTATTAGCTGCTGCCGTCCAGTGTGAACCACCACTTCCCGAGGTTGATGAGTTCACACACGACCGTCCAAGCATGCATGGACGAACAGAGACTTCCCACCTCGCCTGAAGGACGTTCGACCTTGAAGGCTCCACCCACACGTGGTTAATTAACCACGAGCCACCGTCCACCTTAGAGCATCCCCCCTACTGCATTGTGTTTTGTGCCTGCTGACCAAGGACTACGTGAAAGGGAATGTATGTGTATACATGCATGTATTCTATCATCCCTCCTCCTCCTATAAATACAATCCCTCTCCAAGCCATTTCACTGACCAACTCAGTCATCCATTCCTTCCCCTACTAATTCTCTCAAATCTCTACTTCTTATACTCTCATATCATCCTACTACCATCCTTATTATCTTCCATCATCTATCTTACCATCATAAGCTTCATCCTCATATCATCACAAAACCCTTAATACATATCCTATCCTATCCATCCCAAACTCCACAAAAAACCCTAGCATAAACACATTCAAAACCACAAAAAGAGTCGTCTTATTCCCCTCTTACCACCCTTTTTCTTATCATCTTTTCACCACTTTTTCTATCATCCTTTTGGCACTTGGAGAGGAAGGTTTTAAGGCATCAAGGAGGATTCAACAAGCATCTAAATGCTAGGCAAGGCTTCCCCCTAAAAAGTCACAATGTAAGCTTTTATGTGTTCTTCCTTATGTAAATAAAGTGTTGTACATGATGTATCTTTCTTTACTTTCATTCTTTTGCATGTTCAATGAAGTAATCTTATAAAGTTCTTATTTATCTCTCTTCCAAACTTTATCAAAAGCACATCTTTAAAGTTTCCTTTTGTGAGAGGCGAACTCTTAAAGTTTACTTTTTGAGTTCGTAACCTTACCCCCGAATCCATTCTTGGGTTTCGCAGGCGGAGTCTTTCTTTCTTTTCTCTTTAGTTTTTCTTGGCTTTTCTCTTTAAAAAGTCGGGTGGCGACTCCCATTTCGAACCAAAACACATCGAGGATTGCATAAACTATGGCTAACATGGTTTTACAATGTATCAATGCAACTTTAGGGTATTCTTTCGCATATTTCTAAATAATTCTTGCATAAATCGCTTTCTTCCGAGCCTAACATTTAAATGAGCAAATCGGGTTAAATTTAAAAGAGTTTGGAACAAGTGGATGTTCACTCTTAAAGGTTTAATTCGATGATTCATAAAATGCATAAGTAAAGGGAAATTGATTTTACAAAATATTATTCATTAAATGTATGATCGATTTCCTTAAAGAGTTTTCAAAGGTTAAACCCCAGCATAAATCACCGAATCACACCCCAATCCACGTGGACGTTCGAAAGCCCGAAGGGCGAGGAAAAATGTCCACAGTATGGCACGTGGGCACCGCCACAAGCCTCGCATGCCAAGGTTGTCATGGTAGATGGTGAAGGGGAGGCTTGCACTTCATTTTTCAGAAACCGATCCTTCTCATCCAAAGACATGGAATATGGAGCAATGGGCATACCTGTACGAGATTGTAGCCAAAGGTGAGGCTTTATCCCTAACTCTTCAAGAGCCTTTCTGACATTCTCATCATCCCTGCTTTTCTTATCGTTTAGAAGAGTTCCCAACAAGTTATTAGACACAATCTTCTCGATGTGCATAACGTCTAAATTATGTCTAAAAAGATTATCCTTCCAGTATGGAAGTCAAAAAATATGCTTCTTTTTGTCCAACGGACATCATCAACATCAATGGGATCATCAACATCATCATTGTCCTTATCAGAGCCATCTCCACGCTCATCTCTAAAAGAACTTGTCTGTCGTCTTCCTCTTTTTCTGTTAGAAGTCGTTTTAGCTTTGTCATATACATAACTTACTCCATCATGTTGCGTTTCGATTACTGACGCTTCCTAAGGAATTGGGGCAGGCCTAAATTCCTTGGTCCCATCAAACAAATGGCTTTCAGAATGATAAGAATGATTAAGAGGCAAGCACCTTCAATGGTCAAGATAAACAATCTTGCAACAAAATTTATACAAATTTGTGTCATTAGCACACATAGGACATGCTTTGTAGCCTATAGTACTCCATGCAGACAACATAGCATAAGCAGTGTTTAGGCCCGGTTTTAAGCCTAAATAACGCCTTTCAACTTGCTATTTTTGCTCGATTTCGAGTCTTTTTCATCGTTTTTACTAGCTTTTTAGATGGTTTGTAGGTTTTCGCACTTAAGGAGCAAAAACAAGGCAACTGAGCTAAATCGAGGCTTTTTAGGGAATCCCATGCGATTTACCGAGCCAAGCCGAGCTGAGAAGCAGAGCGAAATCAACCCGGAAACTCTTTCCCTCTTGTTTGAAGCAAAATAGGGGTGTAGCACCCGATACAACCCTTGTAGCGGATGCTACAACCCATGCAAGGAAGCAAAAGGGGAAGAGGACAGGAAGGCGTCGCAGGTGCTACTCTTGCTGTGACACCCGTGACCATGCAGCATAGGGCATCGGTCTTCCCAGTTGGTCGCGCCCACGACAGTGCTTATAACGCTCACGAAGGCAGCCAAAGGGGTATCTGCAAAAACAGGTCGCGCCCGCGACCTAGGACTTGACGCCCGCAAGCTCTCGCTAAACTGAATCGCATGGGCGTTTTTCTCACCGTCGCACCCGCGACACCAGCTGTCGCGCCTGCGACATGCTTGTTGTCTGCACTTATTTTCGGCTCTCAATGCCTGCATTTTGATGAACAACCATCCCTTGCATAAATACTCCATGTGACGTTTTGATGAGGGAGCTTTTATCTATCATTTTATTCCGCTTTCATCTAAGTTAGAGAGAGATTAGAAAGGGATTAGAGAGGTTTTAGCTTCGATTAATCTAGGGTTTAGTGGATTTTGGTGTTGTACTCAAAATTTGAAGATTCAATCAATTGAGAGACTGTTTTGGATCATCATCTCCATTGCTTTCCTTTGCTTATTTTCAGCATTTGATAAGTATTTTCTTCCCTTAAAACTCCTCTTTACTTTGTTAATTACTTGCTTGTTTGATTAATTACTTTACTTGCCTTTTTGGTTGCTTTGATTGAGTTTTAGTTGTTTGTTGCTAGCAATCATGTTTAGGGCTGGATTTGATGTTGTTAGCTTAGCTTGGTAATGATTAGTGGCTAGAAACCCCATGGGTTAGGGGGTAATTAAGGGTGTGAATGGGTAATTAGGTACGGGTTAGCATTTTTAGTGAGTAATTAGGTGGGAAATCACTTTCCCACTCCAATCCTTCCCTCAAGTGGGGTGTATTCAGGTCCGAAAGCTCCCGAATACATCCAACACTTGTCATGGAACGTTGGAGATGGGATGGTTAATGCTCACCCACGAAAGTGGAAGGAGGTTAGCTAGGAAATTTTGTTTCATTAACCCTCCGGGGTCCATGGTGGATATTGGGGTAGTTAATCCAAACTATTCTCGAAAGAGGAAGAGCGGTTGGAATTTTCTAACGGAATTGCCACTCGATTTTCCCCTCTTGTTGCTCTCTTGTTGCAAAACCCATCCCCTTGTTCCCCTTTTTACCTCGAAAATCCTTCGAAGCCCATTGTTACATCTTGACCTAACCTTAGTCTTTTTGTTGCGTTGTGTTTCCTTCCAACCTGTTTTCTTACCTTAGCGATCTTGACCATAACCTCGACCTAGAATCTTTAACAAAGGCCCCTTGCTCCCTGAGAAGAACGGTAAAAACTGGGTATACTAACCCGTCCGTCTAAGTGCTACACGCATCTGGAAGTGCTCTCTCCTATAAGCATCATAAACAGCAACACCATTCCACAACAATTTTAACTCATGTATTAGTGGCTGTAAGTACACATTAATATTGATTCCAAGACTTGATTTTCCAGGAATAATCAATGAAAGAATAAAGGATGGCGACTTCATGCATAGCCATGGAGGCAAGCTATAACATATCAACACAACTGGCCATGTACTATAGTTGCTATTCATAAGGCGATATGGATTAAAACCATCACTTGCAAGGGCAGGCCTAACATTGCGAGGATCATAAGCAAAAGTATATTGCACTTTATCAAATTCCTTCCATGCTAAAGCATCAGCTGGATGTCTTAACTTTCCATCATTTACACGATCTCTATCATGCCATCTCATTTGTTCAACTATTTTAGGTGACATATACATCCTCTTTAATCTAGGGATCAGAGGAAAATAACGCATCACCTTAGCAAGTTCTCCAACTTTGAGATTTGCATTTCCCTCGTTGATATCACCCTCGTTACCTTTCACTGTCTTCCATCTTGAAACGCCACAAGATGGCATTTATTTTCTTTTGAAAGCTAATCCCAATATAAAATGCAATCATTTACAACAACATGAATCTTTTGATACCCTAGGCCCAAATATTTAATCATTCTCTTCATTATACTGCTCAGATGGAAAATCGTAATCATACATGTCACAAGGTTCCATCACATCATCAGTTTGATCACTGAGGTCACCACTTGCAACATCATCATTATTTCTAGGAACGTTAATCCCAACGGTAGCACTTAACAATCCTCCCATATCATCACCGCCTAATACACTCGATGGGTTATTAAGGGGTTCAGTACTATTGGTTTCTTTATGATTCATATGTTCAGGAATATCAGTACTCCATGAAAGAAAAAGGTCTTGTATTCCTTATTGAATCCCTTGAAATAAAGATGCCCCTCAACGTCATCTATAAGTAATGATTTATCTAGCTTACATTTGCTACATGGGCATCGTGTTCTTCGTTCCACGAGATTTTCTTTGGCAAGTTAATGAACTTGCTAACACCCTCAAGATATTTAGGATGAGTATTAGGCAAGTAAATCCAACTTGTGTCCATATCTACACGTACATATAAGAAAAAATTAATATATGATCCTAAGAAATTGTAGTACTCACTAGATAAGGAAAATAACAATTACCCACTAAATTTCATAAATTGTGATATTCTATTTGTATTTTAAACCTTTTCTTAATACTACATTTCATAAATTGCAAATAATACTACTACTAACAACTACAAGAACATGAAGAAGAAGAAAACAAAATTGAAATATGTAGCTTTTGCTAATAAATATACATTGGTAATAATAATAATAATAATAATAATAATAATAATAATAATAATAATAATAATAATAATAATAAGGGAAATTGGATTCTAATAATACGAACTTTGGGCCATATAAGACTTAATAATACGAACTTTCGATTTGATTCTTAATAATACGAACTTTGACCCCCTGTTACCCACAGTAACACGCCACCGAGTTAGGGTTTTTTTGACTCGCCGGTAAAATGACGTGGCATGTGCTCCCTCATGTTTGACGTTGCCACCTCAGCCATTGACCAAAAAAAATGCCAACTCACCCATTTATTTTTGGGAAATTGGATTCTAATAATACGAACTTTTGACCATATAAGACTTAATAATATGAACTTTCGATTTGGTTCTTAATAATACGAACTTTGGCCCTATGTTGCCCCAGTAACACGTCACCGAGTTAAGTTGAACTTAACTCGGTGGCAGGATGACGTGGCATCCGGAGTAATATATTTTGACTTTATTATGTACACAGTCAGCATTTGACTTGTCCACATCACCTCTCTTCCTTTCCCTTTCCTTTTCTCTCTCCTCCTTCCCCATTCTCTCTCCTCCCCTCCTCTTCTTCGATCCAGAGAAGACATGGCCATGGCCATGGCTTCTCCTCCTCTTCTCTCTATTTCTCGATCGACGCATTTATCAAATTGCATATGATTGACAGATTTCTTCAGCAGCACAGACCCTTTTATTTATCTTACCTTTCTAACCAAAGTTCAAACTATGAATTCTTTTCTTGGTTTTGGATGCATTGTTTGTAGCAAAGCCTCTAATTGAATTTCCTCCTTTCATACGGTAAAGAGATTTTTGCTCAGTAGACAAGTGATTTGATTAATAGCCCATCTAAAAATTATGCATATAATTAAATTGCTTTGAAATTGCTGGATCTCGAGACTGCAGACCATGTGTTCGACGATTTGATTCAGAGAGCTTGCCAGTCTGTTTCGCCCATATCTGATTCTGGGTACTCTATGTTGTAAAAATTTATGCATCTCGATCTGGGCTATAAGAATTGGAGAGAAAAATTGAAGTGGGCTTTGCACAAAGAGGGTGGCAGGATGTTGTAGAGAGAGAAATGGAAAGAAGAGGAGGGCAAGCCATGGCCATGGCGGCCATGGCCATTTCTTCTCTGGATCGAAGAAGAGGAGGGGGAGGAGAGAGAAAGGGGAAGGAGGAGAGAGAAAGGGGAAGGAAGAGAGGTGATGTGGACAAGTCAAATGCTGACTGTGTACATAATAAAATCAAAATATATTACTCTGGCCGCCACGTCATCATGCCACCGAGTTAAGTTCAACTTAACTCGGTGGCGTGTTACTGGGGGCAACAGGGGGTCAAAGTTTGTATTATTAAGAACCAAATCGAAAGTTCGTATTATTAAGTCTTATATGGCCAAAAGTTCGTATTATTAGAATCCAATTTCCCTTTATTTTTTTTCCCTTTTACTTTTTAACCCCTTCTCTCTCTTTCTCTCTCCTCTATCTACATTCATCCCCTTCCTCAAGTTTCTAAGGATCTCAACTGCTGGCTCTAAAGCTCTTCCTATGGAGGTTGAATCCCAGTAACTCTTGAGAATTTCGACAACCCCTTCTCGAGTCACCATCACTTTTAGGGTTTCCTTCGATGAAATTCTCCTTGATTTCCTCGAATTGAGCTAGGTTTTGGAGCACTCCAGCGGCCATAGCTTGCGAACTCAAAGTTTCGCCATGGCAGATCTCCAGCAACGACGAAATTCCTCCTCTCGAACCAATTGCACGGGCGTTCTCCTTGGAGAGACTCAGTGTTTGAAGAGCAACACACGCTTTCCCCTTTTTCTCTCTTTCTCTCTCTAAATCCACACCCAGAACCAGAAAGTTCTTCTGGGAATTTTTCGATTCCCAGTTTATAATCAAACTGTGACACTCAAATCACACTCAACCCAGTTCGATTTTGATTTCGATTTTGATTTCGATTTCGAATTCGAATTCGATAATCTAGGTAGCATTGATTAGTAAGTATGGAGGATTACAGATCCAAGTGATACGGAGATGATCGCATGGAGATGGAGAGCTACCACAGCTATGGCATCGATTGAAAAGTTGCAGGAATCAAAGATTTGCGTTGTTACAGTGCTTCATATGCAACTTCTGCAACCCAGCAACCTTCCCAGATGATGGGGCCTCCCAGAGAGCTGAGGAAGGGCAAATCTATGTCCTTCTCCAAAAGTTTTAGGTGGCCCAAAGACAGGTACTCCAACATGGTCCATGGCTGATCTCCTCACAGAAACCCTAGCGACGGCGGCGACGGTCTTCTCCCTCATCTCCGGCGACGCAATTGAGGAAGGGGATGAACTAGGGTTTAATTTGGTGGAGAAGATTGAGGAAGGGGATGAATGTAGAGAGAGGAGAGAGAAAGAGAGAGAAGGGGTTAAAAAATAAATGGGTGAGTTGGCATTTTTTTTGGTCAATGGCTGAGGTGGCAACGTCAAACATGAGGGAGCACATGCCACGTCATTTTACCGACGAGTCAAAAAAACCCTAACTCGGTGGCATGTTACTGTGGATAACAGGGGGTCAAAGTTCGTATTATTAAGAATCAAATCGAAAGTTCGTATTATTAAGTCTTATATGGCCCAAAGTTCGTATTATTAGAATCCAATTTCCCTAATAATAATAATAATAATAATAATAATAATAATAATAATAATAATATCTGGATAAAATGGAAATTAATATTTAGCATCAAGGGTAAACATGGAAATCAATATTTGGGACACTTTTAGTCATATCTTCTTTTATGATGAGATCTTAATATAAATGAGGTTAGTTGCCCAATCCACTTCCCCATTGCTTAACGAATGTTATGGCTGCCATGAATGATTTCACCATCCACTTATGAGGTTCATTTTGAAATATTTCTTCCTGTAGCCATTGACACCACACTGATAAATGGTAACTTTCCAAACAGGTTGAGAGAGAATCAAAACAAGATTGATGTATAAATGATGCAAAGCTAGGGTTTGATCAATTACACATCAAGAGGATGACGTGCAACCAATCTAAGGGTATAGGTAATATCACGTAAATCCTAGGGTTTGTAAGGATCGTTCAATAAAGATAGAAACTTTGGATAGTTCAAGGGAATTGAACTTGATACAGAAACACCACAAGTTGAATCCCTAGGGCTACTTGTTCTTCTACTTAGTTACAGAAACACCTTCTAAGTATAAGAGACAAGCTCTACCTCACCACTTGAATAGTCAGTTCAAGATACAATAGTAGAAAAGGAAGAGGGAAACTCTTAGAGTGAGCAAAAGCTCGTTTTTTTGTATTCATAATCAAAAGTTGTGTGTCCTTTTGGGTCGTTACAAACCTCCTTTTATACTAGACTAAGACCTAATCCTTCTAGGATTACTAGACTTGGCGCCTAAGCAGCCTAACGATGAATCCTTCTAGGATTCCCCTTTGGCTCTCCTAATCTTGATGGGATTAGTTACAAATTGGCGATCCAAGACTAGGATTCTCCCTTCTAGACTTTCTAGACTCCTTTACTTGACGCCTAATCTAATTAAATAATACTTGGCATTATGCCTTATAACAAACTTAGCTACTAATAAGAAAAATATCTATAACTAACTTAACTTCTAATAAGGAAAATACAAATACTTCTAATCCTACTAGCTTGGTCGTCACTTACACGTGAATTGGGCCTCCTTTAACTTGTTTGGACGTCCTCTTGGGTTAGGGAGCAAAGAACACGAGTTGGCCTTTGGGCCTCCTTAATGGATCCTTCTTCTAAGGCCTTTTCCACCTCCATGTATATGACTTGGACCTCCTTTGGTGGATTAGACGAGTTGGGCTGATCTCCATTATTCTCCATGAACCTTGGGTCTCCAAATGTGAGACCAAGGCAAGACAAATCTCCATCAAAGATTAATTAACTAACTAAAAATTGTAGAAGGAAAAGCAAAGATGTGTTGTCGACATGTTGGATTAAACCTAAAGCTAAAGCTATGATTTGTGAAGCCTCCTCCTGTGATAGAGATCTGAGAGACATGAGGCAGCCCTTGTCCTCTTTAGATTAAACTGATTTTATAATTTATTCAAGTCATGTTTAGATTCAGCAAGCTTTTCTTTCTTTTTAACAATTATCATCTAAGCATGATACAAAGATTTGGGCAATAAAAGGGCTTAATTGACAGACGGATTAGTACACCCACAAATTGCCTATTCTCCCTGTGTGTGTGTGTGTGTGTGTGTTTTATACAAATACTAGGCAGTCAACCTCAGCTTTATTCACCACAAACAATGTGCCATTAAAACACACAAACATAGAGCAAAAAAATACAGATACCGAAATTACAAATGTCAAACCTTTATCCCACACACACAAAACTAACAGTATGTAGACAAAGGCCATAAAACCAAAACAATAAGCCCCATATTCGAATGTTTCCTTATGTCTACATCTAGTTCCTGGGATCTAAATTTATTTCGAGTTACTACTCAGAGGGCATTCATGTTCATCATTTTCATTGATGGCCAAGACCAATAACTTTTCCTTAATTTATATTTCCAGTTGCTTAAAGCTATTTCTAGTTGCTATAAACTTGAATTCTCTAACCAAAAATTTCCACTTCAACTTCTATTCAAATTTAACAACCAGGAATACCACATATACAACACACTGGAATTGCCAAAAATTTGGCCAAAAAATTATGAGATCCTACAAATTTTACCCCAAAAAACAATAACAAAAGAAAAACAAAAATTGATTCAATATACCATTATACCTGCATCAATCATGGGTCAATATGGGTTCAAATTATTTCAGAGTTAAAGAAAGGGGGTACCTATATTTTGGTATGTTCGAAACTGATGAAAGGGAGAAGAATTGAGAGAAGGCGGCGAGTACACTGTGCAATCGACCGAATAGTTAACCACCGCTGCTACTTCTGAGTTTCTCCGAAGAAAATTCGTCCACCTTGCTTGTCCACTGTCCACCGTGCAATCGACTGATCGAGGCAGAGCATAAGGAGGTTGGGCGCGGTTGAAACAAGTGTTGCACGCTCAATTTTGAATGTGGGGTGATTTGTAGATTGATTTTAGAAACTAAGGCTTTTGTATATAGCCGACAATTAAGAAATTAGTTAAATAAATATTTTTTATGCTTTTAATTTCTTTTTATTTTTTAATTGGTTTAGTGTTAACAGGCTTTAGTATCCTTTTATTTTTCTACGTCTCTTTATTTTTTAAATTTTAATTGGTTTTTATTTTGGCAGGTGGGCGTTTGGTAAGTTTCACTCTATATAATAGTCGGCACTCATGTCGATGTTTAAAAGCGTCGACCATGTTTGAAATTGAGATTTTCTACTTAATTTTCAGTTGACGCTAACCAAAAGTGTCGAGGAGAAAGCGTCGACCTTTTCCCTTTTCTAGTAGTGATTGTGGGATGTCTGTTTTTTTTTTTTTTTGGCTCTTTTGCTGGGCTGTTTTTTTTATCCTTTGGGTTTGTGTTCTCTACAGCTGCTGTGGCACAGGGCTGCTTTGGGATCTTTTTTATGTTGCCCATTGTGGCCTCTGGTTTTATGGCTTCTTCGTTTTAAGTAATATAATTGATTAGTTGCCTCAGTTTTGGTTCTTATTTTCTGTTGCTTTTGTTCTCTTCTGGTTTTGTGTTCATGGTTTTATTTTGTTGATTTATGGGTGTTGTGTTGGGTTCTGCCTCTATTTGTTCCCAACTGGCCCCCTCTATAACGGGTCAACTGTTTTTCTAGCTTTGATTGTCTTCTTGTCCTGTTCGACCTTCCACCCCGGTTTGTGTGTGCTCTTAGATTGGATGCTACTAGTTGAGAATATTGGTCCTTTTGGCTTTGTGTGGATTCAGGTGTTTTTGGATTTTTGCTTTGTTGAGGCTTGTTCGTTGTTGAGTTGGTGTGTTTATGTTTTTGCTAGCTGCTTTTGTTGAAAGTATGAGTTAAGTTTGTTTATGGTTAGTATTGTTTTAGGTTGGGGTATTGTACTTGCTTGTTCTTCATTCCTTTTCTTAATTCCCAACTTCTTGGATCGCGATGACGGGTGGATTTGTCTGATTTTGACAATAAGTCTTGTAGCGAATTTGAGCCTCAGGTGAAAGGTGTTGACGAGGTGGGCTGGATTGATCAGGTGGTGGCACACTCATGAATTCTATTGGTTTTTTTAAAATCAAATATTCTTTCATGGGCTTGGACACTTATATCTGGTTTTTACCATCACATTGTTTTTCTTTTTTACACATTAATGAGCCAGTTCGGTTTGAAGCCTGTTTTCAGATGCTACTTGAGGCTCCTGAGATCTTATTTGTGTTCGTCTTTGTCTTTATTATTTTCTTATCTTATCTTATATTGATGGCCCCCATGTTTTGTCCACTGAATTTTTAGTGGTAGGTTTGGAATCTTTCACCAAGTTATTCTTGTTCTATGTTTTTCATCAGGGCTCCATGGGTCTGTGGAAATATTGGTCGTACTTTTTTTTTTAAGTCGATCAAGTCCCTTCTCTTGATGTAATTCTTTTTTTTTTGGGTGCGAAACCCACTTTTGTTAAGACTGCGGAAGTCTTTTTCTCCAAGGCATCAGTATGAGACGCATTTACTCCATCAAGTAGTGAGACCTCCTCTCCTATGAATGTGTGGACCTGCAAGCTCTACAAGATACCAACTTCTCCTTCCTTTCCTCCCTACAATCTCTGGGGCTCCAATGATTCTTCGACTATGATGACTTGTGCTACCCCAAGATTTTTCCCATTTTCTATGAAAATGTTCAAGAATTTACCACCAACCCTACAAAACCCCATTTCAAAACTGTTGTTCTCAACCATGAAATCTACCTCACTACCCTTACCATCAAAAAGGTCCTCGACCTCACCATCGATCACTCCAAAGCCCCCAATCTCCACAAAGGCGTACATCTCCGCCAAGATCTTTTGGTCAAATTTGGTCGTCCCTCGACCAATAAACAACCTCGACACACTATTCTTCTATCTGAGCCCAAATTTCTCCACTACATTCTCGTCCGTACCATTTTCCCTCTAAAGACATCAAAGGAAACCATCATCGAAGTCTCTATATCTCTGCTCTTCAACCTCCTTGACGACAAACACCCTGATTTAGGGGAAATCTTCCTTCAACACATTGTCAAGGCTACCAAGCAATTCTGGTCCCATGCACAACTACAACCTCCTCAACAAACTCTTCAAGGCCTTTCAGGTCCCACTCTCTGAGGACCGTAAACTCCTCACTTCTGCCCCCACCATTATTATGTCCACTCTCGAGGCCCTTGGATACAAGGCATAACTTAACGACTTTTGGATTCACCGTAGGGATGACAATGGGGCGGGCAATCCCCGAACCCGCTGCCCTCTCCCCCCCCCCCCCCCCCCCCGCTCTAGGGAAAAATTCCCACCCCCATTGGGGATGGGGACAGGGACGGGGACGATTTTTCAAAATCCGTTCGGGGACGGGGCGGGGATGGGGATAAAATTTTCCCCATCCCCGTCCCCATTTTCCCCGACGGGGAAAATTTCCCGTCCCCATCCCCGAATCCCCGTCCCCGAAAATTTTAAAATTACCAAATAACCTTTATTCTAATTCAATATATATATTATTTGCAAGGATAAAGTAGTAATTTTCAAATTTTAAGTCAGAAACCTTAACCTAAACTCGCTTCCCTCCTCCTCTATAATTCCATTTTTTTTTCCAAATAACACTTGTTGATGTATTGTTGTATTTTTTTCCGAATAACATTTGTTGATGTACTATTGTTTGATTTTGATGTATTATTACTTGAGCAAGTTAAATACGTTTTATTTTTAACATGTTAAAAACCGAGTCCGATTAAAATTCTGTTAGATTTTGGATAACTTTAAAAGAATCCCCGTTGGGGATGGGGAATCCGCAAGGATGGGGATGGGGCAAGAATCATTCCCTGAAGCGGGGATGGGGACGGGGATGTACTCCCCCGTCCCCGATCCGCCCCGGTGTCATCCCTAATTCACCGTGATGAAGTGAAGCAATCTTAAGTCTCCTCCACCAACGTTGATTCCAAGGACGCCACTGAAGGGTTGCAGAATCATATCACCGAGCTCAGGACACAAAACCAGGACCTCCATCTCTAGATTGAGGCCCTCAAAGACAAAAATGCTATGTTGGCAAACTCTATGGTATTGATTTTTTTTCTCCTCTTTTGACAACTTCTTTCTATTGCTTTGGTCGAATATTTTGCTCCCAATTTCCTTTTTGTCTTATTGTTTACTTGCTATTGTTTGTAACCAATTGTTGAACATCAAGCAAGAAAAAGAGTGACAAACTTTGAAGTTAATTCTCAAAAGAGTGATTACTAAGTTTGTAACCAATTGTGGACATTTTTTTCTTATCATTCAGACTTCTAAATATCCGCAAGATGGGGGATTCGTACTGGGGTTTACTTTTAAAACTCTTTAGGGATTATTTGCACATTTCATGAATAATAGTTGTAAGATCACCTTCCCTTTACTTGGTGCATCTCATGAATAATTAAACTAAACTTTAGGAGTGAACATCCACTTGTTCTAACTCTTTAGGATTAGTCCAATTTGTTCATAAGATGTTAGGCTCGGAAGAAAGCAAGTTAGGCAACCATTATTTAGGAACATACAAAATCACCCTAAAGTTGTATCGGTAAATTGTAAAACCATGTTAAACACAATTTAGGCAATCCCTATGTGTTTTGATTTGAAAAGGAGTCGCCACCCAACTTTTTTTTAAGGGAAAAGGCTAAAACAAAACCGAAGAGAAAACAAAGAAAGACTCTGTCTACGGAACCAAGAAGTGGATTCGGGGGTAAGGCTATAAACTCGAAAGGTAAAAACCTTTGAGTTCACCTCTCACAAAAGGAAAGACTCTACTAAAAGTTTGAAAAATGTGCTTTTAATAAAGTTTGGAAGGAAGATAGATTGAAACTTACATGATTATTTCATTAAACATGCAAAATAATGAAAGAACTACAACATATACAACACTTTACATTAAGAGTGCGTTTGCTTAGTCAAAAACCCCGAGGAAATGGTCAATTTTCCCGAGTTGACTTATTTTCCCTAAGTTTGGTTGTACATTGACCTCGGGAAAGTTTTTACAAGGTGCCCAGCACTTGCAAGGTTTTCCTAGGGAAAATTTCCCTTAGAGGGGGGGATTTCACTTAGGGGAGGTTAAGGGAAATTTTTCCCGGGGAAATATTTCCAATGGAAAACTTTCCAAGGAAACTTTTCCCCGGGAAAATTTTTCCTAGGAATCTTACCAAACGCACCCTAAGAAAGAAACACACAAAGTACCTACATGATGTTTTTAAGAGGAGCCTTGCCTAGCCTTTCTTGAATGCTTGAATTTCACCCTTGAAAATGCTTGATTTGAATCCTTGAACACTCCTTCGAAAATGCCAAATTTGGAACCAGGTTTTAGGATAGAAAAAGGGATGGAAAAAGAGTAGAAAAAGGGCTATTTTTGTTGGTTTTTGATGCCTTTTTTGGGGTGTTTTGTGGTGTTTTTGGGATAGTTTATGTAGGGATAGGGGCTTGGGATTTAAGAGAGTAAGGGAATGGAGAGAATGACAACAATAATGGTGTTGAAATTAGGAATTGAAAGTAGAGTTGAGATTAGAAAAGAGAATGAAGTGAGTGAATGAATGAGAGAAAGGTAGTGTAGAGAGGATAGAATGAATGATGTTAGCGTAGAACGGAATTTAAGGATGTCCTGTCTTTGGCTTCGAGTTTAGGCAGTATTTATAGGCTCTAGGGTGTTCATAGGGGGAATGTACATACATGAATTCGACTACATAGGAGTCATCGTCTAAGCGTCGATCAGACTACAAGGGGGGATGAATCCATGCACCTGGTGGTCGGCAATAGTGTGAAACGTCGACCTGGGTGTGAACAGCTTCAAGGTCGATCGGCCTTGGAGGAAGGAAGGGGATGAACCCAACCTCTTCCATGCATCCTTGGTCGATGCTAATGTGAAATACGCATGTGCAAATTGTCTTGTTCCATTGTTATTAAAATCCCGATCCGGATCAACATTTCTACGAGTTTACAATACAAAAACCCTCCATCTATCCAACTCTTATTAGGATCTTAAAATAGTTAGAATCGCAATACGATTCTACGATCCAACAATTTGATCAACGATCCGACGTGAATTTGATAATTTTTACGCACATTATCATCCTTAAAATTTTGTATTAAAGTTATCCACTGATACATAATTTAAACATATTGTTTCATTACTAGTGAATATTTATTAAGATTTGACTATTATAGAACTATTTTTGATATTTTCCTATTGTATTAGAATCTTACGATCCTCGATTTGATTCTACGATTCCGATCCTAATGACACTCATCGATCCTAACTAGGATCCCGATTCTAACAACCTTGTCTTATTCACACTTGGACGGTGCATGCATGTTTTAGCTTAAATCTTGAGTGAATTGATGCTTTTGTGAGGATTCGATCATGAGACTTCTTGTAGCTTCTAGCATGTCGTTTTTTATGCATGCCATGCATGGCTAAGGTTTTGGAATTTTCGTACGTAAAATTTTGCATGCTTTAGGTTGGTCTTTCACATGTGATGATGCATGTGTGATCTTGCTCATGCAGTGTATGTATACAAATGTCTTGACTTGGGTCCGTCTCGTTGTTATTTATCTTATACATTACATAATTATGCTTAAATACCCGATGTCTACACCAATACACTTATATGGGACTGTAGCCAATTGGGAAGATCTGGTGAGTAAGGTAGCTAAGGGAGCTCGGTGAGGAAATCTATAACAGAAGTTAGAAAATTTTTGTGAGTGATTATTTGTCAACGAGGTTGGTGTGATTGATAAGTTGTAGCTGATTGAAGGTAGTTACTGCTTGGTTAGTGAGAATATATGTAACCATCTTTTCTGTGTTGATTCAGCCAATAATATTATTCACTTTCATTTATCTGTTAAGGGCCTTCTAGAAATTTAAGGCTTGTGGTCTAATGTCTTTGGTTCTTAAGTGTTCAGATTTTTAATAACCCTATTCACCCCCACCCACTCTAGTGTTCTTTCACTTCCGTTGTTGGTTGGATTACTAGGAGCGACTACTAGTGTGGTAGCGTTCCTTTTGTTACGACGTCTGGACCTGGTGAGAAAGGGGGCTTCGAGAGGAGCCTCTTTCCTTAAGTCCTCTATTTTGTCCAACAAATTAGTGTCAGAACCCTTCTTTGTGATTGTCGTATTATTTTCATAGATGACTTCATCAGCGTTATCCCAAATGTCATTAATATTTAGGACATCGGGATGCTTAAGGACATTTGGGATGGGTTGCCCTACTTCCAGTATAAGTGAATATGGGTTGAAGTCATATTCGCTGGAGAAGACGACATTGTTGAGTTTAGGCATCGAGTTCTCCCTAATTTTTGGATTTCGTGTTGCCTTATGGAGAAGGAAAAGTACCAGCCTTTATCATGTCTTTAATTTTCTTTTTGAGGGTCCAACAACGCTCGGTGTTGTGACCCCTTCAATGATAATATTTATAAAACTTGCTTTGATCCCAGCTTTTCGGCTTAACTCCTGGTTCGCCCTTTGGTAATGGCAGTTCAATGATACCCTTCTTCACAAGCCTCTCGAGGGCCTGTGCATAAGTAACATCAAGCGAGGTGTACGTCTCACATCTAGGTGTTATAGGAACTGATTTGCGTAGGATGGAAGTAGTCTTAACTTTTTTGGAAGGGTTGCTAGGCATGCTTGTGGCCCTCCTGTTGGAGCCATATCCTTTCCAACCTTGTGTCGAAGCGCTCTTATCATTACTCATAGCCTCAAGTTGAACACGTAGTTATTTCAAATAGTCAAAGTCTTTGATCACATGGTAGCTAAGGTGGCAAGTTAGTCCCCCTTTGAGACTCTATACGAAGGTGAATAATTGTAGGCATAAATAATAGTCTCGTTCCTTTGGGACAACTTGTTGTGAGACCTCTCACAGTAATTTAGGAAAGATTCGTCGTCTCTTTTTTCATGGTCGTCAAATCATCTATCATGGCCTACTTCTTTTAAATGTGGTTGTAATGGTTAATGAATGCCTTGAATAGGTCATTCAAATCAGCTTTAACTTCGGGTGGTAATACTTGGTACCATACCTTGGCTTCTCCATCAAGAGTGGATTGGAAGATAGCAAAGTAAAGACAAACATATATCTTGTTAAGGGGAGCTAATCTCATGAACTCTTTGATGTGATGGGTTGGGTTCTTCAAGGGTTTAAATCTAATGTTGGGGACTTCAATCTTGTCTACCACCTTCATCACTAAATGCATCGGTAATGGTACATCCATGTATTTATTCGCCAATGTGAGAACAGAGCTCATCATCCTAGTAAGGCTTTCTACTTTTTTTTCGAAGGCTTGAAGGTAAGATCCTATATGGGTTTAGGGCTCCCTATGGACGACTTGGATTTAGGCTTGCTCAAGGGGGAAGATATCTCGAAGGTTAGCTTTCTTGTCCCCTTCACTTTCAAGCATCCCGAACATCCAGACTTAGTTTGTTGTTGTGGTTTATCAGGTTCTAATTCGGGCTCATACTCATCTTATTGATCAACCTCATCATCTTCATCATTATTAGAAGCCAAGCCTTCTCACTGATCTTAGTGATGGCTTGTAACATGACATCCATCACTTATTGTTGCTCGTTAAACCTCTGTTTACGATAGTTGAAAAAGACCAAGCCTTGCATCTTAGTGTATAGGTCCCCAAGTTTTTTAGTGATGATGGCCTTGGGAATGAGGTCCTCTATAGGGACCCAAGAGTTGTTCTGCTTCCATCGTGCCTTTGTAAACTTTGGGTCGAATTTGCGGTGGAATGTAATTTGGATTTGGGATGAGCTTACTTGATTTGGGATCTCTGATGGGGGGCCCAAAGATGATCTCTCATATGGAAATTAGTTAAAAGATTAAGATTGACGATGACATTGACTACCTCATGCATGAATGGCTTAATGGACCCATGTAGGACCCTAAATATGCATGCTAACTTAGGGATGACTCACCGACTCTTTGGGTTTGCATGACCTAACTCTACGTGGCCCTAACATGATGTTTACAGCACGAATACTCATTAGGTCTTACTTGGATCGAGTCACGTTGGAATTTATTTTTTTTTTTTGGTCGGGCTAGATCCGGGTAGAAGATGCAATGGATATTCAGGCATAAATATGTCATAAAGGGTCGAACAGAATTAGCAGTGGATGGATTGGGCCAAAAGCAATGTCGAGCGACCTCACATGAAATAGTGGGCCTAGCCAGGCACGTAGGTAAGTCGACCTTTAGTTCTCGACAAGTCTTTGGGTTGTTTTCCTACTATATGAGCTAGAACAAACACTAATAGGGCAGCCTAGCCTCCATTATAGAGTCATTTTTTGGTCATTTTGTGTGAATCTAGCCAGACTTAAACAACATCCGACACAACTTGGACATACATAAACTTGATGTTGATGATTATGGTTGTAGATGGATTCAGTTAACATACACATATAAGGATAACCTAGTCAGGGCTCTAGGTTTGAGGTTTACTAAGTATGGATATGATAAAGGTACAACACGTACTCCCCCCCCCCCCCCCGGTACACTTTTCGCATATGGAGTTTAAAGGAAAGATGTGTGGGGTGTTTCTCTTTGAATTTGAGGAAGTCTTAGAGTATAACACAAGGGAGAGGAGAGATCAAATACTTGGCGGTGTAAATGAATCACACAAGTAGTGATCGTTCGCTCTCGAGGTTAATCCGAAGTTTAAAACCTAAACCAATGCTATTGTGCTCCCTTTTCATAAGGCTCGGGAGTAGGTTGGTGTGCAAGATATTTGAAATAGTAAGAATTCGAACTAAATTAATTTCTCACTTTTACAAATTCACAAAATTCGATTTTTTTTCAAGTTTTACCCATTTTTTAAGTTTAAGTCTTAGTGGAGTCGACAATCTCATTTAGCAAGATGCTACGTGAATTCAGAGCCGACTAAGGTTGCTTAATCCTTAAATAAAGACCTTATTAGAAAACACTAACAACTCTTATCAATCTCGAATTTGTAAATTTAATCGGCAAATTTCAAAAGTTCAAACCAATGATCAACATTCCTCATCGACCCATGACACCCGGGGTAACCGGCCCTAGACTGAACCAGCCCTCTAGGCTGACAGCATCGGTCGGGCAGCCTACATCTTGTCAGACCTGTGGGTCGTCAGCTCATGGGCTAGAGACTGGAGCCTAGACGCTTGTAAGGTCGAGCGGCCAACGTTGGGCGACTGTCTCGACTGTCTCTTCGTTGATTCCTGTATTATGGAACAATATAAAAATTAATCAATGATGCAACTAATTAAAACTCAAACAAATCGAATTAGGCAAATCATGATTTAAAGAGTTGCCAGTCAGTTTTGAGAAAACTAACAAACTTTTAGGGGAAAAGGACCCCGGCCTTACAAACATGATTGTGGGGTTCGAGAGTAAAGCTACAAGTCGAAGACTAAGAGAACACTCTTACTCACTTGTTTCAAAAACAGGCTGTACTAAAATCAGAAAGAAGTGAAAAAGTGGCGGGGAGAAACTTAGTATGTTTCACATTCAAACTATTGTCATGCATATTAAAATAATAGTTGTACGAATTAGCCAATGAAATTACAAAGCACATTGTGTCAGGTTTACATGATTTGCAGGAGTAAAAAGGTGACAATGTTAATTAAAATAGCGTGACCTGATTAGCTTCACTTAACATGCAAATGAATATGAGGGAGAGAAGAACGAGAATTCTATTAGGGCCAATACGTTGACAAAATTCAGGGTGCTTTGAATAAAGGGTACGTAGGCTTGTATTTATAGTGAAATGGTTACGGATTAATCGAAAGATCATAAAATAATTTAGAGATTGCGGAAAATAAAATTGGTATTGGATATGGAATTATTGTCGCAATCAAATCAGTCACGAGAATATTATGATCTTTACAAGAAAAGGATTAGGGGAATGATCGAGCACGATTCAAGCATGAATCCTGCTTTAGGCCAGCCTAGGCTAGGTTGGACCCGGTTTCAACCAGCACCTTGGACGGGCGGCCTAGGTTGGGTTTTAAGTTGAATTCTTTTGTTTGTCGGTTGGGCTTCATGCGTGGAGATATGGTTTAGGTATTTTTGTGGGTTTTGGGTAATTTTTTAATTCTTTTGCATGCTTCAAGATACCGGTTTGGGTCCACTAATTTTACAAATATTGTACAAATTTATCTAAGACACCTAGTATGAAACCTGACGTGTACACTACCTAGCTATACTTTAAAATGAATAACGAATACAATACTTAAGATTATCTTAGGTTGCCTCCCAAGCAGCAGTCTTTTCATGTCACTAGCTTAAGCTAATTTGTTTATGACCATCCATAGTCCTTAGGATTTGGCTTCTTCTTGCTTAGTAGTTTTCTAAGTTGAGAATTGGAGTTGGAATCGTGAGTAACTAGATAATTTTCAAGCATCGATCTTGTGATGAGCTTCGAGATTGCAAACTAAGTTTTGAGGCTTTTGTAGACCTCATCTTGCTTCCTTTGAATTGGAAGAAAATCATTGACTAAACTTTATAGGTTTAGTTTGGTCAGAGGTACTTGTCAGAATTGGGGTGGACTATTACGGGATTACCCTTATGGCTTGTGGGTCTTTGGTTTGGTTGGTCTTGGTTTTTGTAGAAAACGATTGGGTGATTCTTCCAATCAAGATTGTATATGTTCGAGAACGAATTGTTATTTAGGTATAGTCTGAAGTTATTCACATAGTTAAGTAAGTTAACTTGTTCCAATTCTCTAAGTAATTAAACTATAGTAAGGACATGATTGAGTTGGATGCTCCGCCGATCCATATGTTTCACAAGGGATTACAATATTAGTTTCAACAGTATGAACTTATGTAAGACTCAAATAATTTAATTATTGAGAGTGATATCTAACTTAGCGGTAAGTAAAGTTATTACATCAAGTTTATGCTTACCATTAATCAGATTCGATAACCTTTTACTTGGCCAATGAAGGTTGTTTGTTGCCATTGTCCGATAAGTTGTTGAACTTCTAACAAGGTTGTTCATTAACACACCTCTGGTTGACACATCTATCATACATGGAAACATGGACCTTGTGGTTGGTTTGATGGATTAATGCCAAGCTCTTGTGTTTTTCGTTAATGAAAACGTAGAGAGGCATAAGTGAATAGCATTAGTGCGGTGTTCATCTTCAGCGTATTGCATGCTTCAAGAAACGCTGAAAGATGCATGTTGGGATCTTCAGAGGGATGCTTGAATTTGAAGTTTATGATCTCAAGTGTTGGACCTGCTATGCTTGAGTTAGCACCATGTAGGTTAGGTGTAGCATTGTCTTTGAGACGCTTATTGTCAGTGTCCATCTTACTTTAACCTTTCCTTCCTTGTTATGATTTTAGCTTCTTTTGGCATGCTCTCAATATCGTCTCTATGTCAAAGTCAAGCTTGAAGAAATTCTTATTGAGTATCATGCATAGAAATTAATTTGAAAAGTGCACAAATAGGAAGGAAGAATCAAATTCGAACAATATTTAGTCAATTAGAAATCTTAATCTCAATGCTTAACCTCAATGTCATTTAAGTCAATCATGTGAGTTATAAACTGACGGAAACAAACACTTGTCACAAATTTAAAAAACTATCTTAACTAAGGCTATCAACTACCATGTATGACATCATTTAACCTAAAGACAAACGCAGTTCCTTTTTCTTTAGCAAACCATTTGCCTCCTTGGAAATGATGCTAGAAAGACTTGATATTGGTCTATGTAACTATGTAAAATTAACCAATAATGATACCATAGAGGACTTGATGAGGTTCTAGATTATTAGACAAATTCTTTTAGTTAAATTGAATACAACTACTAATGTTAATCAATATGGTCTCACAATTGACATAGATTCTATTTTGCTCTTAGTGTACAGTGTTGATTATAACAATGGTAAGTCATGTCGATCTCACCAAGTGACAAGTTGTGAAGAAAAAGTGTAAAGAACAATTACTTGCGCAAATAATGAAAACAAATGTGAAGTTTACAACCGAGAAATGACTAAAACAAAAATGACAGACAAATAACTCACCATTTTGGGGCTAGACATGCAATTGTTAAGGGAATTAATAATTGAGAGGTAGCTAGGAAAACAGAATAAATAAAAGAATGAACGGACTTTATACAAGAGGAAACAAAATAATACAACATAATTGTTAATCCGACTTATTACTCATGGTAATTCCAATGGGCAATACACATATACTACCTCCGTCCCTAAATGAATGTCAAATTTCCTAACTACCTTGTCCCTTTTTATTTGTCAAATTACCTAATTTTTACATTTCCAACAACCATAATACCAATTCTACCCCTAATAAATACATTCTTTACCTCATTTCAAGAATATTATAAGGGTATTTTTGACAATTTGAAAACTTTTTACCCCATTCCCCATGTTTATTGGTTTTGATAAGTTAGTTTTTGTGACATACAATTAGGTACGGAGGTAATAATGCATATCTTGGGTGTATCAAAGAGAAAGGATATATTCCTAGTGAACCTTAATCTCGCTTTTGGAAAGTAAATTAGAAGAAGAATCGAGAAGATCAAGGCCAAGTCTGTAAGGACGACACATTCAATGCAAGTATTTATGACTCACAAATCTCATACCTATACTTTGAACTTTTGATTGAAGCATCAAATATCTTTATTTCGAGATTCATGCAATCACAATCATGACCAAAACTTATCAAGATTCTAACTTATAGTTCCAACATAAGACTTTCAATGTCACTACTTTATCCAATGTCTAGATGATTATAATTGGTACATTCATACAAACAATAAGCATTTAATAGAGAAATAACTCAGCTTAACACGTAATCATATATGAAACAATTTCATTTCCACTAATCATCAATTTCACATAGAGTTTTACACGAGTATAAATCCGACATAAGTGGTTCATTTAGCAACTATGCTATGAAAGCAAATAAAACTATACTAATCTAAACTATAAAAACGATAAAAGATTGACAAGAGAAAATCAAACTACTCAGAGAGGTCGGTTGAATGATATTCCTTAGCCTTTGAAGTACTTCATCTTCTCTTGGATCTTACGCTTCCTCAAGAAAGTGTTTTTTTCTTTGATGGATATTGAGTTGAATAACTCCTTTGAGAGTAGAGAACTTGAACACCAAAGGGGATGATATTTTTAGTTGAAATGGGATGAAGAGAGGAATGGTTTGAAAGCTACCTCGAGTTCTTTATTTATAGTAGGAGAGGAGAGAGCAGCCCTGAAAAATCAGTCGAATCTACTGCTTTGGCACATGCACGGGTTTGGAAAAAGACAGCCATGTTGAGGGATCAACATTGAATTGCCTTGATTTTCCCCTGCGGTTTTTCTCTTATTCCTCAACTTATTTCTACCAACCACTCTATAAGGGGGTGTTTGGTTATGAGTTTTTAGGATAATTTTTTTTTTTTTTAATTTTATTTTTTTTTTTAAGGTGGAAAAATTACTTGAGTGTTTGGGAACAAGCTTTCATATTAGTTTTGGATAAAACAATTTAGTTTTAAAAGCGGCAGGAAGCTTTTTGAGGTAACTTTTACAAAAACTAGTTTCTAAACATTTTCTTCTGATCAATTGCTTAACCAATTAAAAGTCAAACAATTTAATCTAAACAGCTAACAGCTAGTTGTCAAACAAGGCTTAAGATAATTCAAAAAAATAAATAAGTAATATACTATAACTCACATTTATGTTGATAGTGACAATATAAACTCAATTAGATAGATCAGCGACATTATTGCAAAATTTTAAACACAACGAAATTTTCAACTATTTTTTATAATTACGTAGCATTTTAATCCCGACAACCATGAAATCCTAGTTGGTAAATATTGCCCTCTGATGTTCGGCAGAAACGGATACAGAGCAACCCGAATGAAGAAGTTAAATTAAAATTATAAATCTAGGACACAATAATAGAGAAATTTCCCCTTCAACTAATAGCAGTTAATTAGGGATTGTTGCAGTGTGATATGCATAAATTTTGAGCGAAGATAAATGTTGTGTCAAAAATGATGAATCTACCAGTTGAGTTTTTGGGGGAGTCTCCAAACAACAATTGAGGGCGAGGCCCACTCCACTTGTAGGTTCCGATAGAAAATTCCCAGGTACCAATTCACACGTTTTTCCCGGAAACAAATTTCACATTTCCCTTTATTTAATTCCTATATTTTCTTTCTCTTTTTTTTTTCCAAACAAGAATTCCTATATTTTCTGTCTTTGGGAAAGGGTCAACACTCACAAGTTTGCATTGCGAATCTTTTTATAACAGTAATACTGTAAGATTTTTCACCTTTAAGTGGGTTCATCAGTTTCTCTTCATTCATCCTCTATTTCTCTCTATCCTCCTCTGCTGAGTGCTGACTGGAAGGAACAACAGCTGTATGAGTCTCAGTTAATTGAAAAAATAAAATAAAAATAAATGGGGGATTCTGGGCACCACAGAAAACGCAAGAAAATTCTCATGGATGACACCAAAAGGCTTCTTCTGGGTCACAGAGTTGAGGTTAATTTGTTTCTGGGTTTTGTTTTTTCCTCTTCTTTTCTATGCATTTTCACTCTCATCCCTCTGTTTTAACAGTGCCTGATTCCTCTTTCTGTATCTGAGGATTACATTATGATGATTTGATTCCCCTGTTCTTGGCATGCCATTGTCTCTCCTCTGAATTCACTAATTTCGTGGTATCATTATCTTTAATCTGTTATGATGCGTTTTACATTGACGGAAATTTCATGCAATTTGAGACTTTGTGCTTCTGGATGTTGATCAGCAAAGTCATGTCCATGATCATACCTCTTTGTTTGTTATGCTTCTCATACATGCATTGCTCTGTGTCGGTTACATTTCTGAGCTACTTCTTCTGGTTTAATTGATAGGACAACACCCCCCCCCCCCCAAAAAAAAAAAAATAATAATAATCCCCCACTCTTGTTTCATTATCCTTATTTTGCGTGGTCGAATTTCATGATGGAAAAAATCTAAATTGCTTATGTGCTTCCTCAAATTATATAAATGCTCAGAAAATGCTTAATTTGATTCAGTCATTCCTATAGGCTGGAATGGGTTTTGTGTGAATTTGACAGTCCTATCGCTTGTTCAAACTACAGATTCTCAATTGGGTGTTTGTAATTTCACTCATGTTTAATTCTGCTCCCTTCATCTTCAATGAGTTGCATTCTTGTTTCACAAAGATTATATATTTTGGAGATTTAGAGACTGTTTTGGAGTAATATAATTTTTTTCTTGTGGGAGAAGAGGGTGTCCTTTCTGTTTGGGTTTGCTTGGGGGGAGGGTGGATAATGTGCACAAATTATTAGCTAGTTCCCAATGTACTAGCAATGTAGCCCCAACAACTATGAATTTTGGGCAGGTTTTCTTTCTGAATATCAATGCAAATGACAATTGGATTCCAGGTTTGCCTTCAGCCAGGACAGCTGTGGGTTGCCTGCATTTTGTAGTCTGTGTTAGTGGTATGGAATACTTGGTATGCCTTCCTTGTACTAAGAAAGTGGCAGTCTTGTTAGCTATTATTAAGAACATGTAAAATGTTGTATACAGACATGTGCAATGACTATTCATGTTTTCTAGGTAACTTGGTTCGTTTAAACTGTGAAATTAAACATGCAACTGGTGCAGGTTAGGAGCATAGAAGATGGATTTCAGGGATCATGGCATGCTGGAGTGATAATTGATTGTAGGAGAGAAGTACGAACAGTTAAATACGACCATCTTCTGCAGGATGACGAGTCTGATTTTCTAATTGAAGATGTACGAGTTTCAAGTATGGTAGATGGACTCATTAGCGGCTCGGACTCGGACACACCAGATGAGTATCGAGGCAGGATTAGACCAACTCCCCCCATTAGGAAGTTGGAAGGGCAGAGAATCAAGTATGGCGTTTGTGTTGATGCTTACTACAATGAGGCTTGGTGGGAAGGTGTGGTTTTTGACATGGAAGAAGACTGTTCAGATTATAGGAATGTCTTCTTTCCAGATTTGGGTGATGAAATGAATGTAGAAGTCAAGGATTTGAGGATTACTCTTGACTGGGATGAAAATACAGGAGAATGGAAGCCTCGAGGGAAGTGGTTGTTCTTGAGTATCATTGAGGAGCTTGAGAAGAACACCGTTATCCCGGTTTCTGTCAAGCAGATATGGTATGATGTGAGGGAAAGGAAAGAATTTGATCAAATAGGGGAATGGGCTTGTCCTATAAAACCTCTATGGCAAGAGCTCGTAGTTGAGGTCATTAACAAACAATTGGAACTAACTATAGATGAGTTCCTGGGTTCATGTGATTTTTCAGAAGCCGTGTTGGAAGATGGTGAACCCATTTGTGCACGTAACTCGTCTGCTATGGCCCTGACCCCTAAATCAAATTTAGCAGATTCTAAGGCCATTGTTGGTCCCCTAGATATCAGTGTTTCAGATGGTGACCCTCACAAAGGTGATGAACTGGCTATGGCTACACCAGATAGCACCAGTTCACGCTCAAGGAATCCTGCAGCCTGTAGTAATAATTATCATGCTGCGCCTCTTGAACCTAACTCTCTGTCAATCGGTAGTTCTGACCTGAAAATGTTGACTGGTTATAGTTTTCATGATGGTTCCCAGGGCATTGACAGAAGACATGTTGGCGAGCCTGAATGGAAGGATGCCAGATGTAAGTTAAACTGGCAACCTGCATATGCTAAACTCAAACTCAAGCCTGAGTTCTCCCCGAATTGTATCAAGGAATACTCTCTTTCATCAAGCAAAAATGGAATGGGTCGTTTAACCAGAACGGTTAGGAACCATCTCTGTTATTTGGGATGGAAAGTGGATTATGCTATCTATCGAAGGAGTTGTAGGGTACGTTACACTTCACCTGAAGGGAAGAAGTTTTATTTGATCCGTTCAGTGTGTGACAACTTTGCAGACTCATCAACAGAGACTTCTACTCCAATGATCGAAGATGTTAAAGATAGATCACCTGACAGTCTGAACTTTTCTCCACTGGATAACCAACAGCGTAAAAGTTGTATAAAACCCAAATACAGAAAGCGCAGAAGACCCTGTGTGGATCCCAAATATAGCAGCCTGACTGTTGAACCTGCTTATTGCCCTGATGCTGTGTTTGAGTACCTGAAAAGCCTGATGAAAAAGTATCACCTAAAGGACAACCAAGATGAATTGATTGTCAAAGCTCGGCAGCACTTAGCAGCACTCGGCTGGTCATTATGGTTCAAACCAAGGATTGGTAAAAAGGATGAGTGGCGCTATGATTCTCCTCATACAAACAAAACATATACCTCACTCAAGTCAGCTTGCAAGGCCATAGCAAAAGGAGAAGAGCCTAATGATAATGGTAATGGTACTCCTGGTTTCACATCTACGGAAGAATTGATGTGCAGTGAGGAACCCAAGGACCCTTCTAGTGAACTTGTGTCGTCTAAGAAAGAGAACCAAGACAATTCTCCTTCACAAAAATGGTCCAGAAATTACAGTATGCTGAGAAAATATAGAGCCGGGGGGATCAAGAAGCTTCAATGGAAGAAATATGGTGTTGTGCGTTCTCTATCTTCACTACTTGGGAGTAATGAACAATTAGAGGATGATAATGCTCCAAATAAATTGAAAGATGAGGGAATGCGATGTTCAATCATGAGACTGAGCACCAGCTTCCTATCAAAGAAAAGAAAAACCCTGGGTAAAGTGAAGGGGAGTTTAGATGGCAAGAAGTTGAATCGTGTGCAACGATCAAGCAAAAGGGTACGGCAGGCGGAGCCCTCTAGTTCCTCACAAGCACCTCGGACGGTACTTTCATGGTTGATTGAAAATAACCCACAATTGGCAAAGGCAAAAGTTCATTACCGAAGACAAAATGGTGTTGAACCATTGGCCGAAGGGCGTCTTACTGGTGAAGGTATAAAGTGTGTTTGTTGCCGAGAGGTTTTCACCCTTGGCGGTTTTGAAGATCATGCTAAAAGCAATTGCCACCAACCAGCAACAAATATTTTCTTAGAAGATGGGAGATCCTTGATTGAATGTCAAATGGAAGTGATACATCAGAAGTTCAGAAGCTACCCCCATAAACCATCAGTTGGGAAGGGTAAGCCAAATCAGCATCAAACATGGAATGACAACATATGTTCCATTTGTCGTTATGGTGGTGAATTAATTTTGTGTGACCAGTGTCCATCCTCGTTTCATGCCAGCTGTCTTAAGTTGCAGGTTCAATCTCCATACTTTCTCACCTTCATATCACTTTTCAAGGACGTCTTTTTATCTTTTGGTCCGTCTTCTTTTCCAGAACATCCCAGAAGGTGACTGGTTTTGCCCATCATGCTGCTGTGGAATTTGTGGGGAAAGTCAATTTGACGTAGACAGCAGACATTTTACAGACAAAAGTGTTCTCTGTTGCTATCAGTGCGAAAGGCAATGTAGGTCACACCCCATAAATTTGTAAACTCTCCATTTCAACTCTTTTTAAATCTCCTTCGTTGTTAATATGTTGAGCATGCCCTTCTGTAGATCATGCTTGCTGCATAAGAGATAGGGAGATGGTCAAGTTGGATGTCCGTCCTAAAGAAAATTGGTTTTGTAGTAAAGCCTGTGAAAAGGTATTTCTTGCTTTCCAATCTTTCTGTGGTTGCATTGGGCTGGCTGTAATTATCATTAGTAGGAATGTTGCCTATCTGTTTCTCCTCTCTTTGTCTGATTTTCTTTTGATTGACACTTCAGGTACACTGGGGTCTCCAGCAGCTCCTTGGCAAGCCAATTCTTGTTGGTCATAATAATTTAACCTGGACCTTGATCAGACCTGTGAATTACGAGGGTAGTGATCAAAACGATTGCGATATTGTGACCACAGCAGAGACCTACAGTAACCTTGGTGTTGCTCTTGAAGTGATGCATGAATGCTTTGACCCTGTGAAAGAACCAAAAACTCAGCGTGATATAGTTGAAGATGTTATTTTCTGCCGGAGGTCAGATTCTCAGATGTCCCTGTCTACTGCCACTGGCGACTACCAAAATGTGGTCTATTTTCTGCTGGATTTTGGTTTATAGTGTTTTGTATTCAGTGATTATAACACTGGTGGATTTTTGTTTTACAGTTCTAATCTAAACAGATTGAACTTCAGAGGATTCTACACTGTGCTCCTGGAAAGAAATGATGAGCTCATTACAGTGGCTACTATGAGGTATAACTTATTCTCATTGAGACTCGTGTCGAGTCTTGTTCTAGTTTCATGGAGACATTAACCAGGATGCGAAATGATATTTCATGTGAAGGGTGTACGGAGACAAGGTAGCCGAAATTCCACTCATTGGTACTCGATTTCAGCATCGTCGCCTTGGAATGTGTCGTGTACTGATGACTGAAATTGAGAAGGTATTATCACCATTACATTTTCTGTTCTTTTTTTTTTTTTTTTTTTGTCCATTTGGTTCTACTTTTGTTGATGTCCATAATTTGGATAGTTGAAAAAGATTATATTTTTTTTTTATAACTTGGATTGTAATGGACTAAAGTAAAATGCCTCATTAAACCTTATCGGCTTCTTTTCCATGGAGAAGTAGGTACGAACAATTTCTAAACCTTGGGTCAATTTGAACCCGTCTCCCTAAATTGCAAAATTTAAGGGTAAGAGTGCTACAACCGACCCCCACCATACATGGCCTAGGTGGGAGTTCGGAGTATTGGTTTTGGTTTTGGTTTGGTTCTACTTTTTGGTTTCCGGTGTTAAATAATCCCTACTTTCACCAATTGTATAGCAATAATCCCTACTTTCATTTTGGTCTCCGGTGTTAAAAAAAAAAAAGAATTTTTGTAGAACACCACTGAGAGTATACCCTAAATATCATAGATTTTGAGTTGCGTTTTATTCAAAACTTAGTATAACACTTCACCACAATTTTCAATGAATTTATGGCGTTTCTCCCAAATGTTTTCATTTTTTTACAATTTTTTACTTTCTCTCCTTTTAAAAAATTCATAATAATTGCTCGGATTCTCAAAAAAAAAAATTTTAAAATTCTTTCAGTAACTACACTTCATTACCTTTCTGAGGGCAGGAATGAAAAAAACAAAAACAAGATGGGGCAGGAATGAAAAAAATAAAAAGAATGTGGAGGTGGATTTGGTACCACTACAATCCATTTTTATTTTTTTTTGGGACCATCAGAATCCAAAATGAAAGTAGGGATTATTGTTATACAATTGGTGAAAATAGGGATTATTAAAGAATCCAATTCTCCTCTACTTTTATTGGCGTTTTTCCTTCCTATATGTACCTGTTCTGCCCCTAATTTTCCTTGGCATGATGATTTCGTCAATCATCAATAGACATAACCTTCAAGAATCAACTTGTGAATTATGGTTCCCTCCATCACTCATGCTTGGTAATGAAATTGCAGCAGGTAACACTACTGCCTGTCTTGTTTGTTTTCCAGAACCTTGTCAATCTAGGGGTGAACAGGCTAGTTCTTCCGGCTGCGTCTAGCGTAGTAGACACTTGGACGTCCTCGTTTGGGTTTCTGCCAGTGACAGAGTCAGATAGAACTGAGCTTCTGGGCTATACCTTTTTAGATTTTCAAGACACCATAATGTGCCAGAAAGTGTTGAGGAAGAAGGTTCCTTCACCTCTCTCACACTTGTTCAGATATATGCCTGGTACTCAGCTCGTCTCTTCCACATAATAAATAAGATTTTGATGAGTGAGACCGATTGAAGTTCATAAATGCTTTGCTTTTCCTTTGTTACAGTAGTTGATCGTGAACCTTGGCATCATATTGGAGGAAGTAATAGCATGATGGATTTTGAGGCAAACAGTGGCATCTCTGAAGTATCTCAAGAAGACCAACATGAGGGAAGTGAAACTGTGGACCAATTGTAGCTCAACTAAAGTATGTCTTTCCATGAAACACCTGTTGTATGATATATATGAGTGTGTGATCTTATAGTTTGCTAACTAAAATGATGTTGAAATATGGGCAGTGGTCCAGATTTGTGTTTGCAGATGATCACAGGAAGGTGGAGAAGTCTAAATATGAAGAGGAATAGAAATTGGTACAAGAGAAAGAAGATGGTGGAGCTGAGTGCCTTCAGTTTTCTAGGCTGAGTAACTTAAGGATGATGTAAGTCTTAGCTAGATTAGGATGGATATATACTTACTAGGTCTAAATCAAATCCTTGTGCCTTTTAACACGGATCAGAACCCTATGTCTTCAATGCATTGCCATTAACCAGTGTATGATGCTGGGATTTTGCATAAACCACTAAGTTTGTAATATTTCTTACCCTCTTAAAAGTGTGGCTAATGGGAGGCATTGGAGGATAGATTTTGTGGCCAGGCTTTTGGTTCAGTTAGTGTATAGCTTCAGCTGTAAACCTGCAGAGTTTGCTTTGGGTTTTGTATGTTCCCAATTTGCAGCAAGTCATTGTACATTCCAAAATAGTGTTTCAAATCCTCTTTTAAGTCTGTTAGGGAGATTCAAGGCGGGAATCCAATTCAACCAAGGTCTATGGTAACAAGTTAAATAATATTTCATCTTAAAACCAATTGATGTTAGGAGCAATTCACTTAACTTATATACCATTGGTTTTCCCTTTATTTTTCCATTGTGGGACACCTTACTTAAGGGTGAATCCTGACAATCTTTCCCTTCACACATGAGTCTCTTGCAAACCACGTCTACATGTAGTTTCCCTTGACCAGAAACCTCTTTTTCCTTGCGAGGTTTCAAGTCACTATCAAGAGTCGACCAGAGCAACACCTTACTTCACAGAGCCTATATCCTACTCCACCTGAGTCTTGCCACCACTCTGCTTCAGCAGTCCAACCATACACGTTATGTGTTCCATGCTCTTGTCCATAATACTTCTTTCGGGACAACCTTCTCGCACCTTGCACCCAGTCGTACAAACCATCGTAATTCACTTGTTGGGGAGATCCAAGGTAGTAGTCCATTTTTTACCAAGTCTCATGGTAACAAGTTATGTGATGTTCCATCTTAAAACAAATTGGTGTTAAGATTAGTAACTCATTTTTTTTATATACCATGCCCTTTCACTTCAGTCTTCCGATGTGGACTTCAAATTCATGGGTATATCCCAACAAAGTCCTTACCTACACCTTACCAACGAGCACCGACTCTAGAAGAAGAGGAAGGTACTCCCGTCCTGGACATAATCTTTAATTACACCAAACAATATACCAACATTTATTTAGGATTGGATGAATTAAATGTATCTAAGTTTAAGAAAATCAGATGTGATAGTCCCTCGTTGCCGCTAGAGAGTAACTCGGTAGGACTTTGTTGGTAGCATCTGGCAGGGTTCAGTCTCAGGCTTTGTTCCTGGGGTCTGGTAGGTTTAGTCTCAATTGCGATCATTAGAGTTGAGTTCCATTGTGTAGGCAATATCCAGTTTTCATCAAGTCGGAATCTTTTGCTACCCTTAAGGGTTGAGGATGGTTGAAAATCTAGTTGAAAAATGGAGCGAGTTCTATTGAGTCTCAAGAATGTTTGATTTCCGTGGGGAGCGTGGAATGAACGGAACTACCAGGGGCTAGGCAAAAGGAGTGTTGGCCTAGACAGCGCTGTGCGACAAGCCAAACAATTAATCCATGAGTATCGAGAAGCTATGGCGAAAACTGACATTAAGGTAGCTCCAACCTCATTGGAAGTCACCATTGATTGGGTATATGAAAATTAATTTTGATGGGGTAGTGGAGGTGGGGTGGTTGGGAGAGATGACAGAGAAGGGGTGGTATTCATGGGAGCGTGCTTATTGGCACTGCTGGTGGCGAAGGAGAAGGGATGCCTAAATGTTATCATCGAAGGAGACTTCCTTCCGGTGATCACGAAGATGAGGAACGGGAATAAGCCAAACACAAAGTTGGGATTGCTAATAGATGAGATTATGGATTGTGCATCCTTGTTTAATTTTTGTGTTTTTGCTCATGTTCGCAGTGACGGGAAAAAGTAGGTCATACCTTGGCTCATTTACAACCTTACGAGTTAGACCATAGGTGTTGGAATGAGGAGGGACCAGATATTGTCAATGATATGGTATTGAATGATTTGTGTCAAGTGTTTGATTAGTAATACAATTCTGCTGTCCATCAAAAAAAAAAAAAAAAGAATGTGCAATTTATTTGGAGTATTGAAGTCAAATTAATGTAGTAATTATATGTGAAAATTCTACTATAGTTGAATGTTTTTTCAACTATGGTAGTTGAAAGTTTATTAGTGTTAATTTGAGTAAGATAAATTTGATTTGTTAAAATGATTTATATACCAACACATACAATACTATTTCAACAGGTTATTTTGATCAAAATAAATCAATTTCAATATTTTAGAGTAGAATCAACGATATGGTACACTTTTCAACTACGATAATTGAAAAGTTCTAATTATGGTAAAATATCCATAGAAATATTAAATTTGTGAAAAAAATTATATCTCGATGAAAGTCATTACTTATTAGAAAAAATCACATTGATCAATATTATTAATTTTGACCTTTTAGTGGTGGAATATACTTTTCAACTATAATAGTTGAAAAAAATTTCAACTTAGTTAGAATCTCCCATCATTAGTGACTAAATATATTTGATTATAACTATATTATTTGTTTCTACTTTTTCATACAATGCCTTGGAACAATATGTTTATAGGCCAAAATAATAATAATATGGTATTATTATTTTATTAGGAAGTAATGTATGTTGGTAGAAGGAGGTCACGCCCATGAGCCGTACACTATAAAATTTGTTTTGGTTGTAGGCTATGTTGTTATACCCAGACTGGACATCGACATGGATAACCCAATGCGTCAATTGATCAACTGGTTTGATCGGTTTGACCGGGATAAACCAGTTGGGCCGGCTACCAGTTGAACCGATCATGATATGAAAAAAAATATGGTTAAACTTCCTTCAAACTAAACTTAAATTATCATACGATACTATAACATCCATACAATGCCGAGCTATAATACAATAAGATCTTATTCAATAATATAATATCAATCAAACTCCTTTGAATTTTCATCAACACATTACACACATGCACTTAATATAGTTTTATATATATATATATATATATATATATATATATATATATATATATATATATATATGTATGTATGTATGTATGTATATAACAAGACAAATCTATAATAATATAAAAGTAATATATTTGAAATTTGAAATACTCAACCTAGAGTGATTATAGGAGCTATTGATCAATCATATTAAAGAAAAAAAATTGATTTAAAAATACAATAAAAAATTATCGCCCATGAAATAATAATAAAAATCGATTTAAATAATAAGAAGTATAATCAGATTAAAAGTCTACCTTATCTAATTAGAAATCTACTTCCCAACCCAATTAGGGGTTTAACTCACACCCAAATCTAACTAAGAATCTATCTCCCACCCAAATCTAATTAAGAGTCTATCTCTTAACCTAATATATAAATATCGAATTATCTTTCATTCTTTTTCAATTTATCAACTATCCACATTTTAAACAACCATTGAATTCTGGACAAATATAAAAATACAAACAAATATATGACAATTTAGAATTCAATATTTAATTATCATTTATATATTTAATAATTATTGATTAAAGTATAATTTATGCACCTGTGTGTGGTAGACTAACCCTAACTCCACGAAATAAGTACAAAATGATAGTGTGTGGTATATAATTATTAATTTAATATAAAAATATTTTAGTAAAACTTTTATTATTTTTAATTTCTAGTCTATTATTATCTTTAGATGACCTCCAGCTAACCAACTCCAAATATTAGAAAACCTTTTATTATTTTTTATTTTTCTTATTTTTAATTTTTAGTAAAACTACCTCTACTGTTTTCCTATTATTTGGGTCACTAACCCTAGATAAGGTAAGTATATATTAAAATATATCAAGGTGCTACAATAGTGTATTTTCATAGATGTATATATATTTATTATCTCCATATTTGTCACTTAAATTTAGATGTACATATATCAGAATTCATTAAGGTATATATATCAAGGTGCTTTTTTATTTAATTGTGGGCTGTTTTTAGTTTCTATTAGCATCAAGTTCGCGGATATCAGATCCAAATTACAATTTGGCGGCTATATATAAGGCGCTAGCGATCTAAACAAAGATGTTGAGATAGGAGTTTGGTAAGATTTTAGTGTTATGATTTTATTTAATTTTCTTTACACATTTAAATCATTGTTTTAGTCTATATATTCCTTGACAAGTTAATGTTTCCAACTTTGATTTTGTCGTTCTTAGTTCCATCTTGGGGTTTTGGTTGGTAATTGTAATGATTTTTGGTGTTTCTTGATTTTATTTTGGGTTTTGGTTGGTATTTAATTGTATCATTTTCTTGCTTTTTGATTCAATCGTGGCTTAATTTCGTGTTGTTTTATGCGATTTCAATTTTTCAGTTGCTATACATTGGTTTAGTACAAAAGGTTCATATCTTCATATCTTTAATTTTTAGACTTTACCTTCAATTCCAATAATGCTTTAGTTAGTATCCATATCTTCATATCTTTAATTTTAGACTTTACCTTCAATAATGTTTAGTATAAAAGGTTCATCAACTATTGTTTTCATATGAATAATTACACTTTCATTCTCATCTGGTTTGGGTTTCAGTAATATTTTCTATGTTTTGAATTTTCAGCTTTCCATGTTATTTGAAGATTAAAGTTGATAATTTTGTTGAGAAATAGGCAACAAATCCTCATATTAAACTCAATGATTTGAATGCGATGAAACTAGCAGAACTAAGGGCACTCACAAAAGCTAGAGGCATAAAAAGATTCTCGAAGTTAAAGATATGTAAGCATGTGCAATTACTCTTTGAAGAACTGATATGATCCTCCTTTAAATTCAATAGTACTAGGACTCAGTGGGTAATAGAGTGGTGCGGTGGTCTATATTTTGGCTTCATACTTGAGTTTTCGTTCTGGATAGATCGGCCAAGAGTTTGTATTTTTTGATCTTCTATGTGTTGAGCTTTCTTTGTTCAGAAGGCATAAAACACAACTCAATGATCCGTTTCTTTACTTATTTTCCTTTCTACTGTAAACAATCTAATTCATGTAAACCCGTTTTTTATTTGTCATTAGTTCCTTACTTTCAGCTTTTATTTGTAAGTAATTTCTACTTTTTAAAAAAAATATCATGATGGTCTTAAAAAATGAAAAAATGAATTTTGGTGGGATGTCATCGAACCAATAACTAAATATCATATATTTTGATCTGCATTTGCTCTAAAATTTAGTACAATAATTTCCTTCGATTTTAAGTGAATTTATATTGTTTGTCCCATTTTTTCGATTGTTTTTCTAATTTTTATGATTTTCCCCTTTATTCCTCACAAAAGTCATAATAATTATTAGGATTCTCAAAAAAAATAATTTAAAGATTTTTTTAGTAAATAGAGAGATAGATTTGGTACCACAATACAATTTTGATTTTTTTTAGGACCACCAGAATATAAGAAAAAGTAGAGAGTACTAAAATATGAAATCTGAAAGTAAGGATCACTATAGACCACTAATCCTGGAAATATATATATATATATAAGGAGTGTTACATGGTAAACATATAATTTATGTGTGGAGTGTTTGGTTGTTGTTCAAGATATCAATCTTTTATTGTATATTTTCATTTGATAGTATGATGTTTTGTTATTTCTAAATTGTATTATATTTATCATTTTAATTTTTTTAAAATTAAAATAACTATTTTATTTAATCTCGTGCATAGCACGGGTGTAAGACTAGTTCTACTTCTAAACGAAAAACGCCTAAGAATTGCATAGGTATTTGTTGTTGACTAGATAGAACTTACAAGTGCCAAGTGGGATAAATCAAGTACTTGTCTACTTTGTTCCTATATCCTCGCAAGGCTACTAACCACGGCTCTATGCCTTTCAACTAGCATCAGTGCTTAGTCTTTATCGTCCATGCCTTAATCCCTTTGTTCGTGTTTTTTATGTTCACTTCGATCTCTATATGTGATAATCTTCTTTCGTTGATTGTGTCTCCTCATTTACTCACAAACCTAGTAGCCTAGAATCAAATGAAGACTCCTAATAATCTAACAAATCAGATGGGGAGTGAGAGGAAAAGAGAAGACAAAAATAGAGGAGGGCGTAATGGATCTGAGTTATTCAAATAGAAAGAGATAGACCTGTCAATCAAAGACCTGACCCGAATCCGACCAGAAATTCTGGGTTTTGAACACGATTTTCTTGACCCGAACTCGAAATATATCAAACCCTATAAAGCCGCAAATTAGCGAGTCAAACCCGACCTGCCCGTTTAACCCGTAAACTTTACTTTTTACGTTGAAATCTATTAGAATTTGTGATTTTTCATTAGAATTCATGAACTATTAAACAATAACCGCAACTCATTCATATGTAGCGCTGGCAAAAATCCGGGTCCGGGTAAATCCGGGTCGGACAAATTCGGACAATGTCAAAATTCGGACGAGAAATTCATGTCCGGACCCGTTTTATTTCGGGTCAAACCGGGTCGGACAATTCGGACGAAACTAAAATCGGGTTCGGACAATAGAAAAAAGAAAAATTTTATGTCCGAATATTCGGTCAATTCGGACAATATAAAAATTCGGACGTAAAATTTATGTCCAAACCCGGTTTTTTCCGGGTCGGACAATTCGGGTAATCCGGGTCAGACAAAATTTTTCCAGCTCTATTCATATGTTATTTCTCTAATTAAAATTGAAACATTTGCAATAATCTATTGGTACTAGAAGATAATAATATTTTATTATGTAAATTGTACCAAAAATAATATTTAGAGACAAATTTTTTAAAAGAAAAAGCTGAAAAAGGTCGCAATCATAACCCGTTGGATTGACCCAAAACCGTATACACCGCCCGTACACTCGACCCGTATTTACCCGAACCCGATATACGATCGACCCGTAACCTGCCCACCTGCCCGAATTGACAAGTCTAGAAAGAGATTGAGAAGAATAGGAAGACGAAGAGGAAGATATGTGAATCAAGAAATAACTCATAAGTGAGAAAGAGAGAAGAAGATGAAGGACTAAAAGTCACCTACTTGATCGCAATGTTGTTAAAATCGAGATCCGGATCGGTGGATCGTACGATCCTACGATCCAAATTTACCCCCACGATCCGGATCGCATTAGGATCGCCCAGTAGTTAGACTCGGACCAGGATCGTTCCAGGATCGTACAAACTCGTAGGATCGTACGATCCTGAACGATCCACCGATCCTAGCTGATTGTCATATAATGGGCCACTTTTTGGTTGGGTATTGTAAATGGGCGTGTGGGCTTCATATTTCTTTCTCTTAACAGCCCAAGTTGCCCACCCCACGTGAAAGGAAAAAAGTTAGCTTGCTTTTTTTAAAAAAAAAAACATTGAAATTGAATAATTATTGAAAGAATCAGATGTTGGAGTCTAGGTTTTCACTCCAGTCCTGAGTCTTCACGCTGTTGCCCAACTCGTTGGTTGCCTCCTACTCTTCACAAACTCACAGTTGCTGTTGCTCGCTGTTCTTCACAAAATAGAGACTCGCCATTGTTGCTGGTTGCTCGCTGCTGCTGCACGCTGGTCACTGGTCGTTATGTGCGATGATCGCGGCTCGCTGCAGCTGCTCGCTGGTGGCTAGTCGTTGGTGCTGGTCGCTGCTCGCTGCTGTTGCTAGCTACTGCTTGTCGCTGCTCGTGAGTCAGCAGTACAAACTACAAAGTAAGTTTTTTAAATCAAATTGCAGCTGCTCGTGGTCGCTGGTGTTGTCTTTTTAGAAGTTGCATATTGTAGGTTTTTAGAAGTTGGATGAATTGTGTGTTGTCATTTTGTGTAGTTAAAATGAATAATAAATGTGATACTGTGATACTGTGATGCACTGATGCTTATGAATTGTGATTCTTGAATGCTTAGTTTCTGTTTGGATGTGTATGGTTTTATGGTAATTAAAATAAATCTTGAACTTAGAATTGTTATTGAAATCAATTGGATGAATAATAATTGTAATTGGAGACTTGGATAAAATGGTGATACTTCCTCTTGTCAAAGGAAAGATCCAGGTTTATTAAAATCAATGCTTCATGTTGGATGTGTATGGTACTTGTATAAAATGAATAATAATTGTAATTGGATAAAATGAATAATAAATGTGTATGGTAATATGGTTTTATATGTTTGATTAGGTATGACATAGAAATTTAGTACTATTGTTATCTTTAGTCTTTACAGGATGTTATGTTTCAGTAACTTTGAAAACAAATTCTCATTTATATTTGATTTTGTATCTTGGTAAACTAAGTAGCATGTAATGATCAAGATTATCAACCGAAGTAAGGGGTAGATGCTTATGACGCTGAAAGTGGGGCTATTTATTGACAAATCTGCTAAAATTATGTTGATTTAGACCTCTTTAAGTGTGAAAATGAATTTATAAATGGTAAAATAGATTTGTACATAGACTCTTACGATCCTCGATCCGATCCTTCGATCCGATCCTCGGAAGGCCTCATCTATCCTAACTAGAATCCCGATCCTAACAACCTTGCTTGATCGTTGACGGAGCGATGGGCTCACGGCGTTGATCGTTGACAGAGCGATGGGCTCACGGTCACGCGAGTGCCGACAGGAAGGTAGGAGCCATGGTGGAGTGGAGGCCAATAGGACGACGTGTTCGGAGAATAACAGCACAACAAATTAAGGTTTGGGAAAAAAATTAAGTCTTTTATAACCAAAAGACCGATCTGATCGCAGTTTATTGGGTCAATCGGGTTTTTTTGCGGTTAAACTAGTCCATTAGGTTGAATAAGGAATTGGATTGGTCATCTTCCCAGTTCACAGTCTATCCGATTAAACTAGCTTGTCCGGTCCGTTTTTTTAACAACATAGGCAGCAGGGAGGTCACGCCCGTGACCTCACATTTTAGGTTTTTTCTTAGTGGTGGTCTAGTATTTATCCAAGATCGTATCAATTTATTCCTTAGTGTTACTAGCTTGGTGTTATCTCCCTTGAAGTTGTGATTATTATCTTCAATCAAGACTATTACTATTATCATCAAGTTCATTTTTCTCATCATATTCAAGCAAGGTTTCTCTTATCTTCCCACCGTGCCATGCTCCACAAGCCAAGCACAGTACGTGGCAGGTTAGGCTAGGAACCAAAAGTCTTCCTAGGATTGGTGTCACATCTTCTACTTTTGTTGTATGTTGTGTTGCTATGGAACATTGAAACAATGAGTGTGGAACTTGGTTGCATTTATTTATTTTGGTTATTTAGTTGATAACTTAAGGTCTAGTTGGTATTCTTATGGCTTATGTATAATGTTCAAGTTCTTCTTTGGAATTGTTGGTTATGTCAGAGTTTTGTGATGGTTTGTTAAGCCTTGTCCATGATAGTGGACAGCAGGAATGCTCTCAGATTTCTTTAATCCATTGCGCTGATCTTTTGATTAAGGGATTTTAACTTTAATCTAAAGATGGTCTAATCTGGGGGCGTTACAGAGTGGCACTCTAAGAGATTTTAACTTGTTTTTTTCTCCTTTTTTTCAACTAGTTTCAATCTATTGATTAGTTTTTTGGTCTTATTTAAGGATTTTTTGAAGTTGTTTCACTGAGAGAAAGTAACATACTTTCCAAGGTTTTATCTAAACCTTGTTTGTCAAAGTTATTGAATGAGCTAATGATTTATCTCTCTTAATTCTCGTGTACGATCATAAACTTATAATTTGAGCTAAGATTCAATCTGTCACAGGAAGTCTACACAGAAGCAGTATTGATGAGTTGATCGCAAAATCAACTATACAATGGGTATTCAATCTTAAAGAATTAATGGATTTATCCATCAAAAGCCCTAACCCCTCTTCAATTATAAAGTGGAGGCTATTTTATAAATACTCGAGGAAGAGAGTAATATTTATCAATTGGCATTTGTTTTTCTCAAGTGGAGCTATGTCCTTGAATCCCCCTTTAAATCCTTTTCAAGGGCTAACCATGAGGCTAAAAATTTGTTTAATATGTGCTTCCTCCTTCTTTCTTCCTGGGTGTCATACTACAAATTTATTAAAGTCGTTACGTTTGGTCAAGACCGACTATCCTTTTGGACTTCTAACTCCCTAAGCTTTTAATTCACAGACACATTGCTATCCTACGGTAATATGTATTTTAAGGCATGGGATATGGCAGATTACTTTATCTCTAAAGCGAGGCTTGAACCTTGTAGCACATTAATCTTTTAACCAGTGATAAATGAAAGTATTTTATTGGAATGTCTAAGATATCAAAAACAATTGTAAATTGCTTAAATAATTTTTTTAGCAGCAAGTGGAAGGTATAATTTATTCGTTCTTAGTGAGACTAAGATTAATGAGCACAATGCAAAATCATTAAAATACTCAAATTTGATAAATCGGAATTAGGCCCAAAAAACAACCATGCGTGTGGATTATGGGTTTTATGGAACATTACTAAATACCAACGTGGAAGTTCACCTCCTACAAAAAATTGAGAGGGCCCATTTGTACTTAACAGAAAAATGTAAAGATAAGGAATCAGTTTTAACTGGAATTTATGCATTTGCTCAAGTGCGAGAAAAATATCAGTTTTGGGATAACCTCAAACAACTAAATGATGTTTTCCATTTAACTTGGTATATTATATGGCATTGTAATGATATTCTCTCCATAGAAGATAAATATATGCGCACCTGGAGAAAAACTATTACAACATTATCTGGTCAGTAAACCTCCGACCGAAAGGTGCACCAGGAGAAAAAGTATTCACGATCATAAGATTTTTAAAAGACTTCACAGGCCTATAGTCTGCCAAGACTGGGAGAATCTCATTCCCATGGATTCCTTATCCCATGGCTCCTTCTTCTACTCAGGCCATTGTTATCTCCTATTAAACATAGAACTATTTAAAAGTTCTAGATAGAATCGAACTTCCATGTTTAATCAACATTGACCCACTTTTGACAGAGTTAACTTTCTAGTTAAACAAGATTGGATAAGTTCAATAAGAGGATATGCTATGTTATCGTATAACCCGTAAATTAAAGCAAATCAAAAAAGTTCTACATGACCAGAATAGACAATACTTAAAGAATTTCAAGGAAAGATTAGAAACCAATCTCTCTAAATTACAGTTTGTAGAGAAAAGGCTAATCCAAAATCCCTTCAGTTTAGATTTAATGAGTGGCATAATAGACTCATTCACCAAAGAGAACATATGCTTCTTTTTAACCAAAAAATATTAGGGGGAAATATAGTAGGAAAAATGGCTAACAGAAGGGGATCGTAATACATCTTTTTTTCCATAAGTCAATTATCTTAAGAAGGGAAAAAATCGTTAGTTACAAGTTTGAAAGGCCCATCTGGTATCTGGATCCAAAACGAACGTGAAATTCAAAATCATTTCATTGAGGAATTTACCTCAAGATTCGAAACGTCTAGTATAGGTATTATCTCTGACTAGCCTATTTTGCCAAAAATCTCATCAGATCGAAGCACTCAGTTGACTGCTCTGGTCATTGATGATGAAATAAAGAATGTTGTTTTTCAAATGGACCCTTCAAAGTCACTGGGCCCAAATGGCTATGGAGCTGCTTTTTTTTTTTTACAAAAATATTGGGATCTCATTGGCCCAAAAGTATCTACCGCTATTAAGGACTTCTTCGCAAATCGAAAATTGGTTAAAAAGTTAATCGTGTCTTTATTTCCCTTATTCCAAAAGTGGAAGATCCAGCTCTTCGAAATCAGTTTATGTCAATCAATCTTTACAACACTCTCTACAAGATTATTACAAAAGTTATGGTTAACAGACTTAGACCATTGCTAGATAAGATCATCAGTCCTTTACAAAGTGTGTTTGTCCCTAATAGGAAAATACATGATAATGTTCTCCTAGCTCGTGAATTATTCATAAATTTAGACAATTTAAAGGCTCCATGCCTTTACTTGCTTTAAAATTAGATATGGAAAAGGCTTAAGACAGAGTCGAATGAAAGTTTCTAAGCCCTGGGATCTCCTCAGTCTGCACAAATTGGGTGTTGGAATGTATCTCTTGAGTTTCTTACTTGGTTATTTTTAATGAACAACCTTGTGGTCTAATTCAACCAATTTGCGGTCTCAAACAAGGTTACCCTTTGTCACCTTAATTTTTTTGAATGTGTATGGAAGTATTAACCCAATCCATACTTTCTCAAAGCTAAATAAAGAAGAAAGACTAGGAATAAAAATCTATCAAAGTGGGTTTTAACATCCCTTGCCTTCTGTTTGCAGGTGACAACTTGCTTTTTTATAAAGGTTTTGAATCTACTTGCGAAAATCTCAAGACAATTCTTGACGAATTCTATAAGTAGTCAGGTTAATTGATAAATTACTACAAATCGACTTTGATCTTCTCCAGTGGAGCCTCTGCAAGACATGTAGATAGAGCCAAAGGAATTTTCAACATTCTTATCTAAGAATCACTTGGTAAATATATTGGTTGCCCGTCTATATATGATAGTAAAAAGATAGAGGTTCAATTCAATTTTAGAAAAAGCTTCCAAAAAGCTCTCTAATTGGAAACCAAATTTAGTCTCAAAGGTTGGAAGGACTATTCTTATCGAAACAAACTTAGAACCCCTTCTGGCCCATACCATGCAATGCTTTTGCACGCCCAAAACCACGTGTGACAATGTCAATAAAATTAGTAGGAATTTCTTCTAGAAAAACTCCTTTGAAAAAGGTATACCCACGATATCTTTGGATAAAATTTGTAGACCTAAAGACAATGTAGATCTTGGTCATAGAAAGACCTATGCAATAAACTTAGTCTATCAATGCAAACTAGTCTGAAAACTTATGCATGAGAAAAATTAGATGTGGGTGTCCCAAATGGCAATCAACTATAACCGGTCAAGACATTGATTCCTTAAGAATCCTAAACAAACATACTCGTGGGTCTGGAAAAATCTGTGTAAGGCTTTTATCTTTTGTAAGAAAAAGGCTTTAGATGGAAAACTTGCAACGGTGTTAAACTAAGTTTCTGGTTTGATAATTGATGTCATCAACTGTTAGCAGTTCTAACCAATCAATCAACATATCAGTTGAACAATGAGATGAGGGGACTCATTCTAAATAACGAATGGGATATACATAAACTCAAACATATCCTTCCAGAAAACCTAGTAAAACTAGTACAATAAAAAAAAATTGTTTATACATGCTTCCAAATGAACAGTGTGAAATGTGTTGGGGATTAATAGGAAGTGGAAACTTCACAACCAAGCCAGCAACTTGGTTATGTCATGATCTAAAAGATCAACCAAAATAGGAGGGACACTGGATTTAGAATCTAGATGTCCGCCCAAAAATTAAAGTGTTCCTTTTGCAAATCCACTACAGTGGTTCTCCCTTGAGATGGAATCTGCTTCGCTGAGGAGTTACTTAAGATCCCCCTTTCTGAACCGTATGGGGATTGGTTCACTTTTGGTTTGTCTATGGTCACCGGCTCATGTCAAGCCGCCCTCCCCTCTCCTCTCATCGAATCAAACTCGATTTCAATGTTCATTTCATGGTGGATTCGGGTCCTTAAAGGGTTAATAGGGCCGTCAAGGAGAGTGGTGTTTCATTCTACGAAGACCTCGGGCCATAAAATGACATCTAGGGTCTTTGTCAGACCATTCCGGAGCCTTCTAAGGGGCTCCGGCACCATCTGCAAGAATAAGCGAGAAAGGTCAACTTGGGAAGTTGAAATGGATATGTCTTCCCTCTTTCAAACATAACTCCTTCAATACAACTTCGATGGACTTCAAATTTTGGGAGCATAAAGTATACACCGAGAGCCTTCTATCGATATATTATGAGCCTAAAACGAAGTCCGGATGAAGAAGTAACGCGAGTTAGAAGTCGGCTGGAAAAGCAGCTCAGAAACGCTAGCAGCGTCTCATGGACGCCACCGACGCCTCCCCCAGCAGCGCCCTTTTCCTTTGTTATAGAGAGATGCTGGCAACGTCCGTCCAAGCGGTGGCAACGACTCTTTTATTTTCGCCCAGGACGCGTTTTTTCTTCCGCCTTTTTCGTTGTTTTCTTTCCCCCTTTTCTTTATACACGGTTTTCCCCCTCCACTAAGAGAGTAGTGAAGTTAGTGAAGTTTTTAGGTTTAGTTTCAAAAATTCCTCTCATTTGAAGAGTTGTAATTATGGGGTTTCAAACCCTAATCAATGAAAGCTAATCCTTTGGGTGGAAATGGCTTGGTGATTTCTCTTCTTTGTGAGTGGGTGTTCTTCCTCCACCCTTTGTGAGATTTCTTGGGTGTTTAATGGTGCTTTGCTTGTGGAAGGTCCTTGTACAAGTGATTGAACATCTTAGTTCAATTAGGTGAGTGATTACTCTTTACAATTGTCCATATATATCCCTTTCAATTCTTGTTGTGTTTGTTGTTCATCTCCAAAACCCAAAACCATAAAAATTAGATTGTGGTGTTTATGAGTTTTATGGGTGGATTTCCATCATCCACATGAATTTGCATAGACCCTAGGTCCCGATTCTTCATAAATACACTAAAAATACATCATCCCAAGTTGATGCAACTATAGTTATCCCTAAGACTTAACCTTTCACAGTGAATTCGTCAACCAAAACATCATGCATAAATTAATCTCAACAATCAAACATCAACCAAGCATACTCATCCAATCACAATCCATTCTCCTATGAGGCATTTCATCGAACACTTTATGTGCATCATAATAACTAAAAATTCATCTCTAATTGTCAATGAAACCCAAGATTAAAACTTGCACTCTTATTAACTTCTAAAACGCAACAATTATACTACGAAACTCATAATTTGTATCATCAACCTCAAAGAAATTTGAATGGAGAAATTAGGGTTTAGCAATTACCTTGAGAAGGAGAGAGAAAGAAGAATAACAGGGAGAGATGAAGCGAGGAAGAGCTGTTGGGTGCCACTTGCGGCCGTCGCCGGTGTCCTGACACCGGCGGTCATCATGGCAGAGCTGGGTGAGGGGCGGCAGAGAGGAGCAGAGTCAGGCAGCAAGTCAGAATGAAGAAATAAGAGGGGGGTTGCTTCAGCTTAAGTGATATCATCAAAGAGAGAAGGGAGAATTAGCCAACCCAATTATTATCACTAAAAGAAGGGTTGTGGGCTGAACTTATTTATAAGCCTAATTCAATATCTCTTAATCCATCTCCTTTTCTTATAACCATTTTTTTCTTAATCTAATACCATTAACTTGGGTTCCTGAATAAAATTCTATGAGACTAAACTATGAGAGATTTCAATAATAACACTGTCATGAATCCTCACGTCTCGATTATTAATACTCCGAATAAAGTCGAATAAGAAATTGTCAAACAAATAAACGAAGTATTATGGTTACTAAGAAGAATCGGGAATACTATTTGAGGAGCATCTGCTGAGATTACTATACTGGTACATCGATGATCGTTGCACTATTCAAGTCCTGCAAAACACATAGTTAGACGAAATGAAAAGCGTGACTATGGTTAATTAACTTGATTAATTAACCTAATTAAACTATATTAGAGTCTAATTCACACTGGTTTATTACAGTCTACCCCCCTTAAAAAAAGTTTCATCCTCAAAACTTGGAAATGCTAGCTTTGAACGCTGGAAATTACCTCAAAACAGATGAGGGTACTTGTTTGTCATATCCCTTCAGTTTCCCAAGTGGCTTCGACATATCACAAAACCCCTTATAAGGTGCTATGTACTTTATTCCCACAGTTTCATTGAACTGACCCATAGTACATCATTTCCCCTTCATCTAATTCTACGGGGGTTTGTTTACATCTCACTCTCTTCGAAACACAGCCTCCTTATTTCATCTCATGATATTCATTCTCCATAATTTCCATCAAACTATTAAATAAATTTCAACCTTTGTAAGCATACGAGCACCGATTACTAAATATGTTTGAGAGACTTCACTTATCTTCATGCATAGTTTCCTCCAAGATGCATAAGGGAAGCTTTGAGTTCGGTCCCGTGGCCGAAATCTTTCGGTACGAAGATAAATATCTCAAACTACTTTGATTCTAGGCCATATCATTCCCTCATTCAAACCTCCTCTAATGCAAGACACCTAAAATGGCAAGTAGCACAAGCCCTTACACCGAATGTCTAAGCTTTTAGTGTATATCAATCACCTTAAAACCTTTGAATTCCTAGGCAGATTTCGGCAGAGTTTCCTCTGTAAATTGGACTATCCCAAGTTATCGGCTATACAAATTGACCTGCGTAAGAATAATTTCCAAATCAATTCATACCATAGAGCCCCAAGCTCTTCCAATTTTCCATTCACAATAATATTTCCAACCATAATTCCAACTCCTATCACAATTTACGTCAAAGTTTCTAATTTCACCGATAACTTCCTTATAAACCTACTCTGTAATATAGGCTACCCCAATTTTACAAGCACTTATTACAACCCCGCAAAGACATTTTAACTTTACTTGATACAGAAAGGGGTCACACACCCACTAATCACCAATCAATAAAACCCAAAAATTTTGTCCACCGCATAAACTCAATCTTTAATCCAATCTCATAAAGAGGGTAAAGGAAGTATTCATTCCTGCTTTAACAACTCTTTCCCATGATCCAAGTTTCCCAATGCTCAGAATCTTGCTCCATGTCGGATTCCTTAGTAGTGCGTGGTAGTGAGTCATGGTGACGGTACCTGAAGTTAGTCCACGAGTCTGGAAAAAAAAAAGAGTAATAAGCAGGCAGTGATCTCTAAGTGATGGTTGCAAATCTTGGAGTAAAAATGTCATATGAGTTTTGCCATGGTCTTCTTACAGAGCCTAAATATGAATAGGAACTTTACCCCGGTGTAGGGTGCACAATAGTGTAAAGGTTTGGTACTCCCGGAAAGCCATCTAGCCAAATAAATGAAAAAGGTGAAATACCATCTTCTATCAGTACAACCTAGTAATTGATTCCCACATTATGCTAATTAACTATTATCCATTCAAATTGGTGGGTTTTCTCGCAAAGGACCATCATCATTCATATTGACATTCATCATAATGACATAGGCCCTTGGTTAAAATCATAGTACTAAGCTTAACCCAATCAATCAAACAATCAATCTTGTAAGGGCCTTTAAAACAAGCACAACATTTCTTCATAAAAAATAAAAATAAAAAAAACACAAGTCATATTGACACTAATGTTACCTCTTTACTTCCAAACCACATCACGAGAGATTCGATTTATGGTACCCCACGTAACTCAACTTATCGAGTGACTAAACTTGTAGATACCTTAAGAACTTTAATTCTAACCAAACTCTCAATCCTTATTCATCCTCCTTCTTAAAAACTCAATTCATGCAACTCTAATTAAAACCAACTCATTTTTCACCATACAAGTCACGAAAGACTCAATCTTTGCATTCAACAACACGTGACCCTAACTTCCAATGTTTTCCTCATTTCTCAACTCATAGTATCTTACTATAACTCCCAAGTTTCCCTAAGGTGAGAACAACCTGGCTCTGATACCACAACTGTAACCCCTCCCCCCCCCCCCCCCAATATTCATAATCATCATATCAAGACTAAACATTTCATAACCCAAGGATTAACGCAGCGGAATTTATAATCCGAAGGCATTACTGCCGTCCATGATCATGGACAAGGCTAACAAGACACTGTTTGCAACTCAACATTCCCATAGTTGAAATGCAAATTACTATATCTCACAACATGTATACTATACTAACTTAGGATCAACATGTCACCCTTCTAAGACAATATATTACACCCAATACCCAAAGATCATATATCTTCAAGACTCTTATACATCAAGCTATCAAACATATACACCAAAGGTGAAAGATAACTTCCTTAACACAAAGGAACCTTCTGCTCTTCAATTTGACTCGACTTCTTACCGATTCTTGGCTTATCCGCACTAGGGGCATCACCTAAAAAAAATAGAAAACTTCACAAATGAGTTGGCTAAACTCAGTACACATACCCCTACTGTGTAAACTTTCAAAGTTCATTTTAGTTCGCATTTTTTAAATCAAGAGAAAAAATAAAACTTGAAGAACCAAGAAACAAAATAAAATAAACATTAACGTCATAAACATCGTCATCATCATCATCATCATCATCATCATCGTAGACCTCATTATAGACCTCACTATAGACCTCACCATAGACACTGGCCAAGTCGTATGACAGATGCCCGTCGACATCGAAAGTACCTCAGTGCGATTAGCACCATATAACAAGAGACCTCATCATTGAAAGAACAAAATCATAAACATTCCTTGTGTTAAACATCGCGAAATCATTAGCATAAAACATTATGATAAAACATCATCATCAATAAAACATGTTTGGAAAAGGTAGGCAATATGCGTACCTGAACACCTGAAGCTTAAACACCAACTTGGACCCACACGGACTTGAACAGGTGGGCGCAACAACCTTTAGAGAACTTTTAAGAAAGAACAACAATCATGAATTAGAACCTAACTTGGATGAGAGTAATGAAGAATATCCTAGTAGAATCCTAGGATCACTTAATACTTAAACTTGCTTCCTAAGGCTCACTCGGACGACCATAACTTCTCCCACAAGTATCGTATCATTATGCATAAGGACTTTCTGGAAAGCTAAGCTCATGTATTACAACTCGAATGTCAAAAACGTGATTGAGGAGGGTAAACATCCCTAATACAGAAGGCTGCCCAGAACATACAAGAATGGATACCGATTTTTCGGAAAATCATAACTCAGGTTGTAGACGTCGGTTAGGGACATGTAAACTGTCTATGGAAAGCTTGAAAGACATACTAAAACTTTCATGTTGATCATAAGCTGATTTGGACAAGGGAAAGGCACAAATTTAGGCCATGAATACAACAGAACCTCTAAAAATTATGGGTTGAACCATGAGTACTGGTCGTGATTCGGTAGTCCATAACTTTCACTCCCGGTGTCCTATGAATACGTTAAAGACCATTCTGGAAAGATTGACATATACTCTACAACTTTCATGTTAAACACTTAACCCAATAAGGTCTTCAACTAGCCTTAAAACATGCATTTACCTACCTATCTCAAAAATCGTATACAAATCCATGTGTTTACGGTTTTGGTCATAACGGGAGATATACTTAACAAAACCTCGAGATTCTAAAACCGAGTGTTAACTTACACCTTCAGCTACCTATCGAAACCTTAAATTGGGTCAAGAACACATTTTATACTCCATAGAATTTCCAGATTGTAACCAGACTTGAAAACTATGTCTCATTTGGCCTTGCATGCATTTTAAACTTTATTATCCTAGGCTAATAATCTTCCAAATAAATTCATAATCATAGATCATCATCATGCAGCAGCTATTTGACCAGAAACCATCCAGAAAAGCCATTTTACGTCGATGCAAAGCATAATGTTAACATATCTCATCATCCCAAGCATGATTCTTCATAAATACATCATCAAACACCATAATACTCAATCAGTGGGCAATCTAACCTTGACCCAAGTACATGCAACTATAGTTATCCTTAAGACTTAACCTTTCACAGTGAATTCATCAACCAAAACATCAAGCATAAACACATCTCAATAATCAAACATCAACCAAGTCATACTCATCCAATCATAATTCATTCTTCTATGAGGCATTTCATCGAACACTTTATGTACATCATAATACACTAAAAATCCATCTCTAATTGTCAATAAAAACCCAAGATTAAAACTTACACTCTTATTAACTTATAAAACACAACAATTATACTAAGAAACTCGTAATTTGTATCATCTACCTCAAAGAAATTTGAATGGAGAAATTAGGGTTTAGAAATTACCTTGAGAATGAAAGAGAAAGAGGAGTAACAGAGAGAGATGAAGCAAGGATGAGTTATCAGCGCCACTGCGGCGCCGTCATTGTGTCTGGCGCGTGGCCGTCGTTAGCGGAGGAGTTAGGGCGCCGGACTGTGGGCGGCATAGAGGAGCAGTCGGTGAAGTCAGAATGAACAAATAAGAGGGGGGGTTGCTTCAGCTTAAGTGATATCATCAAAGAGAGAAGGGAGAAGGGAGAATTAGACAACCCAATTGTTATCACTAAAAGAAGGGTTGTGGGCTGAACTTATTTATAAGCCCAATTCAATATCTCTTAATCCATCTCCTTTTTTTATAACCATTTTTTCCTTAATCCAATACCATTAACTTGGTTCATGAATAAAATTTTATGAGACTAAACTATGAGAGATTTCAATAATAACACTGTCATGAGTCCTCACGTCTCGAATATTAATACTCTGAATAAACTCGGATAAAAAATTGCCAGACAAATAAGCGAAGTATTATGGTTACCTGGAAGAATCGGGAATACTATTTGAGGAGTATCTGCTGAGATTACTATACTGGAACATCGATGGTCGTTGCACTATTCAAGTCCTGCAAAACACACGATTAGACGAAATGAAAAGCGCGACTTTGGTTAATTAACCTAATTAAACTACATTAGAGTCTAATTAACATTGGGTTATTACAACAAATCGTCTCCAAGTCCTGTGCTTCAAACATGATGTCCTTCTTTTCCCTAAACCCAAACTGAAACCAACCTTCAAGGAGACTCTTCAACGTATTGAAGAGAAGGTTCGAGAAGTTCAACGTCGAATCGGTGACTTACTCCGCGCTACGACCCCTACACAACTAGAGTCATTGAAAAGGGATCGTGGCATTTCAACTCGGTCTCCTAGAACTCACCATAGCGGTTATTCGAGGTATTTTGATGATTATCGTCATGGTGGTTCTCAAGGTAGGAGAATGGAGGAGAAGGTTACTTCATGGCCTTCTAGGAAGGGAAGTGCTCACTCTTGGAGAACGGCTTTATCCAAGGGAAGTCGAAATTTCAAGTTACCCAAACCATCTTCCCGAGCTCGTAAGGAAAGTGCGAAATATCTTCGGAAGCTCAAGGGTAGAAAATGCTTCACATGTCGGGTTTATGGTCATTACCAAGCCTAGTGCCCTACGAAGATGGTTGAAAGTTCCAAAGCAGGTGAGTTAGCCACATCGGTGGCTCCAAAGGCTAGTGTTGAGGTTCCCGCGCAAGAAGGGGAGAGTTCAACTCCTAGGCGATCTTTTATCATGACCAAGGATTCCCGAGATAACTCTCAACGGGAGAATATCTTCCGAACTCAATTCACCATCGGCGAGAAGGCAGCCAAGGTCATCATCAACGGTGGGAGTTGCACCAACTTGGCCTCTACCTACATGGTTGAGAAACTCCAATTGCCAGTCTCGGCTCATTCTCAACCATATAGCTTACAAGGGCTAAAAGATGGCGGCGACTACGAGGTAACCCAACAAGTCTTGGTTTCTTTCTCCTCTTGGTTTCATGAGGATAGTGTTCTTTGTGATGTTGTCCCCATGGATGCTTGCCATTTACTACTTGGTAGACCTTGGCAATTTGATCGGCATGCTATCCACGACGGCCGGAAGAACACCTACACCTTCTCGATGGGATAAAGGAAAATTAAATTCATTCTTTTACCCCCTTTCGAAACTGATATACAACAAGCCAGGGTGGGAAGTGAGAAGAGAAACCTCCAAAATAGTGAAACACGGGATGAGAGTGCTTCGAGCAAAGGAAAGTCACATCGGGCTTTACTTTTGAGAAAAAGCGACCTTAGTGAGGTTGAGCGAACCTTAGCTCCACAGAAATTTCCAATCTCCCTCCCTTGTCCCTCACCCTTGCCCAAAACTCCTACCGGGCTCCGCATAGAGTTCCCAAGTGTTAAGTCGTGCTCAATCACTCCCGAGCCTCGCCATGGAGTTGAGTTGCATGAGTACACGTCCATGACTACTCACCCGAGTTCCATTACTTCCACATCGAGGTTGAACGAGGAAAAGGTTGTTTCCATTAGCCTTGACCCCGAGCTCTCATGTGATGAATTCCTTGTTGCTTTCAACAAGTTGATGGGTACTACATGTGTTCGGGTCCTTCGTGATGTCGACTTGGCCCCTCCTTCCCGCCGAAATTGCTACATATTTGAGAAGGACGGGTCGATGAGTGTCACTCTACTTCGACTGTTGGAGTACATACTTTTGGGTCTGCACGGGTATGCGGATAGTTATGAACCCCAAAGAAATGAGGACAACTCTTTTCGAAGAAGGGCAGTATGAACCGTATGGGGATCTGTTCACTTTTGGTTCGTCTATGCTCACCGGCTCATGTCAAGTCGCCCTCTCCTCTCCTCGAATAATACCCGGTTTCAATGTTCATTTCATGGTGGATTCGGGTCCTTGGAGGGTCAATAGGGTCGTCAAGGAGAGTGGTGTTTCATTCTATGAAAACCTTGGGTCATAGGATGACATGTAGGGTCTTTATCAGACCATTCCCGAGCCTTCTAAGGGGCTCCGAAACCATCTACAAGAATAAGCGAGAAGGGTCAACTTGGGAAGTTGAAATGGATATGCCTTCACTCTTTCAAGTATAACTCCTTCAATACAACTCCGATGGACTTCAAATTTTGAGAGATAAAAGTATACACCGAGAGCTTTCCACCGAGATATTATGGGCCTAAAATGGAGTCCAGATGAAGAAGTTATGCGAGTTAGAAGTCGGGAGGAAAAACAGCCCAGAAACGCTGGCAGCGTCTCATGGACTCCACCAGCGCCTCCCCCAGCACCGCCCTTTTCCTTTGTTATGGAGAGACGTTGGCAGTGTCCATCCAAGCGCTGGCAACGACTCTTTATTTTTCACCCAGGACGCGTTTTTTCTTCCGCCTTTTTCGTTGTTTTCTTTCCCCCTTTTCTTTATATACGGTTTTCCCCCTCCATTAAGAGAGTAGTGAAGTTAGTGAAGTTTTTAGGTTTAGACTCAAAAATTCCTCTCATTTGGAAAGTTTGTAGTTTTGGGGTTTCAAACCCTAATCAATGAAAGCTAATCCTTTTGGGTTGAAATGGCTTGGTGATTTCTCTTCTTGGTGATTTCTCTTCTTTGTGAGTGGGTGTTCTTCCTCCACCCTTTGTGAGATTTCTTGGGTGTTTAATGGTGCTTTGCTTGTGGAAGGTCCTTGTACAAGTGATTGAACATCTTAGTTCAATTGGGTGAGTGATTACTCTTTACAATTGTCCATATGTATCCCTTTCAATTCTTGTTGTGTTTGTTATTCATCTCCAAAACCCAAAACCATAAACATTAGTTTGTGGTGTTTATGAGTTCTATGGGCGGATTTCCATCACCCACATGATTTTGAATAGACCCTAGGTCCCGATTCCCTCTCCACTTTTCCAATGTGTATTTACCAATTCGAGACTGATAGCCACCTCTTATATGATTGTCATTTCATGAGAAAAGTTTGGGACATTGCAAAATCCTCAATTCCACACAAGTTGTAATTCGAGCAAAGAGAAGTTTTGCATAGTGGCAGGCTAGAAGAAGATTATCCTCTCAATACGATCTTCCTACTAACAGGTATAACCAATTATCACGACATCACCACATCTGTATTCCTGTTCGATGGGACTTTCCTAAGCATCAATGGGTTAAACCAAACTTCGATGGGTCTCTCAATAGTTAGGATCAGCAGTGGGCTTCGTTATCAAAGGTCATCTAGGACAATTATGCAAAGCATCTGCTTTTCAAGTCAGCTCCTATTCCACTCTGATGACAGAAGCTTTGGCTCTATCAAACTATCCAAGCAAGGTTCTCAAAAGCTCATATTGGAGGGGATAGCCTGATTCTATATCCAGGCTATTCAAGGAACCTTTCAAATACCTTGGCAGATCGATATGATAAGTAGAAATATTAAACACCTGTTACAACAACTTGAAGGTTACTCCACTCTTTTGCAGCTGATTAGATGACCAATCAAGGTCACAATCATCTAACCACTTGAACTTGGGACAATAGTCCTTCAATTGTGTTTCCTTCCATTTTGCTTGCAAATAACTTAGGGAGATACCCTGAAAGAAAGATTCTCTGAGTTATTTCCTGTATCGTCATTACCCGAGTAAAAACAAAATAATAATGCATTATCTAAATATGATACTCCTTCGATTTCATATTAATTGTCACTTTGTTGGTTGTGACAGTCTTCAAGGTCGCTCTTTGATTGATGATTATTGTATATATTGAGAAATTTATGATAAAGATTATAAAAATTTAACTCCACAGTTTCCATATAATAATTAATATGAAACGGAGGGAGTACTTTGAAAATACTCACATAAGAGAAATCTGTAGGAATACTATTATAATGCCACAGTTGTACTATTTACCAGACTACGCAAGGTGGTCCTCCTAACTCCTAAGACAGCCGATAACGATAGTTGAAATGGAGAGACTAGAGACACAGTCCCTTAAATTTGAAGGGTAGGTACCTGTCATTTATAAGTGACCCACTAGCCGTAGCCAGTAGGGAAACAGGGACCAGTCCACTTGTGTCCCTTTCCTATCTCTCCCCCTTTGGGACTGAGTTCTGAGTTGTGACAGCTCACAGCAGTATGTGTTCAACACATAAAAACTAAACTGAAACCAGAATCAAAAGAAGAAAAAGTGCAAATTTTTACCACCGTACATTGTCTCTGTAGTCCTGGAATACACACACAGTGATACAGGGAAACAAACCCAAGACGAATGAGTGCTAGCTATATGGTGAGAATAATTAGATTTTATTATCGAAATATTCAACTTTACAAAAATCCACATATAGTCACACAGAGATGGAAGGCTAGAGGCAATATATGTAATGTATTCATGAAACCTGGAATTGGGAATTACAACCTTTGAAAGAGGACACCAAATCTACTCAAACTTCCTCAGTGGTAGAAATCACAAATATTACAAGAATCTCTTCAATGTAACCCCCTGTAACTGGCTAAAAATTGAACCATGTAACCTCAGACGCAAGTGTGTTCCAACAGCTCGAGTTTCTAAATCCACAACGCCAAAAATTGGACAAGAGTACCCAAAGGCATCACCATGCAGAGAGAAGCAACTGTTTGCAAGCCGACATTCACGGCCATGGCCACAGATATCATCCATGCCCCATAAAAATGGGCAGCACATATGCAAACACTGCAGTGTCTAAGCAGGTTTTAATCTTCATCTTTGAACTTGATGTACACAAGAAACAACCCCCCCCCCCCTACCCACCCAAAAAAAAGCCCAAACAGGAAAAACACAACTCCAAACAAGGAAGAAAAATCTCAAACCATATATGTCATGCTAACTTGCATTAAATGCGAGTGGGGCACACTCAGATTTGCAGTTCCTCTGCGGGAGTTCTTCCGCAAAAAGGCATAGAGATAATTCACAAGAAGCTTCTTGATGAACCAGGAATCCTTTCTTGCCCGAATATCCCCATAACCAAGCAGATAAACAACTCCTGATTCCTTGGCCTTTCTGATGAAAGACAGCTCTCTCTCAAGACTTTGTTCTGGATCAGATGAGTCTGATGGAGTCTCTGGCTTTGCCTCACCAGAGGTGCTTAGTCCTGAAGCATGCATATTTGTTTCCTTGAACTCAGCTAGAAGAGGAACACTAAGTGAGTAGACACTTCCATTTGGTGCAACAACTTTTGAGGACTCTTCCTCAAATTCTGAATCATCGTCTCTGTCTCCATCACTTTCCAGTGACCGTTCTTGGGCTTCCCGACGGATAAATTTCTCAAGACTCTCAATAAGCAATTGTTCAAATATCTGATGACTCTCCTTGCGGACATCTTTATACCCATACCTATACATCAAAGCAGCCAGATTTTAATTATCATATTATTGTCAGAAGTACACCAATGTTTGAAATTTCTTTGAAAGACAATGTCCCCATTATTATAAATTAGAAACAATAGGATATCAGAAGCATCATATACCGGGCAACACAACGGAACATGTGATAACTTTTCGGACATACACGTCGGAAAAGGAACCTTTCATTCTGCGGAACCACTGGAACTGGAACATATTTGACACATACAAAAATGATCATGGAATGAATGGCAGGAAGGGTGGTCAGGAAATGGCCAAATATCCCTGGTATCCCCCTTGCTAGCTCATTGTAGAGCAAGCCAATTCCTGGAGCCCGGATGGTTCCAAGATTGGGGCCCAACTGCCGTAGAAGGTCCATTGACATCTTTTGCTTCACTTCTGTCTCATATTTCAGTTTACTTCCATAATTCCAGATGGACATAACAACAAAAACAACCCCAGCAAAGGCCAATATGATCCAACTTCCATCACCCACAAACCACAAAAATGATGAGAAAAAAGTCAACTCTAACCCCATGAAGATAATCAGAAACGCCATTACAATGACGATATTTATCTGCCATATGAGAATCATAACAAGGGTTACTAAGATTGTTGTCATCATCATCACTCCCAGCTCAGCAATGCCTGTGACAAAGATGAGCGGAATTATAATATCTAAATATTGAAAATCAGGAAAGTAATGATAATATATCACAAAAGTAATCTCAAATCAACTATTCCCAGCTAGCTTGAAAGTACTAATAATGCATGAAATTGGTTTTTTTTTAGGAAAATTTATTAAAATGTAGAAGCATTCATAAAATTACATGACACCAAAGGACGAGGAGACCTCACACTTTGGAGGGTAAGAAAGGGAAAAAAAACCATGGTTGACAACAACAGTACAATTTGCCTTAATAGCTTACTCTATTAACAATTCTTCAGTGGTTATACATCCAAACCACCAAATAAACACAAATATGCCAACTAAATTTGGATCAGCAAATTGACAAGGAATCTGGGACCTAATATGAAGTGGAAATATACAGGTGTACAGAAAACCCGTACAAGTATCTGCTCTCTTTTCTCATATCTGGAGGAATAGTATAGCTCCTATTTCATGTATGAAACAATCTAGGAAAAGAACACACAACTACTCCTGCTCTTTTCTTACAGCTAACATCTCCCACATATCAATTCTCATTAACCCTTGTCCATGACTCCTAAAACCGAAGTCTTTATGTCAGTTTGCCAACGTACCACCAACCAATCCTACCCGCACCATAACAAAATGAGAAGGTGACTATGAAAAATGTTTTTAAGTCTTTATGTCAGTTTGCTAATGTACCACCAATCAATCCCACTTATCAATTCTCATTAACCCTTGCCCATGTCTCCTAAAAACAGGTATTAATAGAATTAAGGACTCAATATTATGCCTTCACGTTTACATAGCAAAAAGGAAAAAAAAAAGAAAACATATTATCAACAATCTATATTAGAAATAAGGAACACACAGGTACTGTTAGCTAGGGGTGAGCACGGTTGAGTTTGGGTTATTTTGTGCCAGTTAACCAGTTTTATCGGTTCGAAAAATCGTGAACTGGAACCTTAACCCTGGTTAACTGGTTTTTTTGGTTCAGTTACCAGTTAAAAAGCCAGCTTCACTAACCAGTCCAGCCAACCTGTTCATTGTGTTCAATAATCAGCAGCAGCATATTCAGCAGTAGCATAGCAATATAAGTCAATATGCCTATTACAAACCAGTAGCAACTTATGAGTGAGGGACTTGTGCAAAGGATGCCTAGGTATTCTTATTATCGCTTTTCACATTGATTAACTAGGTGATCAAGTAAGTGGGTTTAGATAGGTTTCTTTTTGTATTACCTGATTTTAGCTTTACTAATAACAAATTGATTCTGGACCAACTCCACTCAAGAGACTGAAGGAAATTTTCAGCATGGGTGGGGTAGAGTGACAGTGAACTGGCAAAACTTCACCATATAATTAGCGTCATCTTAATTAGTAAGTTCCACATAGTAGCAAGCTCTAATCATGCACTGGTATCAGATGCTTTGAATAGCAATCAACAACTAAAATACTCCTAGAGACCGCTTGGCACTTGCACAGTCAGGGTATGGAATATCAGAGAAAGTCAGAATTTTCAAAAAAAAAAAAGAAATATTCTAAGAATAAAAATGTTAAAAAAAATTGTAACAATTATCTAATCGAGAACTGAAAATAACTAAAAGCTAAAGAGACGAATTCAACATCCCCGTGTTGGATTCAAGAAAATTAGGAATATCCATTAGGAATATTATAGTTTCCTAGTCCGATTAGGAATATTATGCTTGTTTCTTATTTCTGTTAGGTTTAGTATTAAGAACGCTGTTTATTTATAAATAAGGGCTTTACTAGCCTTTATGGAACACATTACATTGATATTGAATATATGAATTCTATTGATTATGCACGGGGTTGCTAATCTTTTCCTGAATCCAACACATGATGTTGAATTCTTCTCTTGAATTCAACACGGGGATGTTGAATTCTTATCTTTAGCCTCTATTTATTTCCAGTTCTCTATCAACTAGGTATCAGAGCTCGTTATCTATCATTATTGGTTCGGTTTCGGTCGACTGCCGGTTCGAAAAATCGTGAACTGGAACCAAACCGTATAACCTATTGGTTCGTCGGTTCAGTTAACCTTTTTTCCTCGGTTCGTTCGGTTTGCCAGTTCCAGTTTTTTTTTGCTCAGTCCTACTTTTTGCAATCTGCATTAGTGACTATAGACTATTAACACAACCTTTTGGGATAAAGTCTCACATAAAAAGTTAGCTGAGCTAAATTGTTTGAGCCTTGAGGTAATTGTTTTTATTTTTTTTTATAGGAAGAAGAAAAAGATTGTTTGCCAATCTTTAGAGGTAATTGTTTTGAAGTATAAATTTGCAATATAACTAATAATTCATTTAAGAATTATTTGTTACTCTCATATGTAATGTAATGTACAAAAGTTACCATGACCATATCACAAACAGTCCTTTGGTAAGACGGTCTCACACTCACTCAATGCCTACTAGAAGTTGTCCTATAATCTAGCCAACATAAGACTCCATGCAGCAGGAAGCAAAGCAAACAAACTATAAAGGAAAGCAATTTGACATTATAGAATAAGTAATTACCATATGCATTCCCAATCTCTGTAATACTCGGAACAGAGCAGACCAGAATCACACAGGCAGCGAGCAGAAACCAGTTCAGAACAGGAATATAGATCTGGCCCATGAACTTTCGAGATGGATGGATGATTTTAAGCCGAGGAAAACAACCAAGCGATGTTGACTGCTTTATACATGAGAAAGTAGCTGTTGTCATAGCCCGACTAGCAATCAATGCGGCAACATTAGCAATAACAAAAACTGGCCAGAAAGCTCCACCTGAAGAAACAATGTAAAAAACTAAGTGCCACATTGCCATGGATTTTTCAGCCCTAACCAGACTGTTTCTCTCCTGCCAGTTTCACCGCTCACTGAAACACCCCCCCCCCCCCACCTCTCTTCTCCCCCCAAAAAAAACAAAAAGAATAATAAGGAAGAATAAAAGGAGGACAAGATGAGTACCATCTACATAACTAGGGAGCACAAGGGACATAGCACAGACAAACAACAAGAGGCAACTGGGATGCCACATCACCACCACCAATGCACACCCAAACACATTCAATGGGTAGTGAGAAAAAAACTCACTTCTAATGCATTGCCTCAATCTTCAAGGAATAGGATAGGCCACGATATAACTCATTATGCAAATAAACTGAAAGAACTCCAATCTTCCTCACAGCAGAACCAAACACTTGCATTGGAAACAGGAATGGCTGAAGCAAGAACTTTAAGATGAACAAAGACATGCTGCCAGCATCCATCGAAGCTTAGGTGTTAATTATTTTTCCCAATCTCCCCACTTAAACTTAGGAAAGGTAGGCCTCATTTTGACAGTAGAGAAGAAAAAATGTATTGAAGAGTACTTTTCAAGAAAAGAAAGATGACAAAACTCATAATGCAGCAACGAGGTAAGAACTGAAATTGAAAGCATGTTCACTTACCAGGAACAGATGAATAAAAAGATTGAGCATAGTCGCCTGGATTCTGCATGAGATAAGCTGCTTGACCAAGGTAACCCAAGAGCAGGCATGGAAATACAAGGAACACAAAAGTGAGCTGCAAACAGCAAACACATGACTAATAAGATTCCTCCATTATCTGGTTCATATAAAACTTAGATTCAGTGGAAATATTCATTGTCACAACAGCTATACCTGCACTGATCTCACCGAAAAGTAGCAGAGATCAGCAAACATAGCCTCAGAACCTGATTCATGATTATATATCAGCAAGAATATAACGCCTCCAGTGAGACAAGTAAATCATATTTAACTGCTTTATAGAATTAGAAACTCTTCCTTAACCAGCTTCTGTAAATGTGCAAGATATATCAACATCATCAACATAATTATTATGAGATTTGTGCCATCACAGCACACCATACAACATTGTTAACAAATTACTGAACCAAAGCTCAAAGCTTCCATATGCAGGGTTTTTTCATTGACAGGATCGTGATCCTAAGAAGGATATTCCCATTAAAGGAAAAATCACCACTCCCTCATCATCCACAATGAAAATGCTTTCTTCCATTAAGCACTAGGAGAACAAATCTGAACTCACTGTGCTTTCATACTTAACCTCAAGCCACATGCATGCTCTCCCCCTTGAACTTAATGCTTTCAAAAGCCCTAAATAAGTTGGACTTACTGGGGGGTGGAGGGGAGGGGGGGAGGGGGGAGGGGGGAATAACCTGCTCATAGAAAGTCTGTCTACATAATCTCATGTGGTATGTCTGCACAATTACTGATGTAAAGCAGCAGTAAGTTCTCAAACTAAGAGAAAAACAGAGATGCTCAGATTGGAGAGTCATTTCATCACATCACAAAAACACCAGGAGAAGATTTCAAACTGTGTATTAATGCAAGAAACAGAGTTGTCATTGGATGCAACCATTACAAGGGGAAAATGCAACTTCAACAGAACACAAAGTCAACATAACAAGTCAGCTTCCTTTTCATATATGTTTGATCCTAAAAGGAGTTTTTGACAATCAATTAGCACCTTATCTCCTACATATCATTCCCTGTGCAAGATAATAGACTCTTTCCCCACCAGCTCGCCCCATCCCCTTTTGAATGTCATCCTGCTGTCTTTTATTTAATCAACAAGTGAAGTTATCTAAAATGGATTTAACTCAATCCCATCATTGAAAGAGAATTTCAAAGTAAGCTACCAAGAAACCATTGATTCTGAGCAATAGGACTTGTACCTGTTACACATAGGAGACAACCCCCAAGAGCATACCACGCCTCAATTTTGTTCCTTTCGAAAAAGTAATAAATATGTATTGGGTTAAAAGCTTTCCAGACATCTCGATCGCATCTAATCACGTTGTAAGTACCAACTCCAGCCAGACAGCAAAACCATATGAACAAAGCAGGGCCAACTACAAAACCCATTTTACTTGTGCTGTACCTTTGCACACTGAAAAGTACAATAAGAAAAGCCACTGCAATCATCACAACTTCCTCTGCAAAAGGAAAATGGAACACAATTTGTGATGGAACAATCTTTACTATAGCAGGCAAATCAAGTTTAAAAACCCTGAAATTACGAAACATAAAGATGGCAAGATAAAGACACCCAAGAAGGGAATGTTTTGGCACAGCTCTGTAAGAAATTAGCTGGAAAAGATGACAGGGGAAAAATCACAGAAATTTTAAAACATGATGCGTCATTCTCCCTCAAAAGAAAAAGTAGCATAAGAAGAATAAAAGGAACAATATTAAAGATCCCTCTTCTATGAAGTTATGCATTGTGAAAAGCATGAAAGCAAACTTATAAACAATAAACTACAAAAGCCAAATAGGGGAATGCATAAGATTAACAGAAAAGAAACAAGTAATAAATAAGAATAGCAGAATATTAACCGACAAACTAAAAAAAAAATTACTTGGTGAACATGTTATTCATTTCAGTACCATGCTTTATCCCAGATATGCCAACCTTCAGACCATCAACAGCAGACATTACTGCAATGAGAGAGAAAGAGAAACAAAGGGTGTAAGGAAGTAGTGCATTCAATTGAAAAAGAAGTAGCCATCAGTAGAGACAGGCAAAACCAGTTAACCAGCTTCCAGTAACCAAAATTTTCAGTTTGAACAAATTTGGAGCCCTAAAAAAATGGTCAATTAGTGTAGTTATCAATTGTTTGGTTAGAGTGTTGGTTAATCTTTCACAAATACCACAGAATGTTAATTTTGTACCTAAATCTTCCAGCTTAAGAAAACAAAAGATAGAGTTACATTTCAGTTTATGATTAACAACCAAATAATTGATTAAAACTGAACGTATTACTGAGCTCCTTTTCATGACTGTATTCAGTAACCAAACTGGGCTAACAAGATCTTTGCTCAGTTTCTCAGTCTTCAGGTTGGAATTTTAAGATTGACTTTTTTCTTTCTTTTCTTCTACAGTTTTTCACACAGACCAGATGCTAAGCTATTCTGACATTGATTTTCCCCCCATGAAGAGAAAGAAACTGTCATATGTTATCCATCATGGGACACACACAGACAGACAAACAAACACAAAGAAAAGGCAGAATGGAGTAGGCTAATGACCTGACATTGCTGGAGTAACAACAGCATCAGCTATGACCATGGAGGTGCCAGCAAGAACTAGCATCAAAAGAAGCTTCTTCAAGCCAGAGGATGACTCTAATCGTTCTTTGATCTTAAGCGACCTCTCAAGCTCTGGAGATGGGACCTTGAGCCTGAAGCTTGATATACGAGCATCCGAAGGCAGCTGATTAGGAATGAGACTCACCCGAGCATGTCTACAGATTAATGAATATAAAGCAAATGTACCACCTGCCATGTAACAAGAGCAATATAAGATTCATAGGTCATATCCATAAAATCCCACTCCAAACTCAGGGAAAAAAAAGGGAAAAAAAAAAGAAAAACCCCAGAAAGAAACAATTAGCTTCAACAGGCACTACCTTCACCATCATCATTCGCCCATAGGACAACAAGAACATACTTGACCAGAGGGATCAAGATTAGCGTATAAAGAACAAGCGATAAAGCCCCAATTACATCCTCCTTCACTTTGATAGGTGCCTTGTTAAACATTACACTGAAGGTGTACAATGGACTAGTTCCGACAGCACCAAATACAACACCAACTGTTTGGAGAATAAGAACAACACCCCTCCAAGAGCCAAACTCCTGCAGAAACAGTTTGAGAAACCCACATCATTTTCAATTCATTACTTCAGAAAAACGCACATGATTAGTGCACAGAGGCAAGCTCCCTTACTATCCATTGTCCTGTACAAAGGTAGCAGTCAACCTCGTTAACGTGTTTCTTGAAGGATTAAAAGTGTTAGGATTCAGTCATTAATAGAAGAAGAAAGAGGCAGGAATTAAATTCAAAAAGAAAACCCCAGTAAAATAAGAAGTAGCCAGACATTCAAAAAAATTTCAAGCAGTGGAACTTATTATCAAATACTAGTTAAATGACCCATCACTCATGCTACTGACGGAATCATTTTCACAGTTTTAAAATTATAAGTTCTTATTTACCCAAAAAAAAAAATGGAATAAGTAATAGTACTCCTTCCTTTATGCAAAATTTGTCGCTTTTAACTTTTTATGATCTGGATGCGCTAATTTGATCACTAAATTTTGGACATAATATTAAACCAAAAGATAAGAATGATAAATTTCATGAATGTATTTGTCTTTACGAATTTAATGATAACAATTTCATTTAGTAAATTCCAAAATATATTGAAAATTTAGGATTTTTGGACAATAATAATACGAACTTTGGACTACTGGCTCATAATAATACATACAATTTCGTTGGACACTAGCAGTACCAGGTATTCCATCCAGAGTATGTCACCGAGTTGGAAGGTAATTGACTTGGCGGAAAGATGATGTGTCACCTAATTCTCTGAGTTGGAGGCCGGAGCATGTGGAAGAAAATTAACTGTTTTTTCGCCAACTAGGCAGCATTATTGATCAACCTGGCTAAAATAACAATTAAAGTTATATTTTTACATTATTATTTAGCTAAGTTCGTCAGTGTTGCTTAGTTGACAAAAAATGTTGCAGTCAACAATGTTTTTGATTTGCTCCGACCTCCGACTTACAGAATTAGGCAATGCGTCATCCTTTCGTCGAGTTGAACACCAACCAATTCAATGGCGTATTATTGCTACAAAAATAGGCCCATAGTTGATACTACCAGTGTGCAACAAAATTGTTTATATTATTGTCGACCAATACCCCCAAAGTTTGTTTATTATCATCCAAAATTCCAAAAGTTTATAGATAAATTCATTATATTTTAACTACACATACACCATGGCATATAATATAAAATGAAATTGGGTTTGAAATTAAATCAAATCCAATCCTTTATTTTCTCCCCAAAGGCCAAAAAATGATTGAAATTAAAAGATTAAAACTCAAAACCCCTCCCGCCAAGTGAGAACCACCCCCTCCCCAATATCACCCAACACCATCTTCTGCCTCACAAACATATAAACCTGTGAACTCCCTTTCCCCACTTCATCTTCTTCCTCTCTTATTTTCCCATCCATACAATAACTCGGTGACCTTCCCCCTTTCCTCTTTTATCCACACTTAAGCTCAAGTCCTCCATACGCCATGTTCCCTATACATAATCCGACATCTAACCTCAAATCCTACAAATTCAGACCATGCATGTCCGTTTCGGGGGAGAATGCTACAATATGAGGAGGCTAATCCGAGAAGGGGTTTGTGTAATTTGATCAATTGTTAGGTGGGTTTATCAAAAGGTAGAATTGCCTTAGATTTTAGGGTTAGTTTTTTACTTTGAAAGATTAAATTCATTGTCCTGCAAATCTTAGATCTGATTTCACAACTTGATGTTCGTAATGTTTGATTTTGTTACTTCAAAGTGTATTCTATTTACCTTGCAATTGCTCAAAATTGGGTTGCATTGCTAATGGTGCTTAATTTAGAACAAAATTATCTAGTTTGTAAGTTTCACAAATCCTTCAAATACTTTTATTTTGTTCAAATCTTTTATTATTTACAAAACCAATTGAGTTAATTTGAAGTTAATTAGATGGAAGTATCAAGCGCAATTTCTGTGCACTGGTTCTTAATTTGGGTATTAGTTTTGGGCAGAGAAGACAGGACGACAGTGGAGGCAGCAGTGGAATGATGGCGAATGTGTGGACCTATAGTGCTCTGGAAAGAAGGTTGCGGTGGTGTTCAAGTCAGAGATGGTGGTCACTTATCATGAACATACTTGCCAAGTCACGGAACAGTATGGGTTGAAGATCAAATATGGGATCGAAAATGTGAAGTTTTGGAAACCCAAATCGATGGGCATAGATTCAATAGGAACGGTAGTTTGGATGGTAATTCACCGGCAAATATTTTTTGGATCGATGAATAAACACTTCATCAAATTCTAGATTAGCATTTCTAATAACTTACTGCTTTTTCAATTATTTATATTAAACTGTTACTTCTAAAATACTAGTATTATTACCAAACAATCTATGTAACCCAGCAAGAGTGGTGCTGGCTGGCCCAGTGGGCTCTTTACTTTTACTTGTACCCAACTTTTCAGCTACAGCAGCCAAAAAACATATTTATAACTATTTATATATTGGTATCTTATGAAACATAAACCCTAACCCTAAATTTCCATGCAGGCACACCCCAAAACATCTCTCTGCTGCAGCTTCTCACTCTACTGCCAGTGGTAAGAAACGAGCGATGAATGGTCGGAGAAAAACCACCGGTAGACTCGCAACTTCTTGTCAACCAAAAGCCCTCAACTAGTGCCTCACATACACATCTATTGGTCATTGAATTGTTAGATTTAGGGTTTTCGTCTTTTCGTTTGTACTCTCTTCAAAACCAACTGACAGCAGTCAAAAACTGCCAACTAGTGGCTGGAGAAAACCCACCAATGGATTCGTAACTTCCGTCAACCAAAAGCCCCCAACTTTCACCTCGAATACCCGCTGGTGTTAGTGAGAAATGAATCAATCAAATATATCGATCTAGGTCACGATTCTCGCCAAACTAGGGCGCCAGCAATCTCCAACTGGGATCACACGGATCCAAGGGTTGACCGATTCAGGTAACTATGGTCATGAATGCGAGGATGATGGTTTCAAATACAAAATGGAAAGAGGCATTCCCAACAATCCATTTCTTCAAAGAGGAAGAACAAAGTCAATGATTGAAATAGAAACTTTGGGGTTCACTTACTGAGATAGCAGATCTACAACAAAAAGAGTGGAAGCTTTAGTAAAAGAAGGTTTTGAACGCCAATGGATGCTTGTAGTGTTCGAAGAAGGGTGTGGACTACCATACTCGAGCATGTAGGAGTAGCTATGGATGCTAGCTTCGAGTTGAAGAACACAGCTCCAATCGAGGGCATAGACAACCTAAAGGTCGGGCAACTTTAACATCCTCTCTGTCATCATCGTCGTCGTCTTCTTCCCCCTTTCACCCTCTAGGCCCCTCTCTCTTTCTCTAAGAAGCCTGGTGAGCATAAGGAAAGGGAAACGAAAAAATTTTGTTTGGGCGTGAACCAAGAGATGGGGTTCATCGCATCGGCATGCATGCTTGGGTCATTGGAGGATCCTTGTTTTGGGCGTGAACCAAGAGCCTTGGAGGGTGCCTCCATTTTAACTCCCAAGAGTTGAGGGCAACTCTTCTTCAAGAAGGGGAGTTTGAACATATTGGGGTAGGCTTAATTTTGATACACCCTTGGTCCTCAGCTCCCCCCTAACCTCCCTACCCTTCCAACAATCCAAACTTGGCTGTGGGGTCAATTTCAAGGTGGACTTAGGACCTTGGTGGCTTGTTTTGGTCACCACGGGGTGCGGGGTTCACTTCAAATGGGATCCCGGAGCATGGGCGATGCTTCAAGTCCTCAATGGGACACTCCTTCAGCCTTCTAAGGGGCTCCGGGATTCATTCGCACCATAGTTGCCAGGTCAGGGATCGATGCGGGGTCGAGGATCGAAATCGGGATCGAAATCGTTAATTTTTAAAAATCGGGATCGACAGGGGTAGGTTCAATAGGAACGGTAATTGGGATCGTAATTCGCCGTTAAATATTTTTTGGATTGATAAATAGAAAAAATCCTCTAATCAATAAATGGGCCTAAACCTATCATACCCAAAGCATGCTAATTAATGTAAATTATGTTAAATTAAAAGAGAATTTCTATACAGCTCAATGAGTTAAGCAACATATCAACTCTCAAGTACAATGAACTTACTCAAACGACTCGGAAAAGTGTCATTAATCTTATTTGTTGAGAGTAGCATACAAATCCATGCTTTGCCACTTAAAAGGAGAAACAACCTCTACATTGGACAAAGCTCTAGCAGTCAGACGCCTCATATCCCACAATATTGAACCCTTCTAAAGTTACGACTAAATTCACAAGCCAGATTGACTAAATCCTAATTCGATTCAAAAACAGATGCTCAGTCGCATATTGCGGTTTCCAACCATTTATCAAACCACAAACGGAAAATACAAAATGTAATCAACAGATCAACAGAGCATCAATGAAGCAGCATGAATGAGAAAGAGAGTAAGAAAGAGATGGAAATAACAGGCCTCAAGGTCATTCCGCTGTGCGCCAGGTACTTCAAGAGACTCAACGTCAAAAGAATCAACCCTGGGACCAGTCCGAATCAACCTATGTTCAACATTATCCTCATCTTCAGAATCCACATCCATCGTGGACGGCGATTCTTCACCCCCATCTCCGTCGCCGTACATGAAGTCGGAATCGTCGTCTTCCTGATACACCCAGCGGGACTCCAGCGAATCCGACTTCACTAAGGTTCCACTCTCCCCGACGTCCCCCGCCGCCATCGGAGAAAGCAGCAACAAAACGAATCGAATCGGAGTTTAAGCTGATGTGCGCATAAAATCAAGAAAAACCCTAGGGATTTCGAAATTGACGATCAAGCTTTCTCAAACTTTAACTATGGAATTGATGGTGTTGTTGAGTAAGAAGCCATGGCAGAAGGTGGGAAACTTCAACTATAGATATGGAATTGAAGCTGTCAGGAGTGCTCTAACGTGAACTGATCGATTCTCTGCTAATCTGCTTCGGTTGTGTCAAAATGACCGGGCATTTCACACTTTTTTTTTTCCCTCCCTTGATAATTGCAAAAAAAATTGTTGAGAGATGACTTATCTAAAAATGACACCGTATCTTTCCAATTAATTAAAATTGTCACTTTTTTTTCAAAAGTATCAAAAATGCCATTGAATTGTCCAATTTAACCAACCAATGTCACTCCCTTAAATGTTTGGTTGCTATTGCAGGTTATTGTTTAAAAACTTTTAAAAATAACAATTTATTCCAAAATTCAAACTCTACCCTTCCCCTTTGCAAATTATTGTATGCTCCTGGAGCACAGCTCTAGGAGATGACATGACAGTCATGTCAGATTTTTTAAAAAAATTAAATAAATAAATTAGTAACTACTTGTCGGTTATCAGCGTCAGTTAAACTGAATTGTTCACTGAATATAACATAATTGTCCACCATACGATATTCACTAAATTGAGTTGGATTGTTCACTCACTTCAACTGCATTGGTCATTTACTTCAACTGTGTTGTTCATTTACTTCAACTATATTGTTTACTGAACTTGTTCTACATAGTTTACTCTAAGAAAAATTTAGATTGTTCATCATAACTTGTTTGCTCACTTGAAAGATTAAGATCGTTTACTCATGAAATCAATTTATAATATATAATCTTCTTATGTGACAAAATTTCTATCATTAGAACTTATCGAATAACATGTACTTGAACTTGTAGGAGTGAATGGCTAAACAATGAATTAGTAAATAATGACATGGTGAACAATGAAAATATTTTCAATGAACAACCAATAGTTACATGATGAACAATTGTAACATATTTAGTGAACAATCTCAACATATCTAGTGAACAATCTCGATATACAGGGTGAACAATCTCAACATATGTAGTGAACTATCCTATCTGGTTATGAGTGAACAAAGAATCTTTTATGGATGAACAATGTCATATGCCACGTAGGATCCGGAGTACATGCTCCAGGAGCATATAATACATATTGCTTCCCCTTCCCCCTTTTCTTCTTCGTCACCCCCTGCTCCCAACCAAAAAGAAAAGCTTGTCACTTGACTTACTTTGTATGTGGCTGACTGGCTGTTCATCTTCGTGTTCTTCTTCTTCAATTTCGCTCCTCTTCTCCATCTCCTCCATCATCATCGTCGTCTCCTTCCTATTTAGTTGCTCTTCTTTTACAACTTCCCCTTTCTTTTTTAATTTCAATTTTTTTTTATAAAAAAAAAAAAAGCAATTACTGGCAGCAACCAATTGTAGCAGGTCACAATGGCAATTTTTTTTTAATTTCAATCTAGACTTTATTTCAAAATTTAAAAAACCAGAAAGTATCACTAATCCTTGATTGCTTTGGACTCTGTTATTAAATTATTTTGGTGTTGTTTATAATAATAATAATAATAATAATAATAATAATAATAATAGTAATAATAATAATAATAATAATAATAATAATCAATATAATTATAATGACAATCTATGTGGAACCCACCAAATACTGTAACGAGAGCGTTTCAAGGAGTCTCAACCAATCACAATTAAGAAAAAAAAGGACCTAATTTTTTATTTTAATTTCAACCGGATTTTATTATAAACCTAAACTGATTGGGACTCTAACACCAATTATATCTGTTCCATAATTGTTTTGAATTTAATTTTATTTTAGAATTAAAAAAAACTATTACAAATCTCATACGGCTTTGAACTTTGATAAGGTTTCCAACTGTTCCATATCTATATATATTATAATAGAAATCATTGTGGGTCCCGCAAAATAGAGCCACGGGAGTGACTCTAGGGGAATTGGTCAATCATAACGTATAAAATTATATTTTTTTTACTATTTTCAACTTTTTTAAATTTCAATCCAGATTTTATTTCAAAATTAAAAAAAACCAAAAAGTATCACTAATCCTTGACCGCTTTGGACTCTGAATTAAATTATTTTGGTATTGCCTATAATAATAATAATAATAATAATAATAATAATGATAATAATAATAATAATAATAATAATCTATATATTATAATAGAAATCATTGTGGGTCCCACGAAATAGAGTCATGGGAGTACTGTAGGGAATTGACCAATCACAACGTAGAACATTTTTTTCTATTTTCAATTTTATTTTATTCTCAATCCTTATTTTATTTTCAAATTAAAAAAAAAAACCAGAAAGTATCATTAATCCTTAACTGCTTTGGACTCTGAATTAAATTATTTTGGTGCAAATAACAGTAATAATAATAATAATAATAATAATAATAATAATAATAATAATCTATGTTCTATATATTATAATTGAAATCATTGTAGATCCCATGAAATAGAGTCACGGTAAAGATTGTAGGGGAATTGGCCAATCACAACGTACAAAATTATATTTTTTTTTCTATTTTCAATTTTTTTTATTCTCAATCCGGATTTTATTTTAAAATTTAAAAAACCAGAAAGTATCACTAATCCTTGACTGCTTTGAACTCTGAATTAAATTATTTTGGTGCAAATAACAGTAATTATTTTGGGTTTTTGGCTCAAAATAATCTGAAGTCGGAGGCCATTGACTGAAAATAATCCAAACTCACTTTTTTCTGAAAATAATCTAAACTTTAAACCTATTTACCCATACTAAATCGAAATTTATTTATGGCGTCAGAATGCTGACTGGGCAGCTTGAGCACATGTTTCTTTAATTGATTTTGGTTTTGAATTTTTTTTTAAGCTTATGTAGACCTAAACTCACAAACTTATAATGACACATGACAATAGATTAAAAATAAAAACACTTTAACATAATAAATTTAGTCTTCCAACCCCAAAAATTTAAAATTTGACCAAATCCTAACTGTTTGCCTTTTTTCTAATTCCTCTCGGTCTTCTCTGTCCTTCTTCGTTATCTTCTGTAGACCCCAGTCAGCATTCCAAAGCCGGAAATCGATTTCGGTTTAGTCCGAGTAAATATGTTAAAAGTTCGGATTATTTTCAGCCAAAAAGTGAGTTTAGATTATTTTCAGCCAATGACCTCTGATTTCGGATTATTTTGAGCCAAAAACCCAATTATTTTAGTGTTGCCTATAATAATAATAATAATAATAATAATAATAATAATCTTCTATATATTATAACATAAATAATTGTGGATCCCACGAAATAGAGCCACGGGAGTGACTGTATTGGCCAATCACAACGTAAAAAATTATTTTTTTCTATTTTAAATTTTATTTTATTCTAAATCCGGATTTTATTTTAATATTAAAAAAAACCAGAAAGTATGACTAATCCTTGACTGCTTTAGACTCTGAATTAAATTATTCTGGTGCAAATAACAGTAATAATAATAATAATAATAATAATCTATATTCTATATATTATAATAGAAATCATTGTGGGTCCCATCAAATAGAGCCACGGAAGTGATTTTAGGGGAATTGGTCAATCACAACGTAGAAATTTTATTTTTTTTCTATTTTCAATTTTTTTATTCTCAATCCGGATTTTATTTTAAACTTTAAAAGCCCAAAAAGTATCACTAATCATTAACTGCTTTGGACTCTAAATTAAATTAATTTGGTGCAAATAACAGTAATTATTTTGGTATTGCCTATAATAATAATAATAATAATAATAATAATAATAATATATTCTAATACAAATCAATATATTCTAATAGAAATCATTGCGGATCCTACGAAATAGAGCCACGGGAGTGACTGTAGGGGAATTAGTCAATCACAACGTAGAAAATTATATTTTTTTTCTATTTTAATTTTTTTATTTTCAATCCGGATAATTTTAAAATTAAAAAAATTAGAAAGTATCACTAATTCTTGACTGCTTTGGACTCTGAATTAAATTATTTTAGTGCAAATAACAATAATTATTTTGGTGTTGCCTATAATAATAATAATAATAATAATAATCTATATAATAATAATGATAATAATAATAATAATGTATATTATAATAAAAATCATTGTGGGTCCCACGAAATAGAGGGAGTGACTGTAGGGGAATTGGTTAATCACATAGTAGAAATTTTTTTTTCTATTTACAATCCGTATTTTATTTTAAAAATTTAGAAAAAGTATCAGTAATCCCTGACTGCTTTGAACTCGACTAAGTTTACAATTCTTCCATAGCCAACATAACTAATCTCTGACTGCTTTGGACTTCGACTAAGTTTACAACTCTTCCATTACCAATGTAATCAGCTAGGTCAATTACATTCATAACTTTTTGAAAACATATAAATCCAATACATCTGTTAGGGATTAACTCTTTTCATCTACTATTCCGAGCAATCAACATCTTAATTGTCGCACTTCAACATATTCGCCTTAATTGAGTACCATTCACAGTTCATACACTCAAGTTATCTTCGATTAGGCAAGTCACACGTCATTATTATATAGATTTTCAGACCTATTTAGGTATTCTTCGATTGCATTCACTGTTGTTGACGTATTCAAAAACTTTGAATTATGCAGATTCAGTTTACATTATCACATTGGACATAATTGATTATCATTCACACTTCATACTCTCAAGTTATCATCTTTAAGGTAAGTCACATGTCACTATTATATGGATTTAAAAACCAGTTTAAGTCTACTTTGATTGCATACACTGTATTTAACTATTCAATCATAGTTTGTTTCCCAAAATTTTACTACTACTTATACGATAATTTAAAATTCCAGGTCAACGTACGGAAGGATGATGCATCATGCAACTTGCCGTGGTCGATGTTCATTCACATTTTAGGAAACTTTCTATTGCTGAATTACGTGTTTTGTCGGAACAATTTATCATGATGTTTTCCATGTAACAATTTCATTAATATTTCGTTTGGTTTATCCATGACTTCTATAAAATTTCAAAAGTAGCTAATTGACTTTGCTCCGTGCATCGCACGGGTTGAAGCCTAGTATATTATAATAGAAATCATTGTGGGTCCCGCAAAATAGAGCCACAGGAGTGACTATGGCCAATCATTACGTATAAAATTATATTTTTTTTACTATTTTCAAATTTTTTTAAATTTCAATCCAGACTTTATTTCAAAATTAAAAAAACCAGAAAGTATCACTAATCCTTGATTGCTTTGGACTCTGTTATTAAATTATTTTGGTGTTGTTTATAATAATAATAATAATAATAATAATAATAATAATAATCTATATACTTATAATGACAATCTATTTGGGACCCAGCAAATACTGCAATGAGAGCGTTTCAAGGAGTCTCAACCGATCACAATTAAGAACCGATCACAATTAAGAAAAAAAGAACCCAATTTTTAATAATTTTTTATTATATTTTCAACCGGATTTTATTGTAAACCTAAGCTGCTTGGGACTCTGACACCAATTACAGTTGTTCCATAACTGTTTTAAATTTAATTTTATTTTAAAATAAAAAACTATTACAAATCCCACATGTCTTTGGACTTTGATAACGTTTCCAACTGTTCCATATCTATATATATTATATTAGAAATCATTGTGTGTCCCGCAAAATAAAGCCACGGGAGTGACTGTAGGGAAATTGGTCAATCATAACGTATAAAATTATATTTTTTTAACTATTTTCATTTTTTTTAATTTCAATCCAAATTTTATTTCAAAACTAAAAAAAAAAAAAACCAGAAAGTATCACTAATCCTTGACTGCTTTGGACTCTAAATTAAATTATTTTGGTGTTGCCTATAATAATAATAATAATAATAATAATAATAATAATAATAATCTATATATTATAATAGAAATCATTGTGGGTCCCACGAAATAGAGCGTCGGGAGTGACTGTAGGAGAATTGGCCAATCACAACGTAGAAAATTATATTTTTTTTCTATTTTCTATTTTTTTATTTTCAATCAGAATTTTATTTTAAAATTAAAAAATCAGAAAGTATCACTAATAGAGCAACCGTTGGACGACTGAAGATGTCTACTGTTGGTGCTCTTTTTTGTGGCGACTGGATAACAGCAACCTTTTATGCGGCAGCTGGATGACAGTGGTCCCTTTTAGCGACAACCTGAAAATCACAAGAAAACAAAGTGTTAGTTTTTCTGACATGTAAGAGGGATTATCATGATATTTTACATACAACAATTTCATTAATATTTCGTTTGGTTTATTTGTATGGATAGTTACTTATCCATGAGGACCATGACTTTTATAAAATTTCAAAAGTAGCTAATTGAGTTTGTTTCGTGCATCACACGAGTTGAAGCCTAGTAACTTATAACAACAATATTCATTACATGAAACTATTATGCACATCAAGCTGAGCATCTAGAGCACCTATGCTCATAACTTACGACAACAATGCTCATAACACAAATCCACAATGTTCATCAAGCAGAACTAGAATGCACATAATATATAACAACAATGCTCATTAAATAAAAGCATTATGCTCATCACGCTGAACACCTATGCTCATAACATTAAACCACAATGCTAATAAAATTATAATAATGCACATCAAGCATAACTATTATGCGTACATAAACAATGCTCATAACATGAACACACAAATGCTCATCACAACTAAACTACTATGCGTACACAAATGCTCATAAGCTATAACGGAGATGAACACACAAATCCTCTTCAGCATAACATGAACACACAAATGCTCATAAGTTATAACGACTATGCTCATTACTTAAACCTATTATGCTCATGAATCTAAATACATATGTTCATAACATACAACAAAAATGCTCATAAAATTATAAACAATACACATCAAACTAAACTACTATGCGTACATAAAAATAATGCTCATAATATAAACACACAAAATGCTCATCAAAATTGAACTACAATGCTCATAACTTATAAAAACAATACTCATTACATTAAACCATTATGCTCATAAATTTAAACACATATGCTCATAACTTACAACAACAATGCTCATAAAATAAACAAACAATGCTCATAACATAAAACAGTTGCTCATTACTATACCCTACTACTATTTCAACCTTACCAAATTAAATATTGGGCCAAGTCCAAGAATGGTTACAAAATTAAATCAGTATTTTTGGATTTCACTATTTCAACATTTAGGACATGTACGTTGGATACATGGATACACCATCTCTTCACTGGATTGGGCAAGCAAAATGGGTCGGGCGCACAAAACACCCTGCACTCGGGCTCATGGTCATTTTTCACCTTGCTAGCTCGTATTCAGAGTGCCTAAACAAAAATGCCACTGAACTTTTCATAATAGTAAAAAATGTCGCTAATTTTTACAAACTGTCATTATTGTCATTCAACCTTCCAAAATAGTCAAAAATGCCACTAAAACCTGTTATAGCAGATTGTGAACGGGTTAAAAGATTGTTTGGACAAAAATGACACTCAACATTCCAAAAATATCAAAAATGTTACTCAACTTTCTCAAAAAATAAAAAATGTCATTGCCATCAATTAAAATAGAAAAAAATGTCACTATCTTTCATCTATTTAAATTAATATATAAAAATATTTATGTTTCAACTAACGATTTGCTAAAAAATAAAAATTTTGTTTAAAAATCATGAAAGTGTAAATTTATTTTTTTACGATTAGAATTCTATATAGTGTTGATTTTTTTATGTTTTCTTTGTAAAATATTTACAATAATATTTTAGGTGCACTCGGAGCACGTGCTCCAAATATAGTATGATTGTTCACCTACATATATTAGATTGTTCACCGTAGATATTAGATTGTTCACATATTATAATGTTTGTTCACTTATAAATATCTGGAGCACATGTTGCGGGTGCATGCAATATATATTATTTATAATACATCACTTTAACATTGAATTATATATATATATATATATATATATATATATATATATATACACACACATATATATAGGGAAATTGGATGACAATAATCCCTACTTTCAATTTGTATTCTGGTGGTCCAAAAAAAAAATTGTATTGTAGTGGTACCAAATCTATCACCACATTCTTTTTATTTTTTTCATGCCTACCCTATATTGTTTTTAATTTTTTGTTATCGCCCTCAGATAGGTAATGAAATATAATTACTAAAACATTTTTTAAATTATTTTTTTTGAGATTCTGAGCAATTATTATGATTTTTTAAAAGGAATAAAATTGAAAAAATAAAAAAATTGAAAATAACAGAAAAAAAATAGGGAGAAATGCTGTAAATTCATTTAAAATCATGGGAAAGTGTTATACAAAGTTTTGAATCAAATGCAACACAAAATCTATTATATTTAGGGTATACTCTCGATTATGTCCCATTACAATACAATTTTTTTTTTACCACCGGAATACAAATTGAAAGTAGGGATTATTGCCATCCAATTTGCAATAGTAGGGATTATTAGAATCCAATTTCCCTAAATTTAATATACTAATATTGAATACAAATTCTGCCCATAATATAAAAATTAACTATAATTTCAATTTTCATTTTCATTTAATTATAATTTAATTTAAATTTCATTTAGTTAAAATTAAATATAATTTAAATTTGATTCAAAGGTCAATTATTTTTTTTAGACTTGTCCTAAAATATTTCATATAAATACAAGTATCAAATTAAAAACATTGTCATTTAATGACTAATGGTTTATGATACACATTGAAACTATGTTGCAAATATGGCAAGACATAGTTATGGTTTAGCTTTGGATGTTATAGAAGTAGGGCTAAAGGGTCCTTGTAATCAAGTCACATAACACACAAACCATCTTTTGTGAATCGATCTAAAAGGTTCAATGAAATTATATAAATAGTTATAAGTTTAAGGAATATTGATACATTATTGGAAAAAATAATGTTACTTACAATTAATATACATTCATATTATCGCCAGCATATGGCAAAATTTCATCTTTATGAAACACAATTAAGTTTAAATGATTCACATATAATATCTATATGACTACTTAATATTTAGGTATCACATTAATATAATTAGGATATAATGCTAAAAATTAAAAAAGGAAATAAATTGAAATAAGGTAGTAGCTTTGCTCCTTCGAATGATTGTTCGCGTTGGATCTCAGGGTATGAGTTCGATTGAAAACTTCAAATATGGATTGCAAATAATAGTACTACTAATGACAACAATAAGAAGAAGAAAACAAAAGTGAAATATGTAGCTTTTTATAAGGTAGGATAATAAATATGGATGGGTAATAATAATAATAATAATAATAATAAATATTTAGGCATCCTAATATAATTATGATATCATGTTAAAAGAGGGAATAAAAATTGAAACAAAGTAGTATTCAAATATGGATTGCAAATAATAGTACTACTAATAACAACAACAAGAAGAAAACAAACGTGTAATAATAATAATAATAATAATAATAATAATAATAATAATAATATTATTATTATTATTATTATTATTATTATTATTAATAGTTAGTAGTAGTAATAGTTTATGATTTTGGATGAAATGGAAATTTTAAAAAGGGTAGGAATGTAAATTTTAAAAATTGGTTGGGGCATTTTGGGAAAACAATATTTGTGACATCCATGGCCTTAGCTCCTTTTATATGATGGTATATATATATATATATATATATAGGGAATAGATAGGGTGAGAATGGGTTTTCGGTGAGAATGAGAGAAGAGTCTTTAATAGCCATTAGATCATACATCAAGGGTCTATATTAATTCATCCTTTCTCCTTTTTCTTTTGGTGTATCATGTGAGTTTTGGATGGGAAAAGAAAAAGAAAAAGTGATTGTCTTGCCTGGGAATTCAACACTTGCTTGGGAATTCAACACATTCTCGAGTACCAAAAGCCACTCCTGGAAAACATTGCTCCATGTTATCACAATTTGTTTTGCTTAACCGAGTAGACAAAGAGCATAGAGGGAGACGAACAGGCGGGATAAATTGGTGAGGGTTTGTGTGGTGGCCGGCGACGAATGAGCTTTAGGGTTTTCGACGGTGATGAGTCGGGGGAAGCCGGCGGAGAAAGCGGTGGAGATCGACGACTGTTCTGCAGCGACAATCATGGCTTCAGACGAAAAAAAAATGACAATGAAAGTGGGGCAGAACATCAGGCATGGTTAGAAAATATATTGTGCTAAAAGTTTATTAATTTATGGTGAAAACCCTGCAATTTCGAACAAAATCATATCTTGTTTGGGCACATATCTACTCATCTTTTGTTAGGGCTGATGAGTTTCCATCGTATAGGTGAAGGTAGGGGAGAATTTGTTGGAAGATTTCGTTTTTTGTGGGCATGTAACTGGGTATGGGGTCAGAGGTGAGGTGGTGTCATATTCATGTACATCACAGTAGATTATGATATGCATGATAGTATGTTTGCAAAAGGTCATAATCGTGTATATAATCATGTATATGCAGACCAAGGTTGCTTTTGTGTACATTACAGTAGGTTATGATGTACATTACAATAGGTTATGATGTGTGCATATTGAATATATACTGGGGCATATACATTATGGTTGGTGATGATGTATAAGATGGATATACGTAATGTATATTTGACATATAATTAGATAGTGGATGATAGTTTATCGATGTACTTTGGAAGTACACTTAATGTATGGTGAATAAAAAACCATGATAATTGGGTTTGATGTCTTTTGGTGTAAACATGATATTCAGATTGTTTCCATTTGATTATGCACAATGTCCATTATGTTGGAATTGAAGTCTACTTTGCAAATTAATAATGTGTTTTAAACTTAGGCTCTGTTCGGCAACAACGTTTAGGTTAACGTTTAGCGTTTTGACCGGTCAAAACGCTATTTTATCAAATTTTAAATGTTCGGTAACACAACGTCTTGCACTAACAAATGACGTTTGAAGCTAAGTTTGTTTGACGTTACAATTGGTAACGTCAAAGAAAGTAAGCAGCGTTTAGTAATTTATCTTCCATAAATGCCCATGTTATCATGCCCTTGCTGCTTAGTCAAAAATACATAAACCAATGAAATATAGACTAATCAATCAAGGCCATGATCTAAGGCTTTATGTATTTACCTTGTTACAGTCAAAATACTACTCCACTATTAATATTTAATAATAATAGTAAATACTACTCCACTAATAATAATAATAATAATAATAATAATAATAATAATAATAATAATAATAATAATAATAATAATAATAATAATAATAATAATAGTAAATACTACTCCTCTAATAATAATAATAATAATAATAATAATAATAATAATTTTAATTTTAGTTTTAATAATGATAAATAATAACAACAACAATAATAGTCATGTCCTATTTTATCATTTCACATTCATCAGCTATTTGAACCTCTAATTTTACCGAACACATTATTTACAAATAACTATTTTGACAGTTATCAGCTATCAGCTAATATACAACAGCTATCCGCTACACTAACAGCTATCCGCTGCTCAATCCGCTCTTTTTGCCGAACAGGGCCTTAATGTCCATTTTGAATTTCATAATATGGCAATTTGTTTTCAACTTAAAATGTTCCTCTTGTTTGAACAAGAGTGTAAAGCATGGTATCCATCTTATTAAACATGATGTCCATTTGGTTTCAACATGATATCCGTCTTGGTTTGAACATGATGTCATTTTGATTTTATGATGATGTCCATATAATTTGAACTCTTTGTCCGTTTTGTTTACACATGATGTCCATTTTATTTGAACATGATGTCTAGTTGAATATGCAGAGTCGCCCGACAGGTGTATTAAGAATATGCATTTGATATTTTGTAGTTTTTGTTTGTTAAGTTAGTTAAGTTTGTTTTTCTTTTCTTTTCTTTTCTTTTCTTTTCTTTTCTCGCTTTTGTTTCCTAGGCTTAGGTCTTTATATAGCTGTCTTCTTTCTCTCTTTTTCCTTTAATGAAACAGTTTTTCATTCTTCACATTGTGGTCTTCCCTTTCTCTTCTTCTTTCCTTTCCAACAGCTTGGCCGAGCTGTTTTAGTTTTCATGGTATCAGAGCAGGTCTGAGCTTTCTTCTTTCCTGTCCTCCCACCATGTCTGAAATTCCAGAAGAGGTAAACCCAGCAACCCCTTCACCAAGGCCATTAAACAGGTTACCCATCATTGATCCTTGTGATCCCTTGTACATTCATCCGTCTGATCAACCTGGCCTCTCCTTAGTTCCAGAACCTTTTAATGGGGAGGACTTTGATATATGGAAGAGGTCAGCCACGATTGCACTGTCAGCCAAATACAAGGTTGCTTTTGTGGATGGATCTTTACCAAGGCCAGATGATAATTCACCTCTTCTTCCATATTGGAAGAGGGGAAATGATATGGTTCTATCTTGGATATTGAATTCCTTGTCCAAGAACATAAGGGATAGCGTGCTCTACTCCACTTTGGCACAAGATTTGTGGAATGAATTATATGAGAGATTTGGCCAAAGCAATAAAGCCAAACTTTACTTAATTCATCAGCAGGTTTCAAAGCTCTCTCAAGATTCTCTGGACATAGCTACCTACTTTACGAAGGCAAAGAAGCTATGGGAGGAGGCTGGTTCTGTGAGCGACTTCCCAAGATGTCAATGTGGAAGATGCATTTGCAAACCAAAGATCAACAAGAAGATTGAGGAGCATTTTGAGGAACAGAAACTGCTTCAATTTCTGATGGGGTTAAACAATAGCTATACAACAGTCCGAGGGAACATCTTGATGATGTCTCCTCTTCCCTCTCTCAGTCATGTCTATGCTATCCTTAGTCAAGAAGAGAAACAAAGGCAGGTACATGACAACAAACAGCTCCTGTCTGAGTCTGCCACCTTTTATGCTTCCAAAAGTGATCAAAGTAGCCCTTCAAGGAACACAAATGAAAGGGGAAGAAATGAGTCCAAGAAAATTTTATTTTGTGATCATTGCAAAAAGAATGGTCACACGATTGATAAGTGCTACAGACTTCATGGCTTTCCACCTAACCATCCAAGAAACCAGAATAGACAGCAAAGGCAGCAAGGGGGACCTAGGAGAGTAGCAAACAGTGCTTGGAATGAAGCTGAATCAATATGATCATCTTCTGAAGTTGTAACAGCAGAAAGAAATTCAACAATGGGTGGAAACTTGCCTTTTAATCAAGACTAAGCCAAGCAACTACTTCAGCAACTTATGGCTAGCTTGAACACACAAGATACAAACAGAAATGAAGGAGATAACATGTCTGGTAATACCTTTCCATCCTCACTTCATTTCTTATCTAATGGTGTAAACTGTGCCTGTGTTAACCTAGAGAATGCTTGGATTCTAGATTCTGGTGCTAGCGACCATATGTGTAATAATAAGTCTTGTCTTAAACAATTAAAGGCCCTTGAAACACCCATTGAAATTACCCTACCAAATGGAAACAAAGTTAAGGTTGCATATAAAGGGGAACTTCATTTCTCAAATATGTTGATCTTGAAAAATGTTTTATATGTGCCATTTTTTACTTTTAATCTTATTTCAGTAAGAAAATTATGCCAAGAATTGCAATGTCACATAACCTTCACTGAGACTCACTGTGTTTTGCAGGGCCTTCCTGTGAAGGGGCCTTTGGTTCTTGGTAAAGAAGCACATGGCCTATATTTCTTGGATGATAATATGATAGAACATGTCTTTGAATTTCAGAATAGTTCTTTCTTGAATAGTAGTAATGCTTTAGCAGCTGTAAAGAATGATGTATGGCATCAAAGGTTGGGGCATATACCTCTCAATAAAATGAGATTGATTTCTAACATTCCTTTGCAAGAACAATTTGTTTGTGACATCTGTCCAAAATCCAAACAGCATTGTCTTCCCTTCCATTCCAGTAGCATTTCAACTGTTTCTCCTTTTGAATTAATTCATGTAGATACATGGGGTCCTTTTTATGTTTCAACACATTCTGGACATAGGTACTTCCTGACCATGGTAGATGATTTCACTAGGTGCACTTGGACTCATTTAATGACCACCAAAAATGAAGCTTTTAGTATAATTCAATCCTTTGTCTCTATGGCCAAGACTCAATTTAACCTAACAGTTAAGAGAATTAGGTCAGACAATGCTTTGGAAATTGGAAAAAGTGAGATGGCTGTGACATATTTCAAACAAAATGGCATCCTACATGAGACTAGTTGTACACAAAGACCACAACAGAATGGGATAGTTGAAAGGAAGCACAAGCACATTCTTGAAGTTGCTAGGAGCCTAATGTTTCAATCCAACCTTCCCTTAAAGTTTTGGGGGGGGGGGGGGTAGTATACTTACTGCAACTTATCTTATAAATAGATTACCCAGTTCTGTCTTGAAGAACAAAACACCTTATGAGGTTCTGTTTGGGAAACACCCTACATATGGTCATTTGAGGTCTTTTGGTTGCCTTTGTTATATGAGCACCCTAAAGTAAGGAAGACATAAATTCCAACCTAGGGCTGAGAAATGTATATTCATTGGATACCTTCAGGGGAAGAAAGCTTATAAATTATACTCTATCTCCACTCAAAAGTTCCTGTATTCTAGGGATGTAGTGTTTCATGAAAGCATCTTTCCTTTCAAGGAACAGAAATCAAACATTTCAAATGAATCCATGAACAAATTCTATGAATGCCTTGAAACAGATCATGTGTTTGAGTTTTCTGATTGTACAGATGAAACTCCTGTTGCTGTCATAGATCAGGCTCCACCTTCTGAGTCTTGCAGAGAGGATACCCAAGTCACTGACAGCAGTATGAAGGAAGAGGAGCCTGGCAGTGCTCTTCCTGAAAAAACAATACAGCCAATCAGAAGATCAACAAGAACTCACAGACAACCATCTCACCTAAAGGACTATGACACATGTTTTTCAAGTATTACAAACCTTTATTGTGAACCTAGAAACCTTCGTAAACATTCTGCTTTTCAGGTGCAGGTTCCCTCTTTGAATGAAAAGGAGCCAGACACTTATGATGAAGCCAATTCCCTCACAGAATGGAGAGAAGCAATGAAACAAGAACTAGAAACCCTTGCTGATACAAGCAATTGGGAAATTGTCTCTCTTCCAAAGAACAAGAAACCTATAGACTGCAGATGGGTTTACAAAATTAAAAGGAAATCAGATGGGAGCATTGAAAGATACAAGGCAAGGCTTGTTGTAAAAGGGTTTACTCAGAAGGCTGGAATAGATTACAATGAGATTTTTTCCCCAGTTGTGAAGATGACTACAATAAGAGCCTTAATTTCTGTGGCAGTAAAGAAAGGGTGGTGTCTTCAGCAGTTAGATGTGAATAATGCCTTCCTCCATGGTGACCTTCATGAGGAAATCTACATGAACTTACCTAAGGGAGTTTCTTCTGACTTACCAAATGCTGTTTGCAGATTGAGAAAGTCTATTTATGGTCTTAAACAGGCCTCAAGGCAATGGTATGCCAAATTAACCGAGGTATTATACAAAAGAGGATACAAGCACTCAAAAAATGATTATTCTTTGTTTTACAGAAAGGACACTAACAAATCTGTGTATCTAGCTGTATATGTCGATGATATTTTGGTGACAGGAAGCAATGATAAAGAAATAGCCAGTTTAAAGGAGGATTTGGACAAGACTTTCAGAATTAAAGACTTGGGAACAACTCATTACTTCCTTGGCCTGGAAATTACCAACACACCTCAAGGAGTTGTTCTATCTCAAGGGAATTTTGTCAAAGAACTCCTTCAAGAATTTCTCAGTGAAGGTATGAAATCTGTTGTCTGTCCAATGGATATTAATGTCAAGCTTTCTCCTGACTCAGGTACTCCCTTAGAAGATCCCACTGCATATAGGAAGTTGATTGGAAAGCTAAACTTTTTGGTGAATGCAAGACCTTGCCTTCACATCTTGCGCATCTTCAGCCGCAACCACCGCATCAGCATTGGAAAGGGGCTATTCACACCCTCAGATATCTTCAAGGGCATCCCAATTTGGGGATTCTAATCCACAAAGAAGATGACTTCAGCCTCAAGGCCTATAGTGATTCTGACTGGGGTGCTTGCAAGCATACAAGAAGATCAATCAGTGGCTTTTTGGTTTTTCTTGGAAGAACCTTAGTCTCCTGGAAATCTAAGAAGCAGCCTATAGTCTCTCTATCCTCTACTGAAGCTGAATACAGAAGCCTCAGAAGATTGGTTGCTGAATTGGCTTGGCTTAGTCGTTTGTTTCATGAACTTGAAGTTGAGCATCTCAGCCCTATACCTGTCAAATGTGATAACCAAGCAGCAATATACATAGCTAGAAATCCTGTGTTCCATAAAAGGACTAAACACATAGAGATTGATTGTCACTATGTGCGACAGAAGCTAGCTGATGGTCTTATTTCTCTGGAATACACCAACACCAATATGCAGCTTGCGGATATCCTCACAAAGCCTTTGTCTGGTTTTCAGCATCACACTCTTTTGAACAAATTGGGGGTTCACCCGCCTCCAATTTGAGGGGGGGGGGTGTTAAGAATATGTATTTGATATTTTGTAGTTTTTGTTTGTTAAGTTAGTTAAGTTTGTTTTTCTTTTCTTTTCTTTTCTTTTCTTTTCTTTTCCCGCTTTTGTTTCCTAGGCTTAGGTCTTTATATAGCTGTCTTCTTTCTCTCTTGTTCCTTCAATGAAACAATTTTTCATTCTTCACATTGTGGTCTTCCCTTTCTCTTCTTCTTTCCTTTCCAACAGCTTGGCCGAGCTGTTTTAGTTTTCAAGGTGGATGCTGAGACGAAATGTCTGTTTCCTACCCCGTAATAAGCTGAAGGGATCGTATTTGCAAAGGCTACCCATTGGAACCGAACAAGGACACTCGTCCCTTTCCGATGATGGTGTTTCGCTGTACATTACTGATTAGAATTTTAGGTAATCTCTCTCATTGGCTCTAGTTATATGGCATTTTTTAGAATCAGAATTGTGTAAAATAAGTAATATATTGTCCTGTAATTTTTGCGATACTTTTAATGGATGTTCATTTTTCTGTCAATAAATGTCCATTTTCCTTTTAATAGATTTTTATTTTTCTGATATTGGATGTCCATTTTGATGTTGATTATATTAGATATTCCCGCATCTATTATTAAAATGTCAATTAATGAGTGTCCTTTTTAACTGTCATTTGATGTCCATTTTGATTTAAATTGATGGTCATTTTATTGATAATGGATGTCCATTTGATGCCCATTTTGAGTTCATCATGGCTCCTTGAGGTGATAGGGTGAGACCAACAAGCATAGCCGAAGAGAAAGGAAACGTGATGAGAAAAGAAGGAAGCGAAAACGTTGTTACTTTAGGATACACAATCCCACCAAATAAAATTCGGACTTTGTTTTTGAACAAAATGGATGGACATCAACAATAAATATATGGACATCAAGTAATAAACATATGGACATCTATTAACAATGATAAACATTCAGTCCCAGATAGATTGACATCGACTAATAAACATATGGATATCAAGTAATGAAGATTTAGACATCAAGTAATACAGATATGGACATCAATTAACAATGATAATCGATTGATGGAATGAAGCTTGTTTATTATTGTTAATCGATGTTCATATGTTTACTACTTAATCTTCATATATTTATTAGTTGATATACATCTCATTGTTAGTTGATTTACATATGTTTTTTTATAAACACATGTTTATTATTTGATGTACATATGTTTGTCAATATTAGTTTACAACCTTTTGAAAGAAAAATCATGCAATCATCCACAATCGGCCATGAATATTGGTGGGCGGGCTGCGATGGGGGTGAGAGTAACAGAGCAATTACAAAATCTTGATGTCCACACTTGTTATAGTTGACGTTCATTCTGGGATGCCATGGGCTGCGATGGGCGGGCTGCGATGAAGTGTGAAGTTCGAAAAATGTAAAAGTTTAACTTAATGTTCATCTGATTTAACTTGATGTTCAATTTATTAGATGTCCATTTTACAAAGGCTATGCAGTAGGACGCCAAGTTAAATTGTAAAAATGGACATACACATGAAAATAGACATCCATTATATGTAAAATAAACATCTATTATCAGTTAAATGAACATCTATTAGTAGGGATGGGCACAATATCCATAATCCAAGACCTGATCCAATTATCTGAAAAACCGATCCGAAAAACAGATAATTAGCGGATAATTTTTATTTTCTTGGATCGGATATCCGATCCGCTATTTTTCTCCGGATCACGGATCGGAAAATAAAAATCTCAGATATTGGATCGTTTATCCGAAAATCCGAATTTTTTCAACTGACTCCTATTTACAATTTTGCATGCCGTAGTATTTACTCCCAGTACAATTTCCAGGCAACCTATTTACTCCTTTAGTCTCACAAGTCCAACGTCTCTTCAGCCTTCACACTTAAAATATACAATGTCATTGTGTTTGTGTTTTCTGTTTCTCGTCTTGCCCACGACCCTGTGGATAATCCGTTATTCGATCCAAAAACTCGGTTAACCGTGACTTTTGGATTGCATACAGATCACAAAATTTATAATCCGACAATCCGGTTAACCAAAAATCTGGTTATCTGTAATTTACGGATCAAATACAGATCGAGATATTGACTATCTGATTTTCGGTTATCCGATCCATTTTTATGCTCGGATCGGTTATCCGATCCATGCCCACCCCTATCTATTAGTAATAAAAACGACAAAGTTAAATACATCCACATCAAAATGAACGTCCATTATCAGTAAAATGAACATCAAGTTAAATCAAAATGGACATCAAATGACAGTTAAAAAAAGACACTCATTAATTGACATTTTAATAATTGATGCGGAAATATCTAATATAAGCAACATCAAAATGGACATCCAATATCCGAAAAATGAAAATCCACTAAAATGAAAATGTACAGGACAATTTGTTACTTATTTTATACAATTCCGATCCAAAACAAAAATGTCATATGACTAGAGATAAGAGATGGCCTAAAATTCTAATCATTAATGTACGGTGAAACACCATCATCAAAAGGGGGCGAGTGTCCTTGTTTAGTTCCAATGGGCAGCCTTTGAAAATACGATCCCTTCAGCTTATTGCGGGGTAGGAAACAGACATTTCGTCTCAGCATCCACCTGGACATCATGATCAAACAAAATGGACATCATGTGTAAACGAAACAGACATCGAGTTCAAAATGACCATCATCATAAAATCAAATCGACATCATGTTCAAACCAAGATGGATATGGTGTTGAAACCAAATGGATATCATGTTTAACAAGATGGATACCATGTCTTGCATTCTTGTTCAAACAAGAGGAACATTAAGTTGAAACCAAATCCCCATCTTATGAAATTCAAATGGACTTTAAAATTGAAACACGTTATTAATTTGCGAAATAGACTTCAATTCCAACATAATGGACATCGTGCATAATCAAATGGGAACAATCTAATTAAATATCATGTTCACACCAAAAAGATATCAAACCGGCCCAATGATCATATCATATCCAAGATGAACATTATGTATAAACCAAACGAACATTAAGAATAGCCCAAAAGTTCATCACATATAACCCAAACGAACATCGAGCTCATACAAGATATGCACCACTTCCAACAAAGTGGACATCCGTTTCAAATAAAATGAACACTCTTATTTTGTCAAATAGACATTCAAACAAACCTGAGAACACATCGTTATTTTCAAACCAACAAGATATCAATTCAAACCCAATCATCATGTTATATTCAAGATGAGCAGTACGTACGTATGGGCATGATGCTCACACAAGATGGACATTAAGTATAAACCAAAAGGACATAACATTTAACCCAATGGGCATGGTGCTTAGACAAGATGGACTTCACATTGTATCAAAACAGACATCACGTTTTCACGGAAAAAACATCAAGCCTTCACCAATAGGGCATCTCCCACTACCCGAATCATCATGTACACATCACATTCGTGTACAATGGCTAGCATGATCGACCTACATGAACATCGTGGTCCGAATGGATGTGCATTGGGTTCGTGCCTACAATAATAGCAAGTATAATGGGTCTCGCGTCAAGTGACCAACATGTACTACTCATATGAATTAATGAGAAAGCAACGATTTAATCCCAATTGACAATTACAAACACTGAATTCATACCATTGACCTTCTATCTTTCAATTATAAACCCAGAAAAATCTACAAGAACAAACCAAGAATACCACTGACAATTACAAACCTAGAAAAATATACCACTAACCTTCTAAAAACCCTAATTTTTTGTCCCAGAAAACAAAAGTCTAGCACTTACCTTGAACCCCGAATTCATAAACTCAAAAAACAGAAACTTATCTGACGCAAATCAACTCTGCAACTGTGCGTTGGTCGCTGGATCTTCCTCTCCAAACCCAAGCAACGAACATTCGCCCCAGCTTTTGACCATAATCAAACTCACCGTGAATTTCTCCGATAATCGCCACTCCTAACAGGTAATTTCTTTGAATTTTTGTTACTTGGAAAGATACCCAGCGTTGGTTTTTTTTTCTTGGAACGAATTGAAACAGAGAGCAATGTTTTCCAGGAGTGGTTTTTGGTACTTGAGAATGTGTTGAATTCCCAGGCAAGTGTTGAATTCCCAGGTAAGACAATCACTTTTTTTTTTCCATATCCAAAACTCACGTGATACACCAAAAGAAAAAGGAGAAAGGATGAATTAATATAGACCCTTGATGTATGATCTAATTGTTACTAAAGACTCTTTTCTCATTCTCACCCTATCTATTCCCATATATATATATATATATATATATATATATATATATATATATATATTACATGTATATAATTTAATGTAAAAGTGATGTGTTATAAACTATAGTAAGACGAAAGTGATAGAGAACAAGTCATACATAAAATATTATTATAAATATTCTAATAATTAAGTAAAAATAAAATAAAATAAAATTTTATAGAGAAAACATAAAAATATTGAACATTACTATATAAAATCCTAACCATAAAAAAGTTTACAATTACTTGATTTATAAATAAAAAATTTATTTTCTAGTGAATCTTCAGTTGAAACTTGAATATTTTATATATAATAATTTAAATAAATGAAAGTTAGTGACTTTTTTTATTTTAATTATTGATAGTGACATTTTTTATTTTTTTGGAAATTTGAGTGGCATTTTTGCCTTTTTTTGGAATGTTGAGTGACATTTTTGTCCAAACAATTTTTTAACCGGTTCACAACCTGCTATAGCAGGTTTCAGTGACATTTTTTTTATTATTTTGGAAAGTTGAGTGAAAATAATGACAGTTTGTAAAAATCAATGACATTTTTGAATATTTTGGAAAGTTCAGTGACATTTTTGTTCTAGAACTCGTATTCATGTATGAATTTATCCTTTCATCTTTGAATTCATCAGACCTCTGAATTCATCTTTGAATTTAGCTTGCAAAAATTAAATGAGGGAATTAGAGTTTTCATTTTTTTTTGGCAGTGGGTAGAGTGAGTTTTCATAGATATCAATATAACTATAGTAACTACCAAGTTTTAATTGCATTTGACTTTTCTCTCTCCAATAAATAATGAGTAGTGAGTGGATATGAATTAGACAAAATGGTAAAATAATTAAATTAGATATTGAGAATAGGAAAGTGAAAATAATTAAAGAGTCAATTAATATGAAACTGGAGGGAGTAATTAATCAGCAACTTGCCGCTTACAAAAAATTTATTTGAGTAACTTGTCTGCTTACATGCCTACTAACTTGTATTCCTACACGAATTTACTCTTTTCACCCTTAAATATAATTAATCAACAACTTGTCTTATAACTTGTTTTCACACACATATTTACTCTTTAACCCTAGTGTACAATATAACTAAGGATCCTAGCATCAAATGAAAATTAAACCCATCAATTCGGACGGAGGGTTAAATACATGTTAGGCAAATTTGACATTAAAAATGCGAGTCGGGTGTATTTTGAATTCAGGTATATATTTATATTTTTTGTTGACACACAAATTTAATTTTTATACTCTAATGCAATAACCAAAAATCGTAGCATCAAATGAAATTTAAACTACTAAACTTATCAATTTAGATGAATGGGTTGAGTATAGTTGGAAGGGATATTTGGTTATGCGAAATACAAGCTGCGTGTGTATTAATTTTATGCAAATTTGACGTTACCAATGCGAGTGCGTGTGTTTTAGGTTCAAGTAGATATAGATCAAGTATATTTAACCCATCTATAGGACAGGCCAGGTAACTAGTACAATATAAAGGAACTAATTAGATTTTTACCTTTTGAGGTTTTGTAAAAGTAGGATTTTACCTCCCAGGTTTTGAAAATTAGATTTATCCTACCTCAAGTTTAGACCCCTAATTTTTTTACCCCTTTTCTGACGGATGACAAAATTACCCTAGTAGAAGAGTTTGAAAAGTCTGAAATGACCATAATTAAAACATGAAAAGACACATTTACCCTCAAAAAATTAATTGGTTTATAGATTAACCTAGTTGTCGTCTATCTCCTTCCGTTGTCCATTCCCCTGCTCAATACCTATTAATATGCAGAGGTAAAGCATCAGCTGAGGTGAATTGAAAGGGTGGGGTTCTGGGTTTTTTTTCAACCATTGAATTCGAATGGTTAGGGCTTTTTTTTTTTTTATTTCGTTGTTTCTATTTGTATCTATGTTCTGCCCTCCCTCCCTTTTTCTAGTTGTGTTTGGTTTTTTGTGGGTTTAGTTTAGCCATTGTTGTTGATTGGTATATTTGTATAGTTTTGGCTTTCAATTTCTGGGCATTTTTGAAAATTTGTAATTAAGTATAATCTGCCCTCCCTCAAAAGGTTAAAAAACAGAGGACGAAAGAAAGATATCAAAATGACAAAGACATACTCTGTGTTAGACGGAGAGGAAGGACTAAGGACGCAGATGAACTGGGCTTAATTTTTCACTAGAATCTTTTAAATTAATGGCAAATTTGTCAATTCACATTAAGTTTATCACTAACTCCATCTGAAAAAGGTTGTATTTAATTATTAATGTAAAAGTTAGGTGAGTTAATTATTAGTTGATTTAAATTTGAAGTAGGGTAAAACTAATTTCTAAAACTTGAAGGGTAAAATCCTACTTTCACAAAATTTCAAGGGATAAAAACTTAATTAGTTCCAATATAAAGAGGCTTAAATCGTTTGGGGGACGAAAAAATGTTTGAAAGAGCTGTTTGCATGGTAGCTTACTTTGTAGCTTGTGTTAACACTCAAATTCATTCTTTTGTCCTCGAATACAATAATAAGTAGCCTACTTGATAGTTTTACCACATTGCTTTGTAGTTTGTATTCACACAAAAATTTACTCTTTTGCCTTCAAATATAATGATAAATAGTCAACCTTGTAACTTAACTAGTTTGCCTTGTGTAGCTTGTGTTCACACTTTCTTTGTTTGATAATGATGTTAGGAGATAGATGGATGGTTCCTTTTTTCCCCATAATAACTACAATAATTAAGGAGTCTAGCATCAAATAAAACTTTATGTCCAAACTAATCAATTCGGAAAGTGGATTAAATACATGTCGGGTGTATATCTAGATAAGGTAAATACGGGCTAGTACATTTCTGGTTCAGCCAAACACGAATAAGGTATATTTCGGGTTCAAGTAAATACGGATCAAGTATATTTCGGTTCATGTCAATACAGGTTAGGTATATTTCGGATTCGAGTAGATACGGGTTGGATATTATTTGACAATAGAAAACGCTAAAAGTTTTAACATTGGTCAATTTTTAAAGCGTTACAATTTTTATGAGTATGCAAACTAAATTAGTGTCCATTATATTTGAATAATAAATATGGTATTACATAGGGGTGAGCGAGACAGGGATCCCGGTAATTTTCGGAGGTCCCGGATCCGGTTGTGACCAGGAGCAAAGTTTTGCTCCCGATCCCGGTTGTGACCAGGAGCAAACATATGCCCCCACTCCTAGTCCCACCAGGACCGGGAAATCAACCGGAAAATTTTTCGTCCCTATTTCCTATTTTTTTCACCCATTATTTGATTTATTTTCATTAAAAACCAACATAAATTATACACGTTATCTCTAATTGCACAAATGCGAGCGTCAGTTTGTTTACATAGCCACTTTTTTACAAATGCAATAATAACTACAATAATTAAGGATGGCCAACGATCTTTGGATTTCTGGATTCCACTGGGACTTGGACCTCGAGACTCGGTGAGGCGGATACGACCCTCTTGGCAAAGGTGACGGGTGAAGAGTAAGGCTCCGAGCGTCTTTAGCTGCTTGCCTAGTAGCTTACTTTGTAGCTTGTGTTAACACTCAAATTTACTCTTTTGCCCTCGAATCCAATAATAAATAGCCTACTTGATGGTTTTACCACCATTGCTTTGTAGCTTGTGTTCACATAAAAATTTACTTTTTTGCCTCAAATATAATAATAAACAGCCAACCTTGTAATTTACTAGCTTGCCTTGTGTAGCTTGTATTCAATTCACACTTTCTTTGTTTGATAATGTTGTTAGGAGAAAGAAGGATGGTTCTTTTTTTTCCGTAATAACTACAATAATTAAGGAGTCTAGCATCAAATAAAACTTTATGTCCAAACATATCAATTCGGGAAGCGGATTAAATATATGTCGCGTGTAAATCTAGATAAGGTAAATACGGGCTGATACATTTCTGGTTCGGGCAAACACAAATTAGGTGTATTCCGGGTTCAAGTATATACAGGTCAAGTATATTTCGGGTTCATGTCAATACATGTTAGGTATATTTCGGATTCGAGTAGATATGGGTGTTGGGTGTGGAGACCAAATGGGAGAAGGAAGAAGGAAGTGGAAAGAAAGGAGAAGAATTGAAGATGAGACGCCACCAGGGGGAGATTGACGCCACTCGGGGTGTACCCCCCACCAGCGTTTTTGTGCCTCCCACTAGCGCCTGGCTACTCCTCGCCAGCGCCTCATAGGGCAGACACTAGCAGCGTCTAACGAGACCCCCGCCAGCGCCTATCACAGTGGGTCACAAGCCATGCACGCTCTCAGTATGCTTCCCCCCTTTGCCAGCGTTTGTGTGAAATATTCGGCGAATATTTCCGAGATCTTTTCTGTTTTCTTTCTACAGTTGTTTCCTAATTCGCGGTTGTTTCCTTTTTGCTGGAGACTTCCATATTGTTTTGATTACTGCCATATTGTAACCTAGGTTTTTTCCTTGTATCCCTAGTGTATATAGGGGTTCAGGTTCTCCCTATTATGTATCCCTGATTATCCCAGAATATCCCAGAGTGGTGAGCTAGAGAGAAACACAACCATTATATTGTAACCCTCATATTACTAGTGCATCGATTCCGTGATTTTTTTTCCCGTTTTGGGTTTTTTTTCCACGTTAAACCTTCGGTGTCAAATTTCTTATTTCTTTTCCGCTCTTATCTTATATTGTTTGTGGTTGCTTGAGTGCTCTTCGATCCTAACCAATGTTGTTAAAATCGAGATCCGGATCGGTGGATCGTACGATCCTACGATCCAAATTTACCCCCACGATCCGGATCGCATTAGGATCGCCCAGTAGTTAGACTCGGACCATGATCGTTCCAGGATCGTACAAACTCGTAGGATCGTACGATCCTAAACGATCCACCGATCCTAGCTGATTGTCATATAATGGGCCACTTTTTGGTTCGGTATTGTAAATGGGCGTGTGGGCTTCATATTTCTTTCTCTTAACAACCCAAGTTGCCCAACCCACGTGAAAGGAAAAAAGTTAGCTTGCTTTTTTTTTTTTAAAAAAAACATTGAAATTGAATAATTATTGAAAGAATCAGATGTTGGAGTCTAGGTTTTCACTCCAGTCCTGACTCTTCACGCTGCTGCCCAACTCGTTGGTTGCCTCCTACTCTTCACAAACTCACAGTTGTTGTTGCTCGCTGTTCTTCACAAAATAGAGACTCGCCATTGTTCTTTGGTTGCCGCTCATTCTTCTTTGCCATGCGATGATCGCATTCTTCTTTGTCACGATGATCGCAGCTATTCTTCTTTGCTGTTCATTGGTGGTGATGCGTTAGTCTTTAGTCTTGCTACAAAGTAAGTTTTTTAAATCAAATTGCAGCTGCTCGTGGTCTCCGGTGTTGTCTTTTTAGAAGTTGCATATTATAGGTTTTTAGAAGTTGGATGAATTGTGTGTTGTCATTTTGTGTAGTTAAAATGAATAATAAATGTGATAGTGTGATACTGTTATGCACTGATGCTTATGAATTGTGATTCTTGAATGCTTAGTTTCTATTTGGATGTGTATGGTTTTATGGTAATTAAAATAAATCTTGAACTTAGAATTGTTATTGAAATCAATTGGATGAATAATAATTGTAATTGGAGACTTGGATAAAATGGTGATACTTCCTCTTGTCAAAGGAAAGATCCAGATTTATTAAAATCAATGCTTCCTGTTGGATGTGTATGGTACTTGTATAAAATGAATAGTAATTGTGATTGGATAAAATGAATAATAAATGTGTATGGTAATATGGTTTTGTATGTTTGATCAGGTATGACATAAAAATTTAGTACTATTGTTATCTTTAGTCTTTACATGATGTTATGTTTCAGTAACTTTGAAAACAAATTCTCATTTATATTTGATTTTGTATCTTGGTAAACTAAGTAGCATATAATGATTAAGATTATCGACCGAAGTAAGGGGTAGATGCTTATGACGCTGAAAGTGGGGCTATTTATTGACAAATCTGCTAAAATTATGTTGATTTAGACCTCTTTAAGTGTGAAAATGAATTTATAAATGGTAAAATAGCTTTGTACGTAGACTCTTACGATCCTCGATCCAATCCTTCGATCCGATCCTCGGAAGGCCTCATCGATCCTAACTAGAATCCCGATCCTAACAACCTTGATCCTAACAACTGGTATCAGAGCATGCAGGGTTAGTGAAAGAGAACTCGCTTTCAAGCAATGGCAGGAGATAAGTATGAAATTGAGAAATTTGACAGATCTGACTTCACCTATTGGAAGTTGCAGATTGAGGATCTGCTGTATGCGAAGTCACTGCATGTTCCGCTGCTAGAGAAGCTAGATGAGATGAAGCAGGCTGAATACGATCTGCTGGATCGACAAGCGATGTCCCTTATTAGGATGTCATTGGCTCGGAACGTCATGGAGAAAAAGACAACGTAGGAATTGTTGAAGGCACTAGAGGATATGTATGAGAAGCCTAGTGCAGCAAATCAGGTATATTTGTTCACTAAATTGGCCAGCTGTAAGATGGCTGAAGGTGGGGATGTGACTGATCATATTAATGAGATTACTATAATTTTATCACAACTTGCTTCAGTAAAGATGGTTTTTGCTGAGCATGTTAGAGCTTGCATATTATCGTCTTCTATGCCTGAATCTTGGAGAACCCTTGTAACTGCTGTTAGTAGTGCTAATGATACTGACGAGATGAGGTCAAGTCTATATTGCTTAAGGAGGGCCTTTGTAGGAAGAATTCTGGTGAGGAATCTTCGGGAATTGCGTTAAAGTGTCAGGGGTAGGAAGAACAATAGGAATTCGAATAATACCAGGGGAGGCAAGCCTAGGGACATGAGCAATGTTGTGTGTTATGGTTGTGATGATAAGGGTCACTTTGAGAGGGATTACCCCAAACCTAGGAAGTGGAAGAGTAATGATGGTCGGGACTCTGTCAACTCTACAAAAGATCTTTATGAAGCCCTAATTTTGAGTGTGTCTAGTCCTGAAGAGTCATGGATTATTGACTCGGGTGCATCCTTTCATGTTTCCTCAGATAGGGAGTTATTTCTTAATTTCAGGAGTGAGAATTTTGGCAAGGTGTATCTTGCCAATGACATGTGTTATGAGATAACAGCTAAAGGAGACGTGATGATTAAGATTGCTAATGGTAGTCGTTGGAAGTTGAAGGATGTGAGGTATATTCCTGGAATTAGGAGGAATTTAATTTCAGTGAATCAACTCGATGAGATGGGCTACACTTCAGGCTTCGGGAATGGGATGTGGAAGATCGTGAAGGGTGCTATGGTAGTGGCAAAGGGATTGAAGTTCGTTACTCTGTACTCCACTGGGGAAAGCATTAACATGATTTCTTATGCTTCTTGTTCGAGCTTGTTGTATTGTAGGAATGAGAAGAGGGTCAGTTTCACCAAAACTGATAGGGAACCTGAGGAGGTATGGAGTGACTCAGGTGACAAAGAGCTAGTGGGAGCTGGGATGGTCGAGGTTTCTGGTAGGCTGGGCGTGCCTAGGGAGGAAACAGAGGAACCACAGGAAGCTCCACTGATTACGGATCAGGCTGCTGAGGAACCTGGACCACAAGAGCTAGGTGAAAGCTCCAGCGCACCATCCGTTCTGAGGAGATCCAGGAGGGCTACCAGAGATGTTGGTGAGCTAGAGTCCCATACTAAGGCTGTACAGGCGGAGACTCGGTTCAAGTGGGAGCACGCAATGGTTGATGAGATTGCGTCACTTGAGAGAACTTGGAAGCCGGTGATATTGTCGGTAGAGAAGAAGGCCGTGAAGAAGTGGGTCTACAGGATCAAGGGTAAGCCAGTGGATGTTGGGAAATTGAGGCCAGGTGCGGTCTCAGGAGGCCTCTCGGACTGATAAAGAGGTCGGTCAATTCACTAGGGGAACTTGTGGTGAAAGTTGAGGATGGTTGTGTTTTGGTCTCCAAGTGGGAGATTGTTGGGTGTGGAGACCAAATGGGAAAAGGAAGAAGGAAGTGGAAAGAAAGGAGAAGAATTAAAGATGAGACGCCACCAGGGGGGAGATTGATGCCACTAGGGGGTGTACCCACCAGCGTTTTTGTGCCCCACACCAGCGCCTGGCTACTCCTCGCCAGCGCCTCATAGGGCAGACACTAGCAGCGTCTAACGAGCCTCCCGCCAGCACCTATCACAGTGGGTCAAAAGCCATGCACGCTGTCAACATGCTTCCCCCCCCTTTGCCAGCGCTTGTGTGAAATATTCGAGGAATATTTCAAAGATCTTTTCTGTTTCCTTTCTACAGTTGTTTCCTAATTCGCGGTTGTTTCCTTTTTGTTGGAGACTTCCATATTGTTTAGGTTACTACCATATTGTAACCTAGGTTTTTTCCTTGTATCCCTAGTATATATAGGGATTCAGGTTCTCTCTATTATGTATCCCCGAGTATCTCAGAATATCCCAGAGTGGTGAGATAGAGAGAAACACAATCATTGTGTTGTAATCCTCATATTACTAGTGCATCGATTCCGTGATTTTTTTCCCGCTTTGGATTTTTTCCACGTTAAACCTCCGGTGTCAAATTTCTTATTTCTTTTCCGCTCTTATCTTACATTGTTTGTGGTTTCTTAAGTTCTCTTCGATCCTAACAACGGGTTGGATATTATTTGACAATAGAAAACGCTAAAAGTTTTAACATGGGTCAATTTTTAAACGTTATAATTTTTATGAGTATGCAAACTAAATTAGTGTCCATTATATTTGAATAATAAATACAGCGGACATGGATCCGGTAATTTTCGGAGGTCCTGGTCATGGTTGTGACCGGGAGCAAAGTTTTGTTCGCGGTCCCGATTGTGACCAGGAGCAAACTTTTGCTGCCGCTCCTGGTCCCACCGGGACCAGGAAATCAACCGGGAAATTTTTCGTCCCTATTTCCTAATTTTGTTCACCCATTATTTGATTTATTTTCATTAAAAACCAACATAAATTATACAAGTTTTCTCTAATTTCACAAATGTGAGCGCCAGTTTGTTTACATAGTCACTTTTCCCCATATTAAAATAATGCAATATCTAATACATAACTTTTCTTTTCCGAAAAATATGCTAAATTAGAAATAGTAATAAATAAAATAAATCTAAAGAGTGAACACAAATTAAATTAAAATAAATCATGAAGTTACTTAATTTTGTTATATATATATATATATATATATATATATATATTAAAATAATCCAATATACCTATATATATATATATATATATATATATATATATATATATATATATATACTGGTTTTTCAGGCTCTGTTTTTTGGGCCTTGCAATGAAGAGATAAATTTATGCCAAATATATATATATATATATATATATATATATATATATATATATATATATATATATCGGGAATCAGGATCGGAATCGGGAAATAAGGTTAAGTCCCACTCTCGGTCCTGTTGTTGACCAGAACTTCATTTTTAGTCCCACTCCCGGTCCCGCTCCCACCGGGAACGGGATTTCGGGACTAGGACTTGATCGGGATTCCCAAAATTTTTGCTCACCCCTGCATTACATATAAAATTATAAATACTTGTATTTTTGTTTGCAATTTTTCATACTTATTAAAATCATACCTATTTTTTTCTTTTAAATAAATTATGTAAGTTGAATAAAATAATTTTAATATAAATTTCCTAAAAGTATGTTCATGTTCTTTCAAATGGTAAGGTAAGATAAAACAATGCAAGGTGGCGCAAGGTAAATTTTTTACTTACTTTGCAAGAAAACAATGTCTAAGATTAAGTAAACAAATGTAAATAAAGTAAGAGGTAATTAAATGTCACATCACCTATTTTTTATTTTTAAATAAATTCTGCGAGTTGAATAAATAATTTTAAATATAAATAATGTAAAAGTATACTCATGTTCTTTTGGATTGTAAGACAAGGTAAAGTAAGGTACGGTAAAATTTAAGTTACCTTGCAAAAGAAGAGGACTTTACTTTACATTCATATCTCCACTAATAAATATAGAGGAGCTAAAGTCCTTGATGAAGACACACATGCACGTTAAATAAGATAAGTGCACAATTTCTTTTTGCAAATCAAGTCTTTAGTTCTGAAATTTTTGTACGATCATTTCCTAAAATAATTGTACAAAGTTTTCCTTCGTTGCAGGAGCAACTATGTAAAACAGTGGGACTGCTTATTTGTTGATTCTATAAAGAATCTACTACTTTTATGCTCGTGCATCGCACGTGCAACCTGACTAGTATACAATAAAAGAGGGAGAATGAAAAACTTGTTTGAGCAGTTTGGCTATCTACTTGCCTACTAGCTTGTGTTCACACATGAATTTACTCTTTTGCTCTCGAATATAATATAATCATAATGAGTGAGAATTATATACATGTGATCTTGGATGATTTGGAGTTAATTTAGGTGATTTTAGATATGATTGTTTTATTTTTATACTCGAATTCTCTATTTTATATTTGGTTGGAGTTCGGTGTAATTTTGTAGGAAATTAGAGTAGAATTAAAGTAATCAAGTTCAAATCAAGTGTTGAAGTACAAGTGGATCACAAATGATAGAAGAAATTCACCCCCAAAGGCCCAAACATGAAGGCCCATTCGTGCAGAAGGTCACCTGGCATCAACACGGGCGCAAATATGGCCAGCACGACCCATTTCAGGGTCCATAAGGCTCAAAATTTCGTTCCTATGGGCAACACAACTCGTGGCCAGGTGACACGGGTTGTGTTGGGGTCAACATGAACGTGTTGACCTGGCATAGACCGTGTTGGTCCCTGTTTATGACAAAAATATCGTTACAACTGCTCTTAATTGCTGTATAATTGAGAATTCAGCTGTTTTGTTCATCATGGAAGCCTTCCATTACAATCCCTATCAGCCATATTCATCACCACTTCATCCATATTTCCATCCACATTCATAATAGTGCAAGATTGAGAAGTATTGTTGGGCTTGAAAATCGATTCTCAAGATTTCCATAGAAGTGGAGGAGCAAAAGTCCCCGCAGATCATCTATCAAGCAAGGATCGATTCTTCACTTGGTTTATTTCTCTTTCTTATAGATTTTCATGCTTTCTAGTAAAGATTTTTTATATGTTTTGTAGTTTGAACATGAGCAGTGAGTAGTTTTATTAGTTTAGGGGATAACCCATTTTAGTTGCTTCATGAATTAATTTTGTTGGATTGAACAAGTATTAATCTAGTTTGAATGTTTAATTTATCATTTGATTATGTATGTCATTGTTTTTGATTGACCATCAAGAATATGGAATTAGATTATTGAGTGAAGTATCGAACATAGAAATTCAATAATCAGAACTCTTAGGATTAAACTGATTATGAAATGAACTAGATATAGAGGATTTTGTAATTAGGGGTCTTGTTATAATTTGATTTTTAACTTAGTTAAAATCGAAATAACCACGAAAGTAGGTGATTGATTTTACTAAACAATTCATTTCATTGCCAAAAGCTCGCTATGAAAGACATTATGCGATTATCGACCCTAAAATGTACCAAAATTAGTGACATACATGTTCAATCCACTTGATTAATTCATAGATTTACTTAGGTTTATCCTTTGAACGTCTTTTTCCCATTGATTAATCCTGTTAATTGATATGAATAGTTGCTTGTTTTGCCTTTAGTAGTGACTAGAAGTAGTTTAGAATAATCCAAACCAAAACTTGTCGATTTAGCGATTATACAGGAGACTAGTTTGGTGTGTAGTTTAGTAAAGTCCATGTGGGAATGACCTTGATACCTACTACACGTACACCCGTGCATTTATGGCATATCAAGTTTTTGGCGCCGTTGCAGGGTACTTTGTCCCTAGCCGTCACCGAACGAATACCCTTAGACCAACTAAATCATTTTCTTTTGTTTTATTTTTCCGTTTGATCTCCCTTTGGTTTTATTTTTGTCTTTTGCTAAGTCTCCCGAAGGTGCATGCAAAAGGCATTGCTATTTGTGTTCGATTCGGAGATTGAGAGAACCTTCTATTCAAGGTGGAAGCAGCAAAAAAGAGAGGAAGCAAGAAGGACACAAGAAGAAGCTAAAGAGAAATCCAAGATGGCCGGAGAACGATGTACTTTTGGGCAATACGTGACGCCACCAGTTGTAAATCAGCCCAACGCCATCAACGCGCCGTGAGTGAACGCCAATGATTTCGAGTTGAAGAGCTCCCTCATCATCTTGGTGAAGGCCTCACCATTTCATGACCTTCCCAATGAAGACCCCAACCAACATCTCCTCATCTTTCTCCAAGCCTGCGATACCTTCAAGGAGAATGGGGCCACCTAGGTCGCCATAAAGCTTCGTTTGTTCCCCTTTTCACTAGAGGGGAAGGCATGGGAGTGGCCAGATTCCCTACCGGCGACTACTACCATCACCATCTTCGATCAACTTGCTAGTGCATTCTTGGCGAAATACTTTTCGCCTAGCAAGTTGACGAGTTTGAGGAACCAAATCTCCACGTTCATTCAAGAGACGGGAGAGAGCTTTTACGATGGATAGGAGAGGTTCAAGGACCTCTTGAGGCAATACCCTAACACGGGTTCGAGCCCTGGGTGTTGATTCAAGTGTTCTACAATGGAATAGATGACAATTTGAGAGCCAACATCTTGGCGGCAACGGGAGGAAACATTATGAGCAAGATCGCGGATGAGCTTCATGAACTCATCGAGCAGATGTCGTTGAATAACTACCCATGGTCAAAGCCCCGTTCCGCACGAACGAGAGGTAAGTATGAGGTAAATGCTATCTCCCTTTTATCCGCTAAATTAGATGCTACAACAGAGAAAGTGGAGAAATTGAATATGGATGCAACCACTCACCCTCAATTTCAATGTGCATCTTGTCATTCATTTGAGCATGAGATCTTATCTTGTCCTAATGGGATGGGTAGTATTGATCTAAATGACCAAGCCAACTTTGTTGGTAACTCGAATGTAGAGCTGGCAAAATTTCATTCGACCCGGATTACCTGAATTGTCCGACCCGAAAAAACCGGGTCTGGACATAGATTTTTCGTCAGAATTTTTAAAATTTCTCTTTTTTCTATAATCCGAACTCGATTTTAGCTTCGTCCGAATTTTCTGACCCGGTTTGATCCGAAATAAAATCGGGTCCGGACATGAATTTCTCGTTCGAATTTTGACATTGTCCGAATTTGTCCGACCTGGATTTAGCTGGACTCGGATTTTTGCCAGCGCTACTCGAATATATACCACCCTGGTTTAAGATTCCACCCGAATTTTTCTTACTGGAACAACAATCATTTGGGTGACCCTTAAGGACAAAGACCTCCAACCTCCGGTTTTCAAAGATCTCCCTAAGGACAAGCCCAACCTCAAGCTACTCAAAATCCTAGTTTAGAAGCCATGGTAGAGGCCGTACTTCAATCCAAACAAAGGCAATTTGAGCACCAAAAGAGGCAATATGAGGTTGTATAAGCTTTGGCCACTAGAGTTGACTCGTTAACTACCCATAACCAAATGCTTGAAACCCAAATTGCCAACCAAGCAAGTGCTACGACCCCCACTCCGGAATCACTTCCCGGACAGCATGTCCCTAACCCTAATGCCCAATGCCAAGCCATAACTTTGAGAAGTGGGACACAATTGGGAGACCCAAAGGGACATAGGATTGAGCATGTTGTGATTGATGTACCTAATGATGTTGTGAACAATGTTGTGAATGATGTTGTGAATGAGGAGGATTCTATTCCTCTAATGAGGCTTTGGTTGATGTGCATGTGCAAAATGATAAGGAGAATTGTAGTGATTCCCAAGAACTTTCCCAAAGGATTTATAAACCACCTTTGCCACTCCCACAAAGAATGTTTAAGGCAAAACTTGACAAACAATTTGCAGAACATGCTCAAAAACATGCATTCGCAGTTGCGACGACACGAGGAGTATTTTCATCAGCAATGTTGGGAATGTCCCGACAATGTTCGATATAATATAGTGATTATATGTCTTGCTAGAGACCTCTATATTCGGTAATAAATATGTTTAATTATAACTATATTATTTGGTCCTATTGGGTCACACAAGTCAGTGCCCTGGAACTAGGGGTGGGCAAAAAATCTATAATCCGTGATCAGATCCAAAGATCCGATTTTCCGATCCGAAAAAATGGATAATTAGCGGATAATTTTTGAACTTGGCGGATCGGTTAACCGATCTAAATTTTTTTCCCGGATCACGGATCAGATACGGATTGAGAGTTGAAAAATCCGGATAATCTATTGGTTATCCGAAAATAACTAATTTTCAACTTTGAACCCCTCAAATGTTTTTTTTTTTGTTGTAAATTAGTGGTCATTAGTGTAGAAATATAACACAATACATAAAGTTTACAATTTTGAACTCGTTAAGGTAAGAAGGACAATGATTATTATTGTATGAGTATTTTATAATTCGTGGATATACGGTTATCCGATCCGAAATTCGGTTAACCGACACTTTCGGATCGGATACGGATCGCAAATTTTATTATCCGACAATTCAGTTAACCGAAAGTCCGGTTAACCGAAACTTTCGGATCGGATACAGATCATGATTTTAACTATCCGAACACATGGTTAACCGATCCAAATTTATGTTCGGATCGGTTATCCGATCCGCGCCCACCCCTACCTGGAACAATGTATGTAACCTAAGTAATACCGTATTATGTTTAGGAGTGTTGGGAATTAATTTCTATGAGAAATCAACCAAACATGGACCGAATTGGACTCAATATGGACCGTGTTGATCCAACATGGCCCGTGTTGGTGTCACCACGGACTGTGGTGTTCTGCCACGAACCGTGGTGTCTATGGGCCGATTTAATGGGCATTCTGGAGGCCAACACGAACCGTGTTGGGCCTGAGAATGTGTTATCAATTAGGTCATCCATTAGTGTTTTTAATAACCCTTTTCACAAGCCATCCTAACACTATAAATAGGATCTCCCTGAGAGATTTGTCGAGTGAATTGTTTAAGACTATTAGAGAGATACCAGGGCGACTTCCTTAGTTCCTCTCTCTTTTAGTTTACCGTTATTGTTTCTTGAAACAACCATCTATACCGAAACACATACATCCTAAGATTAAGATTTGTCTTGATCGGGTCGATCTAGTAGTTGAGTTCTCGGAGTGCTGCTTGGACTTTCAGTAGAGGATTTCTTATTGGAATCTCAAAGGTCAACCTCTGCATCAGCCGGAATAGCAACAAAGGTATAATTACTAAAGCCTCTGCGATTGTGTTTTCTTGGGTGATTAATTTGTTTATAATCGTTATGATTTTCCGCCAATTAATCTAAATCTGTTTAGGAAATAGATAACCTAAATCCCAACAGTGGTATCAGAGCCACCAATTACATGCTAAAGTATTACACCTTAATTCAGAAATAATTTTGTCAATAGTTGAATTATATTATGAATGTGCTAGAGTAGATTTAATGCTTAAAAATTGAAACTTTATGAAAGTCTTAGACTTTGTTGTTCAAAATAATAAATCTGGAATTTTTATTGGAAAGTTTCATGCTTCATTATTGTTTAATTGTTAAATTTAGCACGAACTTGGTTTATTTTAGGTTGTCTTAGAAACGATCATGTTTAATGTTGTTAAACAATAGGCAATACATGAAATAATTTTAATTCGCAAAATAGGATTTTGTCAAATTATTTTCTGATTTAGTTTATTTACAGTAAATTTAATGAAAAATCGAAATAAAATATCAAATGAATTCGAAAAATTTCGAAATTTTTACTAGAGGTGTGTGGAAGTGTTTCGGACTTGTCGTATTTTTTTTAGATTTTTTCCCAATTAGAATGGATTTTTAATTGGATTTTAAGATATGAAGAGAAATAAAATTTGTTTACTTCTCTGAATTTTATAAATTTATCGAAATTTGTAAAAACTTCTGAAATTTTTACAGTATGTCACTAGGTGTACATATTTGTATGGGAAATTTTTCTGTGAATTTTCGGAGTCATTAAATTATTTTCATTTAAATCTTTAGATCTGAAGAGAAATAAATTCATTTACTTCTCTGAATTTTATAAATTTATAGAAATTTTAAAATTTTTGAAAAATTTACAGTAGGTTACTGGGCAACAATACTGTTAGGGATAAATTTTTCGTGAATTTTCAAAATTGTTAACTATTTTTCCTTGAATTTTCAGATCTACAGCGGAGTGAAATCGTTTACTCTTTTGTTTTTTTTTTTCGAATTTTTGAAATTTGATAAAATTCTGGAAATTTTATAGTAGCTTATTAGATGACTCTACTATATAAGAAAATTTTAAAATTTGATTTTTGAACTTATCGAACTGTTCTCTTTTATTTCCTTCCAAACGGCGAATTTATGGATTTTGATAAAATTATGGAAATTTTCATAGGGGGTTATCAGATGACACTATAATATGAGAATATTAAAATTTGGTAAGTTTTGACATTTTATTTAAAGTTTTCATACACGAAATAACCGACACTGGGAAGCAACACGGACTGTGTTGAGTCAACACGGAGCGTGTTGCCAGCAGTGTTGGTGAAATTCGTGCTTTTAGGGTTTATAATTAATTTTAGAAATTAATTAACAAATACTATTATTACTAAATCAGTTGTTATGCATAAAATCTAATAAAATTTGTAAATTTTAGGAAACTTGCAATATTTTTAAAAGATATAGTATCTTTTAGATCCCTTGATTTTAGGGAAAATGAGTGATTTGTGTGTAAAGGTATTTTATCCTAAATCTGTTTAGGTAACTAAGATAAAATTTTGGAATTTTATTTTTTGTCCATCATACAAACTGTTTAGGAAACCTTTAGTATTTGTTTCCTTATATATGTTATATTGCAATTAAATATGCCTTTATAATATGTTATTTAAAACATGTGTTATATTTGATATAATTATGAAAAATTTATTTTAAAATTCCCAAACTTTTGGGGTTGTTAGTTAGAATATTCCAAACTTTATGTTTGAGTCGGCCCAAAGTATCAATGTGGTATTTGTGACTGTCCCACGATCGATTATACTGAAGTTGGAAGTGGCGGTCGAGTGACGTTGACGCTGGAGATGCTTACGTGGCAGGTCAACTGTCCAACTCAGCAAAAAAAAAAAAAAAACTCATGCCAACTTTAAACCTAATTTTTTTATTTTCTTCTATTGGAATAAAAAAAAATGCATGTCTCTGTCAATTTATTCAAAGAATGTTTCTCTGCAGCCCTTGTTCTCAAAGTCTTCTGCTTCGTCACTCCTTGTTCCTCTTTCGTCAATTTCTTCATCATTTTCCTTGTCAAATTTTTCTCTCAAATTGTTCTGGGTTCTCCTTCTTCTTCAATTCTTTTGCTTTTCCTTTTGAAATTCTCCTTCTTCTTTAATTCTTTTGCCTCTCCTTCTCAAATTCTTCTTCTTCTTCTTCTTCTTCTCAGTTGGAAATCGCAGCCCTTGTTCAATCTGCTTCGTCAATTTACTGAAACATAACGTATTGTAGGTAGTGAACATGAGTGTTTGATAAAGCATTCAAACTAGTAGCATTCAGTAATCAAAGGAATTTTTCAAGAAAACGAATTCATCACCAAAAGTTCTTCCAGGTTAAACATGATACATCCATGAGTGTTTGATAAAGCATTCAGATCAATAGCATTCAAACTAGCAACATTCAAGAAAATGAATCATTGCCAAAAAGCACAATTATTGAAAGAAATTCCGCAAGAAATTTGATACAGCCATGAGTGTTTGATAAAGCATGAATATTGAAAGATAACATACTGTAGGTTAAACAAATTCATTCTCCTTTCATGTTTATTGAAAGAAGTTTTGCACAACCATGAGTGTTTGTCAGATAATTTGATACAGCATGGATTTTTTGCAATTACACTATGTATTCATTCAAATTTTGGTAGTTCTAAGAAAAAGACCATACCTATTTGCAGAGAAGAAGTATTGTCAAATTAATTACACACTATATCATCTCCCTTTTCATTGTTTTCACTAACCTTTACACAATTCTCATGCCTTGTTCAGAGTACATAGGGCAGATGAATGGTTAGAATCCACGAAATAGAGGGGTGTGAGGCATCTTGTTTGATTTCCCAACTTTGATTATTCCAATGGAAGAAAAAAAGTGGTTTAAAGTTGGCATGTGTTTTTTTTTTGCTGAGTTGGACAGTTGATCTGCCACGTAAGCATATCCGGCGTCCACGTCACTCGGCCGCCACTTCCAACTTTAGTATAATCGGTGGTGGGACAGTCACAACTACCACATTAATACTTTGGGCTGTATAGACTCAAACAAAAAGTTTGGGATATGCTGACTAGCAGCCCCAAAAGTTTGAGATTTTTAAAATAAATTTTCCTATAATTATTGCAATATTGCTTATTTGCATGTGTTTCTAGTATGGGCGTAGATAGTCGGTTTTACCGGTCTGTGTACCGACTTTGGTGAAAGGCCTACGTGCCGTCATTGATTAATTTAAATTTTAAATTTTCAGTTAAGTTTATTTTAATTCATGTAAGGCCTCAATGGAGAGGTTCACTTTGTAATTTGTTGTACTTGGAGACATTAAGTCGAGTGGGAGCCCAACAGCAATGGAGGTGTTGATCCGAGTGGGAGTCGTATCCGAGGAAGTTGCAAAATTCTTGAAGACTGTCAAGGCTTAGTTAAATTAGTTTGATTAAGTCTAGGTGGTAATACTAGGGGTTTTATTTTATGCTTTAATTTGTTATAGCATGTTGTTTTATTATTCCTTTTATACTTTTCGAAAGAGTTCACCTAGAATTGCATGTTTAGGATAATTAAACATACTCTCAAAATTGAATTATTGCTCAACTTATCGAAACACCACTTAGATAGAAAAATAAACAAGGCCAAAGCGAATTATTTACTCATCATTAATAAGTAGGGTGTGGGAGTTAGGTTAATTGAAATTAGCAAACAAAACAGTTTGGAGCTAAGAACAGAGGAAGAGAAATATTGTATTCAATACAAATCTTGCCAAGAATCATTTTGAATGATCGATCATAAGATGATCCACCAAAGGTAACATGAGCGCGAGGTTTGTTGGGCCAAAGTCCACTTGAGCCCATGGGTCTTGTGGGTATTGGTTAAAATTAAAACAATAAGTGAGAGTTAATAAAGTGTTTTGATTTGAAATTAAATTAGTTTAATTTCTTTTGATGAATAATAACTAAAATGAACCAATTTGTCTCGTAGAATTAATTATGTCTTTTCACTCAAACATCAACCACTAATAAAATTTTGTTTTCTCCTTGAGAAAGAGAAAAACAATTACACCAATTGGCATCGCCATCACAAGATTGTCTTGGAGGCGAATAAAAGAAACATGTATTTGATATAACATTGAGCTAGGCATCAATATTAAGAGGTCAATCAAGCCAAATGGATACACATAATGTCATAGTATTCATGCATCTTTAAATTCAAAATGTTTGAAGATGAAAGGAAGGGTTTCAATATTACCAACTCAAAACCAAGTTCAATGAACTAGTTAGAGTTGATAAATATGAAACCAATAACCAGATAGTCTCGGTTTAGCTAGATAAGGGCCAATTGATGGCGCTCATGTTTTAAAATAATTTGACTATTTTAAAACATGAGAAACCTCATATCCTCCTTTAGCCAAAGGGTTGCCGACCAAAAATAGTCTTTCAGTGAAAGGGAAAATAAGATTTAAGAAATATGTCAAAGACAAGAAGTCAAAGGAAAGGTAAGGACAAACAATTATACATACCCAACCAATGACAGCAACTGGTTAACAACCAGATCATGTATGACGCTGGAAGCGTGAATGTCCAAACTATAAGGTAGACTTGAGATTTGATTTCATCTCTAGATCAGTGCGTATATGATACACACTACCCTTATTAAGCCCACTTTGAGTATTAGATAACGGCTGTAAAACTCGCATTTATGAAATTATGCAGAATCTACAGCAGAGTAGATGTATTTTGAAGGATGAGAGTCAGCCTACAAATAGGAACATGCAAATCGTTGTAGCTTCTCATGTAAAATTGGTTGTTTATCCGTTTCCTCAAGACTTATAACATAAATTTATAGGTGATTCTATGTTCTCATTATAAGTAGAAATTTGATTTCATGCTCTGAATTAGAGAGAGAGGATCTTGGATAAACACACACAATACATCGAAACCAAAAGGTTTAAAAGGAATAACTCATGTTCAAACATAAACCTTGTTACTATCTATATTAAGTCATGCAAATCATAGTTCATTCGGGAGCGTCACAGTGATAAACTTTTGAATAATAAGACTTTGAAACATATGATGTCTACAAAGCATGACTGTTCCTTTTACAAGAAAGGGTGAACGTGCCAACAAACACTCATACATATGGATGTATGTAGTCCAATTGTGCACAAGTACAAGGGATGAATTACTTCAATTCTTCAAAGATGAACCAAATAAGGCATGATGATTCATGTCTATGAGATTCATCTGCAGCTGGAATGTTAAAATAGTTTGAAGATTTCCAGAATGAAATAGTCTTGGCGAGACAACGAAAGCACATAGGTGCGATCAAATGCTAATGGTTGAGCCAAGAGTTTGAATAAATGACTCAAATGAAACGTAACTCTGGCACTATAAGCTTAGTCATATTAATTAGAAACACATTCAAAAACTACATAGTGCAAGATTCTGGAAAACCTAAACTTCGAAAGGTTTGATGTTTCTAAAGCATGCCTGATGGGTAAGATGACTAAAATCACCTCTTATTGGAATTGGTGACAAACTAATGACTTATTAGGATGCATACATACTGATGTATGTGGACCTATGAGCACTAATGCTAGAAGAAGGTTTATTGTACTAATTCATCACTTTCAGTGACGATTTTAGTAGATATGGATATGTCTACTTAATATGCCACAAGTCCAAATCCTTTAAAATGTTCAAAGAGGTTCAAAGTGAAGTACAAAACCAACTTGGCAAGAAAATCAAAATTTTTCAATTGGATCGAGGAGGTGAGTATTTGAGCCAAGATTTTACTGATCATTCAAGAGAATGTGGAATTGTTTCACAACTCTCTCCTCTAGGAATACGACAACTCAATAGCGTATCTTAAAGGAGGAATCACACCTTATTAGATATTGTGCGATCAATGATGGTTGAGTCAACATTGCCGGTTACCTTTTTTTTTTTTTGGGGGGGGGGGGGATACACGCAATTAACCATAGCTCTAATTATTGAACAAAGATTATCTGAAGCACTAGAGAAGACACCACATATGATTTGGAGAGGAAAAGTCCCTGAACTGTTTTCTGAAAGAAAGGGGTATCACTTCTACAAACTGTTGTAGAGGATAGTGTTTGTGTCTCAAAATGCTTTCTTCTTAGAGAATACGTTATTCTCTAAAAGATAGAGTGGGAGAGTTTTTGAACTTACCGAAGTTCAAGAGACACCAAACACTATAATCATCACCTAAAACTCCGCTACTTGATCCTAGTTCAAGTTTTCCTATTGGTCGGGAAATTAAGAATGAGGTTGAGGCAGTAGAAGTTCCTCAAAACGTTGAGGAAAAGATGCCATGAACATTACTCCAAGCAAGGTCAGGTAAACAACTTCGTCAGCCACAAGATATCGATCTTCTATGGATGAGCGTGAGATGTTACTTTTAGAAAGTAATAACTCTACCTACATCAAAGAAACTTTAGCAAATCAAGATTCCACAAGGTCTAAGATGGACTCCATTTATGCAACCAAGTTTAGAACTCGATTGATTTTCCTGAATGTGTGAGCCATCAAGCATAGAAAGGTTTTAAGGCAAAACATGGGTTTATTAATATAGACATCAAGACCGACTTCAAAATTAGATTTGGAAGGAAGGTGGGTACTTGACACACCTGAATGGTTTTTGTTGGAATACTTGTAAACTTCAAGAGGCCATCTGTGGTCTTAAGGAAGCTTCTAGGAGTTGGAATCATTGACCTTTTTGACCAGGATATCAAAAAGTCTGATGTACTGGGAAGTGCCAAAGATAATATTGTGTTTACAAGAAGTTCAGTGGGAGCAATGCGTTTTCTGATATTGTATATGATTGACATACTGCCTGCTAAGAGAAAGATTCCCACGTTGCATCTACTGCGGTTGACTTGGGAATAATTTTCAAAATGAAGGATTAGTGGGGCTAAGAATTTTCTTGGAGACAAGATCTATAATGATAGATTAAAGATTTTGATTATTTGAATCAAAGTTCAACCCACTTCGAGAATGGATTAAATTCCAAAAATCATGGCATATCTTTAGGGAGAAGATCTAAAAAGGTCAAGATATATAACTCATGCTTCAGGTATGAGATTAATGTATACCATGAGATGTTCAAAGCCCAACATAACATATACATTGTATATGTATAAGAAAAACTAAGTATGTGTCCTAAGTCTAAAGTAGTTGATAAAAGCTAAGTGTGAAGAGTTGCATTGATGCTACACTTATGTCAGAGAAGTGTGATTATTTGAAAGGTCAGAGAAAAATTATACGATGTGTTTGAGTGGTATTGAGGTGATCTGGAAGAAGTTCCTAACATGAAATGCATTTAATTCTGTAATTAAGACAAGCATGACACAACTTTAGAAGTTGTGACAGAAACTGTTAGGATTGTGAAGTTCGTTCTAGAACTGAGTGGTGTTTCTAGCCTTACGAGAGGAATGGAGCCTTGTCGATAGGAGCCATCACTCAAGCAAAGGAACTGAAGCTCACTGCGAATCCAAACATAAGTTCTATATTATAGTGATTAAACCAATATAATATACATGGAGTTTAAACCAATATAATATAGTGATTATATGTCTTGCTAGAGACCTCTATATTCGATAATTAAATATGTTTAATTATAACGCATTTATTTGGTCATACTTGGTCACACAAGTCAGTGCCATGGAACAATGTATGTAACCTAAGTAATATCGTATTATGCTTAGGAATGTTGGGAACTGATTTCTATGAGAAATCAGCCCAACACAGAGCGAATTGGACTCAACACGGACCGTGTTGATCCAACACAGTCTGTGTTGGTGTCACCAGGGGCCGTGGTGTTCTGCCACGGACTGTGGTGTCTATGGGCCGATTTAATGGACATCCTGGAGGCCAACACAGACCGTGTTGGGCCTGAGAATGTGCCGTCAATTAGGTCGACCATTAGGGTTTTTAATAACTCTTTTCCCAAGCCATCCTAACACTATAAATAGAATCTCTCTGAGAGATTAAATGAGTGAACTGTTTAAGACTATCAGAGAGATATCAGGGCGACTTCCTTAGTTCCTCTCTCTTTTAATTTACAGTTATTGTTTCTTGAAACAACCATCTATACCGAAACACATACATACTAAGATTAAGATCTGTCATGATCAGGTTGTTGAAATTATTTCAAGAGTATAAGAATTTTTTATAGCATAAGGAATCGTGTGGAATAAGTGTAAGGATCATATATAACATAAACATCAAGAATATGATCAACACAAGTCCATAAGAGACCAACACGGTTCGCGTTGGTCTCTAGAAAGCAAGAAAAACGATTCTAGGCTCAACACGGGTCGTGTTGAGGCAACACAGATCGTGTTGGAACCCAGAATATGTTTTAATGACTAACGGCTATATAATCTTATGTATTAAGTGTATGATATCAATCTTAAGTCCGATATTATATTCCAACAACTATATTAGTTGACCAAGTCAAGGTCATAATCCATCATTAAGGACCTTAATTATGCCTTTGACTAAGGGGTGTAATTAGGGTTGGATTAGGTGTGGAAGTCTCCTATAAATAGGAGACATTCCCAAGCCATTTGAGAGCATTACAAGCATCAATTCCTTATTCTTATAATCACATCCTCTCAAGTATAGACTGCAGCTGTACTTGAGATAATCAAGTGAAAAACCTATGTCTTGAGTGCAACAAGGGCTAAGTTTTATCCCTTTGAACATTTACGGTATAGTAAATAGTTCTTAAGGAAAATGAGTACGAAGCCCTGACTCTTAGCGATATCCAAACAAGTTAACCATTTGGTTATTAAATCATATCTCCATCTTGTCATACATACAGCAAGAAGATCAAGAAGCCCAACCACGTGAAGACGATGAAAATTCAAGCCGGTCAAACATAATTTTCCAACACGGGTCGATCTAGCAGTCGAGTTCCCGGAGTGCTGCATGGACTTTCAGTAGAGGATTTCTCATTGGAATCTCAAAGGTCAACCTCTGCATCAGCCGGAATAGCAACAAAGGTATAATTACTAAAGCCTTTGCGATTGTGTTTCTTAGTGGTGATTAATTTGTTTATAATCGTTATGATTTTCTGCTAATTGATCTAAATCTGTTTAGGAAATAGATAGCCTAAATCCCAACAACAGAACCAATACATGCGCGACTAGGGCTACTACCATTATTCTATCGCCGAACACAACCCAACACCGGACAACTACACTAACCCCTACTATACTACCTATTTTCCTTACTACTTATATCCTCCTCCCCCGGGAGGACTCGAGCAATGACTGTAAGCGCCCTTGCCCCCACTTGACCTTTGTACTGCTTTTGCATGAGTTGTTAGTGATAGATAAGTGTGTGGGGGGGGGGGGTGCTTAGTAGGGAGGTAGGAGGGAAGTGAGTCGTTTGATTATTGGTTTTGCCTTGTATGCTATTGGCATAATTTGGTCATCCTTTGTGCTTTATCTCATTCTCATCCTTGCATTGTAGTAAGTTGTTGTCTTCAAGTCCGTTCTTTAGGGATATCCTGGTGCTGGTTGTTGGTTTACGCTCAGTTTCATCGAGCGTAGGACCGAGAGTAGGCGAGTCTTCACCCTCAATTCCCGCCTCAAATGAGTGAGATTCGGGGTTGAGGTATATCCCAATCAATGTATGTTTTGTATATATGCTTTTAGTCTTTTCTTTTAGTTAGTTTCATTTTTCTTAATCTTGCATGCGAGAAATAATGCATTTAGATAGACTTGCTTGATTATCCTAACCCTGTGCATGGTTCTGTTGGATTCCGGATCGAGTGCTCTTTTAAGTGAAGATTTTGAGGTAACCTCCTTTCGCTTCCTCTTTCGGTGTATATATTTATCCATGTTGCATGCTTGATTTTCTTTCTTTTGGTGGCGAGCCCCTAAGTATGTGCGTGTTGGGTTATATCTGTTGATGGAGCCGTGTGGGCTCGGGTCGCCACCCTTTTCTGTGCTAGGGGTTGATCTGCATGCTTATCCCTTTTTACTACCCTTCATGAGACACCCTAACCCAGAATGAGGACATTGTGGAGCTTTAAGTGTGGGGAGGGGGGGGGGGTTGTGTTTTCGAGTAGCTCACCTAGCACTTTGATCTTCTTTCTTAGGTTTCCGTTAAAATTTGAAAAATCTGGAAAAAAATTGAAAAATGTTAAGGAAAATGAAAGAAAAATGGGGGGGGGGGGGAAGTTGTGAAAAAAACCTCTAAAAGTGTTTTGTTTTTCTATAGAATTTGCTCATGTTTAGAATCATGTGGTTGATTGCTTGAGGGCTTAGTTAATCGTCTAAAAACGGCTGATATGAGTATGGTAGGCCCTAATCTAGGTGTTTCCATGACCCACCTATTTTCCTTCGCTAAATGTAAAAATGAGTGCCTTAATTCCTTTCACACCCTTTTTGAGACTGTGAAATCTTAGTAGCTCATATTCATGCTCGTTGAAAAGTGAAAGCTAATAAAATAAATAAATAAATAAAAGCCAATGAAACCAACAAGGGTTGGTGTGAGTGGGTGGCACTCACACCTCTTAAGTATTTCGTTACGGATGGAGCAACCAAAGTTGGGAGGGTAACCCCTTTGCGGAGGGCCGTCTAGAATCCCGAAAAAACCGACCTAAAAAATCGAAAAAAAATAGTGAAAAAAGTTGGTTCACCAACATGGTTTGGCGTGGGTGGTAGTGGCCCCTTGCCCCTTAAGTACAATCGTACGAATGGAGCGAAACCACGTTGGGAGAGTAGCCCCTCACGGGCAGCGAATCAATCTCGAATCATGCCAACAGAAAAAAAAATAAAAAGAAAGAAAAGAGAGAAAAGAAAAGTTATAAATTTGAATAAGCTGTGGGGCCTTTCCTTATGTAACCTGTGACCCTCACCAAGTCAAGGGCGAAACAAGTGGGGAAGGACAACGCATTGTTAGTTTTATTTGCTTTGAAACGAGCTCAGGTGTGATCTTTGCTAAGGCTTGATCGGGATCGATTAGGGTACACTTGCACACATGCACAAGGTACTTGTTTAGCAGGAAACTTTTGGGGTCGAAAATCCTTAAGATTGGCAACGCTTTGGGTTAGGACTTAGGAGTCCTTAATGTGCTCATATTAGTTTCTTTTGATCGGTTAGCGACGTCTTTCGAGTAGTTGATTGCGTCATTTTACTTATGAGCATTTTCTTCATTTCTTTTTGTAACTAGTTTTGTTTTTCACCTTTCCTTTCTCTCTTTTTCCTTTTTCATGGCTTTGTGGGTATAGGCGCCACAAACCATCACAAGACCCACCTCGTCCACCGGGGCTGCCGGGGGGTTTAAAGGGCTTGGTGCATACACTTAATGCACCCGTTTCCTCCCACGCAAGTGGAGTACTTGTTTAGTTAGTTTGTTTTGTTCTGTTTTGCTCAGGACGAGCAAAAGTTCAAGTGTGTGTGTTGGGGGGGTTGTATAGGCTTATTTATAGGCCTAAATCACGCTCCCAGGCTTGCTCTTTTCATTTGATTCCGAGTTGTATTCGTTATTTTTACTTGCTTTTTAGTTGTTTTGTAGGTTTCTCGAGTTTGAGGAATAAAACGAGGCAAAGGAGTAATTTGAGGTTAAATTGGGGGGTCCCGAGGGATTTCCCGAGCCAAGCCAATGAATAAAGAAGAGTGGAGCCGGGACGGGAAGAATTTCTCAAAAAGGAAAGGCCTTGTAGTGGGTGTGACGAGGAAACATTCCACGCCCAGAATTGTAGCCCCCGCTACACTTTCGTAGCGGGCGCTACACCCTGAGGAGAATCGACCCGAAGGCCGTGCCACCCGCGACGACAAGGGTGGCACCCACAACACTTTTCACGAAGAAAATCCTGGAGAAGGCCTACCCAGAACTGTCGCGCCCGTGTACCCACGCGAAATCAGAATCGCCTCCCCGCTTTTCTCACCACCGCGCCCCCGGCAGCCCTGTTTTACGTGTCTTTTAATGACTGAAACGACTGCATTTTAAGCAACTTCCTTGCCTTGTATAAGTACTTTTTAGTGTCGATTTTTGGGAGTTCGGTGAATTTTACTGGTAATCTTAGTTTTAGAGAGAGAAAGTTTGTGATTAGTGGATAATGAGTGGATAGTTTGGGTTGTATTTAAGGATTGAAGCTTCATCAATCGGAAGATTGCGAATATTATCAATTCTATTGTTCATCATCTACTTGGTTTCATCATCCATAGGTGTTTTCTTTTCCCTTACTCTACTGTTTTATTGCTAATTGCTTACTTACGTGTTTGATTGCCTTGATTGTCATTTAATTGCTTTGTTTGTATTTGCTTTTACTTTGTGCTAGAAATCATGCTTAGGATTGGAATTGCTTGTGTTAGTTTAGTTATGATAATGGGTAGTGGCTAGATTCCTCAAGGGTTGGGGGTGATTAAGGTTATTGATGGGTGATTAGGGGTTGGTTAGCTAGTTAGAGAGTAATTAGGAAGGAAATCTAATCCCCACCTTATTCCTTTCTTCAAGTGGGGTGCATTAAGGACTGGAAGCTCTTTAATGCACTAATCGCTTGTCAATGGAAGGCTAAGGAAGGGATAGTTAGTCACTCCTTCACAGAAGTGAGGATGGGGCTAATTAGGGAATCCTGCTAAATTAACCCCCGGGTTCCATGGTGGATTTCGGGGTAGTTAATTCGCACTACCCTTGGGAGAGGGAGGTCGGTGATCACATCATAGCAGGATTCCCATCTGATTTCCTCCGAATTCTTACCCCCTAACTGTGAAACCCGTCCTTTTAATCCCGTCAATTTCCTAAAACCCCCGAAGTCCATCTTTGTCATATGGCTGAACTCTTGTTTGTTTGTTTGTTTTGTGATAAGTTAGTGACTTTACCTCCCTTTTGTCACCCCTGTGATCTTTACCTCTCCTCTTGATCAAAACCTAGAGTTAGGCCCTTAGCTCCTTGAGAGAGAACGACAATAACAAAACCGGGTATACAAACTGTTGGTATAGTAATCGTAATTATTATGTTATACAATGAAATCATATTATTAATATTTATTAATTTATCATTATTTCAAACTTTATATTTTGAAGATTTACCTAATTAAAAGTCACTAGCATCTCTAAGTCATTTTGTTTTGCATTCTAATTCTTTATAGTTTTTTGACAATTTGAAAATATTAATTATTTTTCTATGAAATGACAAATGAGTTTTACAATTTGTTTCATATTACTATTACTATTATGGTGTGTTTGGTTACTCAACTTTCCTAGGAAAGTTAGTCAACTTTCCCTAGTTGACTTAACTTTCCCATGTTTCGGAGTAAAATAGAGATAGGAAATTTTTAATTGGGGCTCACAATTTTCCTAAACTTCATAGTGAAAGCTTTTCCAAGGGGGGTACGGGAAAGTTCTTTTTCCCATGGGAAAGGGAATTTTTTTTAACTTTGTTTCCAAAAATGCCCCTAAAAGCTATTTTATAAATTAACATATGAAGGGTAATTTGGACATTTCAAATGAGTTTTCCCACAAACTTTCCCATATTTTCAAATATAAACCAAATATTGTGAATTATTATTTCCCTTAGAAAATCTTCCTAGGAAAAACTTTCCCAGGAAAGAACCAAACGCACAAAAAACCTAGATTTCAAAACATTTTACGAGCCCTCATTATGTTTTTAATCTATAACAATATGTAATTTTTTAAACTTTATTTATAAATTAACTGATTTGTATGTCTGATCGGTATGCCCAGCCACTTCACTCCACTTCTTACCTGCAACAATTTCAACGAAGCGTTATCTATTAATTATATTAAAAAATATGTATCTAACAAGTTGCCACGTGACACTCCAATGTAATAAATTGAACTATAAATTATTTTAATTAAAATTAAACTCCAAATTTAAAGTCCTTTCAACTTCCTATGTTGGATTGATAATTTATTTTTTGAAAAGTTTAATCACTATAAGCAAATTAATTGACACTTTATTATAACACAATTATGAAAACCATTTTAAATAAATTAACTATAAAAATTTACAATTATCAAAATAATTTCTTTTTTTCATCACAATTATGAAAATCATTATAAATAAATTCAGTGTAAAACTTTTACATCATAGAAAAATACAATTATATCAATCATTTTGAAAGTGTAGTTATTATAAGATTAATATATATTATACGATGATTATGAAAAATAAACAAATGATAAAATTTTTATATATTTTTTAGAAAATATATTATAATCTATAGACTATATTAAAATAGAATAAAAACATATGACCACTTGACACCTGTCATTTTTACAGAAAATTCATATTTTAGTTAAAAAAATTAATGCATAAACCTATTAAATTCTAAAACCCTCTCAATTAGAACACTCCCCTGTCCGTTACAATATGAGACACTCATTAGTCATTAAACAATAGTTACAAATACTATTCTCCCTCACAATTATTTATATACTAGTCTTCAAACCTGTGCGTTGCACGGGACGAAAGTTAATCTCACATATTATTGATAACATTTTAGACTATGTCTACAATGATCACAACTTTGTAAGTATAATTTTGCAATTATTTTACAATAATACAAAGATCTAATTCAACATATATGAATGTACTTTAGTATAATTATCACAATTGTCTTCACTAATACAACAATCTTCTCACCAACTATGATACGCTTCATATGATAAGTTTCTTTGAAACATAATTCAAGATACATTATCACTTTAATTCTTTATGTTACAAACGTTCCCAATAAAGACATAAATAAAATTTTGTTTATATGTATTGACAATGAAAAAAGAGTTGATCAATGATGGAAAAATATTAAATAAAGCAATAATCATGATAATAAATTAAAAAGATAAATGATAATTTTATTATATAGTTTATATATGAGTATTAAAGATTAGATGACGAGAAAAAGAAATTAATAGTAATTTTTTAACATTATTTTGGTCTTTTAATATTTTGGGTGACTTGCATATTTCAAGTGACACTCATGTAATAAAATTAAGCCTACAACTATTATACATACAAATTAGTTAATAAATAAAGTTAAAAGAAAAGTAAACATTGTCATAGATTAAAAAGATAATGAGGGCTCATAAAATGTTTCAACATCTAGGTTTTTTTTTGTCACTAATAGTAGTATGAAACAAATGGTAAAACTCATTTGACATTTCATAGAAAAATAAGTACTATTTTCAAATTAACAAAAACACTATAAAGAACTTAGAATGCAGTTGAAATGCTAGTGACTTTCAATTAGGTGAATCTTCAAAATATAAAGTTTGTAATAATGATAAATTAATGAAATACCAATAATATGATTTCATCGTATAAACAAACTAACTACGATTACCTTTATAAATCCCATAGTCTTTGCACCGGCCAAATGCAACGTCCGATGAATACTGCATAGGGCACATGACAATCCGAAATTGATGAACGCTTTTAATTTCTTGTATGATTAAAAAAAAAAAAAGTGAGACCTGCTTTATTAGGATGAAAGAAACAAATCAAACCGATACTAAAATAGTTGGTCTAATTTAACATGTTAAAAGTTACAAAATTCAATAACCATATCATTCCACATAGATTTTACAAATTGACAATTAAGATAAAACGATGAGCCTTAAAAAAACGCATACCTTCAGTGAAATTATATAGTGTCTGCAATATGCATTATATCACGTATTCTACCATAAGAATTAAATTTCCTTGTCAATTTCAGGAATTCAACTCTCATAAAATTGATATCCAATATAATTATTATATTTCATGATGATCAAGAGAATAGAAATTAATAAAAAAAACTATTGACCATCATACCTTATCATGAATTTCCATATATGTGGACTTGTAGTGCTATCGACTTTTTTGAACTATTCAAATGTCACATGTGCAAACCAATATCAACAACACTTAAAACAAAATGAACAAATTCAGGATTAGTTACTGTTACGATTAATAATTTAAAAAAAATAAACTAAACAATTAAATTCCAATGCAAAAGTCATGTAAAATCTTTGTTGTTTGTATAATATAGAGACACATTGAAATTTGTAACCACAATCTAACATTCATGGTAAGAAATAATAACTGAATTTATTCAATCCCCAATTAACAATATTTGTGTTAATTTATATAAAATATTTAATGAATAAAAATTTGTTAATTATACCATCACTACTACAATTGTTTCTCTCTATACGACAATTTGTTGGATTGTTTTGGATATAAACTTCAATAAAATATGTAAAGAGATTTTGTATTCAAGGAAAAAAATAATAAGCGAGTAGTTTTAACAATAATATATCACAAAAAACTTATGAAAAGGTTCAGATACGAACCCAGAAAAGAGAGAAAAAAGAAAGCCAAAATGTTTTCTTATTTTGTGAGGGAAATTAGTGCCTCACACTCTGCACAAAAACAAAACCCAAAAAGAGTATTTAAAGAGAAGAGAAAAACGGGCCCAAGAAAGCAAGACAGGCCCAATGAAAACAAAAATGAAAGAAGCAAAAGAAGAGCTAAACCTAAATACAACTAACTGCTATCAACAATTCTAACACCCCCCCTCAAATTGGAGGGAGGTAAACAACCCAATTTGCCAAGGTTTTGTTGATGCTTTGTTCCTGGAAGGGCCTTCGTCATGATGTCAGCCAACTGGGAACTCGTAGGCACATGATGAAGTGTAATCAAGCCTTCCGCAAGCTTTTCCCTAACATAGTGACAATCAATTTCGATGTGCTTGGTTCTTTCATGGTACACCGGATTATGTGCAATGTATATGGCAGTCTGGTTATCGCACTTGACAGGGATTGGTGTGATGGCATCCACTTGAAACTCTGAGAGCAACCTGCTGAGCCAAGCCAGTTCTGCAACCAAGCGTCTCAAGCTCCTGTATTAAGCTTCTGCTGAGGATAGGGATGCCACCTGTTGTTTCTTTGATTTCCATGAGATTAAAGTATTGCCAAGAAAAATAACAAAACCACTTATAGACCTTCTACTATACTTACATGCACCCCAATCGGAATCACTAAAACCTTGTAAACTAAAATCATCATCTTTGTGTATAATAATTCCTAAATCTGGGTTACCTTTTAGATACTTTAACACATGGATTGCAGCCTTCCAATGCAAATCTGTGGGAGCTTTCAAGTATTGACTAAGATGTTGAATGGAAAAAGCTATGTCTGGCCTTGTATTTACCAAGAAATTCAGCTTACTTACAAGCTGCCTGTATCGAGTAGGATCAGATAATGGGCTGCCTGATTTTGGTGACAGCTTGTCATTGATATCCATAGGTGATACAGCAGCCTTCATGTTCTCTGTTCCAAACTCATGTAGAAGTTCTCGTGTAAACTTCTTTTGAGTTAAAACCAGGCCCCCTGCAATGTTAGTAATCTCCATACCAAGGAAAAAACTAGCAATTCCAAGATCCTTTATTTTAAATACATCATGTAGGTGGGTTTTCAAAGAGTTTATTTCTTCAATATCATTGCCAGTAATAAGTAAATCATCGACATACACAGCTAAGTAGACTGATTTCCCTTCTGATCTTCTATAGAAGAAAGAGTAGTCATTTTCAGAGTGTTTATACCCCCTTTTATAAAGAACCTCAGTGAGTTTAGCATACCATTGTCGTGAGGCTTGTTTTAAACCATACAAGGATTTATTGAGTTTGCAAACAATATTTGAATCTGTATTATAGACTCCATTAGGCACCTTTATATAGATTTCTTCATGTAAGTCCCCATGAAGAAAGGCATTGTTGATGTCTAATTGGAAAAGGGACCAATCCCTCTTAACTGCTACAGACATCATGGTTCTAATGGTAGTCATTCTTACGACAGGTGAGAAAGTTTCATTATAATCAATTCCAACTTTTTGAGTAAAACCTCTTACAACTAATCTAGCTTTTAGTCTCTCAACACTCCCATCTGATTTGTGTTTTACCTTGCAGACCCATTTGCTATCAATGGTTTTCCTTCCTTTTGGAAGAGTAACCATATCCCAAGTATTGTTCTCTTTTAAAGCCCTTAGTTCTTCTTTGCATAGCTGCACTGACACAGGTGCTTACGCCTCAAAGATAGCTATTTGGTTCATGTGTGTCTAAGTAGCTGTTGATATCTGCACTGTTATTAGCATTGCCACAGAAAACAGTTTTTGGAGTATAATGTAAATTAGTAATAGTGGAGAGATTGATTTCATAGTCATCCAAATATTTGGGAGTTTTATGAACTCTTTCAGATCTCCTAAGGGGCTGTAAATCATCCACCTGGGGTTCTGTATTTTCAACAAGATTTTGTTGAGGTTCAGTTCTTGCTATATTTTCAACACTGTCAGCGACAATAAGAACAACAGGGACATTATTTTCTGTAACAAGATTTTGCCTTAAAGGGTCTTTTTCATTAAAAGGAAAAACAGATTCATGGAAGATAACATCTCTAGAGTTGACAAAGCTGTTTGATTCTAATGAATATAGCTTATAAGCTTTCTTGCCTTGTGGATAACCAACAAAAACACATTTTTCAGCTCTCTGTTGAAATTTATCTCTTCCATGCTTTAGGGTGTTAGCAAAACATTGACAACCAAAGACTCTTAAATGATCATAGGTAGGTATCTTACAAAAAAGTTTTTCGAAGGGTGACTTATTTTCCAGCAAAGGTGTTGGTATTATGTTTATCAAATAGGTGGTAGTTAGTATACTTTCCCCCCAAAATTTTAGAGGTAAGTTAGATTGAAGCATAAGAGCTCTAGCCACCTCTAGTAGGTGCCTATGTTTTCTTTCAACCACACCATTTTGTTGGGGTCTTTGGGTGCAACTAGTTTCATGAAGAACTCCTTTCTTGGCAAAAAAATCTATTGCTTGGTTACTTTTACCTATTTCAAGGGCATTGTCAGACCTAATCCTTTTTACTTTTGTATCAAATTGGTTTTCCACCATGGCCATAAAAGATTGTAAAACACTGAAAGCCTCATGTTTTGTAACCATAAGATAGGTCCAAGTGCACCTTATGAAGTCATCAACTATTGTGAGAGAATATTTGTGTCCCAAGTGGCTAGCTGTGTGAAAAGGGCCCCAAGTATCCACATGAATCAAATCAAAACATTTATTGGTTGATATATTGCTAGTTTGGAAAGGCAAACATCTTTGCTAAGCTCTATGACAGACATCACATACATCATTGCAAAAATTTTCATTGTGTCCTAGGGTACATGGTAAAAGTTTCATCCTAGCTTTTGACATGTGGCCTAGTCGTTCATGCCACAGATTACTTTTGACAGAGGCAGCCATGTCATCACACCTCACAGTTTCACAAAGAGAGTCTTGAGGGGTTCTTCTTTGCAAGAAATACAAGCCTTGAGATTCCTTACCAAGGATCACTGGCCTCTTCAAGGAAGGGGCCTGCATTGTACAATTTCTTTCATTAAAGGTGACAGAACAATGAAATTGCTTGCACAGTCTTTTGATTGATATTAGATTGAATTTAAAATGAGGCACATATAAGACATCAGTTAAGACAATATCTTCAGAAAGATTCACTTTCCCACATTGTTTGACAGTAACTTTGTTACCATCAGGTAAGGCCACATGTATAGGTTGGGTTAGATCCTTTATAAAATTCATAGCATTCCTATTCCCACACATATGATCAGTGGCACCTGAATCTAATATCCAATCACTTCTACTTAAATTGAAAAAACAGAAAACTGTATTCAACATGTGCTGAAATGATGAAGGATGGATGTTACTTGAAGATGTGTTTATTTCTCCATCTTGACTGGTTGGGACCATCTCGGTATTTAGGTTCCTCAGCAGGTGATGGAGTATTTGTACTGCTTGATCCTTGTTGAAAGAGGGTGATGGACTGGAATCTTTTTGCCCTGATACACTTTTGTCTGTATCCTCAACTGCTGCATTAGCTTGTTTTCTTGCATTCCCTTGATTAGACGACCTATTCTGGGATCTATTCTGGTTCTTAGGGGGATACCCATAAATCTTGTAGCATTTGTCGATCGTGTGCCCTGGCCTCTTGCAATGATCATAGAAAAGATTTGACCTCCTTGAATCTTGAGTTCTTTCAGAATTAGACTGGATGGGTTGATTTTTCTGAAAACCTTTGTTGGCGTAAAACGAAGTAGAGTCACTTGAACTGTTTACTTGATCCCTCACTTGCCTTTGTCTTTCTTCTTGAGACAGGATAACATAGACTTGGCTTAAAGTAGGCAAAGAACTCATCATTAAGATGTTTCCCCTGATGTATGTATAACTATCGTTAAGACCCATCAATAACTGTAATAACTTCTGCTCTTCAAAATGAATTTCAAACTGCCTGTTGATTTGGGGTATGCAAGAGCATTTCCCACACTGGCAAGAGGGAAAATTTGTGACTGCTCCCATTTCTTCCCATAGCTTCTTCGCGGTTGTGTAATAGGATGAAATGTCCATAGAATCTTGAGATAATCTTGACACCTTCTGTTGAATCGAAAACAATTTTGCCTTATTTATTTGCCCAAATCTCTCTGTCAGCTCTATCCAAAGGTCCCGCGAAACTGTAGAATATAGGACACTATCGCAAATGTTTTTCTGCAGTGAGTTGAGTATCCAGGAAAGGACCATACCATTGCCCCTCTTCCAATAGGGAAGACGAGGATCATCCACGCCTGGCTTCGACAAGCTCCCATCAACAAACGCAAATTTGTTTTTCGCTTACAGGGCGACTGATGCCGATCTCTTCCAGGTGTCAAAATCTTCACCTGAAAAGGGTTGCGCAACCAAGGACATCCCTGGTTGATATGATGGGTGTATGAAAAGGGGATCGCAGGGGTCCGACACGAAGCTTTTTCAGCTTTCTCCCATGGCGGACGAGAGAGGAGAAGAAGAGAAACGGATCTTGCCCTAAAAGGGCTTTGATACCATGAAAAGGTTCAGACACGAACCCAGAAAAGAGAGAAAGAAGAAAGCCAAAATGTTTTCTTATTTTGTGAGGGAAATTAGTGCCTCACACTCTGCACAAAAACATAACCCAGAATGAGTATTTAAAGAGAAGAGAAAAACGGGCCCAAAAAAGCAAGACAGGCCCAACGAAAACAAAAACGAAAGAAGCAAAAGAAGAGCTAAACCTAAATACAACTAACTGCTATCAACAATTCTAACAAATTAAGTTGACATTATTACGTTTTATGTTATGGTTCATATGATATATGATAAACATTTTTAAGTATTTGTATGGTTGAATGATAAAAATCAATTTGAGTAAAATAACATAAAGTATATAATAATATATAATATGTGACTTTAAATTAAGTAAAGTATATATATGAACATACCTTTTGATCGTTGAGGATAATACTTGCACTTAAAAATGTATCATCCTTCATATTATCAAAATTCCATGATCTTGAGATTTTCACCTTGATTTTCCGATCATCTTTCTAAGTGAAAGTTGATGTAAAAATGAATAAGAGATTGTAATTGTGTTAGGGTAATTGATAGTAATGACTATGACTATTTATGTGAAAAGATGAATGGTAGATATACAAACTCACCAAGATTTTTATAGAAATTTTTTTTTTGAATTGTACGATTAATTCAAAATTAAATATTAAACTATTTAACATAGGTTATTGGTTTGCTGTTAATAAACTTCATTTGATTGTTGCCTAAAAGAGGGTTCTTCTTCTTCTTTTGCCGTTGCAGCCGTTCTTATGACGTCCCTGTGCCGCAACTGCCTCCTTCAACTCCTCTTGGTGTTGTTTCTTGTGACCCAGTAGATTCAGAACGAACTTTTTCAAGCCCTTTGTGTGTTAAAGCGGGTAATGATAAAAGGGGTGATGGTGCTCATGGGGCTTCTTCTCCACGCTTGCGTTCGTATAAGGACGTGTTGTCTAGCCCTGCTCCTAGAGATAGTGAGGACACTATCCCGTTACTTTCTTTGTCTGACTGTTCTCCAGATTTTGAAGATTCTATTATGGAGATTTCTAAAGCCGGTGCGAAGAGTAAAAGGAGAGGTAAATCTGTTTTAAAGTCTAAATGGAGGTTGGTCTTGGAAGCTTCACGGAAAGCCAAGTCGATGTCGTCTGAAAATAAGCGGGAATTGAAGATCATTGAGGATGCAAGAGCGGCGATCAAGCGTAAAAAGGCTTTAGTTAGATAGGTGCAAAAGACCAAGCCAAATCATTTTGATGCGCCATGGAAGTTAAAGGACACTATCAGTATTGAAGAGGCGCTTGCTCGAACAAAGGCGTTGGTGAGAGAGGTTGGTAGGCAAAAGGTTCTATCAACCAAAAAGAAGTGATTGATTATGTCTTGGATGGCTTCGTAGCTGTTGATTTTCTTGCTTTTATGACTGTATCTCCTTTTGATGCTGTTTCTTCTTGCTGTTGGTTTGTTTTTGCTTTTTTTGCGGACTTGTTGTAGCATCTTTGATGCTTTTAGCCTTTATGGCTTATAATTATCGAAAAAAGAGGGTTATCTTATTTGATAACGGTAGGTTGCTACTAATGATATTAATGGTTAATAATTAATTAATAATTTAAAACATAACTAGTGATGAATTAACCATGCATGAACGTTAGCACATGGATAATTTGGATCTGTTTTTTTTATAAAAAAAAAAGATAGAATGGTGGTGATAGTGATATGTGTGGTTAACAATTAAGTATGAACTAGGCTTCATCCGTGCGATGCACGGAGCGAACTCAATTAGCTACTTTTGAAATTCTATAAAAGTCATGGATAAGTAGTTGTCCATACAAATAAACCAAACAAAATATTAATGAAATTGTTATATGAAAAACATCATGATAAATTGTTTCGACAAAACATGTAATTCAGTAATAGAAAATTTCCTAAAATGTGAATGAACGTCGACCACGGTGAGTTGCATGATGCATCATCCTTCCTTACGTTAACCTGAAATTTTAAATTATCGTATAAGCAGTGGTAAAATTTTATGAAACAAACTATACATATGAAAGTGAAAGTGTGAAAGGTGTGTACCCTTTGTCCCGGAAGGTGTTGCGCATGTGAATAAGTTCTTCATCCCAATCCTCAGAACATGGGACGATAAGCCGAAATGGACTACGCAACACATCAGTCATGACCCTCCCATCGGGACCTGGAGGATATATGATGAACCACCATGGCTTGCTGTGTTGTTGCTGATGCAAATCTATATAAGCCGCCATGGTTAGATCCGGTTCGGGCTGTACGGAATAATAGTAAATAATAAATTAGGTAATTATTATCAGGAAACGGTGTTAAAGTTTTATAAGAAATGTAATTCGTGCTATAACCTGTGCGGCAGAGGCATCCAAATCTTGTTTGTTACTGTGCAACAATATATGTGCACCTTCATGGAAAACGGTGAATGATTTGGTGCCACTACAATCTCGCAACGTGACTACGAAGATAAATCTTCAGAAGAAAGAAATGGGATAGGAAAAAATATTTGTGGTGGATAATTGGTTTTGTGTGTAATTCAAATATGTAATCACAATGAAAAATGGTGGATTAATTGTTAACATAAGGGTTACCGTTTCATGGTCGAGTTAGGATCAGAACATGTACAGAGCACATCATCTTCCAACTGCAGTTCCCATAACGGGGATTCGCACGTGATGGCACGACATTTGCACACAGTGCAAGCAGCATATGTTATATGATCTATAAAGGCAAACGAAAGAATACGATAGTATTTAACTTACAAACCACGAAATAGTACATTGTTAGTGCGAGTATACTTAAGGTTAACCACATAATGGATAATGGATCATGAATGGTATTGAAGAAAATACATACATCTACCGCAGGTATAAACCCCGAAAGTGGAATGCTTCGAGCGGAGTAAAATATTTGCAAGTCAGCTATGTGCAATGGCTTATAACGCATCCACTTGAGGCGTCGTTCGACAACGTATAATTCAGACCTAACATGCGGGAGGATAAGAATTATAAAACGAAGAACTTTCGAAAATTTCACAATTCAGTAAAAGAAATGGTTAACGTACCATGATTCCAAGGCATCCGTTTCTGGAATGCTAGGAGCAATCATCAACGAACTATGGGGTATGGTCGTTAACGACGTTGTTCCTGAGATAATTGAGGAAACATGATACATTGAGTTAATAAAATATTACGTAAGAGAGTGGGGTAGGAAATGAAATTAGTATGTAACATTACCTTGATAAGAACCAACTTTGACTCTCGAAGCAAGTAGTACGTTGTCTCCGTCAAGATCTTCATAGAGTCTACTACCCTCAATTTCTGCGAAATCATCAAATATTGTAATCAGCAAAAGATGCATCCTGCACATACAAACGGAACAATCAACCCCAAGTAATGAGATTATACCAAACGTCAAAGCATAAGTAAAGCAAATCTATAATTGAAATAGATACCTTTTGTCACATAGCAGTAATTGTCGGCGCACAGTCATGATGACTGTAGGATCAGGGCCCGTGGTTCGCTTGTGAGTCACTGCAGGCAGTGTTGCAGTGACGACAACACCAATAACATCTGCATGAACACAGAACATGCAAATACATGGTTAATAGGCAGACATTGACATAAAAAAAAAAAAAAAAGAAGAGTGAGAATAATATACAATGTATAATGTGAACACTACATATATACCTATGAAGTTGCCCACATGGTTGGGGACCTCAACGAAGGGAAGGAACGGAGCGTGATATTGGACCGGAATGTGGGGACATTCTGGTATGACATCCATTACATGCGTGTTGGGTGTAAATACCAATTTCAATCGATTATCACTTAGTTTCTTCTCAAACGGCGTGGCACATGTAACAGAAAGACCGATGATGTGGTAGATAAGGCCAGGTGTAAGTCGATCTATCCATTTAGCAATCAAGTCATCACCCTGGATAACGGCAACTATCTGGTCATCCTGCAAGAGAAACGCAAAATCAGTAAGCAATGTGATTTCCAGAAAGAATGAGTTTAAAAAGAAACTTGGCATAAGCAATACCATGCGATCCATGAAGATAAGCTTCCGCTCACGATGACGTCCACACTGACGCACGACCATCGATCGCATAAGGCGACCAACCAACGGGACAGATGAACCGGCGGGGCTGAGGCTACTTATCAGTGCACTACGCAACACCCAGTCATAGTCACTCATATCTGCAGTGATGATTTCAGTGCACAATATACGTGTAAGGCCGTGAAATAAGTCATATGATTAAAGTAAAGGATTCACAATCAAACCATATTTGCAGGAATACAAGTTGAACGACGGTAAAACACAATCAGGGATATAAATTGACTAACCAAGACTGTTGGATGTCGTTAAAGACTTCTCGATATACAATATTTTTGGTCATATTGGAAGGTACGCCCCGCTTATTATATATCAGAAACATTAGGCCCGTAGGGGATGTCACCCGAGATATTGCAACATACAATTGCCCATGGGAGAATACTGGGCGAGGAAGATAAATGCCAACAAAGTGAAGCGTTTGACCTTGGCTTTTGTTGATTGTCATTGCTAAGGACACCTTTAGGGGAAATTGTCTTCTCTTAAGGTGGAATGGACAATCATTTGCCAAAGGAGTAAGGTCAATGCGAGGTATGACAACGGTGTGGCCAATGTTACGTCCACTCATAATCTTCGCTTGGATCACTCGAGTACCCAATCGTCCAACGATCAAGCGGGTACCGTTGCACAATCCGTTAGATGGGTCAAGGTTTCGCAGTAGAACAAATGGAGCACCAACCTTCAACTCGATTTCGTGGTTAGGGAACCTCGATAAGTTTATACCATGTAACATCTCAGGTGGATTAATGTCGTCTACTACAAAAGCAGTATTATTTTGGAGGAACGTGTCTGAGCTGAGATATGTACGACTCTCACCAGGAAGCATTGCCAAAATCCTCGAATTCAACTCATCAACGTCGGTGTTTAGAGGAGCCAAGATATAACGGTCTCGAAAGTATGAGTCTTCGCGATATCTACTGGCCAAATCTGAGTAGACGAATTCTATCAATTTTTTAAGGCCATCACGATCGTTGTTGATCAGAAATTCATCTGAAATCTCTATCCAATCCAGCTCGGTATCTCCTAACAATGCATTGCCTTGTATGGAGCCATTGCCAATAGCTAATGTCCACTGGGAAAAGGTATGCAAACGGTTACGCTGATCGGGTGTTAAGTTAGGTTGTAGGAGACGCATGTTGATGGTAAGATGGTGCACACTACAACAACGCCAGAACGTATCCCTCGGCAGCGACGATGCAACAATGTCAGCTCTATTTCCCTTCGTGAAAACGGGAAGAATCTGTCTGAAGTCACCACCAAAAATGACCATCTTTCCTCCGAAAGGCTCATCTCGGCTACAAATATCATGCAACGATCGCTCCACAGCCTCTACGGTATGCCGATGCGCCATTGGGGCTTCGTCCCATATAATAAGGGACGCCTCCATAATTAGCATGGCCATATCAGACTGTTTCGATATGGAGCATGTAGACGTCTCGTGTACGTCGATTGGAATCTTAAACATGGAATGGGTTGTCTTCCCCATAGGCAACAGAAGAGCTGCGATCCCTGATATCGCGACCGATAGGACGATCAACTTATTCGACCTGAAGTATGTGATGATAGCTTTCCAAAGATAGGTTTTCCCAGTTCCGCCACTACCATAAACGAAGATGGCTCTGGTGTTACCGTTTTCAAATGAATGAGTGACCATGCGGAAAATTCGTATCTAGTCCGAGTTTAAGGTCGGTAATAACGTACCAAGGGCATTGACCTCTTCATCCTGGTCATAAGCAAGATGTTCTCGTATGAGCCTGTTACCTACTCGACGCATCATATCATCAGAAGGTAAGGGCATAGGGGGGAAGTTCTTCAGAGATCGACCATTTCTGTTTATGATCTCCTCAATCTCACATAGGCCAAGGTTTTTCCTCTGTTCGACACTGATGTCACGCAGAGACCCTCCCATATTCTCAATTTCCCTCCTATATAAGTCATTCGTAAGGTCTTCCCAATGTTGTTCCCATAGTATGTGAGGGCGAGAAACCTCGGAGAACATAAGCATCGAACAAAACATGGTCCTTAGCTCAATTCCCGTAGCGCAGGTGGACGCCTCTGATAGGGCATGCATCCACTCGTGGTTGTCATCAAGGAGGCCCCGAGCAAGGCATGCTTCTTTATATGTTGAGTAAACAACACCGTCAACAGTTCTGATGTCCTCATATGACGTGGCTCCCTTAACAACATGCAACAACATTCTGAGATAGTATCTCTCCCCCATGTTAGGGTGCGCATACGGCAAGCGTCCAATACATACCCGTTGCTCTCTAACCTTCCACCTTTTGGAAGGTTTATTCCACACGTAGAACGTCGGGAACTCTGCGTAGGTATCTTATGCGGCTGCGGCATCTATCGTTCATGAAACCATGTCACTCTTTCAGCTTGAGCACGGATTACACGATGAAGGTCATCATTGCCGTTGAAAACGACAAACTGTTGATCAGGTAAGTGGTACTGAAGCAACTCAACAGAAGGGTAGCGACATGTGATGTCAAACTCGAATATCCTCCATACAACATCCACTGGCGACACATACCGACAATCCAAATATTGCTTAATCTCGTTGACCACTGCATAGCCGTGACGAACACGACCTTCTTCCGTCACTTGAGTGTTATCCTCGATGACAATGGTCGCTCAATCAACCCCCTTATGCATGTATTTATGGAGATACTTGATGACCTTCTGTTGAGCACATCGCTCAACGTTGATGTGAGCGTCATACTTGACGCATAGGTCACGGTTATATGGGACCACCTATCGATTGTCAAGACGAACATCCCTAACCATAACATGCCTGCCATCGTCCCTGCGTCTATATTTAACAAACCCATTCTCCTCGACCGTGGTGGAAGGGGAAAACGTCTTCGGGTAATGCTTTGTGCAATTTCCGTCACTCATGCAAGGAGAAGTCAGGAATAAGCGGCCGCATGGGCCGTGAATCATGTGCCTTGTCACGGCCGCATATCCGACAGGGTCACTTTGCTCATCCGGAAGCTCCGCGCATATGATGCAGTCAATGTCTTCTACACAGGTTGGCTTGTCCTCCTGCGCGAGGGTGAGCAAAATATGAGCATGTGGCAGTCCTCGCTTCTGGAATTCGATAACATGTATATCTGCAAAATGCGAGATACACGTTGATTATTGTCCATGTCAGACCAAGGTACGATGAAGGAGTTGGTTAATAATCGTACCTACGATAACTCTTCCGAAAATGTTCCTCTCCTTAAAGTCCCGCTTCAGCTCTTTCACAGTGGAAGACGGCGGCGATGTCGGTCGGTTCTTTGGCGTGATTGCCAGGTTGTTGGGACAGAGCCTCTTGAATTTCAGGCCAATTCGAGTTGCACGTGAATGTGACAAAAAAAATCAGGGTAACCCATCTGGTTACATATGGCCATTGCATCCAGGAAATACTGGCGCATGTAACGCCCCCCCCCGCGTGAACAATGCTGGCAATATAAACCTCTTCCCCACAGCATCAGCGTCATTTTCCCCTCCGGTGACAGCATCTCGCAACCCACAATAAAGGTCCGCTCGGAGTTTAGATTGGTTTTCCTTGCAAAATCTCAATCTCCAAGTCTCTACTGCAGCGTACAAATCGACAACTAATTGCAGGAACAACCTACAACACTGAAGTAAGTTGTTCGCTTCATTTGCCCGATATTGTATCAAGAATGCAGCAAATTGCAACATAGTCACCATTTTCCCGCGACCGCCGGATCCTTCAATGCGTGGAATGTCCAGTCTCCAACCATCGGTCCCGTACGGAAACATTAAGGGGTATTGGAGAGGCAAGTAAGACGGATGAGTCTCATATATCCGTTGGAGTTGGCCATCTTGTTTGCGAACAATAATGTCGCGGCTATCTGCCTGACCATCGTCAGCGCCAACTATAAGAGCGGCCACCTCATCAGATTGCGGAGCTGAGTACTGCCGTCCACCTCGGTTTTTTATGAGCCGAATGTTTAAGTCGGCTGCAGCATCGTTCTGCAGCGCATCACGTGCACGTCGAAAGTTCTTTACATATGGATTGACAACATCCAACATGTCTTGCCGGGCTTGCAACGTAGATGGGTCTACACCAGACTCACTGTTAAGTGCTCTACGCCGATTTTCAACTTCATCTCGAGTGTCATAGATGTATAGTTGTGCAAACTTAGGGCGTTGTCCGTCCGCAGGGATCAAAGAACCAATTTTGTGGTAATTTTGTCCACTAATCCGGAACGAATAAGGACCACGACCATCCATTACAGAGTGATCAATAGTCCCTCCCATTGATGTGAAGGACAACATCGAATTGTACGTTCGTATGTTATCGAGAAAGCTCCATTTACTCAACAATTCAGCTAAAGGGGAAGGAGGGCCAGGTAGTGATGGCAACATAACACGTCCACGGTCACAACATATTGTGTATTCAGGGTTGGATATACTGCTTTTCGCAATCCTTTCGGCCTTCCAAACTGTTATTCGACAATGCTTGCAAGATGTCATTGTCCCGGTGAACTCCCACCGGGTTGTGATCCTTCGGCTGGGCGGTGCTTCCCGCGCAATGGCCAATTGTAACTCCCTAGATTGTGCTTGATGACGTTCACGCTCGGCAATAAGTCACGAGTTTCCTGGTTCTGTATTACGATGGACAATGCGGCGCAGCCTTGCGTTACACCTAGCAAGCCTAGCTTCTAAAGTCCTCCTATTTTGCTCACTACTTCTATCCATTTGCTACATGGTATCATATTTATACATGTAAGGCACACCACTCGCAAGGTTGTAACAATTATTATATACATAATAAATAAATGTGCAAAAATCATAAATGTGACGTATATATAGAAGTGATAAAGAGAGCATAAATAAAAAACAAACGTATTTTATAAATGTTTTAATTCAAATTTGTCATGGTTTGTTGAAATTCATAGAGTTTTTTTTTTAAGTTCTTAGAGATTACTATAATATATAGATGGGTAATCATGAAAACATAAATGAGGGTTCAAATCATTAATAATTAATTCATTTCAATGAATTGTAAAAACCACTTCAAAGTGGCATATAACAATTAAAGAGGGTTCAAAACATAACCGATGATACTCTCCTTGATTAATTTATTATTGTTGCATATAACAATATCCAGGGACTTGTTTTACTATAGATTGAAAAAAATGATTCAAATACTTGTATTTTTAGACAGTTGTTTTAATTTTAATATCTACTCTGAAAATGGATCCAATAAACTAATTCAAATATGATGTTTTAACAATATTTTTAATTTGTATAGATATACTCTAATATATATATATATATATATATATATATATATATATATATATATATATATATATATATGGGAACTGGTCATATGAGCATTACTCTTTGGTGAGCATGGTTGCATTTCCGGTGGACATCAAGTATTATTTCTGTGGACATCAATAATGTAAAGTGGACATTAAGTATTGTTATTGTGGACATCAAGTATGCAAAAGGAATACAAGATTTTGCTTGGAGGACATCAAATGTTGATGTCCTACCTTTGTAGTTAATGTCCACAATAATAATGTTTAATGTCCACCTTACATAATTGATGTCTACAGAAATAATACTTGATGTCCACGTGAAATGCAACCATGCTCACATGCTCACAAAAAGTCAATGCTCATATGATCAGTTCCCTATATATATATATATATATATATATATATATATATATATATATATATATATTCTAAAAATGGTTATAATAAACAATTCAAGTATCATGTTGTTTTGGACAATTGTTATAAGTCGTATATATACATTCCAAAAATGATTACATTAAAACACTTTATATAATTTTCAGAAATGCTTTAAAATGAATTGTAAATTTGGTACCATATGGTAACATTAACGTCAGTTAATATTGTTGGAACTTTATATAAAAATCTTATAATTTTTATTTGTAAGCCCGTTTGCTAAAGTTGAATAAAGTTACTAACATAGATGTGTGTATGGAAATGAAAAGCAAAGGTAAAAAGAATTTCATTGGGGGAAAAATGATATCAATTTGGATTGGATAAAATGAGGTTTGAATGGATTAGATTGGATAAGGTATGATATTTTTTTGGGGAATTGTGCTTTTAAAGAGGATTTGTTTTTTGAAATTGTGTAAGGTTTGGATTGGATTGGATTGGGAAGAGTTACCAATCCAAAGAAGATGACCCGGGCATAATATAAAATAAATATTAAATAATATCCCTATACGGGTGAATTGGTGATGCATATTCTATGCAACTTTGTTTAATATCCCTATGGTAAGTGATAGAGACTCTAAGTTTCTAAGTCACTTCTGGATTACTCTTTGGAAGAAGATGGGAACAAAGCTCAAATTTAGCACGACATGTCATCCCCAAACGGATGGACAAACTGAAGTTGTCAACCGTACGTTGGGAGCTTTATTACAAGCTTTGGTGAGCAAGGATAAGAAAAGTTGGGATACTTTGCTAAGTCATGCTGAATTTGCTTATAATCGGAGCCCAAATCGAGCTACAAAGTCATCTCCATTTGAAGTTGTGTATGGTAAGAACCCTCTCCAGCCCATGGATTTATCTCCTATGACTACATCAACTAGATTTAGTATTGAAGCTAATAAGAGAGTGGAGGAGATTAAGAAGTTACATGAGGAAGTTCGTGAAAAGATCATGAGGTATACTCAAAGGGTTGAAGAGAAGGTCAATCAAAAGAGGAAGAAAGTTATTTTCAACACAGAGACTGGTATGGATTCACCTCAAGAAAGAAAGATTTCCAAGTAGAAGAAAAGGGAAATTGAAACCAAGAAGTGATGGTCCTTTTGAGGTCATTGAGAAGATCGGAGATAATGCTTATAAGTTGAAGCTAGATGATGGTTATGAGGGAAGTTGTACTTTCAATATAAGCGATCTCAAACCTTATTATCAAGAAGGAGAAGAGATTCCAAGTTTGAGGGCAAACTTTTCTCAAGAAGGGGTGAATGATGCATATCATACTTCAATACATCAAGAGGAAGCTCTTAAAGACCTCACAAACCTATTACAACTCCTTTCAAGTGGTTTCTCACATGACATCACGGGTATCTCCAACACTAAGGGATTTTTGAGCTCCTTATCTCAAGAGTCATGAAGTTCTCATTCAGCTATATGATAGAGCTATTCTTTATGTACATTTTGGCTTTTGAATCTTTAGTATTGGAGTTGTATTTTAGGAGATATTGTATTTTCTTTAAAGTGATGTAATATGTGAGTGAGATGATGTAAGCCCTTAAGGGGCCAAATCTTGGTGGGAGATGACGCCTAAAGGGAGGGGTTTTCCTATAAATAGGCCCCCTTGGGTCCTTTGTAAACTCAATTCATTCATATTGATAATAAACACAAATCTCTCTAAAGTTGCTATGCTTTAGTTTCTTTCTAGTTTTAGCTAGATTGAACGAATACCTTGAGGGGTTTTTCGAATCAAATCTTCTCTTCTAGTCTAAGAGGGAGCAATCTTGGATGGTGCAAAGGCGGAGTTGGGAATCGAGTTGATTGTGGTGTGTCTATATCAATCAAGGAGGTTTCCATTGCCATTCTTTCTTGTTCTACATCAAACGTTTGGTTCTTCTTTGAATTGGTACGTTTTTGGCTTAGTCTTTTGAATTCTCTTGATTGTCATGCATGCTTAATCATTAGAACTCTCGTGTAAGCCTTCCATATTCGTCCCTTTCATTCTCATTCTCATTCCATTCGTTTCATTCGTTGTTTGAGGTTTCAACAATCACAAGTTCTATCTTGTGAATGATCGTTTTCTTTCATTTCGTGTATAATGGATTAGTTTTGATTCATTATGCATCAAAAGTGGTATCAGAGCTTAGTTTGTTGATACCTCTCGTTTTCTTGCATGTTTTTACACCTTGTTTTCATCCCATTTCACACGCCACTCTAGAGTTCTTCCAAGAACTCATAAAGAACCCATCAAGAATTCATCAAGAACCCTAAGCTCCACAAAGAACCCTAAAACCAAACACAAACCTACCCAAATCCGTCCCTTACCTACGTGAGTTCTAATAATTGACATCAAGATTGAATTAGAATGGACGAGTCTCAAACCAATTCACCTAAGGATGTTGATGCTATGAGGATGCGTATTGATATGTTGCAAAAACAATTAAAGACTTATATGGATTTAAATCGTGCTTTGCAAAGAGAGTCTTTAAATGTTGATGAAGGTGCTTCATATGGTACGTCTAGTTCACTTTCAAGAAGGGGTGAACGTTTTGATTTTAAAGTTGAAATACCTTAATTTGATGGTAGTTTAGATCCGGAGGTATTTCTTGATTGGATTCAAACGGTTGAACGTGTGTTTGATTTGAAAGAAGTTAATGATGAGCTAAAAGTGAAGTATGTAGCCTTGAAGTTTAGAAAGCATGCTAGTATTTGGTGGACTAACCTTCAAAAGAAACGACAAGCAAAAGGGAAAGACAAGATTCGTTCTTGGGAAAAGATGAAGTCCAAATTGCAAGGCAAATTTCTACCCCAAAGCTACGTCCAAGACAACGATGTCAAGCTTCAAAAGCTAGTTCAAGGGTCCAAATCGGTGGAAGAGTATACTAAAGAGTTTGAACATCTCCTTTGGCGTTGTGATTTGAAGGAGAATGAGCCACAAGTTTTGGTACGTTTTCTAATTGGTTTAAATGATTGGGTACGTAATGTTGTTGAGTTACATTCTTATCAATCATTGGATGAATTAAGTACTTTGGCCTGGAAAGTAGAAAGGCAAAGGAAAGAAAGGGGAAAAGATACCATGAGAACATACCCTACACAATCCAAAACTTATACCACACTTCCAACTACCCAAACACAATACAAAACTCCATAAAATCAGCCCCATCCTCCCAAAACCCTACGGCAAAACCCACAAAATCAGCCACAAAATCCCCATCTAAACCCCGTCAGAATCAAGGACATTGCCTCCAAGAAGATGTTTTAGGTGCAAGGGTTGGGTCATATTGCATCCGAATGTCCTAACAAACGTGTAGTTTCTCTTGTTGAATATCAAAGTGCCTTATATGTTGAACCAAGTTGTGAAAGTGAAAATGAAGAGCAACTTGAGGAGGATGACGTTTGTGTAGAGGAAAATGTAGAGGAAGCGGATGATGGAGAATTACTTGTGTTGAGGAGGGCATTAAGCGTGGCTTCTACACCAAACGAATTGGAGCAACGTGAAACTATCTTCCATACTAGATGCACGATTCAAGGGAAGGTATGTTCACTCATTATTGATGGTGGTAGTTGTACTAATGCGGCTTCTACTATAATGGTTGAAAAATTGAAGTTAGAAGTGAGTTCTCATCCCTCTGCTTACAATATACAATGGTTAAGTCATGGGAAGGGTATAAAGATTGATAAACGTGTGCTTATATCTTTATCCATTGGGAAGAGTTATAAAGATCAAATATGGTGTGATGTAGTACCAATGGATGCTTGCCATATTTTGCTTGGGAGACCTTGGCTTTTTGATAGGTACGTCACACATGATGGGAGAATGAACACTTATTCCTTCACCATCAACAAGAAGAAGATCACATTGGCCCCATTGCCACCTTCTTCTATTATTCTGACAAAAGGAGCAAGAAAAGGAGTCTAATATTGTTTCCTTGCTAAAGCGGATCAACATGAGTTTTATGAGCATAAGGAGTTGATTTTGGCGAATTTGCAAGAGGAACAAGCTTCCCAACTATTGAACACCCACTTGCCCCTTGATGAGGAGATTTGGTCATTTGTTTCCAAAAGACATGCCCACGGCTTGCCACCAAGAAGGGACATTGAGCGTAAGATTGATCTAATTAAGGAGCTACATTACCCAACAAGCAAGCATATCGAATGAACCCCAAAGAGTCTCAAGAAGTTCAAAAGCAAGTTGATGAGCTACTCCAAAAGGGTTTAATTCGTCCAAGTATGAGCCCATACGCCGTTCCGGTGTTACTAGTTCCAAAGAAAGATGGTACCCAACGTATGTGCATGGACTGTAGGTCCATCAACAAAATCACCATCAAATATCGTTTCCCCATTCCACGTTTGGAGGATCTCCTTGATGAACTTTATGGAAGTGTTGTGTTTTCAAAGATTGATTTGAAGAGTGGATATCATCAAATCCGCATATGTGAAGGAGATGAATGGAAAACGGCTTTCAAAACCAAAGAAGGCTTATATGAATGGTTAGTGATGCCTTTCGGTCTAACAAATGCTCCTTCTGCTTTCATGAGATTAATGAATCATGTATTGAAACCTTTGATTGGAAAGTGTGTTGTTGTATGCTTTGATGACATACTTGTATATAGTAGAAGTGAGAATGATCATGTAAAGCATTTAGAGCTAGTTTTGTATATCTTGGAGAAAGAAAAGCTCTATGCCAACTTGGAGAAGTGCTCTTTCTTCTCACCCAAGGTCATCTTCCTTGGATATGTGCTCTCCAAAGATGGAATCCACGTCGACCAAGGAAAGATCAAAGCAATCCAAGAATGGCCAACACCAACGAGTATACATGAGGTACGATCATTTCATGGATTAGCTTCTTTCTATAGAAGATTTATCAAGAATTTCTCTACTATTATGGCTCCTATGACCGAATTGTTGAAGCAAAAGGAGTATTCTTGGAGTAAAAGCGCTCAATTGGCGTTTGAAAGCATCAAAGAAAAGATGTATGTAGCACCTCTTCTAGTCTTGCCATGTTTTGATAAAATCTTTGAAGTTGAAGTAGATGCAAGTGGTGTTGGTATTGGAGCGGTTTTGTCTCAAGAAGGAAGGCCAATTGCTTATTTTAGTGAGAAGTTGAACGAGGCAAAGAGGAAGTATAGTACATATGATAAAGAGTTCTATGCCATTATAAGAGCTCTTGAGCATTGGAGACACTATTTGCTAAGTGGAGAGTTCATTCTTCATAGTGACCATGAAGCTCTCAAATTCATCCAAGGCCAACACAAGCTTAATCCACGCCATGCCAAATGGGTTGAATTTATGCAAGCCTTTCAATTCGTAATCAAGCACAAAGTCGGACACTTGAATAAGGGTGCCGATGCTCTTTCAAGAAGGTACTTACTTACATATATTCTTGATTCTAATGTTGCTGGATTTGAGCATATTAAGGAATTGTATCAAGATGATCAAGATTTCAAAGAAGTGTATGAGTTGGCAAAGAAGCATCCCCATGAAATGTTTCATATTGAAGATGGCTTCTTATTCAAAGGGAATCAATTATGTATACCAAGGACTTCCTTGCGCGAATTGTTGATTCAAGAAGTCCATGGAGGTGCTTTGGCGGGTCATTTTGGTATAGAGAAGACTTATTTGATGTTGAGAGACTATTACTTTTGGCCTAGTATGGTGAAAGATGTTGAGCATATTGTGAAGAGATGTGGTACGTGCAACCTTGCCGAGTCACATGTGTTACCACAAGGCTTATATACACCTCTACCTATCCCATATCATCCTTGGGAAGATGTGAGCTTAGACTTCGTTGTGGGTCTACCTCGAACTCAAAGAGGTAAGGATTCTATTATGGTGGTTGTAGATCGATTTTCGAAGATGGCACATTTTGTACCTTGCAACACTACATATGATGCTACGAGAGTTGCTACTTTATTCTTTGATGAGATTGTTAAGTTGCATGGTATACCCAAGACTATGGTAAGTGACAGAGACTCTAAGTTTCTAAGTCACTTCTGGATTACTCTTTGGAAGAAGATGGGAACAAAGCTCAAATTTAGCATGGCATGTCATCCCCAAACGGATGGACAAACTGAAGTTGTCAACCGTACGTTGGGAGCTTTATCACGAGCTTTGGTGAGCAAGGATAAGAAAAGTTGGGATACTTTGCTAAGTCATGCTGAATTTGCTTATAATCGGAGCCCAAATCGAGCTACAAAGTCATCTCCATTTGAAGTTGTGTATGGTAAGAACCCTCTCAAGCCCATGGATTTATCTCCTATGACTACATCAACTAGATTCAGTTTTGAAGCTAATAAGAGAGTGGAGGAGATTAAGAAGTTACATGAGGAAGTTTGTGAAAAGATCATGAGGTATACTCAAAGGGTTGAAGAGAAGGTCAATCAAAAGAGGAAGAAAGTTATTTTCAAACCTGGAGACTTGGTATGGATTCACCTCAAGAAAGAAAGATTTCCAAGTAGAAGAAAAGGGAAATTGAAACCAAGAAGTGATGGTCCTTTTGAGGTCATTGAGAAGATCGGAGATAATGCTTATAAGTTGAAGCTAGATGATGGTTATGAGGGAAGTTGTACTTTCAATGTAAGCGATCTCAAACCTTATTATCAAGAAGGAGAAGAGATTCTAAGTTTGAGGGCAAACTTTTCTCAAGAAGGGGTGAATGATGCATATCATACTTCAATACATCAAAAGGAAGCTCTTAAAGACCTCACAAACCTATTACAACTCCTTTCAAGTGGTTTCTCACATGACATCACGGGTATCTCCAACACTAAGGAATTTTTGAGCTCCTTATCTCAAGAGTCTTGAAGTTCTCATTCAGGTATATGATAGAGCTATTCTTTATGTACATTTTGGCTTTTGAATCTTTAGTATTGGAGTTGTATTTTAGGAGATATTGTATTTTCTTTAAAGTGATGTAATATGTGAGTGAGATGATGTAAGCCCTTAAGGGGCCAAATCTTGGTGGGAGATGACGCCTAAAGGGAGGGGTTTTCCTATAAATAGGCCCCCTTGGGTCCTTTGTAAACTCAATTCATTCATATTGATAATAAACACAAATCTCTCTAAAGTTGCTATGCTTTAGTTTCTTTCTAGTTTTAGCTAGATTGGTCGAATACCTTGAGGGGTTTTCGAATCAAATCTTCTCTTCTAGTCCAAGAGGGAGCAATCTTGGATGGTGCAAAGGAGGAGTTGGGAATCGAGTTGATTGTGGTGTGTCTATATCAATCAAGGAGGTTTCCATTGCCATTCTTTCTTGTTCTACATCAAACGTTTGGTTCTTCTTTGAATTGGTACGTTTTTGGCTTAGTCTTTTGAATTCTCTTGATTGTCATGCATGCTTAATCATTAGAACTCTCGTGTAAGCCTTCCATATTCGTCCCTTTCATTCTCATTCCATTCGTTTCATTCGTTGTTTGAGGTTTCAACAATCACAAGTTCTATCTTGTGAACGATCGTTTTCTTTCATTTCGTGTATAATGGATTAGTTTTGATTCATTATGCATCAAAAGTGGTATCAGAGCTTAGTTTGTTGATACCTCTCGTTTTCTTGCATGTTTTTACACCTTGTTTTCATCCCATTTCACACGCCACCCTAGAGTTCTTCCAAGAACTCATAAAGAACCCATCAAGAATTCATCAAGAATTCATCAAGAACCCTAAGCTCCACAAAGAACCCTAAAACCACAAACCTACCCAAATCCGTCCCTTACCTACGTGAGTTCTAATAATTGACATCAAGATTGAATTAGAATGGACGAGTCTCAAACCAATTCACCTAAGGATGTTGATGCTATGAGGATGCGTATTGATATGTTGCAAAAACAATTAAAGACTTATATGGATTTAAACCGTGCTTTGCAAAGAGAGTCTTTAAATGTTGATGAAGGTGCTTCATATGGTACGTCTAGTTCACTTTCAAGAAGGGGTGAACGTTTTGATTTTAAAGTTGAAATACCTTAATTTGATGGTAGTTTAGATCCGGAGGTATTTCTTGATTGGATTCAAACGGTTGAACGTGTGTTTGATTTGAAAGAAGTTAATGATGAGCTAAAAGTGAAGTATGTAGCCTTGAAGTTGAGAAAGCATGCTAGTATTTGGTGGACTAACCTTCAAAAGAAACGACAAGCAAAAGGGAAAGACAAGATTCGTTCTTGGGAAAATAAATTAAATATTATTGAAAATATTGTTAGTGTCGTGCGATTTTGATTTTCATCAATTAATTATATGATTTTCTGAAATTATTTAAAAGGATCCTAAAATTGGATTTTTCTTAATTATGATTGGCTGAAACTCCTTGAAACGCTCTCGTTGCAGTATTTGCTGGGTCCCACATAGATTGTCATTATAATTATATAGATTAAACATGAGCTACGGTTATATTTACCAATTAATTATCAAATAAGGATGTGGTTAATTGTTTACATGAGGCATTAGAAAATGTTATTTTATTCCATGATAATTTAAATGTGACATTTTTTAAAAAAAGAAAAGTTGCATGGAATAATAATAATAAAATAATTTAAACTCATGTATTGCATGGAATATTAATAAAATACACGTTGTTGAAAAAATATATATAATAATGTATATAGATTATTATAGAATACTGATATTTATAGTTTTAAAAAAGAAGAAGATTTAATTCTTTTATATAATATTTTCAAAAAAATACAAATATATATATATATATATATATATATATATATATATATATATATATAGAGAGAGAGAGAGAGAGAGAGAGAGAGAGAGAGAGAGAGAGAGAGAGAGAGAGAGAGAGAGAGAGAGAGAGAGAGAGAGAGAGAACGTATCCATTGAGAACTAAGAGCACCCGCAATGGTGAGTTTGAGTTTGACTAATTGTATGACGTGGAATCTGTGGAAGAGTCAAAATTTAACCTTTTATTTAGCTAGCTTTTCAATGGCGAGAATGAGTTTGACTCATATTAATTAGAAATAGTAAATTGGTCCCACTTAAGAATATAATTAATTTGGTTATATTGATAAAAAATGAGGTGGAGGAGGAAAGAGAAAAAAATATGATTAAAATATTAATATTTTAAACTCGCTTTCAAACTCGTCTCGCGAGTTTGAAAGCGAGATTCTCGCGAGACGAGTCTCATTCTCACCACTGAAATGTCCTATACAACCTCATTCCGTTCTCGTTTCATGCCAAGTCAGCAGTGAGTCGAATTAAAACTCACCATTGCAGATGCTCTAAGAGTTACAATGAGAACTAAAGAACTTGGAATCTTAGCCCTTGAATATTAAAGGAAGGGCCAAGATTAATCTCTAATTATTAATTTAATTTATTTCCTAATCCTAACCCTAATTAAACTCTGTTTCCACGTCCTTTTGCCTCTTTGCCGTGGAGTTTTTCACACTATTTAATTTGTTTTCCATAATTAATAACCAAGTTATTTATTTTCTATAATTAATGATACACTATTTGTCCTGACTCCCTAATTTGAATAAAGACACTGGTAATTCATTAACAAATTGATTGGTAAAAATTTTCTAGCAGATAGTATACCATGGCTTACAAGTAGACTTGTCAAACTACCCGACCCGAAGACCTGACCCAAATCGGCTGGAAATGCTGAGTTTTGAATATGATTTTCTTGACCCAAACCCGAAATATATCGAACCTATAACGCCCCGAAAATTCAATTATCGAAAAGTCAAAGTCAACTAACGTTAACAGACGAAACTTAGCGGAAGACTTCAAATTTAGTTTGGGCGTCACTACCGTATCCCCGAAGGAATACAAGGCGAGAAAGGAAAACACAACTGTCTACTAACGGTAACTACTAACAACTCAAAACAAAACTTTAAGATTTCATAACGAAAACAATATAGAAAGATTCAAGGACTTCTAGACTCGTCGTCTTCACTTCTAATTCCCGTCCCCAGCATTTAGATCTTCACCTGAAAACAAAACATTTCAAAAATGAGGGGGAAATCTCAATAATGTCTACCCCTAACGTTTAAAACAGTTTAAGTTCATTTCAATTCATTTTGGGGAGAGGGATCGAATCAAACGTTTTACAAACCTTTAATCCCATACTGTTTCCTCAACCCATCCAATCCATATTTTAATTTGCGGGCGGGATACCAAATCCCTTAAAGTAACATCGCCTACCAAAGGCATCAAGAACATCGCCTACCAAAGGCATAAATAATATCGCCCACCAAAGGCATCAAAACATCGCCTACCAAAGGCATCAAGAACATCGCCCACCAAAGGCATAAATAATATCGCCTACCAAAGGCATCAAAATTCTATCCTATATCAGGGAAGGAAGCCCTGATCTCTTGGTCCATAACCCTGCAGGTTGTTACACCTGCACAACAGGTTATCCCCCGAAACCCGCTTAACGTTTCCACATGAATTATTTACACAATTTTCAAACTCAACTCACGACTCTCAAGTCAAACCATCCCAAGTTATCAAAACCATTAAAAAAACTTCGAATAAAAGACCATCCAATTTCTCAACTCAAATAAACCAAGATCACAATCGAATCAAAAAGATTATCAAAACAGATGGTCGTATTTTGACAAAAGTCCCCTTTTGGGATGCAATTCTCAAAATAGATTATAAAACATCAAAATACATTTAAAGAGCATCCCGATGGAGATTAGAGCATAGAAAATTACCTGAATAACGTCACAGTACAGCAATAAGGAGAACACACTTGAGCTCACTATCGTCACGCACTAACTCGGGCCTAGAATTTGAATAATTATCTAATCAAAACGCGTTCTAACGAAGTTAGTATTAACTATCAACTACCTAACCCATCCCCTAGGAACACTTAGGTTCCTATCACTTATGATTTACACTTAACACACTCAAGGAATTATATAACAAGTTCACACATAAAATTTACTCAACAATTTTCATAAATAAAAGCAAGTAGAGGACAGATTGTAACATTCACATAAAACGGGTCACAACTTGACTTCCCGACATCCTATGGGTTTGGTTCTGGACTTTTCGGAAACCACGGGATGTCTACTAAAACTTCTATGTCGATGACCAAGCCCATATCAGTCCCGAAGGACTCTAAAAACACCCATCTTCCCAATTGGTCCACATCTGACAGGTTCTGGTAAAAAGGTTGTAACTCGGGTTGTAACTCGGGTTATACAAATCAAACGTTCGATCCGTATAATTCCTATTGTTCCTAACATCTAAGGGAACCTCCAGTTAAAAGGGTTCTGTCAAAGAGTAACTATACTAATCGTGGCAACCCGATCTTTAGACACTAACAAAACTGTCACGTTACCGGTTCTTAATAAATTTGTAATTTCGGTTCTAACTTTTACCAATTGATCTCCGGGTTCTAATTTGGGCTCAAAACAGTAACCAGGGTCTAAGGTATAAAGTCCAACTTAACTTAGGGTTCAAACATCAAACTTCTCATCATCAAAACCAAATTGGAACACATGAAATCAACTTTAATAATTTAATCTAATCCTAAAACATGCATAAAATATCATACACTAACATGGCATCCCCTATGTGCATATATTCTAATACTAACCTTATAATAGTCATGCATGAAATATTAACACTATCCTAAACATGAATTTCTTAATCAATAAATAAGAAGGAACCTTAAGAACATGTGAATAAACTATAAAGAACATATAAACATTTAAACTTCTACTCAAGAATCCTAAACAAAACTAATTTCTTTTAAACAAGATTAAATCAAGAACCAAGAACTAATAAACAAGAATCTCAACCTAACTTATTAACAAGATTAACCTTAAGCATGATTGAAAAAAAGAACACGTGAATGCAAGAAAATATATATGAGGATCACGTAAACAGTTAACTAAAAAAAAAATCAAGAATCACACAACTAATTCCTTTTCCAAGATTCATTCAAGAATACGAATTTAATGAAAAATCTCAAATACTAATTAAACAATAGCATATAACATATATAAACATCGATACTAATCATAATTCATGCCTAGAATATTTCTAACGACCCTAACATAAATTTGCATACAAAACTATATAAATAACTTGTGAAAGATTTACACTAACACTACACAATAATAACTTTAGAATTCCTAAGCATGATATACATAATTTAAGTCATCACATAAAACACATGAATGAACCCTAAACATGATTTCACATGAAAACAAAAAATACAATGAACAATTGAACAATAATAATTTTACTATAACTATTACAACCCTAATACACCAAATTAAACATACAAGATTACATATAAGGAATTTGACAAATTACATGTAAATAAAACAATACAAGAACAATTGATTACAAATAAAACTTAGCAAAAATTTACACCCTAATTACCCAAATTACAAGATTTAAATCAAGAACAACAATAATGATAAATAACAATAATAACCATAATAATACAATAATAATAATAATAAGAATAATATCAGAAATAAAATAGCAAGAAAACAAAAGAAAGAATTTGGTTATAAATAAATTAGGGTTTACGTTAGGGTTAGGGCACAGGTTCGGGTTCCGGCGACTGGACGGTGTCGATGGCGGCAGGGCTGGTGGTTTTCGGTGGTGGGGGAGTCGTTGGAGAGTCGGGAGGTGGTGCTGGGGTGGTCGGTGTCGGGGCAGTGGGAATCGTCGGGCTTCTCGCGGACAGCAGCAACAGGTGTGTCTGATGCCCTTCTTCTCTCGTCTGCGGGTCTGTCGGTGGTCATGCGGCGGTTTCCGGCGGTCTTGACCATGTATGGCCGCGCGAGGGGGCGGCAACTGCATCTGGTGGTGATGGTTGGTGGTGGTGCAACAGGAAAGAGGGAGAGAGAGACGCATTGAGAGAGAGAGAGAGAGAGGAGGACGACCCTGGGCGGTTGCCGGTGGTGCAGGTGAAGTGCGGCGGTGGTGCCGGCTGAGAGGAGGCAGCCAAGGGAGAGAGAGGGGAAGAGAAAAGCTAGGGTTAGGGTTTGGTTGGAGAGGAGATTAGGGTTTGAGAGAGAGGGAGGGGTTTTTATATTATCTAACAATTAAAGCCCAACTAAACACTCTCAATCCTAACCCAACCCAAAACTAAAACAATTAAAATCCGATTTTTCTAAAAACAAACTAATAATAATAATAGTAATAATAATAATAATAATAATAATAATATTAATAGAAAACACATAACAAAAATAATATTCACGTAATTATTCATATAACACAATAATATTAATAATAATACTAAAATAGAATAAAACTAATAATACTAAACCCACGAAATTACCGATATACCCTTGTTAGTCCCTCACGATCCTACGAGCTCAAGTGTTAGCAAAAACAAACACAACGAATAATAATAAATAACGAAGTCAAACATAATATACTAACGACGTCACGGTCAACATCTTTGGATTTTTTTCGGGGTTTTACATCATTACCCCCTTAAAAGAAGTTTCGTCCTCGAAACTTAAACTTAAGCCTAACGGTTCGGCAATAATTCTAACGATTCCGATCTTCCTAAAACTCGAGGTTTTACATCATTACCTCCTTAAAAGAAGTTTCGTCCTCGAAACTTAAACTCAACACGAACGGTCTGTCAAACGGAACTAACGGTCGTGCTAACCAAAAAAAAAAATTTGGGGTTTTACATCATTACCTTCTTCAAAAGAGTTTCGTCCTCGAAACTTGACGCATCTTATGTTTTGAGTAGGTGCTGATTCTTCAATTTCATCTCTTCCTTGGCTTTCAAGGTGACTTTAGTTTTGGCATAACTTTCCCGTCACACTTTCACTATAGTGACGATCCTTCATAGTAGTTACTCCTTTGTTCAATCTAGAATCTCCAGCGACTGCTCCTCGTAGATCAAGTCCTCTTTCGGCCTCCGAACTCTCATCAGAGGTCTTGTTCTTGTGTCAGGCCCTCCTTGGGGTTGTATTCCAAATGCTCCTCGGGATTCAGATCCTTCAAAGAAGATAAAGTCGGGTACTAATAGCAGAGGAGGTAATATTTCAATTATCGAAAAGTCAAAGTCAACTAACGTTAACAGACGAAACTTAGCGGAAGACTTCAAATTTAGTTTGGGCGTCACTGCCGTATCCCCGAAGGAATACAAGGCGAGAAAGGAAAACACAACTGTCTACTAACGGTAACTACTAACAACTCAAAACAAAACTTTAAGATTTCATAACGAAAACAATATAGAAAGATTCAAGGACTTCTAGACTCGTCGTCTTCACTTCTAATTCCCGTCCCCAGCATTTAGATCTTCACCTGAAAACAAAACATTTCAAAAATGAGGGGGAAATCTCAATAATGTCTACCCCTAACGTTTAAAACAGTTTAAGTTCATTTCAATTCATTTTGGGGAGAGGGATCGAATCAAAGCGTTTCTGAGACCTTTAATCCCATACTGTTTCCTCAACCCATCCAATCCATATTTTAATTTGCGGGTGGGATACCAAATCCCTTAAAGTAACATCGCCTACCAAAGGCATCAAGAACATCGCCTACCAAAGGCATAAATAATATCGCCCACCAAAGGCATCAAAACATCGCCTACCAAAGGCATCAAGAACATCGCCCACCAAAGGCATAAATAATATCGCCTACCAAAGGCATCAAAATTCTATCCTATATCAGGAAGGAAGCCTGATCTCTGGTCCATAACCTGCGGTTGTTACACTGTGACAACAGGTTATCCCCCGAAACCCGCTTAACGTTTCCACTTGAATTATTTACACAATTTTCAAACTCAACTCACGACTCTCAAGTCAAACCATCCCAAGTTATCAAAACCATTAACAAAACTTCGAATAAAAGACCATCCAATTTCTCAACTCAAATAAACCAAGATCACAATCGAATCAAAAAGATTATCAAAACAGATGGTCGTATTTCTACAAAAGTCCCCTTTTGGGATGCAATTCTCAAAATAGATTATAAAACATCAAAACACATTTAAAGAGCATCCCGATGGGGATTAGAGCATAGAAAATTACCTGAATAACGTCACAGTACAGCAATAAGGAGAACACACTTGAGCTCACTATCGTCACGCACTAACTCGGGCCTAGAATAAGAATAATTATCTAATCAAAACGTGTTCTAACGAAGTTAGTATTAACTATCAGCTACCTAACCCATCCCCTAGGAACACTTAGGTTCCTATCACTTATGATTTACACTTAACACACTCAAGGAATTATATAACAAGTTCACACATAAAATTTACTCAACAATTTTCATAAATAAAAGCAAGCAGAGGACAGATTGTAACATTCACATAAAACGGGTCACAACTCGACTTCCCGACATCCTATGGATCTGGTTCTGGACTTTTCGGAAACCTCGGGATGTCTAATAAAACTTTTATGTTGATGACCAAGCCCATATCAGTCTCGAAGGACTCTAAAAACACCCATCTTCCCAATTGGTCCACATCTGACAGGTTCTGATAAAAAGGTTATAACTCAGGTTATACAAATCAAACGTTCGATCCGTATAATTCCTATAGTTCCTAACATCTAAGGGAACCTCCAGTTAAAAGGGTTCTGTCAAAGAGTAACTATAGTAATCGTGGCAACCCGATCTTTAGACACTAACAAAACTGTCCCGTTACTGGTTCTTAATAAATTTGTAATTTCGGTTCTAACTTTTACCAATTGATCTCCGGGTTCTAATTTGGGCTCAAAACAGTAACTAGGGTCTAAGGTATAAAGTCCAACTTTAGTTAGGGTTCAAACATCAAACTTCCCATCATCAAAACCAAATTGCAACACATGAAATCAACTTTAATAATTTAATCTAATCCTAAAACATGCATAAAATATCATACACTAACATGGCATACCCTATGTGCATATATTCTAATACTAACCTTATAATAGTCATGCATGAAATATTAACACTATCCTAAACATGAATTTCTTAATCAATAAATAAGAAGGAACCTTAAGAACATGTGAATAAACTATAAAGAACATATAAACATTTAAACTTCTACTCAAGAATCCTAAACAAAACTAATTTCTTTTAAACAAGATTAAATCAAGAACCAAGAACTAATAAACAAGAATCTCAACCTAACTTATTAACAAGATTAACCTTAAGCATGATTGAAATAAAGAACACGTGAATGCAAGAAAATATATATGAGGATCACGTAAACACTTAACTAAAAAAAAAATCAAGAATCACACAACTAATTCATTTTCCAAGATTCAATCAAGAATACGAATTTAATGAAAAATCTCAAATACTAATTAAACAATAGCATATAACATATATAAACATCGATACTAATCATAATTCATGCCTAGAATATTTCTAACGACCCTAACATAAATTTGCATACAAAACTATATAAATAACTTGTGAAAAATTTACACTAACAATACACAATAATAACTTTAGAATTCCTAAGCATGATATACATAATTTAACTCATCACATAAAACACATGAATGAACTCTAAACATGATTTCACATGAAAACAAAAAATACAATGAACAATTGAACAATAATAATTTTACTATAACTATTACAACCCTAATACACCAAATTAAACATACAAGATTACATATAAGGAATTTGACAAATTACATGTAAATAAAACAACACAAGAACAATTGATTACAAATAAAAGTTAACAAAAATTTACACCCTAATTACCCAAATTACAAGATTTAAATCAAGAACAACAATAATGATAAATAACAATAATAACCATAATAATACAATAAGAATAATAAGAATAATATCAGAAATAAAATAGCAAGAAAACAAAAGAAAGAATTTGGTTAAAAATAAATTAGGGTTTATGTTAGGGTTAGGGCACGGGTTCGGGTTCCGGCGATTGGACGGTGTCGACGGCGGCAGGGCTGGTGGTTTCCGGTGGTGGGGGAGTCATCGGAGAGTCGGGAGGTGGTGCTGGGGTGGTCGGTGTCGGGGCAGTGGGAATCGTCGGGCTTCTCGCGCACAGCAGCAACAGGTGTGTCTGTTGTCCTTCTTCTCTCGTTCTTGTGCCGGTGGTCATGCGGTTTCCGGTCTTGACCATGTATGGCAGCGGCAGCGCATCTGGTGGTGATGGTTGGTAGTGGTGCAACAGGAAAGAGGGAGAGAGAGACGCATTGAGAGAGAGAGAGAGAGAGAGAGAGAGAGGAGGACGACCCTGGGCGGTTGCTGGTGGTGCAGGCACAGTGCGGCGGTGGTGCCCGCTGAGAGGAGGCAGCCAAGGGAGAGAGAGGGGGAGAGAAAAGCTAGGGTTAGGGTTTGGTTGGAGAGGAGATTAGGGTTTGAGAGAGAGGGAGGGGTTTTTATATTATCTAACAATTAAGGCCCAACTAAACACTCTCAATCCTAACCCAACCCAAAACTAAAACAATTAAAATCCGATTTTTCTAAAAACAACTAATAATAATAATAGTAATAATAATAATAATACTAATAATAATATTATTAATAGAAAAAACATAACAAAAATAATATTCACGTAATTATTCATATAACACAATAATATTAATAATAATACTAAAATAGAGTAAAACTAATAATACTAAACCCACGAAATTACCGATATACCCTTGTTAGTCCCTCACGATCCTACGAGCTCAAGTGTTAGCAAAAATAAACACAACGAATAATAATAAATAACGAAGTCAAACATAATATACTAACGACGTCACGGTCAACATCTTTGGATTTTTTTCGGGGTTTTACAGAACCCGAAAAATCCGTAAATTAGCGGGTCAAATCCGGCCCTCCCATTTGACTCTAAACTTTATTATTTACGTTCAAATCTATTAGAATTTTGGACTGTTCGTTGGAATTCATGACTATTAAACGATAAATGTAATTCATTCATATGTTATTTCTCTAATTTAAGTTGAAAAATTTATAATAATCAATGGGTACTGGAAGATAATCATATTTTATTATGTATATTGTACCAAAAATAATATTTCGAAATAATTTTTTAAAAAGAAAAAGCGGAAAAAGGTCACAATTATAACCCGTTGAGTTGACCTAAAACCGAAAACACCACCCATATTTACCCGAACTTGAAATACACCCGACCCATATTTACTTGAACCTAATATTTGACCGACCCATAACCCGCTTGCCCGCCTAAATTGACAGGTCTACTTACGAGATTTATTAATAAAAATTGAACCTTTGATACATAGCCATGGGATGCTGGGGGTGTTTGACTGGGTAGTTTTTAGCTTTTTGGCTAGTTTTTAGCTTTTTGACTAAGGTTAAAAAGCTACTTGAAGTGTTTGGTAAGTATCTTTTTATTTTAACTTTTTGGACCCAATAAGCTAGTTTCCAAAATGCTATTTGATGAAGCTTTTTGAGTTAGATTTTCACAAAAAGCTATTTTACGAAACACTTTTTCTACAATCAGCTAACCCAAACAGCTAAAGTCAAACAGCTAATCCAAACAGCTATCAGCTATCAGCTAACATCTAACATCTACCCGCTACCAGCTGGTTGCCAAACAGGGCCACTATCTGCGAGTCACATGTCATAGTTATTTTATTTACGAGATTTATTAACAAAGGCACTGGTAATTCATTAACAAAAGGGTTATTGGATTCTAATAATACGGACTTTGGGTCATATAAGACTTAATAATATGAACTTTCGATTTGATTCTTAATAATACGAACTTTGACCCCCTGTTGGTTACAGTAACACGCCACTGAGTTAGGGATTATTTGACTCGCCGGAAACATGAGTTGGCTGGCAAGGCATGTGTTCCCTCTTGTTTGACCTTGCCACCTCAGCAGTTCACAAAAAAATGCCATGTCAGCCCCCCTCTCTCTTTCTGTCTCCTCTCTCCCCCCTCTCTCTCTCTCCTTTCTTTGTTTCAAATCTCCGATCCAGCCCCCCCTCTCTTTCACAATCTTCATCTTCCTCCCTCTGAAACACTGTGAGATAATTCCAGAAATGACTACTTGCTTGAGTTTAGCAAACAGTTGAACAAAGATTTCAGAGCCCTAAGTTTGTACTGATTCTCATTAACCTGGAATTCTAAGCACGACCCAGTTGAGAACTCGATATTGAAATTAGGGTTTAGGTAGTAATTTCGATACAACTGCTTGAATTCAGACAGGGTTAGGAGGTGAGAAACTAGGGCTCGATTTGTGGGGTTTGTGCTTGAATTCAGACAGGGTTTCGGTAGGGCTTGATTCAGACAGGGTAGAAATTAGGGTTTGTGCTGATTCTTCATCTGGGTACTTTTCGAATTCATCGGAGAAGAATTCGAAAGATTTGGATTTGAATGAGAGGGCGAATTTCTGAAAAATGTCGGAAATTTGTTGGGGTTTTTGGGATGACCCCATTTCTGCCATTGATGCTCAATTTTTTTTAAAGCACTCAAACACTTCAAAATCTGATGGTGCAAATCGAGTCGAAATGGGGGATTTCTCCGCTATCTCCATCGTTCTTGAGTGCAATCTGCTTGATATCTTGTTACAACGAGGACAACATCGAGGCAAAGTTTCGAGTTTTCGAGAGCTTTGACGGACCTTTTCAAGCAGAACCCAAGGTTAAGTAAAATAAATCAAATAATCCCTCCCACATTTGAACCCAGAAATTAGAAACCTCCAAATGACATTTGCAATCCCAGAACGTTTGAACCCAGAAATCAGAAACCACAAAATGCAAAAACAAGCTAGACCCAGAAGAGAAAACCCATATATAAAAACCACAAAAGAATCGAAGCACCATTAATTGTGCCCATCTTGAGAATTTCAGTGAATGTTTGCTTGGTCATGTCGATAATGTTGTTCATTGAGAGGGCTGATCAAACATGCAGGAATGCACAGAAAATTACTCTGTGATTTGATTGTGTGTTTGGGGGTGATTTTGAATTCTGGGTTTGTTTCGATGATCAATCTTTTTTCTGTAAATCAGAGAGAAGAGGAAGAAGAAAGGAATGGAGTGAGAATGAGGAAGATGAAGATTGTGAAAGAGGGGGGGGCTGGATCGGAGATCTGAAACAAAGAAATGGGAGAGAGGGGGGGAGAGAGGAGAGAGAAAGAGAGAGGGGGCTGACATGGCATTTTTTTGGTCAACTGCTGAGGTGGCAAGGTCAAACAAGAGGGAACACGTGTCTTGTCTTCCAACTCATGTTTCCGGCGAGTCAAATAATCCATAACTCGGTGGCGTGTTACTCTAGCCAACAGGGAGTCAAAGTTCGTATTATTAAGAATCAAATCGAAAGTTCATATTATTAAGTCATAAATGACCCAAAGTTCGTATTATTAGAATCCAATAACCCTTAACAAAAAGTATTCCATATCATGACAACCATTTGCAAGAGGGATATATTGAACTAAACAAGCAATTAATGGCTACTTATAGTACTGAACATTAACCTCTGATTCAAATAATCATTTCAAGCTATGAACATCCACTCAAATATAATAAATTATAGAAAATAAATAACTTGGTTATTAATTATGGAAAACAAATTTAATAGTGTGAAGAACTCTACGGCAAAGGACGTGGAAAGAGAGTTTAATTAGGGTTAGGATTAGGAAATAAATTAAATTAATAATTAGAGATTAATCTTGACCCTTCGTTTAATATTCAAGGGCTAAGATTCCAAGTTCTTTAGTTCTCATTGTAACCCTTAGTTCTCAATGGATACTCTCTCTCTCTCTCTCTCTCTCTCTCTATATATATATATATATATATATATATATATATATATATATATATATATATATATATATATATGTATAAAATAGTTTAAAACCTTGCAATCTATATATAATTAACTTAATTACATATTGATATGTATATTATTTTATATTGTTTTCCTTTTATATTTAGAAATATCACTTTAATAAATATATTTGTCTTACTAACAACTATTTTAAATGGAAGGTCATTTTCTTTTTAATTATACTAGTCTTAAACCTGTGCAATGCACGGGATATAAAAAAACAAATATTTTTAAAAAAATATAAATGCATATATGTAAAAATTTGAGAAAAATATAAATGAATTATCAAACAAAAAGATTTATTGATACTGTTGGATAATAAACAAAAAAGATTGCTATAAGTTTATCACCACCATAGTATAATTTTGTGTAGATTAGTTTTATATAGAGTGACTAATAATTTATATATTTGGAATCAGATATTTTTAATTAAAAATTATTTATTTTCCATTTCGGCTTAATTGTGATAATTATCATTTATAATTTAATCAAACTTTAAAAATTTTCACCGTTAAATTCTTAACATGTACTTTCCTTCTTTGTTTTGTATCTAAAATGTTCTAAGTTAGAGAAGGAAATTAGAGACCTTAAAGTATATAACATTTATGAAGTGATAATTAATATAAAATAGAGGGAGTATATAAAAATAGATCAAGCACAGATACAATGATAGATTGCTAATACACGTTTATGAAATTAAAGGGAGTTTGATCTCACAATTAAAAAAAAGAAGAAATTAAAGAGAGTGGGGGTGTATATATATTATGTTAACATAGTATTGGACTTCTTGAGTTCTTGAGTGCAAACCCCATCCAGATTACACCACCACAAATATGCAATATATATTCCTTTTTTTTTACAGGAAATATATATTCTAGTTAAGTTGTGAACAACTTCATTTCTCTTGTTGAATAAGTCTATAGGTCATATAAAAATTTTAAAAAAAAGTGTTTTAAAACCAATGCTTAAAAGGAATTACTATACATAAAAATGTCTTTTAAAATGAGATCAAAATGCTCAAGAAAACCTCCTCCTCGCATCTTAGGATCACTCTCCAAAATCTGAATTTTTTGGCAGAATGAGCTTGTTTGCCACATGCTGTAACCGTGGTATCTGCTTCCTCTGTCTCTCATGTTGCTCGATTGTTTTTTCTTTGCTTGACATGATTTTATGTGATGCTCCCTACAATGTGTTGCCCTTCCTCTAAGCCCTTCACATGGTGCTATATTAATATGCTGCATAAACTCATTTCGATGAGTTCTTTCAATATTATGCATTTTCATACAGGTACCAAAAGTGTTGGTTTGGAGTATAACATAATATTTGTCAGGCTCTTAATGGCTGCATTAGAGATAATTGGCTAATTGCTCCCATGGAAGTAAATTTAAGTGGAGTATAAAGTTATATTAAAACTAACAGATCTCCAACACATACATACAGAACTTTAAATATAGTCGAAGTCATACCTTAACTATTAGCCTTGGTTTGTCATACTCACTCATCCCGATTGACTCAGTCTTCATGTCATACCCATACCTAGTTCCTATTAAATCTTCTTAACCAAAGCGACATGAGATTTCAATTGATAGATAGCAAATTCAAAGCTTAGTTTGGAGGAAGCAATTGATAAAACAAATATATAACTCCACTTAAAACATGCATACAATGAACTTAATGGGGAAAAAAATAGAAACACAATCTTACCGCCGGTCTTCCTTTCTTCTGCATCATCATACACCTTCCAACCACTAATCACAACCAGAAAGAATTAGGTAGGTTTCCTTCCAATTTAAACAAAAAAAATTATAAATAAATTAAGTTTAGAGCTTCGGTAATTAGAGAGTTGGCGGAGGAGATTATAGAGTTCTATATGAGATCAAAAGCAAAAACAGAATGCATGGTGGTTAGAACTGCACATATACCTGAGAGTGAGTTGGGGGATGGTTGGTTACAATTATACTGATCAAAAACAAAATCAATGAATGGCAATCTAAATATATATAAGCCTTTATTGGAAGTTTATGGTCGGTTACAATTATACTTGTGTTGGGGTACGTGACTTTGGTGGGGATTAATCTCATCAGATGGAATGAGAATCCTAATTGAGTTGGGAAGTAGATTTCTAATCAGATGGGTAGTGAGTTGAGGAACCTCCTCATGATGAGCAAAACACGGGATAAGGGTGCTCTTGGCGAGGACGAGCTCCCTCTTGCTTTGTCTTTGCTTTGTAGCGAGCCTAGTGAGATTGAGAGTTCCCAAGCACCACACAAATTTCCTCTACGGCCCCTAAACCCCTCACCTCCACAAAACAAACCTCCTTCTACTTTCTTTCATTTGGATGATGGGTACATTGTGGGGTTCGATGCTTGTTTGATGGCTAGCGTGATTGTTCGTGGCGATCGGGAAGTTCGAAGCTTCATGGGGTTTATTGAAGAAGAGCACCTCGGCTTTAACTCCCAAGAGTTGAGGACAACTCTTTCAAGAGGGGGAGTATGAACCGTGTCGGGTTCGGGTTCGAACTCCCTTAGCCGGGCTTGAATTCCCGACTTGGCATTCCTGAGCTAAACCCGGTCACTCGTGCGCTTTTGGGAACCATTACACTTTCTCCAAGGGTAGAATGATGAGCGTCAAGTTAGTATGGTGTCAATGGGTCACCCTTTGTGGAGGATTGGATGGGCTCGGGTTTTGTTCCTCCGGCCTCAGAGACCTCGAGATCGTGCAAGGCCGCCCCGAGACTAGGAGTTGCTTGATATCGAGGTTCGGGTTTTGCCCCGGCATACGAAGGGACAAGGAAGAACGTGAAGGAAGCGAAGAAGGAGGAAGAGTAGAGGTAGCGCCCACTACCCCTACTGTGACAGCCGCGACACTCGCTGGTTTTTTGTGGCCAAGGAACAAACGCTGCCAGCGTAGGGAAAAGCACTGCCAGCGTCTAACACAGAAGCTCCAGTCTTTTGGCCACTCCAAAACGCTGGCGGAACAGGAAAAAACGCTGCCAGCGCCAGCCTCCAGCATCTTGTCGCGCCCGCGACGCCCGCTGCCAACGCTGCTACTGTTGTTGCCGTTGCTGCCGATTGTCGTACGTCGCGCCCGCGATAGATTTCGTCGCACCTGCGAAGGTCCCAGTTCCAGCCGAGTTTTTGAGATCAAAACTACGTAGTTTTGGGGTTTTTTTTTAAACTTTAGTATAAATACTTTGTTTTAGCCTCTTTTTCAAGTTAGCTTATGTTTATGATAGTCATGGTGGTGTTAGCAAGTCATTCCTTTAGTGATTATCTAGTGGATTACCTATGATAGTCATGGTGGGGTGTGAGGCCTAGAGTTGTGGATTACCTAGCTCAAGGTCATATCCTTCTTCCTTTATTGTTCAAGTTTCTTCGGTTGTTGAATCAAAGTTTCAACTCAAGCTAAATCATCAACATTCCCACCGCGCAACGCTCACGTATTGATCTTCTCAAATTAGGTAAATAGACAAATAATTCGGGACGGAGGTAGTTGTAACGCCCCGGCCCCTCCCGGGCCGCGAACATTACCAATAACTGCTTCAAGGATCGCTGACTGGCCCCACAAATCACCCCACGAGTCTTTCCAGCGTGTTTCGTCCTCGCTCACACGCTGCCTGGGAAAACTTCCCAGGAGGTCACCCATACTTTGACTACTCCCAGCCAAGCACGCTTAACTGAGAAGTTCCCAACTGATAAGCTACCATAAAAGAAGGTGCACCTTGGTGATATAAGTAGTCATTTTTTATCCTCTTAAGCCACACTTTTAACCACATATCCGGGGTGTTACAATCACCCCCACTTAAGCGCACAACGTCCTCGTTGTGTCACAATCCATTCCAGAATCTTTGCCCCGCTAGGTGACTGCCCATGGATCTCTCGTCTACTGGCGCAGCTCACGGTCGTGGGTCGGCTCTGATACCATTCTATAACGCCCCGAAAATTCAAATATAGAAAAGTCAAAGTCAAACTAGCGTTGACAGAAAAATTTAGTGGAAGACTCAAACTCTTATTGGGCGTCACTGCCGTATCCTCGAAGGAATACAAGGCGAGAAGGAAAACTACAACTGTCTGTCAACGGTAAACCAACTAACAAACTCATACTTAGAAATAAACCTCAAAACTAACTTCAAGTTTCTCAGAAAAGAAACGCAACATATTTAACGACTTCTAAACATATCATCCTCACTTCTAATTCCCGTCCCTAGCATATTGAGATTTCCCCCTCATTTTTGAAATGTTTTGTTTTCAGGTGAAGATCTATATGCTATGGACGGGAATTAGAAGTGAGGACGACATCACTAGAAAGAGAATTGATATCATTAGATTCGTAATAAAAAAATACTATTTAAAAAGTATAATATTATAATATTTTATAAAAATTTAAACTAGAAATTATTGATTAAAGATTGACATTGAAAACCGTAAATGACAGATAAAAAAGAACGGAGGGAGTAAATTTTAATTGAAAATTAAAAAACAACTTCAGTAAAACAAACCCAAAAATAAAAGTTTATTTGAAAAAAATTAGGAGTAAGGAAAAAACTACGCAAAGGAAAAACCTTAAAAGCAAAAGAAATTAAGAAATTTACTAACTATAATACTAACAAAAGAACCACTAGAAAGAGAATTCTTGGAAAAAAAAAATCAGACGGACGAAGGATCTGGGGCGAGGAGATTTTTTTTTTTCAGGAAAAGGGTTTGACGGTAGAGAACTAAAGATAAGGAAGAAAGGAAAATTGAGGAAAAGAGAGAAGGCATGTTGACATGTTGGGCCTGTGAATGAGAAATTAAGAAATTTACTAACTATAATACTAACAAAAGAACCACTAGAAAGAGAATTCTTGGGGAAAAAATTAGACGGACGAAGGATCAGGGGCGAGGAGACTTTTTTTTTTTCAGGACAAGGGTTTGACGGTAGAGAACTAAAGATGAGGAAGAAAGGAAAATTGAGGAAAAGAGAGAAGGCATGTTGACATGTTGGGCCTGTGAATGAGAAATGCAACTTGGTCCAGATGGTTGAATATTGGAACAGAGAGAAGAAAAAACTCACTTAAAATAAGCTTCCCAACAAAAAAAAAAGGTGTAAAAATATGAAAATCAGTTAAATTAATGAAAAAGGTTAAAACTTCTCAAATAAGATTACAATTGGATAATGCAAACTCAAATAAGATTACAGTCATAAGGCCATGTTCTTTTTGGGCGTAGGAAATGTGTAGGTAGGATAAGGTAAAATAAAACAAGATAATTTGAGATAAGGTAAGAAAAGGAATAAGTAGGTAAAAGTAGATTACTTTTTAGATATTTTTTTTAGGCAAAGTGGGTATAAAATAGGTTAACTAAATAATTAAGGTAAAGTAAGTTAACTAAATAATACATATATACTTTAAATTAAAATTATTTTAAAAAGTGTATGACATAATTTAAATCTTTTTTAAATTAAATTAAATTATTTTATTTGTATACAAATATAATTTTATTTAGTATACAAATATAATATTCTTTAAATTAAATCATGTTGTATGATCTTATTTGAATTCATTTGAAAGAGTTGTTTTGCAATTTATCTTGAACTTATTTAACTTATTTTTAGTAACAACTAAAAAAAAGATAACTTTAACTGCACTGAGTCTCCAACATCCATCATGATTCATGAGCCAAAGTCGAATTACTATTGAGGATTTTTATTTTTGAGCAAAATCAATAATATCAACATTTTTTTTACATAAAACATTTCATTTTCAATAGAGGATTAACATTTGTCCCTTTTTCTTTATTTTGTATAACAACAACAACAACAACAACAACAACAACAACGCTCTTCAATATAGTCTTGCTGATGCGGGGTTTTAGGGGTTCCAGATGTATGCAACCTTCGCCACATTCACATGATTGCCTAATCCTTTTTATGTAATTTTGGGAAAAAAAATTGCAAGAAAGATAATTTTAATGGTAAGAGCTAGCCAATATTCATCTTTACTCGGGGTTGGACTAATATTAAGGATGTTGTATTTGAAACCCATACACGCTTAGCGTGTATATCAAAACTAGTAATATTTTCTATTAAATAAAATAAAACTCATGCATAGCACGGGTACAAAGACTAGTGTAATTATTAAAACAATAGCGGGAGTAATATGCAAACCCGTACTTGTGCGGGAGCAAGTTATAAGGTCTGTTGAAAATATTGGATCCCCCGTCTGATGCGAGCCCAAAGTTACGGCCTTTTAACGGCGTCGCGAGCTCGCCGCTGAGAATTCCTCTACCACCAGTCTCGACCTCGCCGCTACGCTGACAGACTCGGCCTCACCGGCGACAGGTCTCCGCCACCTCAATCTACATCAAATTTTCCTCTCGCTTCCGACTCCCAAATCGTCTCCTTCATCACCCCTTGGTTTTCTGCATTGAAACAAAAGCGTATCTTGGCAATGGCAATGGCAATGACGAGTAAGACTCAACACGGCATCACCTCTTTATGCTTTTTTTTCCAGTGTTAATGAATTCAGTACCATCTAACCTTCTTGAACAACTGAAAAATCAACCAAATAATTAACATGCAAATAATGCGTGATCAATCCTAAAGAGCTTTGGATAAAAGCACAATCATATAAAATGAATAAAGTTTGGGCATTGATATATGTCGCCCCCCATTTTACTAATGTCGCCCCCCCCAAAAGACATATTTGCCCCTCTCCTCTCCCTCATCCTCTCAAATTCTCTCAAATATAAACCCTCTCTTTAATCACTAAAATTTGTATTGGTTTTTGAAATTGAACCTAAAATGTCATGGGAAGGTGATAAGTCATGTGAAAAAGAAGAGGTTAGTTTGTAAATTTTAATTTTAACAAATTTGCATAAAATGTATCATTTTCCGGAAAAATGGCGGCTGCTGCGCAAAAAGTCGCCGGCGATGGCGGCCTTGCCGCACGCCGTTCTGCTGTGATCGGCGTGCGGCAAGGTCGCTGTCGCCGGTGACTTTTTGCACGGCAACCGCCATTTTTCCGGAAAGTTTTTCAAATTTTTTTAAAATAAATGTAATTATTATTATCGTTATTAATTTTAATATAAATATTATTATTATTATTGTTAGTATCATTAGTAATATAGTTTTTGTAATTGTTATTATTATTGTTAATATTATTATTATGTTAATTATTATTGTTAATGTTAATGTTATTATCATTAGTAATATTATTTTTGTAATTGTTATTATGTTAATTATGAATATTGTTGTTATTAATGTTATTATTAAGGGTTATTATCATTATTATTATTATTATTAATATTATTATTATATTAATTACTATTGATAATATTATTGTTATGTTAATTATTATTGTTATTATTAATAATATTATTAATTATTAGGAAAAAAGGCACCCAACACGGATTTATGCCTCGGGATTAATTGTGATATTGTTGCTATTAGTATCATGATTATTATTATTATTATTATTATTATTATTATTATTATTATTATTATTATTAATATTATTATTATTGTTGTTGCTAATAATTGCTATAATTGTTTTTATGAATATTTTTGTTATTAGTTGTTATTCATGTTATGGTTTTAGATATTTTAGTATGTTTTGGTAAGGTTTGGGGGAAATTAATGAATGTGGTATCGTTTTGCAGGTTTCTTTGGAGGAGTTTGGCAGAGATGGAGTTGATTATTCATCGTTATTTGCGACTGAAGATGTGTTTGACACTATAGAAGCAGTGCATGATTGGGCCTATGAAATAGCTCGGGGAATCGGATGTAGGTTTGTACGGTTTGCGTACAAGAGAAAATTTGCAGAGAATCCGCTAAGGTGTTACTTGAAGTGTTAGAGGTACGGTAAATATCGAGGGAAACTGAATGATCTGGATGTTGCGACTCGTCGGGATATGTCGACGAAGGCGTGCCATTGTAAATTTGTCATTGTAGCGTGGACTCGTAATGAAACGGAATGGCGAGTTCATGTTTGCGATGGAGACCAGGGGAAGCACAATCATCACTTCATCGTGTATGAGGAAGAACATCGTCACGGACACCCATTCACTTCTGACATGAAACATCATTTCCATGAAATGACCAACACGGGGTGCACGCCAGTCACGATACAAACATCGCTGAAGGTGAAGTTTTCTGCTTCAAGGTAAACATGAGGCAAATATACAACGAGCGAACAAAGATGCGCATCAAGGATACGGATGGTAGGACGCATGCCCAATATTGTCTCTACTTGGCGAAAGATGGCGAGTACGTCTCATTTATTGATTATGATGATGGCAATCTTCATCAGCTCTTTTCATGTCACTCGTACTCGTTGAAGTTGTTCCATACGTACCCGAATGTCATTCTCATTGACAGTACGTACAAGACAAATAAGGCGAAGTGGCCTTTATGTGAGCTGGTAGGCGTGACAACCACTAACCACATGTAACAGCTTGTCGCAGGGCTTACAAATTTAACCACTACTATGATTAATCTAACTAATGTAGATAGGAAAGTAGGGATCAAATCCAACGAGGAAAGATTGATTTCAGAATAGTTTTACCTGTTTAACTCACACTTTAATTACTTAACTAATTAATCTAAATTAAATTATATACTATTAACTAAGATTGAATGCAATTTAGTAAATAAGGGGGGGTTTTGGATTCAAGATTAACTATTTAAAAAGATGAATTAAAATTGCAAAACGAGAATATCAAAACACACACAAGAGATTGATTCGGATAGCAATATGATAAATTTATTTGGTATAGTTTATTTCCACCATGCAAATTAGTACTTATCACTAACACACAAATTAATACTCCTATGAGTTAGACTGCAGAAAAGATCCACCAGCGGCTTTTCCTTACTTTTTAGTTTACTTCGGACCAGCCCTTATATAAACCCTACTAATTAAGACTACCTTAGTACTAGCACTAAAGTATAATCAAATTAGAGCATTAAGAACAAGAAAAGCATCATCTAACACCTTGCAACCAATTTACCAGCAAATCGATTTAACAAAGATTTATGACAATTTACTAATTAAAAGAGAAGATTTGAGCCTTCCATGATTAATCAGCGCGATACTAACATTAAAGACTCTAGCTTTCAGTACTGGAGGCTCTAACTATCAATTGAATCTATAAAAAACTAACTAGCATGCATTCTAATTAATTCCATATAAAAACAATAAACGATAATCACAAATTGTCATAAAATCATAGGCAACATCAATTAGACATTAAAGATCAAAACTTTGTCTCAAAATACATAATTTAGCATGGTTTCAATAAACTACACCAAACAATGAAAACTACTCACTCATAATACAAATTGAAGTACTAAGAATAGAGTAATTAAACACACCTAATTAGAAGAAGGACGATGATGATGAACGACTTGTGAGTCTGACATCAATAATAGAAATTGATGTCGATAGCTCTTCTTGTGAGTCTGACATTGATGAATATGAAGATGTGCTTGTTTGTGATGTTGGGAGTGTTATGATGTGGTCTAACCCTCTGTTTTCCTTATCACCTATTGATGATTATGATGATTGTTTAGATGAAAGTTGTGATTTGGAATTTGTGTTTGATGAAACTTGCATGGATATTGAGTGTGAATCATTGTTGGCATCCAAACATTCGCATGAGCATGTTCATGATTGTGTTGTATTGTTCTCTCCTGTTGATTTGTATACCCAATCTCCATTTACGAGTCAATGGGAGGATCTATTTGTCATATCTTCTTTCACTATGGCTAGGAAAGTCTTGTATTTTTATGCATTTCATCATTTCTATGACTTTTCTAAGGTATTTGATAAATTGTTAAGGGCACTAATGTTTGTTTATGTGCTATTGCGAGTGTGCTCTTACCTACACCATTCTGAGATGTATGAGAGGATGCATGATTTATTACTCCGGGTGTTGAATGGTTCTGACTTGGTGCCCGATATATTGAGGTGAGAAGGAGCGAGCTTATTGATAAAACACCTTCTAGGTAATACCCTTCCTCACCTTCTGTGTATAATTAATAAGTTAGTTTCCTTTTCTTCTTTTATTTTCTTTTTGTGTGTCTTTTTCTTTTATTTTTGGGGTGCTTGCTTACCTACTTATGTTTCCTTTGAGGACACGACAACCTCTTTGTGTTGGAGTGGGAGGGTAGTTTGCATTCCAGTTTTTGAGTCCAAGAAAATAAAAAAAGAGTTGTTTTGTAAATATTTTAGTTTGTTTTCTTAGTTCTTTAGTCCCTAGTGTCTTGTATAGTTTGTTTTACCTTTTGATCTTGCATGTGAACCATCACACATAGTATGCTTTTCTAGTTTATTTCTGACCTATGTGTGATGTTCTTTGGATCGGGGATTGAGTGCTTTTATTGAAGATTATGAGGTAACCTCTTTCCACCCTCTCTTTATGTGTATATATCGATGATCCATGATGCATGCTTGATTTTCTTTTTGGGTGGCAAACCCCTTGAGTGTGATTGTTGGGAATATTATGTTGTTGGAGCCGTGTGGGCTCGGGTCGCCACCGCTTTTATGTGATAAGTGTTTTGTATATATGTTTTTCTTGGTTTTCTACCTTACTTGTGACACCCTTCTCACGATGGAGACATTGTGATGTCTTGTGTTGGAGTGGGAGGGGTGATATCTTTCATAGTTCATGGGTAGATTACCTAACTTTGAGTCTTTTATTTTTGTCTTTCGTAGTTTGTGTCCAAAATCTAAAAAATTTGGTGTGTGAAAGGAAAAAGGGAAGAAATGTTGTGAAAAACCCAAAAGTTGCTTTTCTTTTTGAAGATGTTTCCGTTCACAATTGTGTAAATAGTTGTCCAATTTGCTGATTTAATCAGTTAGAAGCGGTCGGTATGAATAATGATAGGCCTTAGGAAGGATTTTTGCCATGACTTATCTCTATTAGACCTCTACATGGAATGGGAAAGCGGATTCCTCAAATCTTACACGCTTTGACTGTGTCTTCTTACCTAAGTTAGACGGTTTTAGTTGTTCAATTGCTTAAGCTCTTAATTAATGCATTAAATAATTGCTGTCGGGCCTACTGTCATGGGTTGGTTTGGGTGGATCGGCACCCTATGCCCATTAAGTGCAATGACTCACGTATGGAGAAACCCAGCAGGGAGGGTAACCCTTTGCGAAGGCCGGTGCTTAAATCCCGCAAAACCCGACACAAACGCTCTAAAAGATACAAAACAGATTGAGTGGAAATAAAAGAGCGTAGGTTTTGAAAAAGAAAGAAAAGAGCGAAGCAAGAAAAAGAAAAAAAGAGTTGAGCAAAAGAATGGTAAGAAAGAGCAAGAAAAAGCAGAAAAAGAAAGAAAAAGAAAGAAAAGAGCGAAGTAAGAAAAAGAAAGAAAAGAGAGGTTGAAAGAAAAACCAATAGTGAAGTAGGATATTCCGAGCTTGAGCATGAGAACAACTCTGATTGTCTGGTTTAGGATAGGAAGGACCGACTAGAGCCCACTTGCACATATGCACGAGGTGTTTTGCTCATCAGGAAGTGTTCTGGTTCAAAATCTCAAAGATTGACAGTTTTCCAAGCTTCGTGTCTTAATTTGTTTATACTTGCTTTTTCCAATTGATTGTTGAGACGGGTTGGGGAACTAGGTGCATGATTGGGGACGGGAATATTTTCTTTGCTTTTGTTTTGTTTCGGTTTTCGGTTTTCGCTTCTTTTTCTTTCCCCTTTTTCTTTTCTCGTGGATTTTGTGGGTAGAGTTGCTATAAACCCTCACGAGACCTACCTCGTCCACCCGGGTTGCCGGGGGGTTTCAAGGGCTTGATGCATGTGCTAAATGCATCCGCGATTCCTGCGAAAGTGAGTTAGTTTTTTTAGTTTTTCTTTCTATTCCTTTTCTTTGTTTTTAGTTTGCTCGGGGTGAGCAAACCCTTGTGTTGGAGTGGTGTTCGGTCTCGTTCCAAGCCGAATTTCTTCTCTTTTATAGGGTATATTTGCTTGTTTTAACCCCTATTTATATTTTAGATATAATGATTTAGTGTTTTGTAGGAAAATAAGAAGTTAGAAGAAGTTTGGGCTTAATTGAAGGTTTTTAGGGAATCCCGAGCTATTTCCCGAGTCAAACCAAGTCAACCCGAGCCAAGAGCCGAGAGCCGAGGCGAAACCGAAGCCGGAAATTCCATATCAAGATTGGCGCAAAACAAGGGAACGGTACAAACTCAAAGGTTTGAAATACGTGTGCCTTCACTCTTTGGGTCATAACTCCTTCGTTACAACTCTGATTGGTCTGAAATTTTAGGAGCCTAAAGTACACACCGAGAGCTTTCCATCGATATCTTACGGGCCTAAAACAGAGTTCGGATGAAGAAGTTATGCGCGTTTGAAGTCGGCAGAAAAGCGCGAGCGATGGCTCGCCCGAGCCATCTGGCTCGCCGATCGAACTTCAGGGCAACAAAGACATAAGCCAGGAGAGCCGGACAGTAGGCTTGCTCGCCCGAGCCACCCCAATGGCTCGCCCGAGCCACTCTATCTGCAGAAAATTTGACGCGCGTGTTGCGATTTGTTTCTAGGGTTTTGGGTTGTATTTTTCCTTCTTCTATAAATGCCCACTTGTATTAATCTAAGAAAAAAAGAAATTATCCTAGGCAGTTTAGGAGTAGAATTAGATTTAATTGCTTTCTTTAATTGCTTTCTTTAATTGTTCTTCAAGTTTTCTTGATTCTTCAAGCTTTCTTTGATTTCTAGCATTTGTATTCAAATTTTCTCAAGCTTTCTTAATTCAAGCAAGTTTCCATTGAAGTTTTACAAAGCTTTCTCTCTCTTCTCTCTTCTCTCTCTCTCTCTAATCTCCATTGTTGACTTGATTTCAAAGCTTTCTAGGGTTAGCCACATCAAATCCATCTTTTAGTGGGGAGGAGGGTCAAGGAATTCCAATTCTACTTCCTAGTGAGAATTTGGGAGATCCTTGGTAATCCAATCCACAATTTCTTGTTTGTTCGGGGGAAATTGCAAAGGTAGATTGAAGGTTAGAAGATTTTGGTCATCGAAGGTATAATTTCTTGTTCCCAATTTTGTTGTTCATTCATTGTCTTCATTCATGTCTTTTAATTGATTTCATCCTTAAGTGTTTTCTTTATTGCTTTCCTTTTATTGCTTTCTTAATTATTATCATGTCTAGATTAGTTTATTGCTTTCCTTTACATAATTTACCGCTTTTCGCATGTGAGAAAACCCCCAAACACAAATTGATTACCCTTAATCAAGCCTAAACACCCATCCCTGTGGACCTACAACCTTAACTCATAAAACCACAAAAATTACAACCGAACACTTTCCTAAAAATTGACGAATTAAACATAGTTAGGTCAAATAATTTGTACAATAATAAACTAAATACATATATAAATTATGTATAAAATATGACTCAACAAGTTCCCCCCACAATTAGACTTTGGACGTCCTCATACAAAGGAATATAAGACTCAAAAACTAAAACAAAACCTTACTCACTTTCGTAGGAATCACGGTTGCATTTAGCGCATGCAACAAGCCCTTTAAACCCCCCGGCAGCCCGGGTGGATGAGAAAGATCTTGTGAGGGTTTATAGCAACTATACCCACAAAAGCCGTAAGAAGTCGATTTAAAATAAATGAGAAGGTAAGGTGAAGAAAATGCACCGAAGAAACAAGCTACTTTGCGCATAGTCGCATAACTAGCCCTTCAAATAGCTTCATCAATCAGAATGAGAGAAATCAATATACATATTTGAGAACTCTTAAGTCAAAGATAGCACCACTCTTTATGATTTTCGACACTCGAATACCACATACTAAACAGATCCTCCAAACAATGTGTAATCGCCCTCCCACTCGATTCCGATCGAAGAATATTTCGATTGGTCAACCTAAGTCTCCCTCATGCTCAAGCTCTTTTATCCTTTTCAATGGAGAAGGTCCCACACGACCTTAAGCAAATCAATTAAATACTTTGGTTGTTTGAAAGGTTTATTTTAAGCGTCACTGCCGGCATATTTCGGGAATTAAGTGCGGCCCAATTACGGGGCTACCCTCCCAACATGACCAACTCCATACGTAGTTAACATTGTGCTTAAGGGGTGAAAAGGTGCCGCTCCACCTATGCCAGGTCGTGACGGTGAACCGACTAACATAACTTAGGGATTATTAATTTACACAACTTAATTTCAACAAAAACTTTTTATTTTCATAACTTATGCTCTTTGAGAAATTATTCACCATATTAATTAATCTAGAAGGTGAGCGAGAGCATAAAGGGACTCAGAGATTCCTCCCTAGTAAAGATAGTCTCTGTCTCGAATGGGGTATGATGAAAGTCGGAGGGAACTCATTTTTGCACATTGTAAACAAAGTCTACTAAAAGTAAGTCGTGGTAACAATCCCAACCTAAGGTCTACTATACACATATTGACCGCTTTTAATCTAATCAATTACTTCATCTTAAAACGACTAATTAAGCAACAAAGTACAAAGCAAATTATCCATAAAAACAATTTTTTTTTAGAAATGAAAAGCAAGAATAAATTATGAAATAGACTTGCGAACTAAGCTATCAAAAACATATAAACTCTCCCCCACACTTAATTCACACATTGTCCTCAATGTAACTAAATAAGTTGCTGAAAGAGAAAATAAAGAAAAAGGAACTTTGAAGAACTTCCCTGAATTTATTGGGTTGCCTCCCAATCAACGCCTTTGTTTACTATCGTTGGCACGACGTAGCTTTAGCTCATGGATTTTTCAAATGAATCTCTCCCACGACATGAACGTGATCCTCCCTAAGAAATTTCTTAAACATGTGACTATTCACCTTGAAAATCTTGTTAATAGACAAACTTTTAATTTCAACATCACCATGGAGGTTTAGGGTTGTCTACTTCCATCATAAGTGGGTTAGGTCTTCTCTGAGGGCCCTCTTAGGTTTAGCATCATCCTCTCTAGTCAAATCATAAAAATCTTGTGACAATTCATCAATAATATCAAGTGCGTACACACAATTCACATCAGCAGGGAATCTCATGGCATCAAATATGTTAAATTTAATCACGTCACCATCAAATTCCATAGTCAATGTTCCTCCATGCACATCAATTTTAGTCATGGATGTTTTCAAGAATGGTTTACCAAGCATAATAGGAAAATCATGGGATGCATTACCCATATCCAACACATAAAAATCAGCAAGAAACACAAGTTGGTTAACCTGGACTAAGACATCTTCTAAAACTCCATCTGGGTAAGTTTTACTCCTATCGGCTAACTGGATCACAATACCGGTCTTCTTTAACTCTCCTAAATTCAATTTGTCATAAACGGACCGAGGCATGACATTAATGGAGGCACCTAAATCAAGCATGGCATTATCAAAGCAAAGGTCTCCAATTTTACAAGGAATAGAAAACATCCCAGGGTCTTTGCACTTTGGGGGCAATTTCTTTTGAAAAATAGAAGACACGTTTTCCCCCACACTTACTTTCTCATTACGAACCAATTTTCTTTTATTAGTACACAATTCTTTTAAAAACTTGGCATAACGAGGCACTTGTTTAATAGCATCTAAAAGGGGAATGTTAATTTCAACCTTCCTAAATGTTTCTAAAATCTTTTGGTTAGCCTCATTTACCTTAGAGGTAGGGTTTCTAAACGTACTAGGAAAAGGCGGAGGTGGTTTGTACATATCTCTCTTTCTCTCCTCTATCTCCTTAGCAGTTTGGTTGGTTTCCTTTTCTTTTTCAGATTTGGATTTGGTGATTTCTAACTCAGGTTCTTCTTCTCTACTCTTCTTAGCTGACCCCTTCAATTCCCTTCCATTCCTAATAGTTATAGAACAAACATTCTTTAGGGTTAGGGTAAGGCTTAGAAGGTAACCTGTTGTTCAGTTGGGCTTGCAAGTTGTTAACTATGGTATCAGTTACAGTTTGACTCTCCTGAACTTGCTTTGGGGTTGACTCTATATTTTGGAACATATCATCCATTTTCTTAAGCACCTGTTCAAGAAGGTAATTGGTTCTATCTTGAGGGTTAGGTTGATGGTTTGATTGTTCAAAGCCAGGAGGGTTGGTATTATTGCCATACCTAAAGTTAGGGTGATCTTTCCATCCCTCATTATAGGTGTTAGAATAAGGATCACACTTCCTCTGACCTTGGTTAGAATACATTGTATTTGCCTCTCCCTCTTGAAGTGTAGGACATGCATCAGTATGATGTCCCTCTAAACAATAAATTCCACATACAACTGCTTTCTGAGTTCCACCAGTAATAAGTTTATTAAGCATAGCAGTAATAGTAGACAATTGACTCTCTAAAGCTGAACTTGAATCAATTTCATTAACCTTTCTTACCCGGGGTCCCCTAGTTCCGAACTGTTGAGTATTTTGGGTCATTAAATTAAAAAGTCTCCTAGCTTCAGCTGGAGTTTTATCAATCAAAGCCCCCTCCCCCCTCCCCCTCCCCCCCACACTAGCAGCATCAACCATATATATAACGATCCATTGGAAGTAAACCCTCATAAAAGTATTGAATTAACAGTTGCTCAGTTATTTGATGTTTGGGGCAACAAGCACAAAGTCTATCAAATCTTTCCCAATACTCATAAAAAGTTTCCCCATCCCTTTGTTGGATTCCCTCAAGTACCATAGCAAAACATCTGATAAGGAATTTAGTAATATGATGATATGGGTTCTCATTAGAGAATCCATGAAATTTGGGCGGTAAGTTTATAAATCCAGAGTTTAGTTTAAATGGTTTCTCTAATTTAACAAACGTAATAGATAAAGGTTGAGTTACCAAATTAGGAGCAGCTAACTCGCATAGAGTAGCCATTGTTACCTCAACTTCCTCAGAACTTACTGATTCTGAATCACTCTCTGTATCACTATTCTCCGGCTTTAGTTCCTCTTCTTCTTTGGAGCCTTCAGTATCTTTTCCGTTCCTCAATTTCATAAGTTACCTAAAACAGTACGAATAAATAAAAATGAATTACTAAAAGTAGTAAATTAAATGGGTAAAAAACTAACGGATCAATTATTTCTCCGGAGACAACGACGCCAAAATTGTAACAGCTTGTCGCAGGGCTTACAAATTTAACCACTACTATGATTAATCTAACTAATGTAAATAGGAAAGTAGGGATCGAATCCAACGAGGAAAGATTGATTTCAGAATAGTTTTACCTATTTAACTCACACTTTAATTACTTAACTAATTAATCTAAATTAAACTATATATTATTAACTAAGACTGAATGCAATTTAGTAAAGACCAGGGGGGTTTGGATTCAAGATTAACTATTTAAATAGACGAGTTAAAATTGCAAAATGAGAATATCAAAATACACACAAGAGATTGATTCGGATAGCAATATGATAAATTTATTTGGTCTAGTTTATTTCTCCCATGCAAATTAGAACTTATCACTGACACACAAATTAATACTTCTATGAGTTAGACTGCAGAAAAGATCCACCAGCGGCTTTTCCCTACTTTTCCTTACATTTTAGTTTACTTAGGACCAGCCCTAATATAAACCCTACTAATTAAGACTACCCTAGTACCAGCACTAAAGTACAATCAAATTAGAGCATTAAGAACAAGAAAAGCGTCATCTAACACCTTGCAACCAATTTACCAACAAATCGATTTAACAAAGATTTAGGACAATTTCCTAATAAAAGAGAAGATTTGAGCCTTCCATGATTAATCAGGGCGATACTAAAGTTAAAGACTCTAGCTTTCAGTACTGGAGACTCTAACTATCAATTGAATCTATAAAGAACTAACTAGCATGCATTCTAATTAATTCCATATAAAAACAGTAAACGATAATCACAAATTGTCATAAAATCATAGGCAACATCAATTAGACATTTAAAGATCAAAACTTTGTCTCAAAATACATAATTTAGCATAGTTTCAATAAGCTACACCAAAGAATGAAAACTACTCACTCATAATACAAATTGAAGTACTAAGAATAGAGTAATTAAACATTGTATAAAAGTATTGAATACACCTAATTAGAAGAAGGACGATGATGATGAACGCCGATCGATGATGGTGGTGGTGAAGGATGGATGAGTGGTGAAGATATGGTGAAGAGATGGGTGGTGTTGTGGTAGATGTCGTCCCCTTAATGAGATATATCCCATGTAAATAGGAGAAAGTAGGAAAGAAATCTCAAAACCCTACGCGTGAAACGGCGGCTGCGGCAAAATCGTTAAACGCTGGCAGCGTTTTGGTCTTTCTTCCTCTCTGATGGAGGCGCTGGCAGTGTTTTTGGGACGCTGGCAGCGTCTGCCTACTGCGTGCTGATTTTGCGCCAAATTTCATCTTTTCTTAACTCTTCTTATAATTGGGACTTTCCTAAAAATTGACGAATTAAACATAATTAGGTCAAATAATTTATATAATAATAAACTAAATACATATATAAATGGAAAATTGGAATCTAATAAACCAAACTTTATGTCCATTTTGATCTAACAAAACAAACTTAACTTTTTATTAATGATAAATTGTACTTAACATAATATTTTTCTTAGTGAACCTCCACCAATTTTCGGTTACCGAAAAATGACATGGAGGTTTTTTTGCTGATTGAAATGAACCTAATTGAAATGAACAATGTGTTGGAAGAAAGGTTCGAGCAGCTGTTGTCTAAAGTGACAAGAATGGGAAATGAATTACAGAGAATAAGGGATGAAAGTCAGAACTTTGAGCGTCTGGATGAAGAAAATGTGAGGCTCAGAACCAAACTTGACAAGGAGAAAAAGAAGAGGAAGTCATCTTCATTTTCCTTTTATTTTTTGCTTATAAAACTCTCCACATCAGCAAAAAAACCTCTATGTCATTTTTCCGGTGACCGGAAATTGGTGGAGGTTCACTAAGAAAAATATTATGTCAAATACAGTTTGCCCTTAACAAAATGTTAAGTTTGGTTTATTAGATCAAAATAGACATAAAGTTTGGTTTATTAGATTCCAATTTTCCTATATAAATTATGTATAAAATATGACTCAACACCACAACTTCCAGATTGCTTACTTGTTCATGCGGGATGAGAAGATGGAGTCATATGAGTGGTTGATGTGGAGGCTTCATGAATTGTTGGGTCCTGATGTTATTCCATCCGTGTTTATGACGGACAAGCAGGATGTTTTGTTGGGTGCTATTGCCAGTGTTTACCCAAATGTGCACCAACTGTTGTGCGTGTGGCATATTGGGAATGATGTGGAGAACAAAGTAAACAACCTTACTGGGGGCAAGAAGATTGGACTCGGGCTACATTTCAGACATCATTACTGGAACGACATTGTATATGCGAAGACTGATGAAGAGTTCAAAAGGAAGTGGGACGACGTCGTTAGCGCGTGGGTTGACAAAAACAACCGAATTATGCCGTATCTGAATGGGACGTGGCTGAAGCATAAGGAAAAATTCGTTTTTGCTTTCACCGACAATGTCCCTCACCTGGGGAACACGGCGATTTCTAGAGCGGAGAGCCAGCATTCTACATTGAAATATTACATCGGCAGTTCTAGAGGCACCTTCGATCGTGTCTTTACGAAGATTCACCAACACTTGGAGAATCAACATACTGAGATTCGGAGGGTGCTTGAACAGTCTAGGAGTACGCACAAGGTTTATGGTAATTCGAATTTCTTTAAGCATTTGCACGGGCATGTATCTCATCACGCCCTTGACCTGTTGTCGAAGGAGTTCAATAAAATGTGGTCGATGAGGTTTGGCGGAGGCAGCGACATATATGATCACAAGTTGTCGAGAACCCACCTCCTCCCGTGTACGTGTTCTATGATGGACATTTACGAAAAAGGAGAGCAATTGCAGTGTAAACTGATAAACATTTGGAGACAACTCACAGTAATTGGCGATGGTGAAACCCCTGGCTGAAATGATGTTCCATCAGGTACGGACATGACAGAATTTGAGTACCTCATTCAACTGGTTCGGGAGAGTGATCCAGCCGTGGTACGCCACGTAACCCAGGTCATCAACGAAGAGTTGAATCCCGACAGTGTCGATGTTCTTGATCTGGAGACAAGCCTCCCACGCCCTAGGAGACCCAGAATATCGAGATCCACCCGACGCAACCGCAGTGCATTTGAATACGACCGAACAACAGGTCGGGTAGCAAGACTATGACGAACTCATCGAGGAGAAAGGGAACCAGTTCTTCATCAGTCATGATGGGTCCAACAGGTGTGGATTTCCTTATCTATATAACCGATGTTAATCTCATGCGGAGTGAATTATTGGGGAAACAAAATGACTATACATTGTTGCTTATAACTGATGTTAATCTCATGCGCAGGTATCCTCGGGATGTGTACATATGCATTCCCGTTCAAGAAAGATTTTCCACATCTCATTATACCATACATTGTTGGTTGGACGGATGTTGGCGCTGATGGCAACTGCGAGTTCATATGTATAGCCGAGGTAGGTTACGAGGACGAAGAAAAATGGCCAACTGCTAGGACGTCAATACGCAGTGAATTGTTAGGGAGTCAAAATAACTATTTGAAGGCGTTTTATAATAGCAATATTGAGTTCAATGCATCCGTCCACCGGATAAGTGGCACCTGGTTGGACCAACCCTGTTCGAGTTTTGGATGTCGGCTCTAACGAATTTATTTCCAGCAGCGACACTGTTGAACATTATGTGGATCAGCCTTTCAACACCTTCCATTTGAGCAGACAGCTGACTTATGTATATCAGTATTACCCATACGAGTAGGACCTAGATTGAGGGCACCTGCAAAATAATGGGAATAGTGTAAGCAAACAAGGACCACTTCATGCTTATTCATTTACATGATGACTACCTTCTACCGCCGGTTCATGTTGGATGGCGAGCAGCTAAAGACATAAGTGTTGAAGGTTGGGATGAGCCGTTCAAGGCTCATATTGATAGATGATAGGCTATTAGGGCCGCTCAACGGTGATGATTGTCGTAGCTAAACGGATATATGCTTATGTATTTATTTGGTTTTCTTATTGGTTATCTATTTGGTATTTTTCTCCGCAATACAACTCATGCAAAATTATATTTAATTGTATTGCATTTTACTTTTAAATTTAAAATTACAATTCTTAAATTTAAACTTAAAATGAACCACAGTTAAATGAAAATTTACATTGTACGACATTTAAATTAAAAAATAAAACAAGTTAAAATCCACAACAATTACAATACAAATTACAATCTACTCCTCACGCTCATCATCTTGCTGCTCAGGGACGTGGATATGCATCTGAGTGCACCAACGTGCGTACAGATCCCTCATGTCATGATACGCGGGACGACTCACAACAAGTGTCATCGTCTCTTCGTTCGGTTGGGGTGGCTACAACACTGCCTGCACTCGTGAGGCCTAGTCATAGGACCACTTTCATAAAAAAATTCAAACAAAACAAAGCAGTTACACCAACCATGATACCCACCATCCAAAAACAAATCAGTTAAACAAAATATTAAAATATGCTAAGGGATTTTCGTACCTGTTCGAGCGACATATGATCATCGACTGTGGATTGGCTGGCGGAGGCGTTGTTTATCAAGAATTTGTGAGAATGTGTTGCATACCAATCATTGTAAGCAACATCCACTTCCCACGGCACACGTTTTGTGTGTGGTAGATCACTCACTGACAATTTGTTGCACATCGGAAACCCCAACCAGTCCGCACTAACGTTAGGCTCCAGAAATTCCACTTTGTGTGCCCCCTTCGACGGTCGCTCAGCGGTCTTCGGTACGATCAACCTTCGGGGGATTTGTTATTGGTGCCCTAACTGACGGACCAAGCGATCAGGCATGTACATGACTCAGTGAACCCGTATGCACGAATGGGGCCTACGTACAACGTCCTACTGCATGACTTGTAGGGGGCAGGTCCATATGGGGCCCAACACACACGATCTGATGTCAACACGTCCACGGAGGCCCTCAACGCTTGGACGCGCTGTTCCGATCTCACCAGGTGGTTGGGGAACCACCTGCTCGGGCGAGGCCCATTAATTGGTCGTTCCCCGTGTGGCCTAAAATCAGGTAAGTACTCATAGATCCAGGCTTGCAACAGGGTCAAACACCCAGCCAACTTCGTTGTCCCAGCCCTGCTCGCCGCCCCTAACTGTCGATAAAGGTACGCTAACGTAACCGTAGCCCAAGCAGCGCGATCAACGACAATGTCTGTGCTAGGCTACGGATGCGGCCGAAATCTATCCCTCGATTTGTCCACGAGAGCAAACTTAACAACCACATGTCCACGCCCTTATCCTATAGAGAATGAGATAATCGGGCGATGTATATATCAACCTCAAATTAACGCCAAGTACGGCGCCCTCATCATAAGTGTGCAAGGTCTTCAGTTCCTCCATTCTCTTATTGAAAATAGTCGGCACGTACTCGTTAACCACTTCCCGATCAAGACAATCAGGCATCAAGCCATCAACTGCAAGACACAAGATATGTTGCACATCATGCAACATGATTGTCATTTCACCGAAGAGAAGGTGAAATGTGTTCGTGTCGGGTTGCCACCTCTCAACGAACGCCGAGACCAACGTCATATCGATGTGGTCATACATCAAGTCCACCAAAGTGGTGATTTGGGCTCTTTCCAATGCAGCCTGGTATACGGGATCCATCGTGGACCTCATTGACCTCAAATCCCTTAGCGCATTCCTCTTCGTCACGCACTCAAGAACTGCATGGAGCGAACACTCCCGACCCACCCATATTACCCGAGCAATGTGACCTCCAAAGCTCGGTATAACGACCCCAATTGCAGGTCCCCCTGGCACGTCACCGACAATCTTCCAGTCGTCATCATTACTCCGGCTCGTCTTACTATGCCTGATGTTAGTCCTTGCATCACCAGTAGCAGAACTACTTCCTTGTCCCCGTTGTTGAATTGGGGCAAACTTCCCTGTTGCATCTCTCACCGGCATGAAACCCGTTGACCTATAAACTAGCCCTGGCGGAGGCGCGACTGAAGTAGGGATCATCTGCGGGACATCAGATCCGGTCCCTGTTAGGTTTTAGGTTATCTAAATCCTAAGCAGACACAGATTAATTGGCGGAATATTATAACAGTTATAAACAATTAATCGAACAACAGCAGAGGCTTTAGTAATTATACCTGATTGCTAATTCCGGCTGAAGAAGATGTTGACCTTCCATATTCCAATGCTGAAATCCTCTACTGAAAAGTCCACGCAGCACTCCGGGAACCCGATTGCTAGATCGACCCGATCGAGACGAATCTCAATCTAAGATGTATGTAAGATTGCTTCGGGAAACAGAGAATGTTTCCTGAAACTAGAACTGCAAACTAAAAGAGAGAGGAACTCAGGAAATCACCCTGGTATCTCCCTAAGAGTCTTAAGTAGTTGGTGTTTTTTTAATAATCTCTCCTAGAGACCCCTTTATATAGTGTTTAGAAAACGTAGGGAGAGGGTTCAAAACCCTAAAGGGCCGACTTAACGGAACGGCGCACTTCTCAGGCCCAAAACGGTCCGTGTTGAATCAACACGGTTAGTGTTGGACTCCAGAGAGTTCAATAACTCGGCCCATGGACACCACGGACCGTGGTGGCTCAACACGGACCGTGGTGTCTCAACACGGACCGTGTTGGGTCAACACGATCCGTGTTGAGCCCAATTCGGTCCATGTTGGGCTGATTTCTCACATAAATCAGTTTCCAACTTTTCTAAACATAATACAATATTATTTAGGTTACATACATTGTTCCAGGGCACTGACTTGTGACGTGACCAGACAAATAATATAGTTGTAATTAAACGTATTTAATTACTAATTATAGAGGTCTCTAGCAAGACATATAATTACTATATTACTTTGGTTTAATCTCTGTGTATATCGAACATTGTCGGGACATTCCCAACAATCTCCCACTTGTCCCACAAGTGTTTGATTCCTTAAACTCCCTTGTCACTTACTGTCTCATGTTCAGATAAGGTAAGCTGATGTCATCCTTATGTAAGGTCCGAAACATTCCTCGATCTCCGAGTTTAGACTTTGAAAAACAGATGATCAACTATTGATTTAACTGAGCTCGGCCAAGCATTTTCAGTCCAATCTCACCGAGTGGCCAACGAGACAACTGTCCCTAATAGGGAGAACAATGTCATCTTGTTCAGGCACACATTCTCACATGATCCAACTGTAACCCAGACACCGCCTTTATAGCCTACTGTTACGAAAGGCGTTTGACGCGCTCCAAAGTCACAGCAGATCATACAGTCTGTGTACTGAACTCACGATTTAGGAATTTTGAGTAGTGAGAGCTACTATGACAATTTCCAACTTAAAGAGCTCCCACTGCGGGTCAGTTCGGTAGTTGTTTTCAACAGTACCCATGTGATTGATTTATGATGTCATCACATCACTATGATCACGAAACTTGATCATCATCTCAATCCTACATGCTAATTCTGTTGATATTATCACTGTTCCTACGTGATAATACAATTAGGAACCAGGTCGACTATCGACCAAGACTAGCGTTATCAAGTTCACTAATGGGGTTCCAGAAATCGGACCTCATCCAATTTCCCATTTTGAATGTGCTAACCTTTTTGGACATTTACATAATTCTAAACCACAATTGATGTAAATTTTGGAATCTTATTCTCAATGACGAATCAACAAGGTCATAATTCATGAACAATTCATGCAAATTTGACTTGTTAATGTTCCGGAATGTGTTTAATACATATTGCCCATGCATGACTATCATGTTATAACTACAACAGGGGTTTAGTACATAATACTTGCAATGAACCTCGTACATATACCATCTCACTAATGACCTTTCATATAGGAAGATATTTCCGGACCACATGTTTGGATTCACAGTGAGCTTCAGTTCCTTTGCTTGAGTGATGGCTCCTATCAATAAGGCTTCATTTCTCTCGCAAGGCTAGAACATCACCCAGTTCTAAAAATGAACTTCGCAATCCTAACAGTTTCTGCCACAACTTCTAAAGTTGTGCCATACTTGTCTTATTTGTAGAATTAACTGCATGTCATGTTAGGAACTTCTTCCATTTCACCTCAATACCACTCAAAACAGATCGTATAATTTTCTCTGACCTTTCAGATAATCATATTTCTCCGCATGAGTGTAGCATCAATGCAACTCTTCACACTTAGCTTTTATCAACCACTTTAGACTTAGGACACATCCTTAGTTTTGGTTATACATATACAATGTATATGTTATGTTGGACTTTGAACATCTCATGGCATACATTAATCTCACGCTTGAAGCATGAGTTATATGGCTCATCCTTCTTAGAACTTCTTATTGTTTTGAGACAATCAAATTCTGTAAGTATATGCCATGATTTTTGGAAATTAATCCATTCTGGAAGTGAGTTGAACTATTCAACACCTAGTTAACTTTGATTCAAACAATCAAAATCTTTAATCTATCATTATAGATCTTGTCTCCAAGAAAATTCTTAGCCCCACTAATCCTTCACTTTGAAAATTATTTCCATGTCAACCTCAGTAGAAGCAACATTGGAATATTCTTCTTAGTAGGCAGTATGTCAATCACATACAATATCAGAAAACGCATTGCTCCCACTGAACTTCTTGTAAACACAATATTATCTTTGGCACTTCCCAGTATGTCAAAACTTTTTTGATATCCTGGTCAAGAAGGTCAATGATTCCAACTCCTAGAAGCTTCCTTAAGACCACATATGGTCTCTTGAAGTTTACAAGTATTCCAACAAAAGACAACTCAGTTGTGTCAAGTACACACCTTTCTTCGAAATCTAATTTTGAAGTCAGTCTTGATGTCTATCTTAATGAACCCATGTTTTTCCTTAAAACCCTCATATGCCTGATGGCTCACACCTTCAGACAAATCAACCAAGTTCTAAACTTGGTTGAATACATGGAATCCATTTTAGACTTGGTTGCATGGAATCTTGATTTACTTAAAGCTTCTTTGATGTAGGTAGAATCATTACTTTCTAAAAGTAACATTTCGTGTTCATCCATAGAAGATCGATATCTTTGTGGCTGACGGAGTTGTTTACCTGACCTTGCTTTCATGACACCTTCTCCTCAACGTTTTGAGAAACTTCAACTGCCTCAACCTTATTCTTAATTTCCCGACCAATAGGAAAATATTTGAACAAGGATCAAGTAGCGGAGTTTCAGGTGATGATTATAGTGTTTTGTGTCTCTCGAACTTTGGTAAGTTCAAAATCTCTCCCACTCTTTCTTTTAGAGAATAACATATTCTCTAAGAAGAAAGTATTTTGAGACACAAACACTTTCCTCTACAACAGTTTATAGAAGTGATACTCCTTTCTTTCAGAAGACGGTTCAAGAACCTCTCTTCTCCATATCATATATGGTGTCTTCTCTAATGCTTCAGATAATCTTTATTAGTAATTAGAGCTATGGTTAATTGCGTGTATCCCCAAAAGGTAATCGGCAATGTTGACTCAACCATCATTGATCACACCATATCTAATAAGGTGTGATTCCTGCTCTTAGATACGTCATTGAGATGTCGTATTCTTAGAGGAGAGAGTCATGAAACAATTCCATATACTCTGGAATGGTCAATGAAATCATGGCTCAAATACTTACCTCCTCAACCTTGTTGAAGGGTTTTGATTTTCTTGCCAAGTTGGTTTTGTACTTCACTTTGAAACTCTTTGAACATTTCGTAGGATTTGGACTTGTGGCGTTTTAAGTAGATATATCCATATCTACTAAAAAATCGTCACTGAAAGTGATGAAAAGTACAACAAACCTTCTTCTAGCACTAGTGCTCATAGGCCCACATACATAAATATGTTTGCATCCTAATAAGTCATTAGCTTGTTCGCCAGTTCTAATAAGAGCTGATTTTAGTCATCTTACTCATCAGACATGCTTTGCAAACATTGAACTTTTCAAAGTTTAGGTTTTCCAAAATCCTGCACTATGCAGTTTCTGAATACATTTCTGATTAATATGACTTAAGCTTATAGTGCCATAATTATGTTTCATTTGAGTCATTTGTTCAAACTCTTGGCTCAACCATTAGCATCCTTTCGATCTTATCAAGGTGCTCTCATTGTTTCGCCAAGACTACTTCATTTTGGAAATCTTCAAACTATTTCAACATTCCAGCTTCAGATAAATCTCATAGACATGAATCACATTCACCCCATTTACTTGTGCTCAGTTGGACTAAATACATCCATATGCATGAATGTTTGTTGGCACATTCACCCTTTCTTGTAAAAGGTACAATCTTGCTTTTGCAAACATCACATGTTTCAAAGTGTAAAACCCCGAAAAATCCAAAGATGTTGACCGTGACGTTGTTAATAAAATAGGTTTGACTTCATTATTTACTGTTGTTCATGATGTGTTTATTTATGCTAACGCTTGAGCTCGTAGGACCAATGAGGGGCTAACAAGGGTAGATTAGTATTTTCGTGGGTTATATATATCTTTGTGGTATTATAAATATTATTATGTGATTAATTTCGTGAATAATATTTGCTATATGATTATATGATTATTGGTATTAATATTATTATTATTATTATTATTAGTAGTAGTATTACTTATAATTCCTTAAATCTGATTATTAGTTTAATGGGTTGGGTTAGGAATAGGATTAGTATTTGGGCCTAAATTGGGTATTAGTATAAAAACCCCCTAAACCCATATCAAACCCTAATCTCTTTCCCAAACCCTAACCCTACACCCCTCTCTCTCTCCCTCTCCCTGCGCGTCCACGGCCGCCACCGCAATCATGGCCACCATGATCGCCGCTAAAAAAACCCCGCAACCCTCTCTCTTTCTCTTTCTTCTTTTTCTCACTTCCTCGGCGTCGACTTTGCTCGCCACTGAACAAACACGCCGCCGCCTCTACGGCCGCGTCGCTGACAACCGTCGTCGTCGTCGCCGTCCGCATCGCGCCGTGCGCCCAGACGAGGAGTGCACGACCCACGCGTTGGTTGCTAGTCGGCCGAGCCCGACGCCATCGCACTCTGAACCACCGTCGCCGTCCAACCGTCGCTGCCATCGTCGTTTCACGGACTTCCGACTAACACTGCCGCCGAAAACTCGTACCAAACCTAACCTAAACCCTAGCCATAACTGATAATCTATTTTATCTTTTCCTTCTTTTTCCTTTTCTTTTTCCTTTTTCTTTTTTTTTTTTATTTTCAAAAATTTTATTATGTTTTATAATTATTAAATTGTATTGTTAGTTTTTTAATTATGAAAATTACATGTAATATTGTTATTAATTGTAATCATGTGTAATTTGTAATAAGTTGTTATGTGTAATTAATTGTTCTTGTATTGTTTTATTTACATATAATTTGTTTAATTATTATTATGTGTTTTGTTATTAGGGTTGTAATAGTTAAATTGTTAGGGTTCAATTGGTATTGTACTTGTCCTTGTAAATCATGGGGTTAGATAACTTTATTATTGTATATGAAATTGGAAATTTATTACCTAGGTTAACTCTTGAATTTTAGTTATAAAAATCGTTATGTTCTTTATTATTCTTTAAAGGTAAATCTTATTAGTTTGTTAAATAAATTAGTTAAGCTACTACAAGTTGATTTCTTATTAATAAAATCTTGAATTCTTGATTAGTAGTTACATGTATATTGTACTTTGTTTTACATGTTCTTTAAGCTTTTCTTGATTCTTGAATTAAGAAACCCACATGTTTAACCACCTTCAATGTTTCTTGACATTCTTGTTTCTTTTTGTTATAACTTACTTGTAAATAATCCATGTTTTGATCTTTAAAATCTTGGTCAAGTAATTTATGTTTTAAGTAATTTGATTTCTTTTATGACTTTAGGATTGATTAAATTTATTAAAGTGTCTTTCATGTTTTCTAAATTAGGTTTAATACTACAAGTTTAATTGTTGGACCTAAGTTAAGTTGGACTTCATATCTTAGACCCTAGCTACTGTTCCGAGTCCAAATTAGAACTCCGAGACCGATTGGTAAAAGTTAGAACCGAAATAACAAATTAATTAAGAACTGGTAACAGGACAGTTTTGTTAGTGTCTAAAGATAGGGTTGCCACGATTAGTATAGTTGTCTTTTGACTGAGACCTTTTAACTGGAGTTTCCCTTGGATGTTAGGAACCATAGGAATCTTACGGATCGGACGTTTGATTTGTATAGCCCGAGTTATAACCGTTTTACCAGAACCTGTCAGAACTGGACTAATTGTGAAGATGGGTGTTTTTAGAGTCCTACGGGACTGATTTAGGCTTATCCATCAACATAGAAGTTTTAGTAGACATCCTGAGGTTTCCGAAAAGTCCAGAACCAGACCCGTAGGATGTCGGGAAGTTGAGTTATGACCCATTTTATGTGAACGTTACAATCTGTCCTCTGCTTGCTTTTATTTATGAAAATTTGTTGAGTAAATTTTATGTGTGAACTTGTTATATAATTCCTTGAGTGTGTTAAGTGTAAATCATAAATGATAGGAACCTAAGTGTTCCTAGGGGATGGGGTAGGTAGTTGATAGTTGATACTAACCGTTAGAAAGCGTTTTGATTAGATAATTATTCTTATTCTAGGCGAGTTAGTGCGTGGCGTTAGTGAGCTCAAGTGTGTTCTTCTTTTCTTTGTCTTGTGAAGTATATCGTAATTGTCTATGCTCTAATCCCCACGGGATGCTCTTTAAATGTGTTTTGATGTTTTATAATCTATTTTTAGAATTGCATCCGAAGGACTTTTGTTGAATTATGACCATCTGTTTTGGATAAGCTGTTTGTAATTGTTGTACCTTGTTTATGAGTGGAGAAATTGAGATGGTCTTTTATAAGTGGTTTTATTATTGATTTTGATAATCTGGGTTGGGTTTGACTTGAGAGTTGTGAGATGAGTTTGAATAATGAATTAGTAATTCAAAGTGGAAACATTAAGCGGGTTGTTGATTTGATTCCTTTGTGAGGCTAATGTTTTCGGGTGATAACCCGAGATCGGGATTCGATGCTGTATGGGTTATGTGCGGGAGATCGGGGTTTCATCACGATATAGGATAGATGTTATGATGCCTTTGGTGCGTGTTTGATGCCTTTGAGAGGCTAATATTTATGCGGGTGATAACCCTGAGACCAGGATTCGATGCCTGTATGGGTTATGTGCCAGGAGATCAGGGTTTCATCCCTGATATAGGATAGTTGTTATGATGCCTTTGGTAGGCGATGTTCTTTTTGGGATTTGATATCCCGCTCGCAAATTAAAATATGGATTGGATGGGTTGAGAAAGCGATTAAGGGTTAAAGGTTTGAGAAATGGTTTGACTTGTTCCCTCTCCCCAAAATGAATTGAAATGAACTTAAACTGTTTTAAACGTTAGGGGTAGACATTATTGAGATTTCCCCCTCATTTTTGAAATGTTTTGTTTTCAGGTGAAGATCTAAATCTTTGGGGGAATTAGAAGTGAGGACGACGAGTCTAGAAGTCTTTGAATCTTTTTATATTGTTTTCGTTATGATGTCTTAAAGTTTTGTTTTGAGTTGTTAGTAGTTACCGTTAGCAGACATTGTGTTTTCCTTTCTCGCCTTGTGTTCCTTCGGGGATACGGCAGTGACGCCCAAACTAAATTTGAAGTCTTCCGCTAAGTTTTGTCTGTTAACGTTAGTTTGACTTTGACTTTTCTATAACTGAATTTTCGGGGCGTTACAGAATGATATCAGAGCTCTGGGTTGCGACCTAGTAGCTCCTCAGAGTCCTTTAGGTTTAGATGGACCCTAGGAAGCTAAGTTCGGAACGATGAGTGTAGGACGGGAAAAGGGATTCATGCTTTCTAAAGTTGTGTGATTATGAATATACTGTTCTCTGTGTTGCTAATATGTTTTGATTATGTAGGATGGCACAACGCACACACTGTCACCAGCACCCCACGCCGTGCTTTCACCGCTACACACCCATTCCTCCTGGTGGGTACTTGGGAACCCACATGCTGAATTTCTACGATGAGATCGACCGATACACCAAGGATGTCCCGAACTCTTGCTTGCGTGGCAACGAGGAAGCTCAGGCCAACGCTTTTCTACTCACCTTACGAGACGATCCCTTGTGGGGCCATACTGTGTCGTCGTTCTTTGCCACCCACCTTCGGAGGAGGGGTACCCACACCCGTGCTGTTGGTGTCAAAGGTACCGGGTAGAGCCGGAGCATCGAATCCCAGGGGTCTTTTCTAGGATCACCCGGATTGGGATGCGCCGAGTAGAGAGGGTTCAGGTGAACCCAGCTCCTGCACCAGTTGAGGATCATGAGGATGACCCTGAAGAAGATCCAGAGGAGGATCCCACCGAGGACATCGCCCAGGATCCCGAGCCCGAGGTAACCTCTAGGGTCACGGCTGCACCCGCCGTCGAGCCCGAGCATGAGATTCCGCCCGAGGAGGAGGATGAGGTGGACCGGGGGACAGGAGAAGACCCCGAGGAGGGCTCGGGGGATGAGGGCAGTGATCTGAGTGGACTCGGTTTGTGAGGAAGAACCCTCGATGCAGGAGGATCATCTGAGTGGGATGGCCACGATGTGTTGAGTATTAGTGTATAGCTGTTACGTTTGTATTTTTGTTGAACTGTGATATAATCTGGATATTGGCATGTTGTTTCTTTTGGGTAATTGTACCGATGGGGAATACTGTACATATGATTACATTGGTGTGTATAGAAATATTGTTTTGTGATACTAGTATATATGTGACCTTTCAATATGTGATGAAAATTTATGAAATAAACTGATGACATAAGAAATTACTTGGTGAAATAGAATTACAATTTCGTATTGTTTAGCACTCTATGAGAAGACCGGACCAAGTAGCTACCTCTAGTATGAAGTTGAGACAATGGATTGGAAAACCCTTAAGTAGACTAAATCGACTCTTTGAATCAAGATGTCGGACGTGAACGGCTCTCAACCCAACCACGGTACTCGGGAGCGCCCGTAAGCTGCAGCCGAACAACAGCCTCAAACCGCGACTGAACTGCGTCAGCGCCTTCCTCATTTGATATCCGGACAAAGTACAACAGCACCGGGGAATGACCTAGCCTGCTTGCTGATGATTGAGATGCTTAACAAGCACGAGGACTTACTGAAGAGGGTGGTGGATCGACAAGGAGGAGAAAGGGAAAATGATCCCTTCGCTCTCCTCCAAAGGTTCAATAGTTTCAACCCGCCCACTTACATCGGGGTAGCTGACCCCAAGGTCTTTGAAGATTGGGTTAGGGAAATTGAGAAGATTTTCGACACCACACGCTGTCCTGAAGAGTTAAGGGTGGATTTTGCTGCTTACCACCTAAAGGAAGAGGCTGATTTATGGTGGGCCAGTGTGAAAGAAATAAGGACTGAACCGGGTTTCGACTGGAACCGCTTCAAGATTGTGCTAAAGGATCGATTTTACCCAATTTCTCTCCAGAAGGCGAAAGAAAAAGAGTTCATGAATCTGCGTCAAGGGGAAACTAGCGTGCTCGCCTACTCTGCAAAGTTCACCGAATTATCTCGATTTGCATCGGCTTTGGTAGCTACTGAGCAGCTAAGGATGGACCGTTTCTGGGATGGATTGAATTGCAAGAATCAGGATCGCATGTCATCACGGGAGTTCACGTCTTATCAGAACATCTTTGAGCGTTGCCTCACATTGTAGAAAGGGTAATGCAGCAATGACTAGGCATACAAGGGCAAAAGAGGAAAGAGCCACCCCGTTTCAACCCACCTCAACCTTATCAGGAAAAGAGGTTCCGCCCCAACAACTGGCAAAACAACCAACCTTCGGGACGTGGACCAACTCATGTGCCTATTTATGGGATTTGTGGTCGACCTAACCATCTTGCTAGGAATTGTAGATCAGGAGCCGCAAAGGGAGGATGCTTTAAATGTGGGAGTCTCCAGCATCACATCAGGCAATGCCCTTTACAGAACTCAGGGGGTAATAATGGTGGAAATAATGGAAACAATGGGAATAACGGGAATTGGAGAGCCCCGCGGACAACATATCAAAATTAGGGAGGCTATAATGGGAATCAAAGGCCACAACAACAAAACCGGGATGGTTCCGGTGGAAACCGAAACAACCAAGGAAGGCCAGCAAACCCGCCTCGTCCGCAACAACAACCACCGCGCAACGCATGAGGACGAGTATATGTAATGAGGAAAGAAGAAGCTGAGAATGAAGCAGACGTTGTGACGGGTACCCTCTCTCTCCACCTCTACAATATCTCTGTTTTGTTTGATTCTGGTGCTAGTCATTCTTTTGTTGGACGAGCTATAGTAGAGAAGGCTAAGATGAAACCCTCGGAGAATAGTAAGCCTATGTCTGTAGCCCTACCTACCGGGGATACCATTAATTGTGGAGAGTTATATGGTGGATGTCCTATAGTGATAGCAGGACAGGAGTTTGAGGCCGACCTTTATATGTTTGACCTAATGGAGTTCGACGTTATTTTGGGGATGGACTGGTTAGCAAAATATAGAGCCCAGATAGATTGTTATAAGCAAAAGGTGACCTTAATGGGACCAAACGGAAAGAAGGTAGTGCATTGGAGTGATGGGCATCTTTGGAGTGTGCGGATCATCTCTGCCCTCAAGGCTCAAAAGTTGTTGGGCCAAGGTTGTGAAGGGTTTCTATGCAACGTAATCGACACCAAGGCGGAGGAGCTTACGATTGAGAATATCCCGGTAGTGCGGGAATATTCTGATGTATTTTCGGAGGAGATCCCGGGTCTGCCTCCAATCAGGGAGGTAGATTTCTGCATCGATTTGGAGCCCGGGGCCGCACCTGTTTCAAAAGCCCCATATCGCATGGCGCCCGCAGAGCTTAAGGAGTTAAAGACTCAGCTGGACGAGCTGCTAGAAAAGGGATATATACGACCCAGCACGTCACCATGGGGAGCACATGTACTGTTCGTGAAGAAGAAGGATGGTAGCATGAGGTTGTGCATCGATTACCGGGAGTTGAACAAGATTACCGTCAAGAATCGTTATCCTCTACCTCGTATTGATGATCTTTTCGATCAGTTGCGAGGAGCAACAACGTTTTCTAAGATAGACACGAGGTCGTTATCACCAGTTAAGAATTCGCGAAGAAGATATCTCTAAAACCGCATTCCGAACTCGGTATGGCCATTATGAGTTCGTGGTAATGCCTTTTGGGCTTACAAATGCCCCAGCCGCCTTCATGGATTTGATGAACAGAGTGTTCGAGCCGTTCCTGGATAAGTTTGTAGTGGTGTTCATCGACGACATATTGGTATATTCAGGAACACGAGAGGAGCATGCGAATCATCTTAGAGAAGTATTGACGACTCTACGGAGCAACAAGCTTTATGCGAAGCTTAAGAAGTGTGAGTTTTGGTTGGAACAAGTAGCGTTCTTAGGACATGTGGTGTCCAAGGAAGGAGTAGTTGTAGACCCTCAAAAGGTGGAGGCCATCACCAAGTGGCCGACACCGAAGAATGCCACGGAGGTTAGGAGTTTTCTAGGCTTGGCAGGGTATTATAGGAAGTTTGTGCAAGATTTCTCGAAAATTGCCACCCCGTTGACCAATTTGACTCGGAAGTCAATAAAGTTCGCATGGTCGGAAAAATGTGAGCAAGCATTCCAGGAGTTGAAGAAGAGGCTTACCTCGGCCCCTATTCTCGCTTTACCTCAAGGGAACGAAGGTTTTATCATCTACAGTGACGCATCACATGGTGGATTGGGTTGTGTGCTCATGCAGGAGGGGAAGGTGATTGCATATGCATCCAGGCAACTGAAGACGCATGAGAAGAATTACCCCACTCATGATCTGGAGTTGGCAGCAGTGGTTTTTGCGCTTAAGATTTGGAGGCATTATCTTTATGGAGTACACTGCGAGATATTCACAGACCATCAGAGTTTGAAGTACCTTTTCACACAGAAGGAGCTGAACCTCAGGCAGACAAGATGGTTAGAGTTTCTGAAGGATTAGGATGTGAATTTCCAATATCATCCCGGAAAGGCAAATGTAGTGGTTGATGCCCTGAGTAGAAGACCGTATCCTGCTATAAACCACTTGATGATGGTACCGCACGAGTTGTGCGAGGAGTTTAGGAGATTGGAGATTAATGTGGTAACACCTGGGAAGAAAGCTGTATTGAATGTCATGGAGTTGCAACCTACCCTTATGGAAGAGATCAAGAGGACCCAAGAGCTGGATTTGCAGCTTGCAAAAATACGGGAGGAAGTTTTGCAGGGGAAAGCCCCTGGTTTCGTGATTCACGAAGATGGTACATTACGGTTCCATAACCGCGTCTGTGTACCTAACACGGAGGAGTTAAAGAGGAGGATCTTAGAGGAGGGGCACAATACACCATATTCTGTACACCCAGGAGGAAATAAGCTTTACAAGGACCTGAAACAGATGTTCTAGTGGAGTAATATGAAACAAGAAGTGGCAGACTTTGTGGCAAAGTGCCTTACATGCCAGCGAGTCAAGGCAGAGCATCAACGACCAGCCGGACTTCTGCAACCGTTAGACGTCCCTGAGTGGAAATGGGATTCGGTATCAATGGATTTTGTGATAGGTCTACCAAGGACCAGGCGGAAACACAATGCAATATGGGTGATTGTAGATCGTTTGACCAAGTCAGCTCATTTCCTAGCCATCACCAACAACTGGTCCCTAGATCAGCTAGCTCAAGCCTATGTAAGGGAGATTGTAAGGTTACACGGAGTACCCAGTTCTATAGTCTCAGACAGAGACACCAGATTCGATCGGTTTTGGAAAAATTCTGAGGCGTTTGGTACAAAGCTCAAGTTGATCTGCATTTCACCCGACTACGGATGGCGGACAATGAGAACCATCCAAACCCTCGAAGATATGTTACGAGCATGCGCATTGGATTTCAAGGACTCGTGGGATGACGAGTTGACTCTCATTGAGTTCTCCTACAACAATAGTTACCCTTCGAAGCTTTGTATGGAAGGAGATGTAGAACTCCCCTATGTTGGCAGGACATCGATGAAGCTCTAACGATCGGATCGGACCTAATACAGGCCACTACTCAGAAGGTTCGAATCATTCAAGACAAGATGAAGGCAGCACAAAGTCGACAAAAGAGTTATGCTGACAGGAGGAGGAGACCTTTAGAGTTCGAAGTAGGGGAATATGTGTTTTTGCGGGTTTCACCCACGAAAGGAGTTATGAGATTCGGCCAGTCGGGGAAGTTGACACCAAGATTTATCGGGCCATATCCAATCTTGGAACGCATCGGAGAAGTCGCCTACAAGTTACAGCTGCTAGGAGAACTTCCAAGGGTGCACAATGTTTTCCACGTATCACAACTCAGGAAATACGTTCCGGACCCGACTCACGTGATTGATCCTGAGCCGCTTCAACTACAAGAAGATCGAGCTATGAAGAGCAACCGCTAGAGATATTGGACCGTAGAGAAAAGCAGCTTAGGAGGAAAGTAGTTCCCTTGGTAAAAGTACGATGGGCAAATCATACCACAACAGAAGCAACCTGGGAAAGAGAAGACGAAATGAGGAAGAAGTACCCTCACTTGTTCCAAGCCTAAGGCGCATCAAGTTTCGGGGAAGAAACTTCCTTTAAGAAGGTAATGATGTAAAACCTTGAGTTTTAGGAGGAATGGAACCGTTAGTTTCCTTACAGGACCGTTAGGGTTAAGTTTAAGTTTCAAGGACGAAACTTCTTTTAAGAAGGTAATGATGTAAAACCCCGAAAAATCCAAAGATGTTGACCGTGACGTTGTTAATAAAATAGGTTTGACTTCATTATTTACTGTTGTTCATGATGTGTTTATTTATGCTAACGCTTGAGCTCGTAGGACCAATGAGGGGCTAACAAGGGTAGATTAGTATTTTCGTGGGTTATATATATCTTTGTGGTATTATAAATATTATTATGTGATTAATTTCGTGAATAATATTTGCTATATGATTATATGATTATTGGTATTAATATTATTATTATTATTATTAGTAGTAGTAGTAGTATTACTTATAATTCCTTAAATCTGATTATTAGTTTAATGGGTTGGGTTAGGAATAGGATTAGTATTTGGGCCTAAATTGGGTATTAGTATAAAAACCCCCTAAACCCATATCAAACCCTAATCTCTTTCCCAAACCCTAACCCTACACCCCTCTCTCTCTCCCTCTCCCTGCGCGTCCGCCCAGCCACCGGCAGCCACCGCAATCGCCGGCCACCACCGCAATCACCGCCGCTAAAAAAAAACCCCCGCAACCCTCTCTCTTTCTCTTTCTCTTCTGTTTCTCACTTCCTCGGCGTCGACTTTGCTCCGCCACCAGAACAAACACCGCCGCCGCCCCTCTACAGCCGTCGCGCCGTCACAACCGTCGTCTCGTCCCGTCGCCGACTGCCGCACGCTGCCCAGACGAGGAGTGCACGACCCCTGACGTTGGTTTGCTAGTCGAAGCCGAGCCCGACGCCACTGCACCTGAACCACCGTCGCTTCGTCGCTACTGCCGCCGTCGTTTTCACCGGACTTCCGCCGACGCACGCCCTCCGACCAACACTCACCGCCACCGTCGCCCAGAAACCGCCACCAGCCGCCTAAACCCTACGTAAAACCCTAACCCTAACCCTAGCCATAACTGATAATCTATTTTATATTTTCCTTCTTTTTCCTTTTCTTTTTCCTTTTTCTTTTTTGTTTTTATTTTCAAAAATTTTATTATGTTTTATAATTATTAAATTGTATTGTTAGTTTTGTAATTAGGAAAATTACATGTAATCTTGTTCTTAATTGTAATCATGTGTAATTTGTAATAAGTTGTTATGTGTAATTAATTGTTCTTGTATTGTTTTATTTACATATAATTTGTTTAATTATTATTATGTGTTTTGTTATTAGGGTTGTAATAGTTAAATTGTTAGGGTTCAATTGGTATTGTACTTGTCCTTGTAAATCATGTCAGGGTTAGATAACTTTATTATTGTATGTACGAAATTGGAAATTTATTACCTAGGTTAACTCTTGAATTTTAGTTATAAAAATCGTTATGTTCTTTATTATTCTTTAAAGGTAAATCTTATTAGTTTGTTAAATAAATTAGTTAAGCTACTACAAGTTGATTTCTTATTAATAAAATCTTGAATTCTTGATTAGTAGTTACATGTATATTGTACTTTATTTTACATGTTCTTTAAGCCTTTCTTGATTCTTGAATTAAGAAACCCACATGTTTAACCACCTTCAATGTTTCTTGACATTCTTGTTTCTTTTTGTTATAACTTACTTGTAAATAATCCATGTTTTGATCTTTAAAATCTTGGTCAAGTAATTTATGTTTTAAGTAATTTTATTTCTTTTATGACTTTAGGATTGATTAAATTTATTAAAGTGTCTTTCATGTTTTCTTAATTAGGTTTAATACTACAAGTTTAATTGTTGGACCTAAGTTAAGTTGGACTTCATATCTTAGACCCTAGCTACTGTTCCGAGTCCAAATTAGAACTCCGAGACCGATTGGTAAAAGTTAGAACCGAAATAACAAATTAATTAAGAACTGGTAACAGGACAGTTTTGTTAGTGTCTAAAGATAGGGTTGCCACGATTAGTATAGTTGTCTTTTGACTGAGCCCTTTTAACTGGAGTTTCCCTTGGATGTTAGGAACCATAGGAATCTTACGGATCGGACGTTTGATTTGTATAGCCCGAGTTATAACCGTTTTACCAGAACCTGTCAGAACTGGACTAATTGTGAAGATGGGTGTTTTTAGAGTCCTACGGGACTGATTTAGGCTTATCCATCAACATAGAAGTTTTAGTAGACATCCTGAGGTTTCCGAAAAGTCCAGAACCAGACCCGTAGGATGTCGGGAAGTTGAGTTATGACCCATTTTATGTGAACGTTACAATCTGTCCTCTGCTTGCTTTTATTTATGAAAATTTGTTGAGTAAATTTTATGTGTGAACTTGTTATATAATTCCTTGAGTGTGTTAAGTGTAAATCATAAATGATAGGAACCTAAGTGTTCCTAGGGGATGGGGTAGGTAGTTGATAGTTGATACTAACTTCGTTAGAAAGCGTTTTGATTAGATAATTATTCTTATTCTAGGCCCGAGTTAGTGCGTGACGTTAGTGAGCTCAAGTGTGTTCTTCTTTTTGCTGTGCTGTGAAGTATATCAGGTAATTGTCTATGCTCTAATCCCCACCGGGATGCTCTTTAAATGTGTTTTGATGTTTTATAATCTATTTTTAGAATTGCATCCCGAAAGGGGACTTTTGTTGAATTATGACCATCTGTTTTGGATAACTGTTTGTAATTGTTGTACCTTGTTTTATGAGTGGAGAAATTGAGATGGTCTTTTATAAGTGGTTTTATTATTGATTTTGATAATCTGGGTTGGGTTTGACTTGAGAGTTGTGAGATGAGTTTGAATAATGAATTAGTAATTCAAAGTGGAAACATTAAGCGGGTTGTTGATTTGATGCCTTTGTGAGCTAATGTTTTGCGGGTGATAACCCCAGATCGAGGATTCGATGCTGTATGGGTTATGTGCCGGGAGATCGTGGTTTCATCACGATATAGGATAGATGTTATGATGCCTTTGGTGGGTATCGTTTGATGCCTTTGAGAGGCTAATATTTATGCGGGTGATAACCACGAGACCGAGATTCGATGCTGTATGGGTTATGTGCGGGAGATCGAGTTTCATCACGATATAGGATAGTTGTTATGATGCCTTTGGTAGGCGATGTTCTTTTTGGGATTTGATATCCCGCTCGCAAATTAAAATATGGATTGGATGGGTTGAGGAAAACAGTTAAGGGTTAAAGGTTTGAGAAATGGTTTGACTTGTTCCCTCTCCCCAAAATGAATTGAAATGAACTTAAACTGTTTTAAACGTTAGGGGTAGACATTATTGAGATTTCCCCCTCATTTTTGAAATGTTTTGTTTTCAGGTGAAGATCTAAATCTTTGAGGGACGGAATTAGAAGTGAGGACGACGAGTCTAGAAGTCTTTGAATCTTTTTATATTGTTTTCGTTATGATGTCTTAAAGTTTTGTTTTGAGTTGTTAGTAGTTACCGTTAGCAGACAGTTGTGTTTTCCTTTCTCGCCTTGTGTTCCAACGGGGATACGGCAGTGACGCCCAAACTAAATTTGAAGTCTTCCGCTAAGTTTTGTCTGTTAACGTTAGTTTGACTTTGACTTTTCTATAACTGAATTTCCGGGGCGTTACACAAAGTCTTATCATTCAAAAGTCTATCACTGTGACGCTTCCGAATGCGTTATGATTTGCATGACTTAATAAATCGTTACAAGGTTTAAGTTTGAACATGAGTTATTCCTTTTAAACCTTTTGGTTTCGATGTGTTGTGTGTGTTTATCCGAGATCCTCTCTCCAATTTGTGAGCTCGAAATCAAATTTCTATTTATAATGAGAACATAGAATCACCTATAAATTTCTCTTATAATTCTTGAGGATATGGATAAACAATCAACTCTTCATAAGGAGCTACAACTAATTGTATGTTCCTATTTGTAGGCTGACTCTCATCCTTCAAAGCACATCTACTTTGCTGTAGATTCTGCACATTTGCATAAATGCGAGTTTCACAACTAGTATCTTATACTCAAAGTGGGTTTAATAAGGGTAGTGTGTATCATATACGCATTTGCCTAGAATTGAAATCATATCTCAAGTCTTTCTCATAGTTATTCACGCTCCCAGTGTCATATATGGATGATCTGGTTGTTAACCGGTTGCTGTCATTGGTTGGGTATGTACAACTGTTTGTCCTTACCTTTCCTTTGACTTCTTGTCTTTGATAGATTTCTTAAATCTTATTTTCCCTTTCACTAAAAGACTATCTTTGGTCGCCAATCTTTTAGCTAAAGGGGATCTAAGGTTTCTCATATTTTAAAATAGTCAAATTATTTCTAAACATGAGCGCCAACAATTGGCTCTTATCTAGCTCAACCGAGACTATCTGGTTATTGGTTTCATATTTATCAACTCTAACTAGTTCGATGAACTTGGTTTTGAGTTGGTAATATTGAAATCCTTCCTCTAATCTTCAAACATTTTGAAGTTAAAATTGTATGAATACTATGACATTACATGTATTCATTTGGCTTGATTGACCTCTCAATATTGATGCCTAGCTCAATGTTATATCAAAGACATGTTTCTTTTAATTCGCCTCCAAGACAATCTTGTGACAGCGATGCCAATTAAGGAATTGGTGTAATTGTTTTTCTCTTTCTCAAGGAGAAAACAATATTTTATTAGTGGTGGATGTTTGAGTGAAAAGACATAAATAATTCTACAAGACAAGTTGGTTCATTTTAGTTATTATTCATCAAAAGAAATTAAACTAATTTTAATTTCAAATCAAAACACTTTATTAACTCTCACTTAGTGTTTTAATTTAACCAAGACCCACAAGACCCATGGGCTTAAGTGGACTTTGGCCCAACAAAACTCGAGCCCATGTTACCTTTGGTGGATCATCTTATGATCGATCATTCAAAATGACTCTTGGCAAGAAATTTGTATCGAATACAATATTTCTCTTCCTCTGCTCTTGGCCCAAAACTATTTTGATAGCCAATTTGAATTGACCTAGCTGTTGGGAATGTCCCGACAATGTTCGATATACAAGGAGATTAAACCAAAGTAATGTAGTGATTATATGTCTTGCTAGAGACCTCTATAATTAGTAATTTAATATGTTTAATTACAACTATATTATTTGGTCCTACTGGGTCACACAAGTCAGTGCCCTGGAACAATGTATGTAACCTAAATGATATTGTATCAAGTTTAGAAAAGTTGGAAACTGATTTCTATGAGAAATCAGCCCAACAGGGACCGAATTGGGCTCAACACGGACCGTGTTGACCCAACACGGTCCGTGTTGAGACACCACGGTCCGTGGTGTCCTTGGGCCAAATAATTGGACTCTCTGGAGTCCAACACGGACCGTGTTGGGCCCAGAAACGCGTCGTTGTCTTTAATCGGCCCTTTAGGGTTTTGAACCCTTTCCCTAGGTTTTCTAAACACTATATAAAGGGGTCTCTGGGAGAGATTATTCCACCCCTACTGCCTTCGACTCTTAGAGAGATACCAGGGTGATTTCATGAGTTCCTCTCTCTTTTAGTTTGCAGTTCTAGTTTCAGGAAACACTATCAGTTTCCTGAAACTATCTTACATACATCTTAGATTGAGATTCGTCTCGATCGGGTCGATCTAGCAATCGGGTTCCCGGAGTGCTGCGAGGACTTTTCAGTAGAGGGTTTCAGCGTTGGAATCTGGAAGGTCAACCTCTTCTTCAGCAGAAATTAGCGATCAGGTATAATTACTAAAGCCTCTGCAATTGTGTTGATTAATTGTTTATAACTGTTATAATATTCCGCCAATTAATCTGTATCTGTTTAGGAAATAGACAACCTAAAACCTAACAGTGGTATCCGAGCCACCAATTGCATGCTAAAGTATTGTACTTGTATTCATAATTAATTTTGTCAATAGTTGAATTATGTTATGAATATGCTAGAATAGATTTATGCCTAAAATTTTGAATCTTTATGAAAGTTTTAATCTTTAATGTTCATGATAATAAATCTGAAATTTTATTGTAAAATTTCATGCTTTGTTATTGCTTATTTCTTATTGCCTTTAATTAATCGATTTTATGTTTGTTTAAATGTTAAATATAGTATGAACTCGATTTAATTTTGAATGTTTTAGAAGCAATCATGTTTAATATTGTTAAACAGTAGGCAATACATGAAATAAGTTTAAATTCGCAAAATAGGGTTTTGTAGAATTAATTTTCTGATTTAGTTTGTTTACGGTAAATATAAAAAATCGAAATAAAATATCAAACGAACTCGACAATTTCTGAAATTTTTACTGGAGGTAGTGTTCTGGACATTCCAAAATTTTTGTAGATTTTTCCCAATTAAAATGGATTTTTAATTGAGTTTTCAGATCGGAAGTGAATTAAAATTTGTTTAATTCTCTGAATTTTATAAATTTGTAGAAATTTGTAAAACTTCTGAAATTTTTACAGTAGGTTACTGGATAACCATACTTTTAGGGAAACATTTTCCGTTAATTTATCCGATCAAATTATATTTTTTTTAATTAGATTTTCAGATCTCAGATAAATAAATTCGTTGCTTCTCTGAATTTTGTATATTTATAGAAATTTGTAAATTTTCTAAAAATTTTACAGTAGGTTATTGGGTAACCATTCTGTTATGGATAAAATCTTTGTGAATTTTCGAAATCGTTTACTAATTTTCCTTAATTTTCAGATTAACAGAAAAGTACAATTGTTTAATTTTCTGAATTTTATTCTAATTTTTGAAATTTGATAAAAATCTGAAATTTTTACAGTAGCATATTGGATGAACCTACTGTATGGAAAAATTATAAAATTTGATTTTTAAACTTATCGGAATGTTGTTATTTATTTTCCTCTTAAATAGAGAATTAAAAATGTTTAATTCCCTAAAATTTTACAATCTTTTAGAAATTGTTAAAATTTTGGAAAATATTTCATATTGGGTTATTAGATAACGCTGTGATATGAAATCTTTAAATTCGATAAGTTACGATAGTTTTATTTAAGTTTTTCATTCACGAAATTAACCGAAACTGGGAAGCAACATGGACCGTGTTGGATCAACATGGACCGTGTTGCCAGCAGTTTTGGTGAACTCGTGTGTTTTAGGGTTTGTAATTAACTTTACAAATTAATTATTAAATCCTATTACTACTAAATCAGATAATGGGCATAAAATCTATTATTTTGTAAAGTTTAGGAAACTTACAATATCTTTGAAAGATATAGTATCTTCTAGACTCCTTGATTTTTGGAAAGTCAAGTATTTTGTATGTATAGGTATAAAATCCTAAATCTGTTTAGGTAACTAAGATAAAATTTGGATTTTATTTATTTTATTAATCATGCAAACTTTTAGGAAATTTTATTTAGTATTTATTTCCTTATGTGTTATATTGCAATTATTTATATGCCTTTATAACTTGTTATTTAAGCATGTGTTTATTGCAATATTACATGTTTGCATGTGCTTCTAGTATGGTCATAGATAGTCGGTTTTACCGGTCTGCGTAACGGGTTGGGTGAAATACGGTCTGCGTACCGTCGTTGAATTAATTTTTAAATTTAAATTTCAGTTAAGTTTATTTTAATTCATGTAAGGACTCAATTGTGAGGTTCAAATTATAAATTGGTTGTAATTGCAGACATCAAGTTGAGTGTGAGCCCAACAGCAATGGAGGTGATGATTCGAGTGGGAGCCCATCCAAGGAAGTTGCAAGACCCAAGAAGATTTTCTTGAAGACTATCAAGGCTTAGTTAAATTAGTTTGATTAAGTCTAGGTGGCCATACTAGGGGTTTTATTTATGCTTTAAATTCGTTATTGCATGTTTTATTATTCCTTTTATGCTTTTCGAAAGAGTTCACCTAGAATTGCATGCTTAGGATAATAAAACCTACTCTCAAAATTGAATTATTGTTCAACATATCGAAACACCACTTAGATGGATAAATAAAGAAAGCCAACGCGAATTATTTGTCCATTATTAATAAGTAGGGTGGGAGCTAGGTCAATTCAAATTGGCTATCAAAATAGTTTTGGGTCAAGAGCAGAGGAAGAGAAATATTGTATTCGATACAAATTTCTTGTTAAGAGTCATTTTGAATGATCGATCATAAGATGATCCACCAAAGGAAACATGGGCTCGAGTTTTGTTGGGCCAAAGTCCACTTGAGCCCATGGATCTTGTGGGTCTTGGTTAAATTAAAACACTAAGTGAGAGTTAATAAAGTGTTTTGATTTGAAATTAAAATTAGTTTAATTTCTTTTGATGAATACTAACTAAAATGAACCAACTTGTCTCGTAGAATTATTTAAGTCTTAAACCTACACCACTAATAAAATATTGTTTTCTCCTTGAGAAAGAGAAAAACAATTACACCAATTCCTTAAATTGGCATCGCTATCACAAGACTGTCTTGGGCGAATTAAAAGAAACATGTCTTTGATATAACATTGAGCTAGGCATCAATATTAAGAGGTCAATCAAGCCAAATGAATACATGTAATGTCATAGTATTCATACAATTTTAACTTCAAAATTGTTGAAGATTAGAGGAAGATTTCAATATTACCAACTCAAAACCAAGTTCATCGAACTAGTTAGAGTTGATAAATATGAAACCAATAACTAGATAGTCTCGGTTGAGCTAGATAAAAACCAATTGTTGGCGCTCATGTTCTGAAATAATTTGACTATTTTAAAAAACATGAGAAACCTCAGATCCCATTTAGCCAAAAGATTGGTAACCAAAGATAGTCTTTTAGTGAAAGGGAAAATAAGATTTAAGAAATCTATCAAAGACAAGAAGTCAAAGGAAAGGTAAGACAAACAGTTGTACATACCCAACCAATGACAGCAACCGGTTAACAACCAGATCATATATATATGACACTGTGAGCGTGAATAACTATAAGAAAGACTTGAGATATGATTTCAATTCTAGGCAAATGCGTATATGATACACACTACCCTTATTAAACCCACTTTGAGTATAAGATACCGGTTGTGAAACTCACATTTATGCAAATGTGCAGTATCTACAGCAAAGTAGATGTGCTTTGAAGGATGAGAGTCAGCCTACAAATAGGAACATACAATTAGTTGTAGTTCCTTATGAAGAGTTGGTTGTTTATCCATTTCCTCAAGACTTATAAGAGAAATATATAAGTGATTCTATGTTCTCATTATAAGTGTTTCTTACTCTCAATTAGAGAGAGAGAGAGAGAGGATCTCGGAAAAACACACCCAACACATCGAAACCAAAAGGTTTAAAAGGAATAACCCTTGTTCAAACATAAAACTTGTAACTATCTATTAAGTCATGCAAATCAGAGCGCATTCAGAAGTGTCACAGTGATAGACTTTTGAATGATAAGACTTTGAAACATGTGATGTCTGCAAAGCATGACTGTACCTTTTACAAGAAAGGGTGAACGTGCCAACAAACACTCATGCATATGGATGTATGTAGACCAATTGAGCACAAGTACAAGGGGTGAATTACTTCAAATCTTCAATATGAATAAAATAACACATGGTGATTCATGTCTATGAGATTTATCTGAAGCTGGAATGTTGAAATAGTTTGAAGATTTCCAAAATGAAGTAGTCTTGGCGAAACAATGAGAGCACCTAGATAAGATCGAAAGGATGCTAATGGTTGAGACAAGAGTTTGAACAAATGACTCAAATGAAACATAATTATGGCACTATAAGCATAAGTCATATTAATCAGAAATGTATTCAGAAACTGCATAGTGCAGGATTTTGGAAAACCTAAACTTTGAAAAGTTCAATGTTTGCAAAGCATGTCTGATGAGTAAGATGACTAAAATCACCTCTTATTGGAATTGGTGAACAAGCTAATGACTTATTAGGATGCATACATACTGATGTATGTGGGCCTATGAGCACTAGTGTTAGAAGAAGGTTTTCTGTACTATTTCATCACTTTCGATGTGATTTTTAGTAGATATGGGTATATCTACTTAATACGCCACAAGTCCAAATCATTTGAAATGTTCAAAGATTTTCAAAGTGAAGTACAAAACCAACTTGGCAAGAAAATCAAAAACCCTTCAACAAGGTTGAGGAGGTAAGTATTTGAGCCATGATTTCACTGACCATTCTAGAGAATATGGAATTGTTTCATGACTCTCTCCTCTAAGAATACGACATCTCAATGACGTATCTAAGAGCAGGAATCACACCTTATTAGATATGGTGTGATCAATGATGGTTGAGTCAACATTGCGGATTACCTTTTTGGGATACACGCAATTAACCATAGCTCTAATTACTGAATAAAGATTATCGGAAGCATTAGGAGAAGAGAGGTTCTTGAACCGTCTTCTGAAAGAAAGGAGTATCACTTCTACAAATTGTTGTAGAAGAAAGAGTTTGTGTCTCAAAATACTTTCTTCTTAGAGAATATGTTATTCTCTAAAAGAAAGAGTGGGAGAGATTTTGAACTTACCGAAGTTCGAGAGACACAAAACACTATAATCATCACATGAAACTCCGCTACTTGATCCTAGTTCAAATTTTCCTATTTGTCGGAAAATTAAGAACAAGGTTGAGGCAGTTGAAGTTTCTCAAAACGTTGAGGAGAGGGTGTCATGAACATTACTCCAAGCAAGGTCAGGTAAACAACTCCGTCAGCCACAAAGATATCGATCTTCTATGGATGAACGTGAGATGTTACTTTTAGAAAGTAATGACTCTACCTACATCAAAGAAGCTTTAAGTAAATCAAGATTCCATGCAACCAAGTCTAAAATAGATTCCATGTATTCAACAAAGTTTAGAACTTGGTTGATTTGTCTGAAGGTGTGAGCCATCAGGCATATGAGGGTTTTAAGGCAAAACATGGGTTCATTAAGATAGACATCAAGACTGACTTCAAAATTAGATTTTGAAGAAAGGTGTGTACTTGACACAACTGAGTGGTCTTTTGTTGGAATACTTGTAAACTTCAAGAGACCATCTGTGGTCTTAAGGAAGCTTCTAGGAGTTGGAATCAGTGACCTTCTTGACCAGGATATCAAAAAGGTTTGACATACTGGGAAGTGCCAAAGATAATATTGTGTTTACAAGAAGTTCAGTGGGAGCAATGCGTTTTCTGATATCGTATGTGATTGACATACTGCCTACTAAGAAGAATATTCCAATGTTGCTTCTACTAAGGTTGACTTGGAAATAATTTTCAAAGTGAAGGATTGGTGGGGCTAAGAATTTTCTTGGAGACACGATTTATAATGATAGATTAAAGATTTTGATTGTTTGAATCAGAGTTAACTAGGTGTTGAATAGTTCAACTCACTTCGAGAATGGATTAATTTCCAAAATCATGGCATGTCCTTACGGAATTTGATTGTCTCAAAACAATCAGAAGTTCTAAGAAGGATGAGACATATAACTCATGCTTCAGGCATGATATTAATGTATGCCATGAGATGTTCAAAGTCCAACATAACATATACATTGTATATGTATAAGCAAAACTAAGGATGTGTCCTAAGTCTAAAGTGGTTGATAAAAGCTAAGTGTGAAGAGTTGCATTGATGCTACACTCATGAAGAGAAATATGATTTATGCCTGAAAGGTCAGAGAAAGTTATACGATCTGTATTAAGTGGTATTGAGGTGAACTGGAAGAAGTTCCTAACATGACATGCGGTTAATTCTACAAATAAGACAAGTATGACATGACTTTAGAAGTTGTGGCAGAAACTGTTAGGATTGCGAAGTTCGTTTTTAGAACTGGGTGATGTTTCTAGCCTTGCGAGAGAAATGAAGCCTTATTGATAGGAGCCATCACTCAAGCAAAGGAACTGAAGCTCACTATGAATCCAAAAATGTGTTCCGGAAATATCTTCCTATATGAAAGGTCATTAGTGAGATGGTATATGTACGAGGTTCATTGCAAGTATTATGTACTAAACCCCTGTTGTAGTTATAGCATGATAGTCATGCATGGGCAATATGTATTAAACACATTCCGGAATATTAACAAGTCAAATTTGCATGAATTGTTCATGAATTATGACCTTGTTGATTCATCATTGAGAATAAGGTTCCAAAATTTACATCAATTGTGGTTTAGAATTATGTAAATGTCCAAAAAGGTTAGCGCATTCAAAATGGGAAATTGGATGAGGTCCGATTTCTGGAACCCCATTAGTGAACTTGATAACGCTAGTCTTGGTCGATAGTCGACCTGGTTCCTAATTGTATTATCACGTAGGAACAGTGATAATATCAACAGAATTAGCATGTAGGATTGAGGTGATGATCAAGTTTCGTGATTATAGTGATGTGATGACATCATAAATCAATCACATGGGTACTGTTGAAAACAACTACCGAACTGACCCGCAGTGGGAGCTCTTTAAGTTGGAAATTGTCATAGGAGCTCTCACTACTTAAAATTCCTAAATCCTGAGTTCAGTACACAGACTGCATGATCTGCTGTGACTTTGGAGCGCGTCAAACGCCTTTCGTAACAGTAGGCTATAAAGGCGGTGTCTGGGTTACAGTTGGATCATGTGAGAATGTGTGTCTGAACAAGATGGCATTGTCCTCCCTATTAGGGACAGTTGTCTCGTTGGCCACTCGGTGAGATTGGACTGAAAATGCTTGGCCGAGCTCAGTTGAATCAATAGTTGATAATCTGTTTTTCAAACTCTAAACTCGGAGATCGAGGAACGTTCGGGTCTTACATAAGGATGACTTTAGCTTACCTTATCCGAACTAGAGACAGTAAGTGACAAGGGAATTCAAGGAATCAAACACTTGTGGGACAAGTGGGAGATTGTTGGGAATGTCCCGACAATGTTCGATATACACGGAGATTAAACCAAAGTAATGTAGCTATTATATGTCTTTGCTAGAGACCTCTATAATTAGTAATTTAATATGTTTAATTACAACTATATTATTTGGTCCTACTGGGTCACACAAGTCAGTGCCCTGGAACAATGTATGTAACCTAAATGATATTGTATCAAGTTTATAAAAGTTGGAAACTGATTTCTGTGAGAAATCAGCCCAACACGGACCGAATTGGGCTTAACACGGACCGTGTTGACCCAACACGGTCCGTGTTGAGACACCACGGTCCGTGGTGTCCTTGGGCCGAATAATTGGACTCTCTGGAGTCCAACACGGACCGTGTTGGGCCCAAAAACGCGTCATTGTCTTTAATCAACCCTTTAGGGTTTTGAACTCTTTCCCTAGGTTTTCTAAACACTATATAAAGGGGTATCTGGGAGAGATTATTCCACCCCAACTGCCTTCGACTCTTAGAGAGATACCAGGGTGATTTCCTGAGTTCCTCTCTCTTTTAGTTTGCAGTTTTAGTTTCAGGAAACACTATCAGTTTCCTGAAACTATCGCACATACATCTTAGATTGAGATTCGTCTCGATCGGGTCGATCTAGCAATCGGGTTCCCGGAGTGCTGCGTGGACTTTTCAGTAGAGGGTTTCAGCGTTGGAATCTGGAAGGTCAACCTCTTCTTCAGCAGGAATTAGCGATCAGGTTTAATTACTAAAGCCTCTGCAATTGTGTTGATTAATTGTTTATAACTGTTATAATATTCCGCCAATTAATCTATATCTGTTTAGGAAATAGACAACCTAAAACCTAACACTAGCTCCCACCCTACTTATTAATGGTGGACAAATAATTCGCTTTGGCTTTCTTTATTTATCCATCTAAGTGGTGTTTCGATAGGTTGAACAATAATTCAATTTTGAGAGTAGGTTTTATTATCCTAAGCATGCAATTCTAGGTGAACTCTTTCGAAAAGCATAAAAGGAATAATAAAACATGCAATAACGAATTTAAAGTGTAAATAAAACCCCTAGTATGGCCACCTAGACTTAATCAAACTAATTTAACTAAGCCTTGATAGTCTTCAAGAAAATCTTCTTGGGTCTTGCAACTTCCTCGGATGGGCTCCCACTCGAATCACCACCTCCATTGCTGTTGGGCTCACACTCAACTTGATGTCTGCAATTACAACCAATTTATAATTTGAACCTCACAATTGAGTCCTTACATGAATTAAAATAAACTTAACTGAAATTTAAATTTAAAAATTAATTCAACGACGGTACGCAGACCGTATTTCACCCAACCCGGTACGCAGACCGGTAAAACCGACTATCTATGACCATACTAGAAGCACATGCAAACATGTAATATTGCAATAATTATATCAAATATAACACATGCTTAAATAACAAATTATAAAGACATATATATAATTGCAATATAACACAAAAGGAAATAAATACTAAATAAAATTTCCTAAAAAGTTTGCATGATTAATATAATAAACAAAATCCAAATTTTATCTTAGTTACCTAAACAGATTTAGGATTTTATACCTATACATACAAAATACTTGACTTTCCTAAAATCAAGGAGTCTAAAAGATACTATATCTTTCAAAAATATTGTAAGTTTCCTAAACTTTACAAAATAATAGATTTTATGCCCATTATCTTATTTAGTAGTAATAGGATTTAATAATTAATTTCTAAAATTAATTACAAACCCTAAAGCACACGAATTCACCGAAACCGCTGGCAACACGGTCCGTGTTGGATCAACACGGTCCGTGTTGCTTCCCAGTTTTGGTTAATTTCGTGAATGAAAAACTTAAATAAAACTATCATAACTTATCGAATTTAAAGATTTCATATCGCAGTGTTATCTAATAACCCAATATGAAATATTTTCCAGAATTTTACAATTTTCAAAAGATTGTAAAATTTTAGGGAATTAAACTTTTTAATTCTCCGTTTAAGAGGAAAATAAATAATAATAGTCCGATAAGTTTAAAAATCAAATTTTATAATTTTTCCATACAGTAGATTCATCCAATATGCTACTGTAAAAATTTCAGATTTTTATCAAATTTCGAAAATTAGAATAAAATTCAGAAAAGTAAACAATTATACTTTTCTGTATCTGAAAATTAAAGGAAAATTAATAAACGATTTCAAAAATTCACGAAAATTTTATCCATAACATAATGGTTATCCAGTAACCTACTGTAAAATTTTCAGAAAATTTGCAAATTTCTATAAATATATAAAATTCAGAGAAGCAACGAATTTATTTCTCTGAGATCTGAAAATCTAAATTAAAAAATATAATTTGATCGGATAAATTAACAGAAAAATTTTTCCCTAAAATTATGGTTACCCAGTAACCTACTTTAAAAATTTTCAAAAGTTTTACAAATTTCTACAAATTTATAAAATTCAGATAATTAAACGAATTTTAATTCACTTCAGATCTGAAAACTCAATTAAAAATCCATTTTAATTGAGAAAAATCTACCAAAATTATGGAAAGTTCAGAACACTTCCAGACACCTCCAGTAAAAAGTTCAGAAATTTTCGAGTTCGTTTGATACTTTATTTCGATTTTTCATATTTACCGTAAATAAACTAAATCAGAAAATTAATTCTACAAAACCCTATTTTGCGAATTTAAACCTATTTCATGTGTTGCCTACTGTTTAACAACATTAAAAGTGATTGCTTCTAAAACATTCAAAATTAAATCGAGTTCATGTTATATTTAACAATTAAACAAACATAAAATCGATTAATTAAAGGCAATAAGAAACAAACAATAACAAAGCATGAAGTTTTACAATAAAATTCCAGATTTACTATCAAGAACATTAAAAACTTTCATAAAGATTCAAAATTTTAGGCATAAATCTATTCTAGCATATTCATAACATAATTCAACTATTGACAAAATTAATTATGAATACAAGTACAATACTTTAGCATGCAATTGGTGGCTCTGATACCACTGTTAGATTTTAGGTTATCTAAATCCTAAGTAGACACAAATTAATTGGTGGAATATTATAACAGTTATAAACAATTAATCGAACAACTGCAGAGGCTTTAGTAATTATACCTGATTGCTAATTCCGGCTGAAGAAGAGGTTGACATTCCAGATTCCAATGCTGAAATCCTCTACTGAAAAGTCCACGCAAAGACTCAGAACCCGATTGCTAGATCGACCCGATCGAGACGAATCTCAATCTAAGATGTATGTAAGATTGCTTCGGGAAACAGAGAATGTTTCCTGAAACTAGAACTTCAAACTAAAAGAGAGAGGAACTCAGGAAATCACCCCGGTATCTCTCTAAGAGTCTTAAGCAGTTGGTGTTTTTTTAATAATCTCTCCCAGAGACCCCTTTATATAGTGTTTAGAAAACCTAGGGAGAGGGTTCAAAACCCTAAAGGGCCGACTTAACGCAACGGCGCACTTCTCAGGCCCAAAACGGCACTAGTAGAATTGGGGTCATTATGCGTCCGTCAAATGGCGTCTGTTTAGACGTCAGACGCCCAAACGTATTTTTTTTTAAAATAATGTGTAAAGTAGCGTCTGATTTAGGGGCAAACAGACGCCAAAATATTTTGGCGTCTGATTTCTGGGGAAACGGACGCCAAAGTGCAGCTGCTTTCTCGGCTGCTGTGAGGCTATTTCTTATTTTTTTTTTTAATATTAAACCCTATTGGCGTCTGTTTAACACTAAACAGACGCCATTCTGGGTAAAACAGACGCCAGTCTGTTCAAAAATGGAGAAATTCTCTTGCTCGCCATTTTTGAACGGATCGGAAGAGAGAAAAATCGAGAGGTTGAAGAGAAGATTCAACGAAAGAGCATTTCAATTCACAAAATTTAGGTAATTTTATTAATTATTGTTGTTTTTTAAATTATTAGGGTTATGTTCTTTTGTAATTTTTGTTATAAATTTGTGATATATATATAACCGAAAAATATAATGAATATGAATTTGTGATATTAATTTTGGATGTTTTATATGTTTTAGAATTATAATTTTTATGAATTTTGGACATAAATATATGATATATATGTGAATAACGAAAAAATATGGTGAATATGAATGTGTGATATGAATTTTGTATGTTTTGTATATTTAGGAGGTTTATGGTATGAATTTTTTGATATAAAATTTTTGTTATGAATAACGAAAATTACGGTGAAAAATAGGGTTTTATGATATGAATTATGTATGTTTTTATGAATTTTTGATATAAATTTGCGATATGAATAACGAAAATAGTAGTGATTGAAATGGAATTTGTGATATCAATTTTGTATGTTTTGTATATATGTTTAGGAGGTATAGGGTTTATGAGTTTTTGATATAATTTTGTGATATGATCAATGAAAATTATGGTGAATACGAATTTGCATTGTGATATGTATATTGTACTCGACTGGATGATTAAGCATCAGTAATTTTAATTCATGAACAGATTCACGTACATTATGGAAGGGCCTCCACATCGACGTTGGATGTACCAGAGGTTTGAACCGGGAAGGAGGGTTATCAGGGAAGAATGGGCTGCTGGGGTATATATGTTTGATAAATTTGCAAAGAGTAATTCGTATGAGTATCCGAGGACTGGAAAGTATCGGTGTCCATGTGTGAAGTGCAAGAATAAGTGCGGATTGACTCCAGATGAAGTTAAAACACATTTGTACAGGCGAGGGTTTATGGAGCGATATTGGTGTTGGGTTAGTCATGGTGAAGATTGGCGTGAATATTATGATGATAGCGATGGCGATGGTGATGATGCGGTAGGTGAGGGGCAGGTGTGCGAGATAGTTCGCCGACAAACGAGGAACCCAATCAGCCACCGTTCATCGACAGAACGGAAGATATGATGAATGATTTCATCATGGCGAATGAGGCGCCTAATGCAGGAGCTCAACAATTTTATGATATGCTTCAATCGCTCAGCGGCCTGCTCGGGAAGGATGCGACCCATATCGAGTTGTCATCGCCGTGAGGCCCGGTCAATCACAAGTCGAAGCACAATTTGTCAGAGCAAGCAATGAACGATATCATGGAATTGATGAGTGAGACTTGTCCCCAGCCGAACCTAATTCCTAGAAACTACGATGAGTTGAAAAAGAATGTTAAGAAGTTGGGGATGGGCTATGAAACATTTGATTGTTGCATTAGTGGGTGCATGATCTACTATAAGGACGATGCACATCTCAATGAATGTAAATTTTGTGGTCACCCGAGGTATAAGCCACAAAAATCGTCGGCGAAGACAAATAAAGGTGTCCCGTACAAGAGAATGTTTTACTTTCCTTTGACGCCTAGGCTGCAGCATCTGTATGCATCGAAGAATACAGCCGGTCATATGAGGTGGCACGCGGAGAACAAGCGCGATGAAGGTGTTCTTTGTCATCCGTCGGACGGCGCATCATGGAAAATGTTTGACAAATAGATCCGGACTTTGCGAGGAATCGCGGAATGTAAGGTTGGGCACTGTGCGGATGGGTTTAGCCCGCTCAACATGACAGGAAATCTTATTCGATATGGCGGTTGTAGTTACTCCTACAACTTGCCACCCGAATTGTGCATGACAACGCCGTACATGTTCCTCACGTGCATTATTCCAGTCCAAGAACCGGAAATAAAATTGATGTCTTCCTTCAACCTTTGGTGGACGAGCTGCGATGCTTATGGTTGGGGTTGAAACGCATTGACATCTCCAAGAGACAAAATTTCAACATGAGGGCATCGTTGATGTGGATGGTCAATGATTTTCCTACTTGGGATGCTTTCGGTGGAGCACGCATGGCGCTATGTCTTGTCTGTTTGCATGGATGGATTGAAAGCAATGCGTCAAGCATGGGAGGAAAAACTGTGGTTTGACTGTCATCGGCGTTTCTTGATAAAGGCATGCTTTTAGAAGAAATCGAAGGCATTTCGAAGGGGCACACTTGCCGGATAGAAATGTCCCACCGCGTAGGAAAACGGTCATTCAATCTATGAGGAGGTAAAGGACTTCCCCAAGGTGACTACTCATGGCGACTTTGTAATCCCGTGATTCCGAGAGAATGCTCATAATTGGAAGAAACAAAGTATCTTTTGGGAGTTGCCTTATTGGAAGGATCACTTGGTTCGACACAACTTAGATGTGATGCACATTTAGAAGAACTTTGTGGACAACATAGTAAACACGTTGATGGGGTAGACCGAAACGAAGGATGATGGAAATGCAAGGAGGACGTGGCCGATATATCGAGTGCACGAGCTCCATCTAGTGCCTGGTCCGAACGGTAAACCCTTGCAGCCAAGAGCCAAATATGTTCTTCCCGAGAATAAGCGATCAGACGTCTGTGATTGGGCACAACAGCTTCGATTGCCGGACGCCTATGCTTCGAACTTTGCAAACTGTGTCGATACATCAGGTAAAAGGTTTCAAAACTTTAAAAGCCATGATCATGTGTTCTTACATAATCGCACTGCTAGGCTCCGCACTTCCCGATGATGTGTTGGAGCCACTCGTTCAGTTAAGCCAATGGTTCAAGAGCCTGTGCGCCACAACATTGAAGCACAGTGATTTAGTCCGGCTTGACAAAGAAATTCGCATAATAATTTGCAAGTTGGAGACCATATTTCCCCCCGGCTTCTTCAACGTAATGGAACACCTCCCCATCCACCAGTTCAGGAAGCATTTTTTGGTGGTCCTGTTCAATATCGTTGGATGTATCCTTTTGAGAGGTATTTCGGGTGGCTGAAGAAGAAAATCAAGAACAAGGCACACCCTGAAGGATCCATGGCTCAAGCGTACCTCATGTTTGAGATTTCCCAATTCGCATCCACATACTTTGGACCGGAAGTATCATCTTCTACATCAACGGTATGCGTGACGGCGCGTGCCAATTAATGTCGACAATGATCCTATGTTATTGTCGGTTTTCAAGGACAGTGGGACCCCCGTGGGAGGTGTAAGCACGAGGTGGCTCGAGGATCAGGAGTACAAAGCAGCACACCTGCACGTCCTGCTGAACTGCAAAGAAGTCAACCACTACTTAGAGTAAGCACTGTTCAACATTATGTTTACGATATAATATATATTCCATCCGTTCGATATAATTAATGAGCTTGTATCCCGCGCAGATTGTTTAAGAATTTCAAGTTAACTTCATTTCCTGATGCCACGGACACTCAATTGGATAAGATGATTGAATCGGAGTTCACACAATGGTTTTATCAGCTATCGGTGAGAATCGCACACCTTTTGAACAATTTTGATTTTTCCCATTTCTAAACGAAAATTAATATGTTCAAAATGTAACTGTTAAAACATGTGAAGGAAAATTGGGAAGCATTTCGGTTTTACGAAGATGAGCGACATGACCACCTTTACCAGTTAGCCTGTATGCCTTCACCTAAAGTGACCACGTGGAGTGCGTATCGAGTCAACGGGTTCTTGTTTCACACCCAAGCAAGGAGTAACTCTTTGGCTTCGTATAGTGCCGGGGTGTGTGTCAAAGGCACGGGTGGCAGTGGATTTGTTGATGACTTCTACGGCGTTCTCCAAGAAGTCATTGCATTAGAATATGTTGGGCCCGTCACTAGAAAGAGCATATTGTTCAGATGTGATTGGTTTGACAATACCCCGGTACGAGGTGTCCGTTCACCAAATTTATGCCCGTTTGTTGAATTACACAAGGACAGACGGTACAGGAAGTATGACCCATTCATATTGGCGGGGTGCGCAACCCAAGTGTTGTTCATGAATTACCCGGCAGGCATACGGGATAAAGCTAATTGGTGGGTTGTGGTTGCAAACAAACCTTCATATGCACAGTACAAGCAGTACACCCTTCCGTTAGCCCTCCAAGATGATCAACCAAGAGCTGTTGTCCCGATCAACCCCGATGACGGCACCGTTTCTCAAGTACTCGCAGTTGAAGGGGTGTACGATGAGGTTGCCGATATGGACAATACCCAAGTAATAGTGGTCAATAATACGTCCGAATTGAGCGAAGAGGAATATGGAGACAACGACGACGAATATGAAGATGGTGACGAGGGTGAGGATGAGGGCGAGGGAGACAACGATGAATATTAATTAGTTGTGTTACGCAATTTATTGTAATATATAGTTAATATTCGAATTTTGTATCCAAACATGCTATATATATGTAACGAATAAATTTAATCGATCTATATATTTTGAGACGCTCATTTCAAAACATTTATAATAATATAAATAAATAACAATAATTGTAATAAGAAAATAAATAAATAAATAACCACAATAAAATTAAAAATATTAAAATCTATAACATATTTATTAATAAAGTTAATTTAAAGACCTTTATTATCATAAATTTTTTTAAAAACATGGCGTCTGTTAGACTACTAAACAGACGCCATTCTAGTTAACAGTTCTGAAATGATGTGAGAGTCAGAACGTTATCAGTTACTTTAATATTGGCGTCTGTTTAACACAAAATCAGACGCCATTTTGATACGATATGATTTTTTGGACGGAAATTAAGGAAGGTGGCGTCCGTTTGACCAAATAAACAGACGCCAAAATTGGTAACAATTACGGTAAGATCTTGGAACCCTAAACATCAATATATTTAACCAACTTGGCGTCCGTTTGACCTACCATCGGACGCCAAAATTAAGCTTGGCGTCTGTTTATACGTATAACGGACGCCATATTTGCTTCAATTGTCGCTGCAAATATTTTACTCGCAGCAGCCATTGACGAGGAGTAAAAAACGAAAGAAGAAGAACGCCGTGAGTACTGTGTGCGTTGAAGATCAAAACTAGTCAATCAGGTATGTTTTTATATATATTTTATGAATTATTACTGATGTCTAAGGTTTATATATGATTTTTATATGTTTTTATATATATTTTATGACGAGGAAGAAACAACGAAAGAAGAAGAAGAACGTGACTACACTGTGTGCGTTGAAGATCAAAACCAGTCAATCAAGTATGTTTTTATATATATTTTATGAATTATTACTGATGTTTAGGGTTTAGATATGATTTTTATATATTTTATGAATTATCATTGATGTTTAAGGTTTTGGTATTTTTATTATATATTTTATGAATTATTATTAATGTTTAGGGTTTAGATTTGATTTTTATACATTTTATGAGTTATTATTGATGTTTAGGGTTTAGATATGATTTTTATATGTTTTATGAATTATTATTGATGTTTAGGGTTTAGGTATGATTTTTAAATATTTTATGAATTATTATTAATGTTTAGGATTTAGCTAGATATAATTTTTATATATTTTATGAATTATTATTGATGTTTAGGGTTCAGATATGATTTTTATATGTTTATGAATTATGTTCGATATAAGGTTTAGGTATGTTTTTTATATATTTTATGAAATATTATTAATGTTTAGGGTTTAGATTTGATTTTTACATATTTTATGAGTTATTATTGATGTTTAGGGTTTAGATATGATTTTTATATGTTTTATGAATTATTATTGATGTTTAGGGTTTAGGTATGATTTTTAAATATTTTATGAATTATTATTAATGTTTAGGATTTAGCTAGATATGATTTTTATATAGTTTATGAATTATTATTGTTTATGATTTTTATATATTTTATATATTTTATGAGTAATTTGAATGGGGCATGTTTTTATTAAAATGCATAGTTAAAATGATTATTTTTATGCGAAATGGCGTCCGTTCGCAGATATTCTTAAGATGACAGGAAGAGATGGATCACGTGGTGGGTCTAGAAACAGACGTGGGGGGTCATCATCGAACAACCCACCGTCACCATACATCCCGCAATTCGATCCATCAGCGCATCCAGAAATAGATCAGTCGACCCTTGAGTTGATGCGCTTATTTGCGCCCGATGTCCAGCAGACGATGGGCGACTTTCAGTACATTCAGGGGTATGAGGCTTATCATCAGGGTGCCCAAACTGAAGGGGAGGGTGCCCAAACTGAAGGGGAGGGTAACCAGACCGATGCTAACGGTACCCAAACGGAAGGGGAGGGTACCCAAGCATGACGGATATATCCGTGACTGGTTTAGACGTCGGGTTATCAAACAATACAGCGACGCTATAGGCAAATCCAAAAAGCGTTGGCTGGCGGGTAAAGGCAAGCCTAAATGGATTGTCGACGACGAAATTTGGAAAAAATTCGTCGAATTATGGGAAGACCCACGGTATGCTGAAAAGTGCTCCAACATGAGCCGGGCGAGAAAGATGGACAAAGAAAAGGGCCCACCATCACACACAATGGGCCCAGTTCCATTCGGTATTGTTAGGGAAAAATTGGTAAGATAGTTGTGAATGTTTAAATATCATGCACGTATTTGATACTAACATTTAATTATATAAACACGGTTGTATTTGATGCTTACAGAAAAAGAAGAAAGACCGTGACCCAACCATATGGGAACAATTCGAGGCGACCCATATGAGGAAAGGCACCGATCAGTGGGTGGACAACAGGTTCAAGGTCATTGAGGTAATTAAAAATCTTCATCATTGAATATCGACATGATTTATTAACGTACAAACCTAAACTATAATTAATTCATTAATTTTATTAAAATACTCTTTTTATGTTCTACTAAATCAGGAGAAGATGCTTGGCGATTATGATACTTATAAACGGGAGATGGCGGCCAAGCAGCGAGAGGACGGTCAACCGGAAACTCCTCTCATGACTCCAGAAGAGTTCTGGTTTGATAAGCAGCTGCAGAGTCGGGGGCACGTCGTAGGCATGGGGGCTGTGGGGGAACAAATGAAGCAGCAGTTCCCCCACATCGCATCTAGGCGACGTCCACGACGGCGTGGTGACTCCTCCTCCGTCGACATCCGAGCTCAAGTTACGGAGATGAACAGAGAGCTCCAGCAGCAACTCGAGGAAGATAGGCGGATAATGGAGCGAAGAATGGAGGAGATGCAACGCCATTTGCAGCATCAAATGCATACAGAATTCGAGCAACGGTTGGCGGCAATGCAACGCGAAATGCAAATGCAATACCAGCAACACCAGCAACCACCACCGCCGCCTTATAATTGGCAAGCCCCCTTCGTTGCCGGATCTTCGTCTGGGAGTCAGCCCTACACTGGACAAGGGCAATACCCTCTTACGCCCCATCCGCAGCCAGTCCCCCGCCCTCCTTATCAACCAACCCAACCAGAGCCCACCCACCCAACAGATGATGATAATAATAATGACGCCGGAGAAGAATAATTTTTTTATTTGTATGTTTTTAATATTTGAACTTAATCAAACACTGACTTTTATTATTATATGTACGTAATATATTTGTGCTGGTTTCGATAACCACTTGCTCAGAGTCTAATAAGTAATTATGTTCACAAATACGTATATATGTCGTCCCATTTAATTATATAACTTAACGTACGTATACAAATTAATAAATAATTAAATATCATTCAACTGATATATATAAAATTTTTAAAAATACAATCATAATACTAATAATTTAATTATAACTAAGTAAATATCCTAAATAAATATCATTCAACACGTACGATATATATATATATGTGTTTCTCTTTAAAGATTAATAATATAATTATAATTATAGTTAATATTAATAATTATAATACTACTAGCATTATTGTTATAATAATATATCTAATTAATAATATTATTATTAATAATTACTATTATAATTTGCAGATAATTTTCAAACAAAATGGCGTCCGTTACGGTACCAAACAGACGCCATTTTTCAAAGACCATCCAGCTGAATGTTTTCCCTCCAATTCATTTCTCTTTCAAAAATGGCGTCCGTTAAAGTACCAAACAGACGCCATAATTAAAATTGGCGTCTGTTTGGTACCGTAACGGACGCCATTTGTCTCTATAAAAGCACCATCCAGGTGAATATTTCCCTCCATTTCATTTCTCTTCCCTCCTTCATTCATCCACAATTTTCTCTCTAAATTTCATATCCTTTCAATAATTCCCTCCACCTCAAATCAATTCACTCCACTAATTAATAAAATTTACGAATTAGATTGAAGATTGAAGATTGAAGATTGAAGATTGAAGATTGTAGATTGTAATTATTTTTTGTATCTTGTTAGTTATAAACCAACTCTGAAAATAAATATTTATTATAATTTGTTTTTGTAATTTTTACACACATATATGTATATGAAATTGTACATTTTAAATCCATATAAACTGTATTTTTTTTCATTATTACAATTTAGTTTGTACTATATATTATGCAAACTATATTTTTTCGTTACTAATATATGTTTGTATTTTTGTGAGTTTTTATTAATGACGTATATAATTTGTTTGTATTTTTTATCATATTTAATCGTAATATTTTTCATTATTAATCGTAATGTTTTTCATTATTATTGAAATAAATATAAAAAACACATAATATTTCTGATTTTGTTAATCGTAATTTTTTTTTTAATTTATGTTTAGGGTTGGCGTCCGTTAAATGCATAATCAGACGCCAAATAAATATAAAAAACACATATTATTTCTGATTTTGTCAATCGTAAATTTTTTTTTTTAATTTAGTTTTAGGGTTGGCGTCCGTTAAATGCATAATCAGACGCCAAATATAGCGTCCGTTTTGCTTTTAACAGACGCCAACTCACCGTGAAGCCGTAGACAAGATCGGCGTCGATCTACGGCAATGACGAATTATAGCGTCTGATTTTAACGGACGCCAACATCAGACGCCTTTTCATAAAGGCGGAACAATATTTAGCGTCCGTTTATATCAGACGCTAAAATCATTTTGGCGTCCGTTTTACCCCTTTCCAGACGCCATCTACAGACGCATTTAGGGTTAAATTCTACTAGTGCGGTCTGTGTTGAATCAACACGGTCCGTGTTGGACTCCAGAGAGTCCAATAACTCGGCCCATGGACACCACGGACCGTGGTGTCTCGACACGGACCGTGTTGGGTCAACACGATCTGTGTTGGGATGATTTCTCACAGAAATCAGTTTCCAACTTTTCTAAACATAATACAATATAGAGGGCACTGACTTGTGTGACCCAGTAGGACCAAATAATATAGTTGTAATTAAACATATTTAATTACTAATTATAGAGGTCTCTAGCAAGACACATAATTACTATATTACTTTGGTTTAATCTCCGTGTATATCGAACATTGTCGAGACATTCCCAACAGTCCCCTCGTCCCCCGTTGTCTTTGTGCTGGTCGACTCATCCATATATTGGTTGAGATGGTCAATGAAGCCTCGTATGGTCTGACTCCCCGTGTCCTCGGGCTGGCCGCCCGCATCATCATGTGCTCCACTACCTCGACCGACACGTCGTCCTGACGCAGTCACATTACGTCTGTGGGGGTTCCCAGATTCACCCCCCTCCAACCAGACAGAAGTTGCTGCGACTGATTCAGAAACCCTCTACCCTTACCCTTGCCTGCCATTTTAGATCACATGCAATATAAAAACATCAAAAAAAAATTACTTAGATCCAGAAACTCTATACCCTTACCCTTGCCTGCCATTTTAGATCCAGATACCCTCTACCCTAAACCCTAAACACAACATTAAAATGTACTAAATACAACAACGACAACAGTATAATATCAACAACCCAATAGTTTATAACATTACTACACCCTATACAATAGTATATAAATAATAATAATTACTTACCATATTACTAACAACCTAAACAATAGTATATAAATAATAATAATATTTTATAACAATACTAACATTTCTAATATTAAATATTTACTAACAATGCTATTATTAATTATTAATAAAAAATAACAAACTTACAATGATATATATTATTAATAATAATAATAATTACGATAATTTATAAAAAATTAATAGAAATATTAACAACAATAAAGTAATTTAATAAAAATATACACATAATAATTACTATTATTAACAACAAAATAACAATAATATTAATTAATCATATTTTTAATATTAACAATAACATTATTACATAAATATACACATAATAACTAATATTATTGACTAATGATATTTACAGTAATATACTTAATAACATTATTATTAATTAATTATCAATATTATAAAATTTAAAAAAAGAAAAAAAATTGGCTGACACCATCTGCCGCGCGACCGTCGCGTCGAACGGCGGCGAACTGTCGTGCAAAAATAACGGCAACCTGCCTTTTCTGGAAAATTTTGCAAGTCGGCCAACAATTTTTCGACAATTACAAATTCAAATCAAATAATTCAAAACATACCTAAACTTCTTCGATTCTTAGCGTTCGATATCCCGGGATGACGGTGGTGTGTGGTGGTCGTTGGTTGAGAGCGTTTTCTAGAGAGATAAACTAGAGAGAAGGTAGAGTGTGAGGTTGTGGGGTTGAAGGGCAAAGGTGGAAAATATTATGCGAAAAGTGGGCGACAATAGTAAAAGGATGGACGTCGTATAGTAAACGGGTAAAGTTTTTGAGAGAGATTGTGTTTAGGGTAGGCCTGTCAAATTAATGGGTAAAATACAGTTGAATAAAAATTAAATTTTGGTAACTTATGGTAATTTTTGGTAACTTCTGGTAAATTCCGGTGACTTTTGACAAATTTATGCCAATATATCAAAATTAAACTTTTTTTGTTTTTTTTAAGTTTCGAATTTTTTTGGTAAATTTTGGACCTTGGTAAATTTAGGTAAAAACTTGTAAATTTGGGTAAATTGGAATTACCCATAAATTTGATAGGCCCTAAAAAAAATACCTCTTTTCATTATCAATACTTGGTTATTTCAATACAAAAGGTCTCATATGTATAGAAAAGATGACAAGGAAACCCTAAGGAATATAATAGAATCAAGGACCAAAATCAAACCAACACATGAATGATCCTATGGCCAAGATTCTCCCATCAAAATAGCTCCTTTCTTCTCAAGGCTTCTAGAAAAAGGTCAATTATGGTCATTTTTTTGTTGCCAGAATAGTCATTAGTATTTAATATCGATAGAATATTGTATAGACCCACTGTTTCCTTCACACGACCATAGCTACAAGCTTAATCTGTATCACATCGCTTCCCTATAAAGCGCCTTTTCCTAATCCGAGGTGTGATGGTAACCTCCATTTGGTCAAACGGTCGTTTTTGTCCAATTCCGTTATCTTCCAGTTTCCTGAAAAAATAAATGAAGCTTAGTAGTAACAAACTTGTTGGGGTGGTACTTACTTCTTCTAGAGGTTGTTGCTCCATGTTGCTTAGTTGTATGCTTGGTTATACTGCTATGCCTGCTTGAATGGAGTTGATCATTTCTTGTACGTTGTTTGCTCCTTAAAGGTTGAGACCGAGACTTGATTATAATAGTGTCATCCTCCGTGGTGTTCAATAATTTTATTTTTTCTGTTACTCCTTATGACGAGTGGAATTTCACGCTTTTTGAATCGTGAAAGTCATCTTGTTGTTGCCCAGAATCCTTCCTATGCACCAGTTCCTGTGACCCAACCATGCTAATACAGGATTCAGTCTCCGATTCACCATCTGCGTCTCTTTCACCTTTGTCAAGAAATGTCATATTCTTCTGGCCAAAATTAGCAACCTTCATAACTGTTAGAGCACTTCGGTGCTGCCTGCACGAAAATCTCACAGTCTTTCCTTGCACTATCTGATGGTAGAGTTTCCTGGAAATTCTCAGAAATCTACCTGATTTATTTGAACATGAAAAGTAATCAGATCTTGATCACAATCTCCTTTTTCCCTACCAATTGAACTTGTTTCCATCTCATCAACAACGCTTGTTCCCACCATTGAACGATCTTCCACTCCTTTATTACCAGATGTCACACAACTTAATGCATCCTCATCCATTGTCATCGGCGTAGAGGAATGCACAACTTCCTCTTGAATAACTTCACTATCTTGTTGACCATTAGAATTAAGTTTCATATGCTCCTCCTTCTCTATATCTCGGTCAGTCGCCTGATTCTCCATCTCCACTACCGATTGAGTAACATTTATTTTCGAAACTATCTTATCTTCTGGATATGCTTGGTTATATGATGAAACTATTGTTTCCATCCCTAAAGGAATGTCACTATGTTGTGACTAATTTAAGCTATGTTTGGTACCCTCTCCTCCTTTACGAACACGATGGTCTCGTAACGGATCAAAACCCTTTTTATTGGTTTCTCCTTGCTTAGAACTCACATCCCATCCAAGGAAGGCCCAAACTCCTCTTCCAACTTTTTTAATTCTCTCATTACAATCTTGTTATTTGGATCAAACCTAAGAGCAATATGTAAATCCATTCTCGCATTCTCTACCATCCCTCGATGCAAAAAAGAAAGGGCTCTCCTGTAACGTACCTTAACATTATGCGCATCAAATTTCATAGCTAAATCACAATGATTTTGTGTTAGCTCAAATTGCTCCAACTTTAGCCAACAAGCAGCTAGATTTGAATTGAGAGTAACTCCCAATTCAGTCATAAGTTGTACATCCTGGCTGCAAATGAGGATACCCACGCACAAAAATTGAATGACCCGTTCATACATGGTTATAACAGCTGGATAATCATAAGCTTTAAATAGGAGATTGCCCTTATCTTTGAACTCTCGAGCGACCCAAATAGCTTCTCTTGGACTGTTCAATTGCTCCAAACGTTCCAACACTAGTTTAGGCAATTCATCTTTCAACTGTGTGTAGACTAACTCCTCAAATACCTCTTCAAACCCGGGGTCCATAGATAAAATTTAACTTCTGTAATTGTTGATGGTAAAAATTGGGACGACTAGACAATAGTTGTAAATCTCCCTTTATCAACCAAACTCCAAGAGTCTTGCACCTACTCCAACAACTTATTGAATTTGAACTAAACTCCAACAAATACACACAACTAACAACTTCACAACCCCAACTTAAGTTAAAGAGAAAACACACACATAAATAAATCCCCCAACTTATGTATATAAACCCACTACTCCAAACAACCCCAAATTACGTATATCAACAATTTCATACTAAAGAATAAAAGGGGTGAACAGGTGCATTGTGATGGTAAAATATTTTGTTTTGCTATCTGCTTACTTTTGTTGTCTTCCTGTTAAAATTTGTTCACACAAAAAATGACATTCCACTCCTCCACTTTTGTATTCTGTGTCAAAGATCTGCGTAAAAGACGGATTCAGAGCCATTATTCCTCAGTCCTCGCCTTAAAGGAGTTGAAGCTTTGCCCAGACCCAACAATGGAGGACATGAAAGAACAAGCAAAACTCAAATGATTTAAGGTAGAAAAATCAAATATCAACACATCAACTGGAAGTTATAAAATTAGACTTTTATTTCAAAATAACAATAAATTAACAACTTTTAAAACCAAAAAATAACCCTGGAATTTTATTTTATAGGACTCTAAACTCCAAAATAATGGCCGATTTACAGAAATTTCTATGTTCGTTCTTGAATGAGATTTTAATTGCATGTGTACAATACAAATTTCAAAATTAATTAAAGAAGAACAAGAACTGAAATAAAATAAAATTAACGTCTAAATACTGAATCTAAAACAAACCCTAAAACCATGGCTTCGTTCTTGAGTTTATACCTGAATTGCAGTTTCCTCGAAGAATGTCGGTCCTTCAATTCTTTTAGATCCAACTTTGGATGTGTTCTTCTTGATTTGGCATTGGAGTAACAAGAGAGTAAGAAAGTAAGATAGAGATGAGGTAGAAGAAAGTGTAGAGATGAAAAATCAGAGATCAAGACAGAGATTAGGGTGATGTACTTGATCTTGAGTGATCTAGGCATGGGGTTGAAGAATAGAATTTAAAGAGCAAAATGAAAGATCGAGATGGGATTAAAGAGCAAAAGATAACAGGGAATTGAGAGTGTCAGAGTGATTGGATAGGTTTGTCAATAGGAGCATGCAAGCATATTAATCAAAATGATGACTAGACCTGTCAACACGGGCGGGCGGGCGGGCGGGTTACAGGTCGGTTGTATATCGGGTTTGGATAAATACGGGTCGGATGTATTTCGGGTTCGGGTGCATACGGGTCGGGTGTGTTCCGGTTTCGGGCGGTTTAGGTCGGGTTTATGGGTCATGACCGCCCTTTTCCTCAGTCACTTACAACTAATAAAATTGATTATAATTGGTCAAAGACACCTGTGTAACATACCATTCCATTCCAAGTTCGACCACCACGACATGTCATAGTTGTATAGACATATTACTATACACTCAAGGGACAAAATTTGGCAATCTTCAAGTCTACAATTATTATGCGGTTTACGTCAACAATCCACGAATAACAGTACTTATGAAATGTATAGGGTTTTGGGATACTAATATACTTCATTTTTAGGGTATTGGACAATAATGCACTGAACTTTGACCTTTGACAATAATACACTATTTTACTGAAAGAGAGGAGAGCGGCGAGACTGCAGGAGTTAGAGGGTAAGAGTGAGTGAGTGACAGTGTTAGGGTTTTGTTTTGGTCATTTGTTATTCGATTATTTCATTTGTATGTCTTTCTCTATGCATAACTTTTCAAAGCCACCCAATATTTTACTTTTGGGTTTTATTTTTCATGAAATGGACCCATTTTTTTGCACATGGCCAAAGTAGACAAAACACTTAAAATTAAAGTGTCTGACCCAACGGATCGACCCAAACCTGACCCGACCTGACCCGTTGTTTACCGGGTTCTTTGGGTTGGGTCATTTTCGGGTCCCGGGTCGGAATTTCGAGTTCAAAACCCATTTTTTGCGGGTCGGTTTGGGTCGGGTTTTCGGGTCGGTCGAGAATTGCTAGGTCTAATGATGACATTTGGACATGAATCGCCCACGCTCAACGGCATAGATGTTGTTGCTGCCTGCTTTGAAGCTGCATGCTCCGAACTATGGTTCTCATTTCTCTCTTTTTCTTTTTCCATCCCTTTTAATTCTTACTCCGCCCGTATTAAATTAAATTAATTGACATATTTTACAATTTCTTACAAATGTACTCCCTCTATTCTATATTAATTAACACTTAAAAGAATTTTTTTTGTTCTAAATAATTGTCACTTTCCATTTCCCAATATATAATTAAGGGAAATTAGAATCTAATAAACAAATCTTTGGGGGTGTTTTCATCTAACGAACCAACTTTGAACATTAATATTAAACGAACCAACCTTGTCATGTTAATTTTTCCAGCGAATCGCCACCGAATCCAACTCGTCGGAGATGTGATGTGGCGACGGTGCTTGCTTATGTGGAGGGTGTTTTAGCCAAAAAAAAAGAAAAAAAATTGGATAAATTTTTTGCTAAGTTGGACTGAATAATCCAACTTTTTCCTTTTTTTTAAAAAAAAATTCCACCTTAATCCCTCCCTCTCTCTCCTCTCTCTCTTTCCCTCTCTCTCCTCCCTCTTCCCAGCAGTACCCCGACCCCTCACCCCTCCCCCCCCCCCTCTCTCTCTCTCTCTCCCTCTCTCTTTCTCTCTCTCTCTCTTTCCTCCCTCTTCCCAGCAACACCCCGACCCCCCTCTTTCTCTCCTCCCTCTTCTCAGCACCACCCCACCCCGACCATTCCCCACCCTCCTCCTCCCTTCCCCCCTCCATTTTCGATCACCACCGAACCACCATTGCACCACCATCACCGTCACCTCGAGCACCGTCATCGCAGCTTCTCGCCCGGAAAAAACCTCCTTATCCATACCCTGTTTTGGGCGCACAACTCTTCCTTCTCCCTCTTCGATTTCACGACCAACCCGACACCAACACCATCGACCACAAACATCGCCACCGTCACACCAGCCTTCAGCGGAGCCCCGCTGTCAAATTCACCGCCATAGTGGACGGAAAACACCCAGCGCAGCCCTTCCCCATGCTCTGTTTCCACAACCTTTTCTCTCTCTCGTATTCACCACCATTGGTCTCTATCTCACTTTCTCTCTCCCAGCACAACCACCACCCCCATTTTTTATTCAACCCCGAGCCCCGACCCATCCACCACCCCTATTTTTTATTTGCACAACCACCATCAGAATTTATTCCTTGCTCTGTTCAGAAACAGAGTAAACCCCTGTTGGGATTGGGGTTCAGGCAAAGAGAGAGAGAGAGAGAGAGAGAAGGGGGTCAGGTGGAAGTTGTGGCGGTGTATGGGGTGAGGAGGAGGGTGGTGTATGGTGGGGGTCGGTGTGGTGCTGGGAAGAGGGAGGAGAGAGAGGGAGAGAGTCGGAGGGATTGAGGTGGAGTTTAAAAAAAAAAAAAGAAAAGTTGGATTATTCAATCCAACTCAGCAAAAAATTTATCCATTTTTTTTTCTTTTTTTTGGCTAAAACACCCTCCACATAAGCAAGCACCGCCGCCACGTCACATCTCCGACGAGTTGGACTCGGTGGCGGTTCGCTGGAAAAATCAACATTACAATGTTGGTTCGTTTAATATTAATGTTCAAGGTTGGTTCGTTAGATCAAACACCCCCAAAGGTTGGTTTATTAGATTCCAATTTCCCATAATTTAATTGTTTTTACTTTAATAATTATGTTTACTTTTTATTTTTTCAATTAATAAAACTACTCGTACTCATATTCTCTCACTACCTACACCTTGGTATCCGAAAAATCACCTTGAAGGATAGTGTTATTTAATTATCTCCGACGAGTTGGACTCGGTGGCGATTCGCTGGAATAATCAACATGACAAGGTTGGTTCGTTAGATCAAAACACCCCCAAAGGTTGGTTTATTAGATTCCAATTTCCCATAATTTAATTGTTTTTACTTTAATAATTATGTTTACTTTATATTTTTTCAATTAATAAAACTACTCCTACTCATATTCTCTCACTACCTACACCTTGGTATCCGAAAAATCACCTTGAAGGATAGTGTTATTTAAATAAACCTTGGTATATGTGAAATTTTTTGAAATGTGTCAATTAATATAGAACGGAGGGAGTAGGTTTCAACTAAAAAAATTGCCCAAACAATTAAATAGCACCATTCTCCAAGGCTTTTTTAGCATATCAAGGTGTGAGTAGTGAGAGAATATAAGTAAGAGTAACTTTATTAAATGAAAAAAATAAAATAAATTAAAATAATTACTAAAATTAAAATAATTAAATTAGATATTGGGAAATGAAAAATAATGATAATTGTCTTGGAACAAAAATAATTAGTTAAAGTCCAATTAATATGGAACGAAGGAAATACTTTGAGAGAGCACAAAAAAATCAAGACAATTAATAAATTTAGGAAAAAAATTAGAAAGTTATTTAAATGGGTAAAAATTAATTATGAGAGATGAAAAATATATATGTAATATTGATAAAGACAATACATATTACATGCATCTAGAGCAAGTACTTCGAGTGGATATAAGTAAAGAATTATGTAATTCAAAGTGACCAACGGGTAGATATTGATATGAGTGAACAATTTATGAGATTTTACCTAAATTTACCAAAATTACCAAAAATTACCTAAGTTAAAAAAAAGAAATAATTTTGATATATTATAATATATTTGACAAAAATAGTCAAAAATTATCAAAAATTACAAAAATTTAACTTTTACAAAATTACATTTACCCATAAATTTTATAGACCCTTTGATATAGAAAAGGAAGCCGGTGCGATGCCCAAATGAACACACCCAACAACCAACAGAAAACGACGCAGTCCGATCGTGGAGGGAAACCGGATTTAAGAGGCTCCGATGTCGCGGAGGCCCGATCCCCTTAAATCCTCCGACACCAGCCACCAACAACTACCACCAAAACCAGCCCTACACTCCGACACACACCGAAGAAACGACACGAAAGGGAAAAGGATGAACTAGGCGACCGGCAACCGCTTAGAAACGGCAATGGCAATGGCAATGGCGGGTAAGACTCAGCATGGCATCAAACTCGCTATCCACATCATCACCCTCGACTTCGGCAATCTTGTTGCTGTATACACACTCTCTCTCTCTCTCTCTCACTTACCCTCCTCTTTATGATTATTTCCAGTGTTAATGAATTCAGTGTTCCTTGTTGAGCAGAAAGTATGTGAATGTTTGCTTCAAAGAGGAACTCTAACCAAGTGCCAAATTGCTCGCTTCACTCAACTCCCTCCAGATAAAGTTAAGAAAACTCTATGGGTCTTAATCCAGCATAACTGCGTTCAAGCCTTTGCCCTCGAACAAGATGGTTTAATTGTTTATCCCCACTTTCTCTTTTCTTTTTTTCTGCTTCCAGTTTTCATCCTTGTTTCTTTCAGTGACTGCAAATTAACAGTTTAGTAAGCTAAATTGGATCATACCCAAATTTGTACTGGAGTGATTCACGAGCATACGGGGAGTTTTAACTATTATGAAATTTATGTTGTTAGGTGGTGCAAGAGATGCTACACTGGTAGTGACCAATTACATGGCATTGTTCGACAACATAATCCACCGATTGAGGTTTGCTAAGTTCATGGCCTCTGTGTCCAAGGAACTGGATAAACAAGTTAGTGACTTCGCCTTCTGTATTTGGTTTCTTAATTTCTTATGGGTCTGGATTTTGCAGGCATTGGAGTTCTTGGTCTAGGTAATGCGACTCTAAGAAGTGATTGAGATCTGATTATGTTAACTTATGCTGACAGGGATTGGAGCTTCTTGAAGGGCTGCTGCAGCATGGCAGACTTACTCTCACTCAATGTCTGGATAGAGCCGTGGCTTGTTCAAATGAAGGTAACCATCTTTGAATAGCCATTTAAGTTTTCAGTGCAGAAGGTCTGATGTGAAACTACCAAATTTCGGAATGTATATGCATTTTTGTATTTTGTTTTATTCCAAAGACCGAATGATTCTTATGTCAATGGGCACTGTGGACGGTAGAATACCATATCTGTGGAAAGTACAGAAGGATGCTAATCTGATGAATGGAGATGGGATTTTGTTCTTTTATCAAAGGAAGCTTTTAGATACACTCATTGGTGCTACTTCAATTCCAAAGAAACTATATTCTAGTGCCATTGCCTACAAAACAAAATCAGATCACTTGATTCATTTGTTGCTGCTGATATTTTGAGTTTTGTTTGTATCTTGATGCAAAATTCAATCTGTGCATACTTTAATTTGAGAGCATTAGTGGGGGCTTTTCGGCAGTGAAATGTTCTATAATGGGGCAAGTATACTTTGTTTTTTATTAGCATATAGACCAGCAATTAGTTACATTGCTTTCCCAAGAAGAAAAGTAGCACTTATAATTTCATGTGAGGACACAATATGTTTCATGCGTTGTTGGAATGTTGATGGACAGGTATTTTGGACCTTTATCTTTGTAGATACAGGGCTACCTGGTGCCACAAAATCATTATTTATGATAGAGATTATCATGAAGACAATGGGATCTTCAAATTTTTGCTGGCTTGAAAACTTTTCCAGAGCATATAGATTCCAAACTTTTCAAGAAGGGGATGCTATATGATTGAGATTAGCTTTTGTATGGTGCATGCTCATTCAGTCCTTTTTGTAATTAATTGAATAGATTATTTATCCTTCCAAAACCAAAACCAATACTCCTGAATCCTCCCTATGCAAGGTATGAAGGGGTCGGATGTAGCAGTCTTACCCCTAAATTTTGCAATTTAGAGAGACTAGTTTCAGTTGACCCAAGATTTAGAAATCGTTTTCTACCTATTACCCAATAGAAAAGAAGCAGGTGGAGGTTTAATGAGATATTTTACTTTAGTCCATTATAATCTAAGTTATATTTTCTCCATGTATAACAAAAATGAAGCTGATGAAAATGAAGTAACTCTTAGGATATCTTTTCCAAACTATTTTAGACTTATGGAAACTATGTAGAGCAATGAACAGTTTGTTTGTTTCACTCTACTGGTCTAACTGTTGCCCGAGACACTGGGTCTCATCTCATCTGGTCAGGCCCCAACGTAATAATTTATTTTCCTGGTAATGATAACCTCAGACTTTAATAGTCATGTTTTGGCATGTGAGATGTGTGAGGTTGGAAATGCTTCTGATAGGGGTTTTATGACCTAAATAGCAGAGCTTTGTGCGATTAGCTGATAGTAATCTACTGAGCCCCCCCCCCCCCCCACGTGCACACACACACACAAATTTCTCCCCTCATGTTCTGCCATTGGGCATAGCTTGCAAATGTAGATTTGTTACATTTTTTCTTGGGCTACGTAATGTAACATCATTCTATTATTATGTCACAAGTTCTAATGATATTTACTGTGTTTGACTTTACTTCAGTGGCGGTTTCCTTTCTTATTTGCTGGAATAGACTTTACTGATAAATTAATTCTTTATAGTTGGATGTCGATAGGTCAAAGATCCATTTGGAATATATAAGCTGCTTATGGTTATATTTGATGCTGGTTACTTTTGTTGTGTGGCCATGCCCCTTTCATGGGTTTACATTCTGTAGATATGTGACTCAAAAGATTCATCTGCTATGCTCATGCATAATGCATACATGTTCATTCTCTCTCTCTCTCTCTCTCTCTCTCTCTCTCTCTCCCCCCCTCCCCTTCTCCCCTATCCTCAAAGTTGGGAAGTCAATGTATAACTTTCCCCCTTCTTTGAATCAGGAAGTAAAACCAACAAAGATGTTTACCAAGAAAGTTTCGTTAAACTTGTGAATAGGCGTTTTGTGGAGCAATGTCCTTCACCAGAACCATTAATATCTTCAGTTCAAGATGAATCCCCATCTATAAAAGGTGGCGGTCGGTCTAAGGTAGTTTGTTAAGGTTGCTGTTTTTTGTAATATGTTTCTCTTTTGTGTCCATGGTTCAACTTGCATCATTTAAAGTTGATCAATGTTTGTTAATTGTAATCTTATCGACTATGGGCCCACCCTTGTATTTAGTCACAAAAGAGATTCCTTGGGTGGGTTGATGCTTTCACAGTTGAACAACAGGTCTCTCTCTTTCTCCCCCTACCCCAAAAGTATTAATTCCTTCACGTCCTCGTTGTACTATTCTATGTCCACAGGCACACACTAAAAACAGTGGCAGCGACTGTTCCAGTAGATTGTTTTACTCTCCAAATGACAAACTGAGCATATTGGTTATGGATGAACAGTAATTGATACAAATAAGTGTTTGGTCTCGTTTCGAGCCGAATTCTTCTCTTTATTAGGGAGTTTTTATATGTTCTAACCCCGTATTTTATTCGAGTTATGAGATTTTTGTAGTTTTGTAGGAAAATAAGAGAGCGACCTAAAATGGAGCCAAAACGGAGCAAAAACTCACCAAATAAGTGGAAGCGAGGGGTTGCTCGTAGAGCGGCGTGTTGCTCGCCTGAGCAACACCTCCGAAGGTCGAGAATCGATTGATTTTGAGCCAAGAAGAGAAGAGAGAAAGTCGGCTCGCCCGAGCAACATATCGGCTCTAGAGCCATGCTTCTACACAACGACCGTGGAAAAGTTCGAAAAATATGGCTAAGGCAATGAAGAAACAGAGGGCCAGCTCGCCCGAGCAAGGGCCCTGCTCGACCGAGCTGAGCTTCTGAGCTGCCGAGGAGAAGTTGCCGAGGAACAAGAAATGCTTGCTGCTTCGCGGCGACGAGCAGACTCGCCTCGCCGAGCCATTTTCTGCGTGCACAGCCGGAAATGAGATCTTTGCGTTTTGTGCAACTAACTTAGGTCATTATAAGAGCCTTAGCTGCGATTCCATTTGGGAGGACAATTAGCTGAAGTTTTAGTTTGTAATTAGTGGTTTTAATGATTTCTTAATTAAGCTTTTACTTTCTCTCTCTAAGGTTTTCTCTTGCCTTGTTCTCCAAGTTCTTGAGATTTTGAATGTAATCAAATTTTCTTCAAGTAATTTTCAGCTTTCCTTTATCTTCATTACTTTATGCTTTAGATTTCATTGAAGTTTGCATTTGAAGGTTCCTAGATTAGCCACAAACAATCAATCTTTTAGTGAAAAGGGGGATTAAGGGCCACAAATCTTACTTAGAGTGAAGATTTGAGGGTCCTTAGTAACTTAATTCACAACTTTCTATTTTGTTCGGGGAAAGTTGCAAACGAAGATGAAGAATGAAGAATGGAGATCGATTTTGACTAGTCATCAAGGGTATGGACTACATTCTAATCTTGTTTAGATTAATTAGTTGTTATTTAATTGCTATTTGCTTGCTTTGATCTTAGTGGTAGTTAGAGTTTTATCTCGTTTGATAAGCTTATAGATTTCTTACATTTATAGTAGTAATTACTTGTTTGATTGTGTTCTTTTTAATGGTCATGTTTAGTATCATGATTAGGGATAGTTTAATCGCTTAATTTTCATACTTTAATGTTTTCCGCAATTGAAAACCTCTAACAAGCCAAAAACCTAGACAAACCTCACACCCATCCTCGAGTTCGACATCCTTACTTATAAAACCACAAAATACGCAACCGAACAATGGCGCCATTGCCAGGGATGACGTTATTTGGGAGTTTAGAATTGGTTTGTTTGTGCATAGTATGAATAGTTTAATTGCTTTGCTTGTTTAGCATCAAGTTTAAAAATCACTAAAAATTAAAAAAAAATAGAAAAACCAACTAAAAAGGAGAAAGTGCGTCATTCGATAGGATGGGTCCGAATACCGGAAACTAGTAGGCTGGTTAGGGTAGAGAGACCTTTAGTCGACCTGCCTAATATGCGTGAGGAAGGGCCGAGGGTTACCTTGAGCGACCAGCTCTATCCATCTTATGACCCGCCTCAATCGTGTTTTGTGTTACCGACCCTACCTCAAGGAGTTACCTTCGATCCTGCATGATCATACCAATCTACCTCTTTACTTGGGACGGGGTTGGCGCTTATCCGACAAAGAGTATAAGGAGTACCTTAGTATGGTCACACCACCAGAGGTACCTTTAGATTATCTTCATTGAAATATTGCCCTTCGCTCTGCGAGATTCAATAAGAGGTGGATGTATAGTATCAAACCTGGGTCCATAAACTCATAGGATAGTTTCTTAAAGGTATTTATGAAGAGGTATTTCCCAAATTCTATGGCGGTTGAATGAGAAATTCCATTTTGAAGTTTAGACAGATAAGGGAGCCTTATTGGAAAGCTTTGAGCGGTTCAAGAATCTTTTGTCTCAATTTCCCGCGTGGGTTTGACTAGTGAGATTGTGCCAAATAGTGTATGAGGGTAGATCAGAAACCCGAGTAACCTTAGTCTATGTGTCGAGGGGATTTATGGACAAAACCGCAGAGGAAGCTTGGGATTTTTGGAGTATGTCGGAAAGAGTAATGCAATGGGAAACACTAGGATGAGTCCATAGGAGCACAGTTGTCAATGACGGGAGGGGTTCACGCGTGAGTGAGAGTCGGGTACGAAGCTAGGTTTGCTTCTTTAGAGAATATGATAAAAACCCTAGCCCAACAGCAAATGGCATCTACTAAGACCCAACCTTGCATACAAGTGAATTCTTTAGAGCAACCCATGTCTCCGAACCCTCAATCCTCTTTGATTTGTGCTTGGTGCCAAGGACCGTGTATATGTTAATTGCCCTTTGTATTTGCAACATGTGTCGTCCAATGTGGAAAATGTTAATGCTATGTTTAACCAGTACCGGCCCTACCAATTTCCTGGGATGCCAAAACACCCTTTCTTGTCTTACGGGCTGGATAATCAAAATGTTTTGAGGCCACCGATGCACCAAGGAGGAAGTTTCCAAGGAAACCCACCTCTTCCTCACCAACATCAAACCCAACCAAGACCACCGCCTCAGGCTGCTTATCAAGCACCTCGAGGGCAGACCATCCATCCCCAGATCGCCCATACCCGACCTCCACCAGGATACCAAAGTGAGGACAAGGGGGATAGGAAGTATAAAGAGTTAGAGTCTGGTTTGAGTAGGGTTGAAGATACGATGAGTGACATGGCGAAAATGGTGAAACAATTGAATGAGAGTGTAGCTCAACTTATGATGTCTAATAGGGATAGGGAACTTTTCCCGACAACCGAGGCGAACCTAAGGGAAAGCTTCTATTTCGTCCTCTTGTGACCAACCATGTTAGGACTTAATGCGGTGATTACTCTTAGATCGGAAAGGAAGTAGACAATCAGTCCGAGAATTACCTTCAGACTACTAGAAACAACATGTGAGTGTTGGACCTTGTGATAAGCTAGTGTCAGTTGAGGATGAGCCGTATGAGGAAGAGAGGTTGACCAACTTAGGTGACAACCCGAGTCCTAAGACCTCACCTAGAGTGCTTCCTAATTCCAGTCCTGTTCAACCTGTGGCGTATAAGCCTTCTCCACCTTTTCCTCAAAGGTTGAGGGGAACTAAGGACCAGAAATTTCTTGAAAAGATTAGGGAGACTTTTTCTCAAGTCAAGGTCAACATTCCCTTGTTGACGCTATTCAAGAATGTCCTTCTACGCTAGGTTCCTCAAAGAATTGTAGACAACGAAGAGAGCAACTCATGTTCCTAAGAAGGCCTTTTGGCCTCTAATGTGAGCTCCATCTTGTCTAGTCAAGTTCGGTGAAATACAAGGACCTGGGTGCCCAACTATTTCCATTACCATAGGAGACAATCAGTTGAGAGAGCCCTCCTTGATTTAGGCAAGTGTCAACTTGTTACCTTATACGTGTATGAGACCTTGGAGTTGGGGGAATTGAAACCTACAAGAATGGTTCTCCAATTAGCTGATCGGTCTACGAGAGTGCCTAGGGGAGTAGTTGAGGATGTGTTGATCCAAGTTGGAACCTTTGTCTTCCCTGTAGACTTTGTTGTGTTAGAGACAACTAGGGTTTGAGTCCTCGACGAGATTCCGTCATTTTAGGTAGACCCTTTCTAGCCACATCTAATGCTTGGATTAATTGTAAAGATGGGAGAATGAAACTGACTTTTGGGAATTTGACTATGGAATTGAATATTTTTGACCTACAGAAGTCACCATTAGGACATGATGAGCAAGAGTGTAATGCTGTGAATTGGATTAGTGACCTTGAGAGTGGTAACCCTTCTGATCTGGATGTTGCCCCTAGTGTGAGTGATCTTGTTGAGTTAGGATTCGACCCGGACTGTGTAACCTCACTGTGTGATTCTGATGTGTTTGACGGTGAATTGCTTTATGAATCTGTGTTTGCCTCTCAACACGCTCCATAATAGAACCGAGCCACCATCTTCTAAAACCTCAACTTAAACCTCTTCCCTCTGAGTTAAAGTATGTTTTCCTTGGCCCTAGTGAGACTTACCCGGTTATTATAGCTTCGAACCTAGGAGAGGACCAAGAAAACAAACTAGTCGAGGTTCTTAGGATAAATAAAGGGGCTTTGGGATGGACGCTTGGAGACATCAGGGGGATTAGTCCATCTATTGTGCAGCATAGGATATTTTTGGAAGATGATAGTGTGGCCCAGAGGGACCCTTTAAGGAGACTCAACCCCCAAATGAAGGAGGTGGTTAAGAAGGAGATTCTGAAATGGTTAGACAATGATATCATTTACCCGATTTCTAACAGTAAGTGGGTTAGTCCTATACATGTAGTCCCTAAAAAGGTCGGGTTGACAGTTGTGGAGAATGAGAGGGGCGAGTTAGTGTCAACCCGCATTCCATCGGGATGGAGAGTGTGCATAGATTACAGAAAACTCAATAAGGCTACGAGAAAAGACCATTTTCCATTACCTTTCATGGATCAAATGTTAGAAAAACTGGCGGGGCATGACTTCTTTTGTTTTCTAGATGGCTATTTGGGGTATACTCAGATTTCTATAGCCCCATGTGATCAGGAGAAAACTACTTTTACATGTCCATTTGGTACGTTTGCTTTCCGTAGGATGCCCTTCGGACTTTGCAACGCCCCCGCCACTTTTCAGCGGTGCATGGTGTCTATATTCTCGGACCTTGTTGATGACTGTGTTGAAATTTTCATGGATGATTTCTCGATTCGCACCACCTTTGATGATTGTTTGTCGATTTGAGTCGAGTCTTGAGTCGAGCCAAGAAAACACTTGACTTTAAACGGGAGAAGTGTCATTTAATGGTACGAAGGGCATAGTTTTGGGCCACGTGATTTCAAAAGATGGAATCGAAGTGGATAAAGCGAAAATCGACCTAGTTAGAACTTGACCCGCTGTGTGAAGGAGGTTAGGTCCTTCTTAGATACGCTGGGTTTTATCGTCGATTCATTCGTGACTTTAGTAAGATTGCCAAGCCCCTTTATGCTTTATTGGCCAAGGAGGTGACTTTTGATTTTTCTGATGAGTGTTTGAAGGCCTTTAACACACTTAAAGATGCCTTGATATCGCCTCCTATTCTCAAACCTCCCACATGGGGGGAACCGTTTGAGTTGATGTGTGATGCTTCCGACTATGCTATAGGTGTGGTCTTAGGACAACGAATTGACAAAAAACCTGTCGTGATTCACTATGCAAGTCATACTTTGAACGGCACAATCAATTACATCAGAATCGAAAGAGTTTCTAGTTGTGGTTTATGCATTTGAGAAATTTCGGGCTTATTTGTTAGGATCTAAAGTGATTGTGTTTACTAACCATTCGGCGATTCGCTATTTGATGGAGAAAAAAGAGTCCAAGCCTAGATTGGTTAGGTGGGTGTTGTTACTTCAAGAATTTGACTGTGAAATCCGTGATAGGAAAGGATCTGACAATCCAGTAGCGGACCACCTTTCTAGGATAACGCCTGAACATGCGATAGAATCTCCTATAGATGCTTGTTTTCCTGATGAGCGCATTCTTAGCATAGGAGTAGAACCGTGGTTTGCTGACATTGTTAATTTTAAAGTCACGGGAGAAATGCCTAATGATTGGAATAGGCATGATAGAGATAGGTTCCTTTACATTGTCAAAAATTTCATATGGGATGACCCCTATCTGTTTAAGTATTGTCCTGATCAAATTCTTAGAAGGTGTGTTCCGGATGAGTCTATCATGGATGTCCTTTCGTTTTGCCACGACCAACCTTGTGGGGGACATTTTAGTGGGAAAAAGACAGCATATAAGGTCTTACAAAGTGGATTCTATTGGCCTACCATCTTTAGAGACGCCATAACTATGCCAGAAATGTTTTAGGTGTCGAGTTTGAGTAAAATCTCTAGAAGAAACATGATGCCCTGCAACCCGAGATCTTTGTGGATGTATTCGATGTTTGGGGCATTGATTTTATGGGACCATTTCCTACCTCTTTTGGGAATGAGTATATTCTTCTAGCGATGGACTATGTGTCAAAATGGGTCAAGCAATTCCAAAAAGAAATGACGCCAAAGTTGTGACTAGGTTCCTTCGAGAAAACATTTTCTCTAGGTTTGGGGTGCCTAAAGCCATCATTAGCGACTGTGGACTCACTTCAATAATCGTTCTTTTGCGGCTTTGCTTAGGAAATATTCGTGAGCATAGAATGACCACCGCCTATCACCCTCAATCAAATGGCTGTCGAGGTTTCCAATAGGCAGATTAAGCAAATTCTTGAAAAGACAGTGTCAAAGAATAGGAAAGATTGGTCCATCAAATTGACCGATGCTTTATGGGCCTATAGGACAGCTTACAAGACTCCCATAGGAATGTCACCGTATAGAGCAGTCTTTGGGAAACCTTCTCATTTGCCAATATCTTGAGCATAGGGCGTGGTGGGCTTTGAAAGCCTGAACCTTGACCTGTCGGCAGCTGGGGACATTAGAAAGTTGACCTTGTGTGAACTAGAGGAGTTAAGGAGAGAAGCATACGAAAACGGGAGGTTGAGTAAGGAGCGATCGAAGGTCTTGCATGATAAAGTGATCCTTAGAAAAACCTTCGTTCCGGGGCAGAAAGTCCTCCTTTATGACTCACGTTTGCACTTGTTCATGCGTGTCAAGTCTAGATGGATCGGCCCGTTCATTGTGACCATTGTGTTTCCCTCGGGAGTAGTTGAAATCAAGGACCCCACTAATGCATCTATGTGGAAGGTTAACGGTCACAGGTTGAAACCCTTTTTGGAGCTTCCAGAGAAGGTGGATGTGGAGTGTGTAACATTCCATGTTCCATCTGTTGATTGATGAACATTGAGGTAACATTCTTGTATATATTGTAAATTAGTTCATTTTTCTTGTTTGTTTCTTTGTTTACTTCTCTTAACTATGCACTAACGAGAAGGAAGGATCATTTATTGCTCACATATATTCACCATTTCATGGCTTGCATACTCAATCTCCATTTACAAGTCATGCGATGATTATTTGAGATCTAATCAGGTATTATCCTTCTTTTTCTTTGGAGTTAGTTGGTGAGAAGATTCTTTTTCATTCTTTTTGTTAGATTTTTGATTTTTATTCTTTTAGGGTGTTTGTCTTCCTTTATTTCTTGCCACAATGAGGACATAGTGTGGCCTTTTTGTGTGGGAGTGGGGAGGCATGCATGCCGGCTTTCTTCTCTTTCTTTGAAAAATTTTGAAAAAAAAAAACCAAAAGTTTTTGTTTACTTAGGTTAGTTTTTGTTAGATTTTAACTGTTTCGGGTTTAAAGGTGCCCCGGGAGGTTTTTGAGTGTTTGAGAGTTTGAAATTATTTTAGGTAGAAATGAGAATACTTAGTTCTTTTGAGAAATTTTAACTCTTTGAATTGTTGGCGTAACCATCGCTCGGGCGAGCAAAAATACATGGCTCGGCGAGCAAATTTATCGAGGAGGTTTCTTGCGTAACGGAGAAAGAGACGCAGCAGTTCAGCAGTCGCCGGCGAAGCGAAACTGCTCGGTCGAGCTACCGATCGCGCCTAAACTGAGAGTGAGTTATGCGTCAAGGCAGGCGGACGACAGAAGAGCTGCTCGGGCGAGCAACATCTTTGCTCGGGCGAGCTTGTCCACTGATGCGCCAAAGGAAAAGAGTCTGACGGACACGCCTAGTCGCCAGAGGAATGGCGGCGATCATTCGACAGACTTGCTTTGATTGAATCCCTCGCCGGCGAAGGATATTCATTCGGGCGAGCCGTTGGCAGATTTCTTTTCTGTCGGGGTTATTTATGCGCTGTTCTCTTATTTTTTTTAGTTTTTCCCATTCGTTTCTCTCTCATACCTCTTCTTACCTTCCCTAACTCTTGAATCTTTGCTATTTTCTTTGATTTCTTCCAGATCTTGGTCGGATTTTGTGCCCTAATTGTGTTGCTGCTGTTGTGCGCTGTCAACAAGCGAAATCCCAACACCACGACGTTCTTCTTCGCCATTCGCCGCATTGTGAGACGTGCGTGGGTGGTTCTGAGTTTTGGGGGGGGAGAAAGACTTCACCAGGTGCGTTCCGAGGTCTCAAGGTACCCGATTTTCAGTTTGTGCGAGTACTTGCAGCTGGGTTATGCCCGATTGTGTGAAAATCCCCTTGTTCTTTGCTGGGTGTGCGAAATTTTTTTTGCTCTTTGCCCGATTTGTGCTGCCGCTTGGTGTTTGGTGCTTATTTGGGAGGTAACATTCACACTTGGTGCCTTAAAGTTCATTTTCAAAGTTACGTTGGGTGTTGCTTGTGAATCGTTTCTCAGACTTAGGGCTTGAGTGTTGTGTGTATTGGTTGCTATTTGGGGATTCTTGAGTTGCTAGTGTTGTTTTGAAATTCAAAATGGTTCGATCTAAGAGGGCCCGCATCGATGAGGAAGGAACACCTTCACCACCGCCCGAGTCTTCATCGGCGGCGGTGGATAAGGATCGTTACAAGGCCCAACCGCCCACGCCTCTTCGGGCTGAACCAATTCGGTTCAGGGATGAGCATCATCGAGAGAAGTATGAGCTTTATCAACACCGGAAACTTTGTGCTCCGGATATATATGATGAAGCCACAGTGAAGAGGGTGTATTGTGGCCCCAGTTTTGATTTTATCATAAGGACCTTGGGCTGGGAATCTTTCATCAAGATTGACGAATCTCTCTATGATCAACCAATCCTTGAGTTCCTTAGTTCTTTCCAAGTTGAGGATGTTGATACACGCCACGCTAAGTTCCAATATAGAGTGGACAACAAGGAGAAAACTTGCACGGTGCAAGAGTTTTGTCAAGCACTTGGGTTACCGGCGGATGGGCTTTATTATGAGAAGAGCGTACACTTTGATGAACAAACCGCTATGAAGAGTCTTACTTGTTGGCGTCGGAAACACCAAAAGTCAAATGCTCTAGAGGATTGCTCCTTCTTGACTAGAAATTCCAAGTCTCGTGACTTGTGCAACTTGGCGATTCAAATCTTTCATCGCATAGTCTCAAGTTCGGTCTTCGGAAGAGATGTGGGAGGGCGAATGTGCGGAGGGACAATTTGTTTGTCATCTTTAACACCCTCCAAGGGAAGCGGGTGAACACGGGGTCTTGCATTTTGCATTGCTTAAAAGACATTACCTCTAAGCACCTTACCTCTACAATTGGAATGGGGCATATTATTTGCCACTTTTTGATGAAGCAACATTTTAGAGGATATATCCGCAAGTTCACCCCGAGATATTTTCCTGACCTCATCGACGCAGATTCGCCGCAACGCATGGGTATCCTTGAGCGCCACAACACAAAGCATATCTACAAGCACGACTCGGATAAATATGCAACTTCCATTCATTTGGACCATGAGCGAGCCGCACGTTGGTTGGATGTGACCAATCAACACAACTGGTCGTGCGGCGAAAGTCCATGGAGCACCCGTCGAGTTGGGGGTCCCGATGACCCATTTGTGCGCGAAAATGTGGAAGAAGAGGGGGAGCCGGCAACCCAGGGTGAGGCTAGTGGTAGTAATTCCCAAGAGATTACGATGGGGCACTTAGCAAGCCGATTGGACCAATTGAGTGTTGACCTCCGCGAACAACGAACTTTGCTACAAAGTACGCACAACTTGATGGAGAGTCAACAGGAACTCCTTCGTGCGCAGCAATCAACTCTCGAACGGCACGAAGGATATTTTTAGCGCTATGACGAGTACTTCCATCAGCAAAATCAATATTGGAGGGATTGGGGATACTACCACTATGCTATAGCCGACCATTCGCCAGCACCGCCCGACTATGTCAACCAGTATTACCCAACTTCCCCTACTATCCGTACCCTCCTCCGAGAGGTAATGAGCAGTGATTGTGAGCATTCCGCACTCCCTTCTTTTATTTTGCATTAGGTGTGTGTTTTCAATTTTGAGATATACATGCGGGAGGGGTTGTGTGCTGTTCCCGGGCAGTGGCGAGACATTTCACCCTTGATTCCCGCCTCATATAGTGAGATTCGGGGTTGAGGTTAGTCAGTGATTATGTACATGTGTGAATATTTGAAGTTTCTTTTTCTGGTGTTACGTTCGTGGATCGCAGGTCTTTGGGACGCGCTTACTCGCGATCCTCAGGTATCATCCTTTAACCATCCTTCTCATTGTGAATATATTGTTGATCCATGAGGTATGCTTGATTTTCTTTTTGGGTGGCGAACCCCGTGAGTGTGAATGTTGGGATATTATTGTTGTTGGAACCGTGTGGGCTCGGGTCACCACCAATTATTGTTTGTAATGTGTTTGTTGTGTGTTTTTAGGTTTTCTACCTTATTTGTGACACCCTTCTTCTCACAATGGGGACATTGTGGAGTTTTGTGTGGGAGTGGGGGGGTGATACTTCCATTTGTCATGGGTAGATCACCTAGTTTTGAGTCTTTATTTTCGTTTTTCGTAGTTTGTGTCGAAAAATTTGAAAAATTTTGTGTGAAAAAGAGAAAAAAGGGAGTGAAAAACCTTGAAAGTTTTCGTTTTTCGTTTTGTTTTTGTAATTAGATTCTTTTCATCAAGTGTCTAGTGAGATCTCATTCCTTCTTTTATGTTCTAGTTGAAACTGGGAGATTCTAGGGGTTCATATCCGAGCTTGTTTTCCAAAAAGAAAAAGAAAGAAAAAAAAAGAGAAAAAAGCAAAAGCCAAAGCAAAAGTCAGAAAATAGCAGCAAAATTAAATAATTTGAATAAGTGGGGCGTGTCGGCTTTACGACATCAACCACCATACACTTAGCCAACCTACACGGGCCCGGTATCAGTGGTACGGCACGGATGCCCCTTAACCCTCCTACTATATCGCTTTGCGACGGAGAGGCGAATGGAAAAGACCGTGTTGGGAGGGTATACCCCTTATATGGGCGTCCATTCCGAAAATAAGGCTAATACCGACATTAAAAAGAAGAAAAAGTTTGAAGTGTTAATAAAGTGAGGGCTCTTCCTTGCATCACCTGCGCCCTCACTAGCTGGCGGCGACCAAATGCGGGAGGCAACTCTTTCCTTTCCTTTGTTCGTTTCGTTGTTTTGTAAGCTCGGGTGAGTCTTTTGGGTCGCTCGATCGATTAGAATCGTCTAAAACTCTTTCAAATGGGATTAAACTCTACGAGGTGTAAGGGATCAAAAATTTCTAAGATTGGCGCTTGTTTGGGTTAGGCGTGAGATGCTCATAACGGTTCCTTTTGAGGATTAATACCGCTTTCTTAATTGAAACGACTTGATTCATTCAAACGAGCTTCTCTTTTCTTTCTTTTAAACTTGTTTTGTTTTTCACTTTCCCTCTTTCCTTTTTCTATGGCTTTTGTGGGTATAGTTGCTATAAACCCTCACGAGATCTACCTCGTCCACCCGGGCTGCCGGGGGGTTTAAAGGGCTTGATGCATATGCTAAATGCATCCGCGATTCTTGCGAAAGTGAGTTAGGATTTTTAGTTTCTCTTTCTCTTTCTAGTTCTTTTCTTTGTTTTTAGTTTGCTCGGGGCGAGCAAACCCTTGTGTGGGAGTGGTGTTCAGTCTCGTTTCGAGCCGAATTCTTCTCTTTATTAGGGAGTTTTTATATGTTCTAACCCCGTATTTTATTCGAGTTATGAGATTTTTGTAGTTTTGTAGGAAAATAAGAGAGCGACCTAAAATGGAGCCAAAACGGAGCAAAAACTCACCAAATAAGGGGTGGAGGCAGAAGGGTTGCTCGACCGAGCAGCATGTTGGCTCGCCCGAGCAACACCTCTGGAAGGTCAGCGAGAATTGCCGATTGATTTTGAGCCAAGAAGAGAAGAGACAGAAAGCTGGCTCGCCCGAGCAACATACTGGCTCGGCCGAGCCACGCTTCTGCACAACGACCGTCGAAAAGTTCGAAAAATATGGCTAAGGCAATGAAGAAACAGAGGGCCAGCTCGCCCGAGCAAGGGCCCTGCTCGATCGAGCTGAGCTTCTGAGCTGCCGAGGAGAAGTTGCCGAGGAACAAGAAACACGCGACCAGAATGCTTGCTCGCCCGATTTCAAAATAAGCGTTCTTTCTCCATTTCAAAATTGTGTCTTGTTCTATATTAAGCTGTCCAATAAGTATCATATCTCATATAATTTTGGCCATATGTTTGTGTCACGACTCAATTACTTAAATATTTCTTATTTTCCCGGATAATCTCTGTTACCAACTTCATGTCAAGTTAAGAATATTTTTAAGGTTCATGACGTGTATGCTACATTCAAGATCCTGGCATTCTTTAGGGCAGAGAAACAATTACATTGTACTTGTACCTACTCAGATGTATGCTTTCCAGTTCATATTTCTCTCTGTACTCTGTGTTTTTATCAAAGAATCGACCGGAAGAACGTGCTTTGGTCACGCAACTCCCATGGACGCGAGAGGTTTTCGATTATAACAAACCCGAGTTGATTTTGGAGAAGAAAAGAATGTGATAAGTCACCGCTAAAGTAGGAGACAAGGTTGGTTTCTTTGTAGTAGTTGTGGTGAGGTGTAATAGGCGCTGATCGAACGCTGCTTTGTTTTGCAGCGGAAGCATGACTCACTGCAATGGGATAGTGAGGTTGGTGTAACTGGGGACATGAAAGAGCCACTTTGGCGTGTAAATTTTGAAGAATTCATTAATCGGCTCAGAATGAAGGTAAATGCATGAAGGCTTGGGATGCCTTTGTGGTGTTGATAGCCTCAATGAACCTTTATACATAATGCTTTCTATATCTAAACTTATCCGTTTTTATTTCAAGGCATGTGTTGAGTATGTACGGGTAGAGTATGATACTACAACTGCGATGATTTTAAGTTCCATGTTGGAGGGGACAAGATGCATGGAAAATACAGGTGTTGTGTTTGTAAACTTTTATGTACACTCTTCAATGGCAAAATGCTTGGCTAGTTGAGTCTTGTTAGTCTCTGTTTGATGAGCAAGTTCTTAGCACCGTTTTGGTTTGTCAAGTGATTGAGTGCCTTTGCTAACTTCTATGGTAGACATTCTTGCTCATTTAGGCACTTGATTTCTAGTCATGTGCTATATCCCAATTGAGAAGGTCATCAGCGTTCTCTATATTGAATTTACAAGCAACTCCTGGCGCACCGGCCTTGACCCTCCAGTCAATAATTCGTGTCCAATTAGACAATGACCAGAATTTGACATCCCCCAACGAATGCATTATGAATAATTGAAATAATGTTTCCAATAACACTCCTCAATCTAAGAGCTAGGACCTTAGAAAGCAAACTTGTAAATGCACCTGACCATAAAATATCCTTGATGTTGATTGCATTCGCCTTCTTGAGAACAAGACTAATGAAGGTGGCATTTTGGCTAGGCACAAATTTTCCTGTAGAATAAAACTTGCTAAGCATTTGCATCATATTACTATGAACAAATAACAATATCCCAATTGGTATGAAGGAATGCCATGGTCATGCCATCCGATCCTACAACCTTATCACTATAACTTTTAAACAAAGCTTTAGTAGCTTCTTCCTGTCGAAAAGGCAGCTTAATAATCTCCTTATTTGAATCCCTTAAAGCAGAGAGTTGTAGATTGTCGACTTTAGGCCTCCAAGATTTGGACCCACAACATAAAGATTTAAAGAAATCATGAATGGCAACCTTCATGTCTCGACACTCTATGTAGTGGATACCTTCGACAACCACAACTGTTAATTGATTATATTTTCTATGCATATTGGCCACCCTGTGGAAGCATTTTGTATCCGAATCCCCCTCTTTGAGCCATAAAGCCCTTGAATTTTTGTGTCCAAGATATTTCCTCCATGGAGGCAATTCTTGCTCATTTATCCTTTGCAAGCTTCCTTCGCTAGATGTCATTGTTTGAAAGAACACCACATTGTTCTAGTGCATCTAAAGAGTTAATAATTTCAAGGAGATTGTACTTTTGAACCTTGATGTCACCTAAAGCCTCTCTGTTCCAATTCTTGACTGTAACTTTGACAAACTGAAGTTTCCTTGTGATGAAGAAACTGGCAAAGCCAAAAACATGATGCTCTCACCGCTAAGCCCCGAGCAACTCAGAAAAACTCTTGTATTGAAACCACATGTTCTCAAATCTTAAAGGGCTCTTACCCCTAGCCAAACTTGCTAACTTGAACAATCGAAAGATGATTTGATTTAGGTCTAGGAAGTCTAAGCTGGCACATATCAGAAAGAACTTTTCCCAAGTAGTTGACACCAAAAAACAGTCCAACCTTGAGTTCACACCAATCCACAATGGAAGATTCATTAGTGACTAAGGACAAAATTGAGAAATGCTTCCATTGTGTTAGATGGACAAACACCAAAGCTTCTATCTTCACAAGACACACTTTCTTTGAAATTGCCTCATAAGCACGAAGGGCCTCACCAACCATCCGAAGTTCGTCCACACCCTTAGCCTATCAAATCTAGCTTGTTGACCGTAGACACTTGTGAAAGCCCAAGTGACATGACCCAATACAGCTTGAAAGAAGCAAGTAATAGAAAATTCTCCACAATTGTGGGACTCCAACTGGAACGAACTTTTGTCCCACATCACAAGTATACCACCTGAAGCACTTGTGACTTTGAGAAACACAAAGTCGACCAAATGGCGACCTCCCTAAAAATTGCGAACATCCTGCATTAGAACCTCCTAGCTTTGTCCATTGAATACAAACGCTTCCAATCCCTCAAAAAATTGTTAATTAAGGTCCTCTTTTTTCATGGTCATTGACACCCCTCACATTCCAAGACAAAGTTCTATATATAAGTAACCAACATCCCACTTGAGGGCGAGTAGGCCCTATCATAGTTCACCACGAACTCAAGCCTCTTAAGCTTCCTTTAATTCCTACAAGGAGGTGTTCTCTGTGCTTTAGATTTGATTTGGACAATCCATGATTCTTCTCAATTCTAGAAAGGAGTTGGAGTACATTTTCATAGCCTATGAATGGAGCCCCGATGCACATAGCAAGCATTTTTGATGCTACTCACTTAGAAACATAGTTAGTGTTAACCTTTTCACTATCCCAAACATCAGCAACAAAAAAAGATTTAGGAGAAGCTTGATAAGAAGAGAAATCAATGGCTAAAGGAGTCACTGAAGTGTCAGATTCTATTTGTAGTGGAATCATAGGCCAGTCGAGAACATTTGAATGCAGACTAAAATCCCTAATCATTGAGCTAGAACATTATTGTGAGCACTCAACGCAATAGCATCACTGACCACTTTGCGAGGTACATCACAGGGCACGCTGCTATGCAGATTTAGGCCCCAATCCAGAGGAGACAGAAAAGAGTGATGAAAAAAAGAGAGAAAATGAGTTATTGATCACCAATGAAAAAGATGGAGGATTTGCTTCATTAACCCATGGTAACCTCATGGAAGACGAGACACGCATAGCATTTTCAGATTGGAAGGAAAATCCAGTGCCTAAGAAACCAAACTAGTTTCCTGAGACTAACTTCTTTAGCCAATGATGAAGGGAAAGCTTGGGTATTGGTGTTTGTTACATAACTTCAGGAGCAGCAGAGGTCGCCTCATAGGCAGCAGAACCATCAGAGACAATTCCACTAAGAACAGACTTCCCATTTTGAGTGATTTTACGATGGTAATAAGCCTGAGGGTTATGAGAATTTCGTGCTAGATCCCTATTCTGAGAAAACAATAGGTTACCACCATTTGGCTGACAGTGCACCCAAAAAAAGACTGTTTTTCCTTTCTTAATTAATTTTCATTTTGTTTTTACTGAAACTGTGAACCATAATTGAACTCCAATATGTTTTTTCCAGTCAGTTAACCAAATTGATATTTCTTGCAAAATATGTCCATGTTAACTGGTTTCCCGGTACAACTTTTTTTCCCTGTAGCCTTTTTTGTGTTCTTTTTTTAGCTTTTGTCTTGCAATTGTTACATGGTTTACGTACTGGCTATTTATGATGGCTTACTGAGATCTCTTTCTTTTTATTTTATTTTATTTTATTTCATTTTTTTTGGGGGGGGGGGGGGGAGCAGTGTCCATGTCTCTTGAATCTATTTTTGAGGAGGTGATCAAGACTGCAGAAGGTCGCACAATGAACTTGGAGCGCGTTAGATTTTCTCTTGAACAGCTGTATTTTTGCTCTGAGTCAGATGACGTGTACAGCGTTAGTAAGAGTTTCTCTCAGTCCCCCTTCCCTAAATGAAAATAAAATAAAATTTCTTTTGAAAAACACTTGCGCATGGATATGCTTCAAAACTCACAGCTTGTCTTTGGAAATGTATTCTTTGCAGATTTGAGTGACATCATCAAGAAGGCTCAGCTGGAAGAGGTCATCTCGGTTTATTTATTTTCAGATGCATTTATCTTCAAGATGTTTGAAGAAAATTCTGTGTTTTATAGTTCTAATAGATTTCTGAAACAGGTTGAGTCTATTGTGTTGAAGAGGTAGAAGAGAGGCTTTTAGGATTTTCAGGTCTTTGTCAAACGGCCGCCCACTGGATACTGATAAGGTATATAGTTCTAATAGATTTCTGGTCTAGATAGTTCTAATAAATTCTGCTTCAGGTGCTTTCTTTTTTGAAGACAGTAACAGATTTCGATAAGAAATGCAAATCTGTGAGGAAAATCTATGAGACCAAGCATTAGAGCTACAGCTATTAACTGCTAGATAAACCGCAACATGACCTGCGCTGTTACCATATGCTTAATAAAGAAAAACTGTGAGGATTAAATCTACTGACCAATTCCAGCAAATCCTAGACAATGATAGCTTCTGGTGCTTTCTTGTCAACTAGGATGCCAACTCATATAAAGTATATCCATTTTAATAGATATTAGTCATTTAAAGATTGCGTGCTATTTTGTTTTGTTATTCATAATTTGGGATAGTTTAAGGACTGTTTTTTTTATCTAGGCTTGGCTACATTTGTTTGACATGAGGACATGTGTTTGTATTCAAATTGCCCATTTCTAAACATCTCGTGTGCATTTGGATCTAAAGCACAGTGTCAACTTTCTCTGTCTGAGTCATTGTGTTCAGACTCAACTTTGGTATTTGAATGTGGTATAAATTTCTTAGTAGTATAGGTCCGTGGTAATACAACCATTCAGAGTAGCTAATGCCAAAAAAACCCTATCATTGTGAGACTGTGGAGATGTCCATCTACCATTATAATTGATAGAAGCATTGACCACTATTTTTTGTCTGGATTACTATTTTCTGATTTGATTTGTATATCGCTTATTTGTCATCCTTTTCTGCAGATTTCAGATCAGACCTTTGTGGACAAGAAGGAAGCACCATCTATTCTTTACAGGTTGTGGAAAGATAATTATGTGCAAATGGAGGTATCATCAATTCTCTCTTGCTGATATTTTCTCTTTCTTTGATATGCTAAGTCTTATTATTTTTCTATTGCTTTGAGTTGTGGTTTCTTTGATTCATTTTCAATAATTTGGGGCAGCTGTTTCCTCTTTTAGTGAGGAGCTTGAATTTAAGTAAACCAAGTTTTGTTAGGGAGATCAAGCTCAGACTTTTTAGCAGATACAGACCTATATCGACATCTCTTGGATTTGAATAGTTGATGGCGTCAAACCAGTCTTAGGACACTGGATTCTTGTACAGGTTCATATTGGCTTGCCATCCCACTTCATCTTCTTGCATTACTTGGCAACACTGACCATTCTTTGTGAAATAGGATTCATATTGGACGTTTGTGTGAGTTACGAGGTATTTACTCATGCAGTACATGGTACACCTATTGTGAAATGAAGAAGTTCTGATTCTCTGCAATATAGTGGATAAGTTTTATCTGCTTTTACCTTCTTCTATGATTATGATTTTTTTTTTTGTTTTTTAATGAACTGGTGACTATTTTGCAACCGTCTCCCTCTCCCCTCTCCCACTTTGGCAATTGACCCCCTTCCCCAGCTGGCCAACGGCAGGTAATGTTTTGTAATTTCACCTCCTGTTCTTTTCTCTTAACCGTAGATTGAAGTTTTTTTAGTTTCTTATCACTGCTTTATTTTTGGTTTCTGGGCGGTCTGGCTTCTGTTCTTTCTCTTTCTAGCCATTTCAGTGCAAATGATGTATAGTTGAATTACATGCCTGAGTTAATGCCCAAGACTTCTTTTTTTCCCTTGCAGAAAATATCAATAGGGGTTCCTAGGCAAACAGATATCTTTTTGTGGAGGGTAAAGAAAGACAATCTTTGGCATCATGTTTTAGATGAGCTGTACCATGCTGCACATAATTTGTGCCTGCGGATTTCCTACGACTTTGAGCAAGAATGCGAGGTAATTTTTCGGCTGATTTCCGTTGAAAGCATGGTGTTGGGGAATGCAAAATTTTGTTTCCTTCATAATATTATTTTTGCCTCCGTAGCCCTTTTCAGTAGGAATTTTCATGCCAATTCAGCTGCTTTCAATTTTGTGCATAAACATAACTGCTGCATTCCTTTTTGAAGTTATTAGCTACTGTCTCCCTTGCTTACAAATTACAAAACATAGTGTCGGTCCACTGGTGGGGTCTAAGGAGATATCGTTTTAGGCAGCCTTACCTCTGCCGGTACTGTCCCTCTTGCCTGCAACTGCCCATGTGGATTTTGCTTTCACGAGGGCGTGGGGAGATACAGATGCCTTACGTCAACGGCCCCCACTGTTGGTGGAGAGACTGTCCCGCTTGCCTCTGACCTTAATATCTTATGGACTGTTAAGAAGAGGATCCAAGTACATTAAAATTATTTTATTGCATTGATTGTCTGTAACTCAACTTGGCAATTCATAGTTTCATTTGAGTGCCTCATGTCATGGCTATTATGTACTCATCTTGTTGAACTGTTATCCCCAGTTATCGCTGCATTCTATTTTCTCCTCTTTAGCGATGCCACTTTGATGTAAAACCAAGGGAATTCTCACAAAGGAATTCACTCAATTCGATTCAATAATTATCAAAGTCTACCTTATCCCTAATACATGAGGGATTTATATAGCTAACAATCCTAACGCAATAAGGAAACTAGAAGATATCAACTGCTATTATACTAACCTAATATTATCCTAATATCTTAGGAAACTAAATATCACTAATGTATGGCTAAATCTCCTTATTTTGGTAATTCTAAAATATTGCTAAAAATTACTGACGAAATTATAATTAATAAAATACAAAAGATCTCTAAAAATATGGAAAGATATTAATATCTTAACCCATCCTTTACTCTTATCCTGCATCACATTTCCTCTGGGTAACTTTCTATTGCATATTTCTGCGACATGTTTCTTATGCCAAAAATGGAAAATAATAATGACTCATTGTGGAAATCATTTTAAGGACCCTCTATTTCTAAAACACATTCATGAGTGGCTAAAATAATTTCAGGTCATAATTTTTTCTTTTGTAGAGACATTATAATGGACACAAACTTCTAATATTTATAGAGGACTTCTATGAGGGACTTTTTTGCAAAATTTGTTAGATTTTATAAAACAAGCTAAAATAAATACTTTTAACTCTATATAATGACTTTAATGGTACTAACTATTATAATCTACTACTTATACATACCTTAAGGTTGTGTTCGGCAGTAGCGTTTGGAGTAGCGTTTAATGTCTTGACCAAGTCAAAACTCTAATTGTACAAATATTAGTATTCGGTAAGCTAGCGTTTTGAGGAGCATTTACCGTTTTAAGGAACGTTTTGTGAAACGTTAATAAAAGTTAACGTTTAGCGTTTGGAGTAGCGCTTCATATTTTTCGGTCAAAAAATACCCTTTGAAAATTTTATCTTTGGAAATTATTGATATCCTTTTATGTCAATTCACTTTAATCTAGTTTCAAAAAAAAAAAATCACATTAATCTGTTAATTCAACCGCTAAATTTATCGAACACAATTCTCTTTTGAACAGTCATCCGCTATTCTCTACTAAAACCGCTATCCGTTGTTTAAATCGTTATACGCTACGTAAACCTCTACCCGCTATCTAAAATACTAATTTTGCCGAACAAGGCCAATATAAAAAGCTACTTACCAAACACCTCAAGTAGCTTTTTCACCTGGTCAAAAAGCTAAAAGCTACTCAAAAAGCTAAAAGCTACCCAAAAAGCTGCGTAGCCAGACACTCCCTAAGTATTATATTTTTTGTGGTTATAGGCCCATCATTCTTAGCAAAATTATGTTTAGTGAGAAAACTTTAACCGTTACTTGAACTTAGTTGCAATGGACCTTTATTCTTTTTTAGCTTCCAGTTTACGGGGATGGCTAATCTAAACCCCGTCTACCTTAGATTAAGCACAACACAAATCTATTTTGTTTCCTACCTTTAGACCGTAGTCACTAATTAACTGTGCTTAACTTTTAAAGGATAGTGGAACTTTAATCAAGAAACTACAATATTTAAGACATAAGGTTCAATTGGATTGTTATCTTTAATGGAAACTTCTGTTATTTTGAATGTGAAAATATTACGATGGAAGCATTTAAAGAGAATTTAGACTTCTAAGATCATCAGAGATGCTTGCTCACAGAGAAATGATGATTCCTTATTTTTTTCTTTGCTCAAGAATATTCAAATGACCGTGCCTTTTTCACGCACTTTCTTCCTCTTTTATAGAGGTATTCTACACACATTGGATGCCCTAATGGCTTTAGTACAATTACTACAAGATGCAAGATTCATGACTCATACCATTTTTTTGATAGTGGTACCACAATAGCTTTAACAAGTCATAATGCTTGTGGGGCTGCCAAAGGTTCTTTATGCTTCCTCCTAGAATAAGGTGTGCATGATGAAATTTTCCTTATCTCAATCCACTGGATTGTATCTATCAAAGATCTCTTGAAGATAAGATTTTCTTTTAGCGGATAAGAATTTTTCAGCTCCAATTTTAACAGATAATCATACACACATCTCCAGACTTAGTTTCATTAAAACCTACAATAGGATCATACTTCTTTGGATAAGTGAATGTGGTGTTACCACAATGGATAAATGAGTAGGACTGATCTTATCACCATTATATTCAATATTTGCACATTTGTAGAAAGTTGAAACTAATCGGTCATCCTGTAGTGTCTTTTACTTTTGGCGAATAAAATTTCTGCACCCTTCTAAATTTTGGAATTTTGTAAATCTTGGAAATAAGATTCCTTCTGGTTTTGGAACAACTCTCCGATTATTACTATAGAAATCTCTAATTATCCCATAATCCCAAGACTTCATGGTTGGATCATTTGGAGGGGTGGTATTAGGACATGAGAAGATTTTCCCTGGACATAACAAGATTTTCCCCATTCCAGAATATCCAAAAAACAAATCCTTTTTCCCTCAGAATTCCATATGTCATAATCATAATGGTTTGAGAATCCATGACCAAAACATACCACTCATGAACCATTTTTTCTGGACCTTGTTAGTAAAGATCATAGACATTAAATCCCTCAACTATCAAATACTCGACATACTTCAAACCATATCTACATCTTTTCTTACTATTTTGCCTAAGATTATGTAGAACGAAATGCTAGGAGGTGATGCCCTTTCTAGGAATTTGGGTATTAGGTCTTCGACACATCCGCTTGTTGGCATGGACATTCCTCGGATTGAACTCCATTGGCTAATTCTCGCGTTAAACTGTACGCTAATGAATTCTTTAAACCATATATGTGTTCAATAGAAAAAGACAACTGGTTAAGCCATAATTGCCAACGCGAGAGCCTCCCTTGCACTTGGATATTTGATAAATTCTTTTTGACAAAACCAATTATGCCTTTGTAATAAGTTTGAATTAAAAATTCTTTTGGGGCTAAAATGATTAAAAACTTTTTAAGTCCCTTTATGATGGAAATAATTTCTTTTTCCATAGTTGTGTATTTGCATTCAACTTTATTTAAACCTCGACTACAATATTTGCAGAGGTGTTTTTCTTCTTTGATTTTGAGTACTACACTCCAATGCTCACAGCTGGCATCTGTCTCAAGATTCAAATCATCTTCTTCTGTAGGTAAATTAAGAACATGAAGATTTTGGTATAATCTTTCAGGATTTCTTAAAAGCAATGAATCATCAAAGTCCAATTCCACTCAACATCTTTTTTAAGCTTTCTTTGCAAAGTTTTCCTCAACTTTGCTAGATCTTTCATAAAATTTGATGCATAAGTGAGATATCCCAAAATTCTTTCTAGTTGTTTCCTATTCTCAATTTTTTCAGGAAACTTCTCAATTTTTTCTAGATGTGTTTTTGTAAAGTAAGTTGTCGAACTTTAATTTGTTATCCAAAGAACGAGAATAGACACACTTGCTTTTTCTAAGGACAATTCCTTGGTTGATGCATTATTGAGTTACTGCTAATGATCATCCTTATGTTCTTCAATAGTCTTAGAGAAAATAAGGATATTATCAATATACGATACTCGTCTTATCCATTCTTCTCTGGACTAAATGAGGTGCATTGTTAAGACCAAATGACAAAAATTCACTTCGCATAATGCCCTTGGGGAGCCTTTGTTCTCATCCATTTTATTTGCAATAGCCACTCTTACTATATTTTGGAGAACCATAAGATTCTTTGGATTATATTGAAGAGTGTTGTATTGTTTGGAATATAGTATCCATAAAAAATTGTACATTCATTAAGCTCTTTATAGTTGATGACTATTCTAGTGTTTTCTCTTTTTTGCTCAGCATGATTCCTAACCATGAACACATGACTTGTGTGTCGACTCTTACTATATCTGATAAGCTTTTTATCCAAAAGTTCTTTTATCTGTTCGTTGAACTCTTGGATATCTTGGCATGTATACACCATTTGTTTAACATTAATAATGGTATTGTGGTTTGTTAAATTAATAGTAGCGTAGGTTTTATCTTTATCCCAAAATTTTAAAGGGTTATCAGAAAAGAGTTATTTGCATAACTTCACTTGTTGCTTCTCAATCTGCTTCTAATAGATAGTTCTAGAAGCGAAATAGTTAAGGCTACTTCTTTTTGGATAGGTATGACCTTCTCACCACACTGGTTGCGCGGAAAATCTATTTTTTGGTGGGTATAGGCCTTTTGTAATTTTTCGATAGGCAATGAGTTACCATTGATAGTGAAGATAATTTGTTGAATGGTTTGGGTAAAAATATAATCTTTGGAAGTTATTTCCAATGATCATATTGTGTGATGGTTGATTTGTTGCCAAAATCAGTGGAATACACACTTAACTCCTCTTGTCTCTATAGTTAAACTGCCAATAGCTTCTCTATGTGTGACACTAATATCCACCATTCTTACTTGCAAAGAATTCTTTGCTTTTTTGCACAAATAGTCTGAAAATAGTGTTTTGACTTATAATATATCCAACTTAGACTCCATCTAAATTTCAACATATATATCCAATTTGACTTATTGGAGCAAGGCTTACTTCTTCATGAAGAGGTTGGTATAGATGTTTAAAGGAGAAAAGGTTTTGTTCTTTCAACCATATTATTTCACGGTTGGAAGTATCTATTATTACTATGGCTAGATTCACTAGAGTTTTCAGGTTGTGGTAGTACGTGGACTTGGTTAGACTCTGTAGGTTCAACTTCTTCCGCAGCTTCATTTTCCTCAAGATACTTTTTTCTATTTTTCCTTAGTTTAATTGCTGGTAGATTTCTTCTAGCAACACATAATTGGCTTCACTAATCTCATTACTCATTAATTTCCTCATTAGAAACTATCAATTTTGAACAGTAATATAAACATAATATTATTAAGAGCTGCTCCATCTTTCTCTTTTTCAAACATTTCTTGGTTAACAGATTATCGGATTCCTCCTCTTCTCTTTCAAGAGCCTTTTTGGGTCCCAGTTCTTTTTTCTTAATAGAAGGTAAAGGAAAAAGAGCTTTATTTTGATTGCGCTGCTATCCCACTCCTTTAATATGTATGGATTATGGGTAATATGAAAATTCCAGGATATGGATAATTGGGTGAGGTAATTAATTTTTATTTAAGACACTTAATTGCACTAATGATAATTAGTGAAATGTGACACGTGGTTCTGATACCAAATGAAAAAGGATCTAAGATGATACTTAAAACAACGATTAATGTATGTGTGGAAGCAGGGACTAAATGGCAATTTTGAAAAGCAAGTTGTCACCTTGAAATTGTTTATCCTAAACTATAGGGACATAAAAATACATTTTGAAAATGTGGTACCTTAGTAATAGCTTCCCTAAAATGTAGGATACTTGAAATTATTAATTAAAATGGAAATTGCGTTTCCTATTTTTGAGAGCATGATGCATTTTTGTTTATAATTGTGGGGATGGCATGGTCTCTCAAACTTGTATCCTTGAGTTTCGTACTTCATTAGTAAAGAATGACTCTCACTAGCCTGATCAGGGGAAAGGCCCAGGCAACGATCTGTAACCTCCTTACATATTTCTGCGAAGAAAAGCTATCATGTGATTATCTTTTAGCCTCCTGGGAAAGAATGAAGGCTGTCCTATTGCGTTCAAATTTGAATCAGGTATCTTTATCTATGTATGTATCTGTGTTTGGTTGATCATATTTAAGTTTTGTTTTCTGGGGATCCAGATACTAAACCTGCCCAAGGACAAACTAAGCAGTGATGTAATGAAGAGACGCGATCATGTCAGAAAAGTAAAGGTCCTCCTGGAGTCCTCACTGATGAAGCTTGATGATGCCATTTTGCTCTTCCATGACTTCCTCTGCTGATATTCTGTGTAACCCCATCATAGTGTCAACAAATATTAATATGTGCAGCAACACCATATATCCCAGAACACGAAAGATTGACTGACACTGTAGTTTCTTTTTTAAACAACTCTTTTCCGTAGCCTACTCTTTTCTTCCTTTTCTTTTTCTTTTTTTTGTCACCATCGCCTGTAAGAGACGGCAAGGTTAAACGTCGCTAACACTCATCCAGCCATCCAGTGCTATGCTATAGTTTGAATGGAATCCATAAGCTTTTTGTTATTTGAGTCTTTTCTCTTTTTTTATTTTTATTCCCCTCTACTGTGTACGTTATGTTAGGTTATGTGAACATAATAATTCCACCTCCAGGCTAGCGAGAAAGTAGAGGCTACCACATAATATTTTCCAGGCGGGTCAGAGTAGTGACCACTGTATTTATATGATGAACAAAAATTGGATGTATGTATTGATTATATTAAAGGACCACGTATCTTTTTCTGTTTATGTCAAATTGTCAATGATTATATTAAAGGAACACGTATCTTTTTCTGTTTTGTGAACGCCGGTTTCAGTTAGTTGTACAATATCTTTTTCTGTTGTGTGAAGGCCGCTGCGAGGTTGGTTTTAACAATCTGTTTGGATTATTAGGGCAACGGATGTAATTTATTATATGTTTAGTGAGCACGTGCTCCAAATATGCTCATTGTTTACTGAGGGTTGTTCATCGGTCTCAGACTAACCCGAATGGACCAATGACCGAATTAGAAGACTAAGCTGGACCGAGGACTGGACCGAAAAAAGTTCGGTCCGGGACTGGACTATACATAAAGAAGCCCCATAATCTTAGTAACTTCAATCCTTCAGTTCGGTCCATGGGCTGGACCGAGGACCGAACATCAAAATTTCCTGGATCGAGGACTGGACCAAACTTCCCTCGGTCCATTCGGTTCAGTCTGGTCCAGTCCCTATTTCGGTCAGGACTGGACTATGAACAACCCACTTTACTCTTAATAGCAAATCGTAAAGAGTATTGAAGATTAACAATGATTATTATGTTTGGATTAGACTTAGGAGGGGAAGGGTGGTATTGAAGTTATTTCTATTGTTAATGATTTTTTTTTCTTTTCTTTAATATATGATCATTTACCTTCCCCTCCTTTAATTCTTACAGTATGTTTGGATTGAGTTATGAGAGGGGAAAGGAGGGGGAGGATGTTAAATAACCGCTTCTATCATTATTTGAAAAAATAATTAGGAGGGGAGGGGTTGAGAACCATTTACCTCTATTAACCCCCTTTTCATTAACCTTCAATATAAGAGCGTCCGCAGTGGCGAGGGAGAGGCTGATGTGGCTGACAGGTGTCGCCGGCGAGGTCAGGATTAACACTGTAGCAACAAGAGCGGCAATGGCGGACCAGGCTGACTCGTCTTCTCCCTCGCGTGCCGAGGTTGAAGACGAGACCTCGGGAGGGGTTTTCCTTTTTTTTTTTAAATTTCAGTTTCATTTAATTAAACGGCTTCGTTTGGCGTGTGAGAGGAACGAATTGTTGGGATGCTTTTGGAAACATTGGGCTTGAGTTGTCAGGGTATCAGTGTGGCCTTCTCTCTCTATATTTCCAAGTCCAGTTTATAGTTTATAGTTTCCTAAATTTGATCAAATTCACGGTTGTCAGGGCTAGTTTATAGTTTCCTATATTTTTTGTTTAAAAGATTGCAATCTTTATTTTTAGAATTGTAATAAAAAGTTTGTGCCATTAATTTGGAAATTTCATTATAATTTGAGTTTGAATATATTTTTGATTTAGATATTTAAAATCAAAACAACCAAATTATTCTAAAAATTTTAATTATTGCATGTGGGGCTTACACTTTTTTATTTATTTAAACCAAACTCACCCTCACTATTGGAAAGCAAGGAGTCAAAATCAAACTCTCTTAACGGGCCCCACTACTTCCACATCATTCGGTGAAAACTCACCCTCACCATTGCAGGTGCTCTAAGGGTTAATGGAGGAGAGGGAAACTCACTTTATTAATGTTATTACTTTATTTTTCTCCTCTTCCCCTTCCTTCCCTTTTTTTTTTAAAAAAAAAATCCAAACACAAAATTTAACTTGTCTTATTCCTCATTTTTCTCTACTTATAATCAAAACAAGATAAACATAGATCCCTCCTCCCTTTCCATCCCCTCCCCTTCCCTCCCCTTCCCCTTTAATAACCAAGCAAAATGTTATATTGGGGGTTAAGGAAATAGAGGATAATGGAGGGGAAAGGAAATGAATGGTTTCGCTCCCCTTCCCTCCTATTTTTGCTTCAAAACAATGATAAGTACGAGTTATTTTATATCTTTCACCTCCCTTTCTAAAGGATATGAGACCTAGGTTTATGCAAATTCATTTGGATGATGGAAATCCACCCATAGAAATCATAAATAACTACAACTAATTTTTAGGGTTTTGGGGTTTTGTTGAAAAACCAAAAACTACGACAAAAATTGAAAGGATATGGACAATTCTATAGAGTAAAAACGCCCCAAATTGAACTAAGATGTTCAATCACTTGCTCTCACTCACTCTTCTGTCTCCTCACCTGCCCGACCCCCCTCCCTCTGTCTGCCGCCGGCGACCTCCGGCCGTCGCTCAACCACCGGACCACTACCTCTCTCTCTCTCCCCTCCTTTTTGTTCCTCTTAAGTGGTAAATCATTCCATCCCTCTTCTCTTTGGTGTTGTAAATAGAATCAAGAGTGTATCTTAAGTTCTTCCATTGTAATTTTAGGTCTTTTCCAAAAGATTGTTCAAGATTCTAAGATTTCAAGAAGAAATCCCAAAGAATATTAGAAGTTCAAGTGGTTTTGGGGTAAGTTGTGATGTTCTTGGGTGTTTTAGTGTTTGATTACATGAAAGATATAAAAATGATGAGCATGCATGTGTATATTGTAGTTTACTTCTCTATGGAAGTATATGCTTCTAGATTAGCTTTAGAATGAGTAATGTGAAGAATTCTAAGTGGTGCATGTTAGTTTAAGTGATGAATTTAGGAAATACACGATGTAGTGACCTTGCATGGCTTTAAGATGGACTTAAATGGTGATTTTCTGGGTACTTCAAGTCTGAATATTGTGCTTATGAAAGCTAAAGTATGTTTTAGAAGAGAATTAGGTCAAATCATAAGAGTTTAGGGATGCATGTCAACAAATTACTAAGAATGTTGTAATATGGTTGATAAATGGTTTTCCCAGAAAATGTGGAAGGTGATTCTGGGTTATTTTATGGCATGAATAGGTAGGTAAAAATGTTAGCTAACACCCGATTTTTGCGGTTCGCCGTTTTGATAAGTATATTAAGAGTTATGGCCAAATCCGTAAAGTCGCGCAAATCTGTGAATTTCTGACGTCAGCTTAAACGTGGGCATTTTTGGAATGGTTGGAGGTTTTTATGGTCTAAAAGCTGAACATAAAATTTGTAGAGGACATTCTGGGCTTTCCAGAATGGTATGGTATTCATTCATTGGATATCGGGAAAGAGAGTTATGAGCTTTTGTGTGAGAGGAAAAAAATTTGAGCTTTTCCAGAAAATATATTTTTGTGGCTGCCTCTGTTCTAGGCTGAACTTCAACCCTTTCCCAAGCTTAAATCAAATGGTGGTGAGAATAAAGATTGGAGTATGAACCATGAGCTTTCCATGGACAGCTTATAGGCCCTAAACCGATTAGTGTAACTCAAGTTATGGCCTCTCGAAAAAGCTTAGTCGACGTTCTTGTTTCTTGGGCAGGTTAGGGAAATAAGAGTTTTGACCTTCTTAACCATGTCTTTGGTTTTTGAAGCGAACTACAAATTTGTAGAGTGTGTTTCAAGATTTCCGAAAAGTCCTCTTATGCGTTGATACAATGCCTATAGAAGTAGTTATGACCCTTTCAGTGCGACTTAGGAAATTAAATTCGTTATCAAGTCATGTTGATTTTATTAAAGTTATCCCTCCATTCTCCTATTTAGGTAGGGTTTTGATTCATGTTCTCTTCTCTTTTCTAAGTCCCTCCAAGTGATTTTGCCCTTCAGCTGTTCAAGTCCCTGCTCGTTCTGTGGTTAATTCTAAAGTACCAGGTACGTGTACTACTTGATATTATGCAATTCTTGTAGTTAATTAATTACTCTTGATTTATATTCAGAGGATGTGCTAAGTTAGCATTTTTCTACTATGGATATTTCATAAGATTTATGTTTATTGATACTTCTCTCAAGGGTTGATTTTTATGTATTATAAGAGAGTTACTATGTTATCAAGTGGTTGATTTAAAAGTTTATCTTATATCAATTCATGTTATTAAAACCAATTTTTAAGCATTAGTTGTGAAAAGTCAAGAGGTTACTTCTTTAGAAGCTTTTACGAAATTTCAAACCTCATTCAAGAAGGTCAAGAAGGATTCTTTTAATTGTGGTTAAGTTCGTTTAAGAAAACTAAGGTTTCATGAGTCAAATTCCAGGATTTCTAAAGTTTGATAAGGCCCCGCCCATGGATTTCATGCTTAAAGCACATCAAGAAGATAGTGTCTTAATACACCCCATGTTCACGTGCCTCTGTGCACCCCAAGTAATTTATATACGTGCCTTAGTGCATCCAAGGAAATTATATTTTTAGTGCCTTAGTTGCACACCATGAAAACCTGGCAAGTGGGATAATTATCCACCATCCGGATCTCCCGATCGATCCGGGTATGTGCATATGGAGGCCTAGCCGATGATCGCAAGTAGGGGCATTTATGTTAGTATCCACGTTATTACGATCCTTGCTTTTATCGATTTCACTCACGAAGTAAATTATTCACGTATTGAAATCCTGTTTACTCTCACTTTTCTTAAATCAATGGAAGATGACTCTAAGGTTGGATTTTGAATCTTTTAAGTTGGCTCTCATGAGCTATTTCGTTTTCATTTGCACGTTATGTACAAGTATATCTTCTCTTTATGCTACTTCCTTCCTTTATCTAATTGTTCATTTATTTAGTATTTGGTTATTCAAGGATAACCAATGTGAGGAGTTGTTTATATGGGTATCCTAGTTGGTCCAGTTTTGTTAAATCAAGTTGGATAGAATTACCTTGTAAGTATACTTTACTTATTTCTCTCTTTACAGACTACTTTAAAGTGTATAAATAACGGAGCCGCGCATAAATTAAACTGTAAGCTTTCTTTGCTACATGTCTTTAGATCGATAGTATATGTACTGAGTAAATCTCATTCTTGAAGTTTTTTTGTTGTCTTTAGGAAACTTAGGAAAGGGCAAGGGTAAGCTCCTGGAAGGGCGTAATTTAAAGGCTTCGTAAGCACAACTCAGGTGATTTGGAGACTCTTTTGGAGGACAGTTAAGATAGAGTTTTTTTGGTGGTTTGTAATACTCTAAGTGACTAGGCATTGACCTAGGTGGACATACGTTATTATTATTATTATTATTATTATTATTATTATTATTATTATTATTATTATTATTATGTATGCTTAAAGTGGAGTATCTTTGGGGTTTGTATAACCGTAGATGTCTTATTTTGTTGTGTTGGATTCATCTAAGCCTTGTTCATGTTTAATGGACGACAGTAATACCCTTGGAGTATTTCGGTTGTACTAATCGTTAGGTTAAGTTGATGTTAAGCTTAATCCGATGGTTAATATCCTGGGGGTGTTACATCGATAATCTTCAAAAGACCTCGTTTAACCGCTACGGTGAGTTCTAGGAGCTCGAGTTGAAATACCACGATCCCTTTCAAAGGATTCTAGTTGCATAGGGGCCATGGTGTGGAGCAAGCCACCCATTTGACATTGCACTTTGCGTACCTTCTCTTCGAGACGTTGAAGATTCATCTCGAAGGTTGGCATGGGTTGGGGAATCGGGAAAAGAGGGAAATCAAGTGTGCCTAAGCTAGGTGACATGGAGGCCATTTGTGGAGCTTGGTTTTCTTGTGGGGTGTATAATTTGATCAGATGGAGGTTGGGGTTCTTTGTAGCTAGGAAATATTGAGGAGTTTCGATACTAGTTTTGTGGGGAAAAATGGGGTGAAACCGGCAAGGGGAATGCACAATGAAGAACAAACCTCGATGGGCACACAACCACCACCAACAACATCCACCAACAAAACAACCACCAACATAACCATCAAACTCAACAAAATCCAACAATTCAAATTTAACCCAACCTAACACTACTTCCAACCTTTCAGCACAATCAAGAGCAACAACAACACTCAACAACAATGGATGAACACAGGGAATGGGGGTACCCAAATTGCTCAACAACAACAAGAACACCAAGAATAACAACAAAATCACCTCCAATCAACAAATTACAAATCCGGGCACAAACAAGACAACCCGAACAAAACTATGAGTTCTATGCCTAACTCTGATACCAAATGAAGGATATGAGACCTAGGGTTTATGCAAATTCATGTAATGATGGAAATCCACCCATATAACTCATAAATAACTACAACTAATTTTTAGGGTTTTGAGGTTTTGTTGAAAAACCAAGAACTACAACAAGAATTGAAAGGATATGGACAATTCTATAGAGTAAAAACTCACCAAATTGAACTAAAATATTCAATCACATGCACAAGGACCTTCCACAAGCAAAGAGTTTCGAAACACCCAAGAATTCTCACTAAAGAGAGGAGGAAGAATACCCACTCACAAAGGCAGAGAAATCAACAAGCAATTCAACAAAAGGATTAACTTTTGTTAAATTAAGGTTAGAAAACCCTTAATTACAATCTCCCAAGTGTAGAGGATTTTGGTGGCTAAAACTATGAGCTTCAAAAAACTATCAACTAAACTATATTAGAGGGGAGGTTTACATGTATATATATAGGGAAGGGGATACAAAAGGAATTAAACGAAAAGGAGGGGAAAAAAGGGGAAAAGTCGGGTTGGAATCTAACATTTTCCAAGATCGTCGTGGGCGCAACATAGGCATTGCAGAGGACGTCATACGTCGTGCATAACACAAAGTGTCACGAGCGTGACCTCTCTCGGGGAAAAATCTAGGAAAACTCCAGTATAAGGGTCACGAGTGCGACACAATGGTCGCGAGTGCGACACAATGGTCGCGGTCGTGACAGGATAACTATCACTGCCGTGACATGGGAGGTTGCGGTCGTGACCTTGGGCAATTTCTGCCCTACTACTTCTGCAAATGAAGGTGTCGTGGGCATCAAAAGACATGTTGCGAGCGTGACACTACCCTCAATCCTCAAACTCTTGAGGGGTTGTCACGGGCGCGACACTGGTCATCGAACCTTGTCACGACCATGACTCCCATACCGTCACTTCTTCTTCCTTGCTTGCCTTGTCCTTGTGCTACGAATTCCACCTCGCCTCGTTATTCTTGCCGAGAATCTCAAGGCCCCTTAGAAGACCTGAGACGGTCCCAAGGGGGACCCGAAACCACGACCTATGGCCCGGGGTCTTCCTTAAAATGAACACCCCCCAATGATGGCCCAAAAGGTTCTCCAAGCACTCGGATCCACCTTTAGATGGATCATGTTGCTGAGTTTGAACCGCGGAGAGGGAAGGGTGGCTTTAAGCGAGCCGGGAACCATAGGTGGACCAAGATGGGGCCGAGCCCGATAAACTTCACTTTCCATCTCTTCTTGTTTGATAACAACAATCCAAATAGTTTGTAAGTTAATTCGAGAGTATACATTATCAGTTAGTAGGGGGTAAGACACCTAATTGACCATTAAGTTTTGGTTGTGTTGGTGAGAAGACACAATTAACAGGTCGCAACAATATTCATATGAATTCTCACTTTATCTAATGCTAGCAAATACCTGTGCAATGCTAAGCCTTCAAAAAAAAAAAATACTCAAGGCATTGTTGAATACGAATATAATCATGCTTATGGTGAAATTAAGCCCAATTAAACCAAAGAGAAGCAATTATTTGATCAAATGAAGCAAATTAACCAAAAAAAATTTCATAACTGTTGTTGAACTTATGTTTTTATTGTGGATTTATTTCATTTGATCAAACAATTTCTGTATATTGTCAATTTAAGTAATATATAGTGCATCGTGTGACATTGTAGATCATTATATACAATGTAGAACTACTGTTAAAGTTTTTACATATTTGTTGCATGTACATGATTGAGGTGTAGTTTTTTGTTGGTTTGCTGCAAAAAATAAAAAAGACTAAATGGATGGAGCATATTAATTTTTGAGCAAAAATAATTATTATATATACTGAAGTTAATATATATTACAAAATAAGGCACTATATTACTTTTTGTGCAAAAAATAACAGATAATAAGTGCATAAACTAAAATTATTACTATATATTATTTTTTGATAAAACTAAAAGATGGGACTATCTTTTGATAAGATAATTTTCTTACAACATATTTAACAAACATAAAACAATTGAAATAAAGAATTTATGACAAAAGGACACCCATTTTATTATATGTTCATGAATAATAGAGCTTTTGATTAAAAAATAAAATAAGAAGTAAACAATACCAGTTTATAACCTAGAAAGGACAAAAAAACAACCAGGGGAGGATGATTTAGATTTCTCATCTACTTCACCTATGGTTCAGACTGAACCACAGTGTTTGTTTTCTTACCCTGATATTCCAAGCAAATCCTGCATTCATCTGGATCATACTGGAATCACATCAGGAGGGTTTAAGACCCTCATTCAACTACATTGAAGAGGAAAGGGATGAAGGGTCCTAGGGGAGTTTTGTAGGCCTAGAAGTGAAGTATTAATCTACCTCAGGATCAAGCATGAAGGGTTGCTTTGCCTTAGAACAAACTCAATTTTATGAGCTGAGTTTTTGCAGAACCCCAGCCCTAAAAGGTAGGGATCCTAAGGCTCATGCAGGCTGTATAAACGAAGGTAATGTGAGCTGTTGGTTTTCCTACATTCTACAACATTCCTAGCATCTATAGAAGAAGAGTGTAACCTACTGCTTGGACATTTTCTACAGCAGCAAAAATCCATGGAGGCACTGGTAGAGCAAGCTGAAACAGAACTATGGAATTTTGAGGTTATTTAGTCATTTCCTTGTCATGATCGAGTTACCTCAGTAAGTAATGGTTACAGTAAGCATTCAGGAGCTTCAAACAGTATCTAAGATCAAGTGGAGTTAAATAATGCATGGAAGAACAAGTGTTGGACCAATCAGAGGCAACCAATAAAAACTTAGCCATAGATGTGTTGTTTTGATTGTAATCGATGTAATTATGTATATAATTAGTCTTAAGCAGCTTATTTGGATGTAATTATGTATAATCTAGGATGATTGGAGGCTTCTTCACACTTAGGAAACCTCATTAGCTCGGCTAAAGCAAGTCAGTTGCTTGCTTGCTTTGGTATTTAGGCAAAGCTTCTGTAAACCATTTCATTCTTGCTGAGTTTTATGAAATAGGTGGAGCTTTGCTGCTTCTCTTTGGTTGTGAGAGTTTTAACAACTCCCGGCCTTCTACTTGGCTGTAACTAAGCCTTGGCAAGCTTAGCAAGTGATAAGTAGAGCTTGACTCATACTTGAAGTGGTGTGGTCTGTATCTCGAAGTGTGAGTTAAGTGAGCCCTTGTGATATATTGTGACTGTGGTGTGGTCTGTATCAGTTAGAGCATAAGTTTTATCATTTTCTTTCTTTGTCTTACTTTCCTTGATGTTGTCTTTGATTCCAAAGATAGCTTACTTGAGGTCAACAAGGTCTAATTGGTGTTTTGGTGTTGTCCAGCTCTTTGCACTCTAATTGATAGAGCTACACATACATCAGGTTTGGTATCAAAGTCGTGTGGCTGTCTTGGGAGTGCTTCTTGCTAGAAGGGAGGATGTCCAGTAGCAGAACGATGGAAGAAGTGGTTGAATAAGCTTTAAATGAGAAAGCTGAGCTAGAAAGATAAGTTAAATATGTGAATGATCCGCTCAAGCACTATTTGTATATGAAGAAGAGCAATATGAAGGATGAGTTTGAGTATAAAGATGAGAGTTTTGCTTCCAGCAACCCCTTTGCTGAAGAAGAGGACTATCCTGGTGTAACAAAGAGAAGGCCTGGGAAGAAGAAGGTTGGAATGGATGACAAATTAGATTTCAAAGTGGATATTCCTGAATTTGAAGATCAGTTGGATGCTGACGTATTCCTAGTCTGATGAGAAGAAGGTGAAGATGATAGCTTTGAAGTTGAAGAAGCATGCCTCTATATGCTAAACCAATTTACAGAAGAGGAGAGTAGAAAAGGGGAAGGAGAGTTCTCAGTAGCTCTTCAGTAGAGGTAGGACAGGAGCAAAGGGAGGCTATCTTTCATTCCAGATGCATAGCCAAGAACAAAGTTTATTCCCTAATTATAGATGGAGGTAGCTGTACTAATGCAGCTTCCCAGAAGATGGAAGAGAAGTTGCAGTTGGCTACAACCCCTCATCCAGCTCCTTACTCTATTTAGTGGCTCAAATCCAGCAAAGGCATCCCTATAACCCAAAGATGCTTGGCGAGTTTCTCTATAGGTAACACTTATAATGATTCAATTTGGTGTGATATATTGCCTATGGATGCCTGTCAACTACTGTTGGGAAGACCTTGGATATTTAATAGGTCTATACAACATGATGGGAGGGCTAATACGTATACCCTATTGATGAACCACAATAACATAACCCTCACCCCACTTAAACCATCCCAAAATCTCAAGCCCACAGAAAACCTAATCATTGAGCCTACCCATGATCTCGTACTGACAGATGAACATCATGAGTTTAGTGCCAGGAAATATCTTATCCTCCTCAACCCAGATGAACTCCTTACCCCACAAAATAACCACCCTGTTTTACCCGCCCTACTAGAAGAGTTTGCTTTCTTATTTCCAGAGGAAATGCCCTCATGATTGCCCCTTCAAAAGAGATATTCAGCACAAGATAGACCTTGTCCCAGGGTCTATACTGGCTAATAAGCCTGCTTATAGGATGACCCGAGCTGAGATTGCAGAGATTCAGAGGCAGGTGGTGTTGGGTTTTAGGTTATCTATTTCCTAAACAGATTCATATTAATTGGCAGAATATTTATAACGATTATAAAAAAACTAATCACCCAGGAAAGAAACAATTGCAAAGGGTTAGTAATTATACCTGATCGCTAATCCGACTAATGCAAAGTTGACCTTTGAGATTCCAATATAGAAATCCTCTACTATAAGTCCGCACAACACTCCGAGAACTCGACTACTAGATCAACCTAATCGAGATAGATCTCAATCTAAGATGTATGTATTTCGGTATGAGGTGGTTTGTTTGAGAAAATAGTGACTACAAACTGAAAGATAGAGGAACTCAGGAAATCGCCCTGGTATCTCTCTGAAAGTCTCAAGTAGTTCCCTCGATCTTTATCTCTCATAAAGACTCCCTTTTATAGTGTTTAGACGGCTTGGGGAAAGGGTTGTCAAAAACCCTAATGACCGACTTACGCAACGACACATTTTGAGGCCCAACACGGTCTGTGTTGCAGCAACACGGTCTATGTTGCAGCAACACGGTCCGTGTTGGCCTCCAGAATGTCCCTTAAGTCTGCCATAGTCGCCACGGTCCATGGCAGATCACCACAGTCCGTGGTGACATCAACATGGACCGTGTTGGATCTCCACGGTCCGTGGTGAGTCCAATTTGTTCCGTGTTGGGTTGATTTCTCATAGAAATCAATTCCCAACATATCTAAACATGATACGATATTACTTAGGTTACATACATCGTTCCAGGGCACTGACTTGTGTGACTGAGTAGGACCAAATATTATAGTTGTAATTAAACATATTTAATTACGAATTATAAAGGTCGCTAGCAAGTCATATAATCATTATATTATTTTAGTTTAATCTCCATGTATATCGAACATTGTCGGGACATTCCCAAATATCTCCCACTTGTCCCATAAGTGTTCGATTCCTTAAATTTCCTTGTCACTTACTGTCTCAAGTTCGGATAAGGTAAGTTGAAGTCATCCTTATGTAAGACCCAAACGGTCTTCGATCTCCGAGTTAGACTCTGAAATGCTGATGATCATCTATTGATTCATCTGAGCTCAGCCAAGCATTTTCAGTCCAAACTCACTGAGTGGCCAACGAGACAACTGTCCCTAACAGGAAGGAAAATTCCTAAATCCTAAGTTCAATACCTAGACTACATGGTATGTTGTAACTTTGGAGAGCGCCAAACGCCTTTCGTAACAGTAGGTCATAAAGGCGGTGTCTGGGTTACAGTTGGGTCATGTGAGAATATGTATCTGAATAAGATGACATTATCCTCCCTGTTAGGGAGAGTTGTCTCGTTGGCCACTCGGTGAGTTTGGATTGAAAATGCTTGGCCGAGCTCTTATGAATCAATAGATGATCATCTTCTTTTCAGAGTCTAACTCGGTAATCGAGGAATGTTCGGCTGTCACATAAGGATGACTTCAACTTACCTTATTCGAACTTGAGTCAGTAAGTGACAAGGGAGTTTAAGGAATCGAACACTTGTGGGACAAACGGGAGATTATTGGGAATGTCCCGACAATAATCGATATACATGGAGATTAAACCAAAATAATATAGTGATTATATATCTTGCTAGAGACCTCTATAATTGAAAATTGAATATGTTTAATTGCAACTATAGTATTTAGTCATACTAGGCCACACAAGTCAGTGCCCTGGAACAATGTATGTAACCTAAGTAATAGTGTATTATGTTTAGATATGTTGGGAATTGATTTATATAAGAAATCAACCCAACACGGACCAAATTGGATTCACCACGGACCGTGGAGATCCAACACGATCCGTCTTGATGTCACCATGGACCGTGGTGATCTGCCACGGACCGTGGTGACTATGGCCGACTTAAGGGACATTCTGGAGGCCAACACGGATCGTGTTGCTGCAACACGGACTGTGTTGGGCCTCTGAATGGGTCGTTGGGTAAGTCGGTCATTAGGGTTTTTAATAACCCTTTCCCCAAGCCGTCTAAACACTATAAAAGGGAGTCTTTTTGAGAGATAGAGATCGAGGGAACTACTTGAGACTTTTAGAGAGATACCAGGGTGATTTCCTGAGTTCCTCTCTCTTTCAGTTTATAGTCACTATTTCTTGAAACAAACCACTTCATATCGAAATGCATACATCTTAGATTGAGATCTGTCTCGATCGGGTCGATCTAGTAGTCGAGTTTTCAGAGTGCTGCGTGGACTTACAGTAGAGGATTTCTACATTGGAATCTCAAAGGTCAACCTCTACATATGTCGGATTAGTGATCAGGTGTAATTACTAAGCCTTTGTAATTGTTTCTTTCCTGGGTGATTAGTTGTTTTATAATCGTTATAATATTTCGCCAATTAATCTGAATCTGTTTAGGAAATAGATAACCTAAAACCCAACAGGTTCTCATACCACTGTTTGTTTAAATAGATAATCGTTATAAATATTTCGCCAATTCAGGGGGAAGTACTTGGGCAAAGGCCCAGACGCCTGGAGCGGTTCCCGATGCGCGGTGGATTAAAAAATAGACTTAGCTTGAGTAGTTCTTGAAGAGAAGATGAGGGAAGACCTCTTGAGTATCCATAATCAATAAAATAGAGAGAGAATGAAGCAACTCTCAATCACCCATGCTTGAACTTCTCAACAATAACCTTGAACTTGAATAATAACAAGAGTAATAACCAAAATCAACCAATATTAATAACCTTGAACACCAAATGGGATTGGATATGACCTTGGATAAAGGTAGTCCATCACCAAAGCCTAACACCCCACCATGACCATTATAAAGGAAGAATTCACCAAATGATCAATAAAGGAATGGCTAGAAACACCACCAAAAGATTGGATAAAGTAATCTAGATTTTGAGAGAAAACTTAGGGAAACCCTAACCAATGCATTAGCATGTTCATAATCATCAAAAGCTGCCTATAAAATAAGCTAAGGGGGTATTTATACTAATGGGGGGTTTAAAACAAAAACACAGTCGTTTAACACAATAATACGCGCAAAACAGTTTTGTCACGGGCGTTACGGCTGTCGCCACGGGCGTGACGACCTGAGCAAGCAGGGTCATGGGCATGACCATTGGTTGTCGCGGGTGTGATGGAGCTTCCAGAACAAAAATTGAAACTGTCGTGAGTCGTCACGGGCGTTACCACTGAGGGTAGCGGGCGTGACGATCTGGGCAGTTTTTCTGCCGTCTTTAAATGTGCATAACTTCTTCATCTGGACTCTGTTTTAGGTCCGTAAGATATCGTTGGAAAGTTCTCAGTGTGTACTTTAAGCTCCCAAAATGTGAGACTAATCAAAGTTATATTGAAGGATTTATGATCCAAAGCGTGAAGGCGTGTCTATTCCAACAACCCACGCTGACTCGTTTGCGCTTATTCTTGCCGAAGGACTCCGAACCCTTTTGAAGGTCTGAAGTAGGTCTCGATGAGGACCTGTACCTCCACTCCCATGGTCTGGGGTCCCATTTGAAGTGGATGCCACACCCGATGCCATGCAACTCATGATTCCAGGGTCCCGGGTCCACCTTAAAGTGTACTCCGCACCCGACCCCGACGTCGTTTTCCTCGTGTTTCATGGAGAGGTTGCGGGAAAACTTGATGACCATGAGAATCGATACTAGGGCCCCAGCCCGATACGCTCCATACTCCCCCTCTTGAAAAAGAGTTGCCCTCAACTTTTGGGAGTTAAAATGAAGGCTCGCCCCAGCGTTCGACCACCTATTACTTGAATCTTCCAACAAACCGATCATGACCGTACTATGAACTCCACCTTGTTTGAAGAAATATGAATTCTTGAAGAGGCTTGGGGTTAAGGACAAAGGATGGAATGATGAAACTTTTGTGGAGCTAGGGAACACTCAACCTCACTAAGCTCGCGACTCGATAAAGACAAAGCTAGGGATCGCTTGTCCTCACCAAGAGCACAATCAACCCGTGTTTCGCTCGAAAGGAGAAGGTTCCTCAACTCACTTCCCACCCAAGGTTTGATTTTATGTGGGGCTAGGGGATTCAAGTGATCACCGTCAAACAAATGCTTTTCTTTCAACATACTCTCCCAAAAACATTGCACGCCAAATTTCCAATAGTACTCATACAACGACAATTCCTCAAATAACCAATGTCGACCAAACATCATGTATGGCATGTTCAAATAGCTAACATCACAACGACCAACATGCAAGCAATATTCATATAAGGACGACACAGTTGAAGAGCTCAAAAACTTAGGTTGAACTAGAATCAAGGCATCATCAAACCCAAATTTACCACTAGACTCCAAATGAATACTAAGATTCTTAGTAAGCCACTCAAAACATTGGGAATTTTCAACCGGGGACTTCACATGCTCATCATGCAACTTATCTCGCCAACAAACTTCATCAAACAACAAATGTCTCCCAAAGATCATGCACGACTCACCCAAAGACTCTACACCACATCGTCCATATTTCAAGCATGATTCAATAAATTTCAAAGGAAACCCAAAAGAACTTCTTCTTGGGCCTCTTTAACAAGGATAAGAGGAAGGGCAAGATCAATGTTCTCAACCACCTCTTGGCTTGGAACTTCAACAATAGATTCGGAAGCCTCACAAGGTTCAACGGAAGCTCCCTCGTCGGGCAAGGAATTGACCTTTGCTTGCTTAGCCTCTTCTACCATGTCACTTGTATGCTCTTCCGCACCAAAGGATTCTTCAATCCAAGCTTCAACCATAGCCATTGCCGGACATTGCAAAGCATCATGTCCCACACGTCTACATTTGACACATTTTTGGGACGTAAAGGTCGTTAGTGGGGAACAGTGGAAACACTCAAGGAGTAAGCAAAAAGTTTGTATTTATAGTTCAAGGTTGTTGTTTTCAAACGAGTACAAGCTATGCTATTTATACTAGATGTTCGGTTGTAATTTTTGTGGTTTTATAAGTTAAGGTTGTCGGTCTCAGGGATGGGTGTTAGGCTTGATTAAGGTAATCGGTTTGTGGAAAGGGGGTTTTCGCAATGCGGGAAGCGGTAAATTATGTAAATAAGCAATAAACTAACCTAGACATGATAATAATTAAGGAAGCAATAAAAGATGAAAGAAATTAAAAGCATGAAATAGGAAAGCAATAAAACTACAACTAATAATGAAATTAGGAACAAGAGATTATACCTTCGATGAACTAAATCTTCACTAATCTTCAATCTACTTGGATTTCTCCCGAACAAATAAGAAATCGTGAATTGGATTACTAAGAATCGTCAAATCCTCACTTTTAAGTAGGATTTGTGACTCTTAATCCTCCTCCTCACTAAAAGTTGGATTGGTTTGATGTGGCTAATACTAATCAGAACTTAACCAAAGACCCAATTAAAATCCTAAAACAGACACACACTGACCTAAATACTAATCTGACTTAAACAAACCTAGTATCTACTAGCTAATCCCTACTGCTACTATTAAACGAAAGGAAAAGAAAATTAAAACCCCACTACATTGACCGAATAACCAAAAACAGAGAAAGAAATGACGAAAAACAGAGGACCGAGAACATCACCCATTCAACCATAGTTTCAACATCAATTAAACTGAGATAATAAAAGTCCTTCAACATTCATTTCCAGAAATCAATAACTCAACCAATTCAATAACAAAATATCAAATACCAGAATCGAAATTACAACCATTAAAGGGCAATCCCAGAATTGATTGAAAGCAAAACCGAAAATAGAAAATAGAGATTCGAAACAGAAGAAAAAACATAAAACATGAATAACCTAAAATAAATTAAACCCTAACCTTAAATGGAGGCTCTTGGGGCGTCACTCCCAGAATCAACCATTCATCTCTTCAATCGGCTCCCTTCTTCCCCTTTTATAGTCAAAATCGTGACTCTCCTTCAAATCTCAGCCCTTGATCTTCTTCAAACTTGGACGACTGAGATGACCTTGATGGTTGGAGATGGAGGTATGCGTTGATGGTGGTCGAAACTCTTTGCAGTTGTCAACCGAATCTGCAAAAACGACAAAATGAGAGAAAGAGAGTGAGTGTTTGAGAAATATCACGAGAAATTGAGAAGAAGAGAAGAAAGATGAGAGAAGGAGATGCGAATAAGAGAGAAAGAGAAAATGGAAGAGATGAAGAGAGATGGAGATGGGAGATAGAGGTTGAAGTGGTGTGGTGTGCTGGGCGGATGAAAAGAAACACAGAGGAAAGGAGAAAGAGAAATGAGAGACGAAGAGGAAGAAAGGGGAAAAGTGGGAAAATGAAATTAGGGTTTGTGGGGGTGATATTATTCGGCTGGGAGTAGGGGGGAAAATGGGTCGGGTTTCTGGGTTTGAGGGTCTGGGTTCACGGGTAGGGTAGAAATAGGCGGCTGCTGGGTTGAGAACGAAATTGGGCTGGGTTGAGGTTAGCTGTGGGCCGAGGGGAAGAAAAATGGGGAATTTGGCCTGGTAATTAGGAATAGGATTAGAATTAGGAAAATGTTTTCAATTTATTTTCTAATATTTATAATTTTGATTCATTTTAATAATAATAACTATAATAATAAAAAGCTATAAAATCTAATAAAAGAGTGAAAACACAATAAAACTACTAAAATAATTATTAAGGATAAGCAAAAATACCCTACAAAAGAGAAGAAATCGGCTCGGAACGAGACCGAACACCACTCCAACACAAGGGTTTGCTCGCCCTGAGCAAACTAAAAACAAAGAAAAGGACTAGAAAAAGAAACTAAAAACCCTAACTCACTTTCGCAGGAATCGCGGATGCACTTAGCACATGCATCAAGCCCTTTAACCCCCCCGGTAGCCCGGGTGGACGAGGTAGGTCTCGTGAGGGTTTATAGCAACTATACCCACAAAAGCCACGAGAAAAGAAAGAGGGGAAAGAAAAAGAAATGAAAACCAAAAACGAAACAAAGCAAAAGCAAAGAAGATATTCCCGTCTCCAATCATGCACCTAGTTCCCAAACCCGCCTCAACAATCAAATGGAAGAAGCAAGTATAAACAAATTAAGACACGAAGGTTGGAAAACTGCCAAACTTTGAGATTTTGAACCAAAACACTTCCTGATGAGCAAAACACTTCGTGCATATGTGCAAGTGGGCTCTAGTCAGTCCTTCCTATCCTAAACCAGACAATCAGAGTTGTTCTCATGCTCAAGCTCGGGATTATCTATCCTACTTCACTCTTGGTTTTTCTTTTAACCTCTCTTTTCTTTCTTTTTCTTACTTTGCTCTTTTCTTTTTTTACTTTTCTTACTTTGCTCTTTTCTTTTTTTACTTTTCTCTTTCTTACCATTATTTTGCTCAACTCTTTTTTTTCTTTTTTCTTGCTTCGCTCTTTTCTTTCTTTTTCAAAACCTACGCTCTTTTATTTCCACTCAATCCGTTTTGTGTCTTTTAGAGCGTTTGTGTCGGGTTTTGCGGGATTTAAGCACGCCTGCAAAGGGTTACCCTCCTGGGGTTTCTCCATACGCGAGTCATTGCACTTAAGGGGCATAGGGTGCCGATCCACCCAAACCAACCCATGACGGTAGGCCCGACAATAATTATTTAATGCATTAGTTAAGAGCTTAAGCAATTGAACAACTAAAACCGTCTAACTTAGGTAAGAAGACACAGTCAAAGCGTGTAAGATTTGAGGATTCCGCTTTCCCATTCCATGTAGAGGTCTAATAGAGATAAGTCATGGCAAAAATCCTTCCTAAGGCCCATCATTATTCATACCGGCCGCTTCTAACTGATTGAATCAACTGATTAGACAACTATCTACACAACTGTGAACGGAAACATCTTCAAAAAGAAAAACAACTTTTAGGGTTTTTCACAACATTTCTCCCCTTTTTGTTTTCAGACACAAAATATTTTTAGATTTTTGGACATAAACTAAGAAAAACAAAAACAAAAGACTCAAAAACTAGGTGAAAATATCACCCCCACTCCAACACAAAATATCACAATGTCTCCATCATGAAAAAGGGTGTCACAAGCAAGGTAGAAAACCAAGAAGAATATATATACAAAACACTTATCACAAAAAAAAGCGGTGGCGACCCGAGCCCACACGGCTCCAACAACAAAATATCCCAACGTTCACACTCAAGGGGTTCGCCACTCAAAAAGAAAATCAAGCATGCATCATGGATCATCGATATATTCACATAAAGAGAGTGAAAAGAGGTTACCTCGAAGTCTTCAATCAAGCATATTCAATCCACGATCCAAGGAACATCACACCAAAGGTTAGAAATAAACAAGAAAAACATACTATGTGTGATGGTTCACATGCAAGATAAAAATGGAAAAACAAACTATACAAGACGCTAGGGACTAAGAACTAAGAAAATAAACTAAAATATTTACAAAACGACTCTTTTTTTCTTTTCTTTGGACTCACAAACCGGAATGCATACTACCCTCCCACTCCCACACAAAGAGGTTGCCGTGTCCTCCAAATGGAAACAAAAATAGGTAAGCAAGCACCCCAAAATAAAAGAAAAAGAAACACACAAAAAGAAAATAAAAGAAGAAAAGTAAACCGACTTACTAACTGTACAAGATAGGTGAGGAAGGATATTACCTAGAAGGCTTCTTATCAATAAACTCACCCCTTCTCACATCACGATATCGGGCACCAAGTCAGAACCAGTCAACGCCCGGAGTAACAAATCATGCATCCTCTCATGCATCTCAGAATGGTGTAGGTAAGAGCTCACTCGCAATGGCATATAAACAAACATTAGCGCCCTTAACAATTTATCAAATGCCTTAGAAAAGTCATAGAAATGATGAAATGCATGAATATGCAAGACTTTCCTAGGCATAGTGAAAGAAGATATGACAAAAGGGTCCTCCCGTTGACTCGCAAATGGAAATTGAGTATACAAATCAACGGAAGGAGGCAATACAACACTTTCATGGACATGCTCATGGGAAGACTTGGATGCAAACAACGACTCATAAAGCATATCACCATCAAAAATATCATTGTCACAAACCAAGTCCAAACACTTAGGATCAATCCCCATAGACTGAAGTTCATCATCACAAGATTTCACATCAATGGATTTACAAGAAAGGGTAGCTAATGCCTCGCTAATGCAATAATTCTCAATGAAAGTGAATAAATCAGTATCTAGCACACATTCAATCACAAAGGATACAACTTCACTCTCAACAAGATCATGCTCAATTATATCAAAAGCATCATGGCATTCATCAATCTCAACTTTTTCTTCACACAAAGGCATGGACAATGGTTCATCATCAAGCATATAGTCATCAAGTTCTTCATCATCACACACAGAATCATCATGTTCCTCATGCTCACTAGGTGGGGCTAGAGCTAAGGAATCACTAATCCTCCTTACAAAACTATGTCCATTACAGTAGTCATCATCATAATCATAATCATACACAGAAGAATCGTCATGCATTTTAGGACTCAAAGACGATGAATGACCTATTTCAACTTTCGAATCAACCAATTGTGCAAGATAAGTTTCCACCCTAGGTTTAAGCACGTGTTCAAATTCTTGCATGCATTTATTCATCCTATCTTGTAAACCAACTATTTCAGCACCAATTTTATCTAGTCTAATGTCCATACAAGATTTCGAAGCATGAGACGGAGATTCACAATGCACACACAAATGAAGAGACTCAACATCACCACATGGAGAAAGATCATAACGTTTCTCATAGTGCAATTGAGCATGAAGGGCACATGGATTACCAAAACAAGAACCCGATGAATAAAAAGTCTCCCCAAATTGACGAGTATCCATGTACAACCAATCAAATAATTCCCAAGCCCGATACTCATTTTCAACATTGAAATCAAAGTAATTCAGAAGAGAACAGGTCTCGAAATTCAATCCCTCATTAGTAACAACTAACACTTCCCAATTAGAATAAATATAACCATGAGGGGCCCAATAAGCAAGATAATCATTTAATCTATCACGATAATCAAAAAATAATTCTTGCTCATTTTGAGGGAAGCTAAAACATGCCATCTCTTTTTTTCCATTTTTTTTCGATATATTTTCTCTTTTTTTTTTTGTTTCTGATATTCAAATTTTTTTTTCGCTACATTTTCCTAGCATAATCAAGGAAGCAATTAAACTATTTACATACAAATCAATCACCTAATCTACCAAATAACGCCATCCCCGCCAACGGCGCCATTGTTCGGTTGTAATTTTTGTGGTTTTATAAGTTAAGGTTGTCGGTCTCAGGGATGGGTGTTAGGCTTGATTAAGGTAATCGGTTTGTGGAAAGGGGGTTTTCGCAATGCGGGAAGCGGTAAATTATGTAAATAAGCAATAAACTAACCTAGACATGATAATAATTAAGGAAGCAATAAAAGATGAAAGCAATTAAAAGCATGAAATAAGAAAGCAATAAAACTACAACTAATAATGAAATTAGGAACAAGAGATTATACCTTCGATGAACTAAATCTTCACTAATCTTCAATCTACTTGGATTTCTCCCGAACAAACAAGAAATCGTGAATTGGATTACTAAGAATCGTCAAATCCTCACTTTTAAGTAGGATTTGTGACTCTTAATCCTCCTCCTCACTAAAAGTTGGATTGGTTTGATGTGGCTAATACTTATCAGAACTTAATCAAAGACCCAATTAAAATCCTAAAACACACACACACTGACCTAAATACTAATCTGACTTAAACAAACCTAGTATCTACTAGCTAATCCCTACTGCTACTATTAAAAGAACCACCGAATATAAATCAACTAATGTCCTAAAACCCTACCAAAAGAAAATTAAAACAACCTTCTAAGAATCTGACGAGAAACGAAAGGAAAAGAAAAAGGGATCTAACTCCCCACTACATTGACCGAATAACCAAAAACAGAGAAAGAAATGACGAAAAACAGAGGACCGAGAACATCACCCATTCAACCATAGTTTCAACATCAATTAAACTGAGATAATAAAAGTCCTTCAACATTCATTTCCAGAAATCAATAACTCAACCAATTCAATAACAAAATATCAAATACCAGAATCGAAATTACAACCATTAAAGGGCAATCCCAGAATTGATTGAAAGCAAAACCGAAAATAGAAAATAGAGATTCGAAACAGAAGAAAAAACATAAAACATGAATAACCTAAAATAAATTAAACCCTAACCTTAAATGGAGGCTCTTGGGGCGTCACTCCCAGAATCAACCATTCATCTCTTCAATCGGCTCCCTTCTTCCCCTTTTATAGTCGAAATCGTGACTCTCCTTCAAATCTCAGCCCTTGATCTTCTTCAAACTTGGACGACTGAGATGACCTTGATGGTTGGAGATGGAGGTATGCGTTGATGGTGGTCGAAACTCTTTGCAGTTGTCAACCGAATCTGCAAAAACGACAAAATGAGAGAAAGAGAGTGAGTGTTTGAGAAATATCACGAGAAATTGAGAAGAAGAGAAGAAAGATGAGAGAAGGAGATGCGAATAAGAGAGAAAGAGAAAATGGAAGAGATGAAGAGAGATGGAGATGGGAGATGGAGGAGGTTGAAGTGGTGTGGTGTGCTGGGCGGATGAAAAGAAACATAGAGGAAAGGAGAAAGAGAAATGAGAGAAGAGGAAGAAAGGGAAAAGTGGAAAATGAAATTAGGGTTTGTGGGGGTGATATTATTATTTGGGAGTAGGGGAAAATGGGTCGGGTTTTGGGTTTAAAGTGCAGGTTCACGGTAGGAGTAGAAATAGTAATTTCTTTGGGTTGAGAGGAAATTAAATTGGTCAATGAGGTTAGTGTGGGCGAGGGAAGAAAAATGGGGAATTTGGGTTGGTAATTAGGAATAGGATTAGAGTTAGGAAAAGGTTTTCAATTTATTTTCTAATATTTATAATTTTGATTCATTTTAATAATAATAATAACTATAATAATAAAAAGCTATAAAATCTAATAAAAGAGTTAAAACACAATAAAAATACTAAAATAATTATTAAGGATAAGCAAAAATATGCTACAAAAGAGAAGAAATCGGCTCGGAACGAGACCGAACACTAGACTGAGTCCTAAACCTCCTAGGACTCTATACTTGGCGCCAAAGCAACCAATATCCTACTATTAGACGCCTAAACAACTCTTTCCTCCTAGGATTTGGATTCCTAATCCTAAGGGAATTAGTTACAACAATATTAAGCCTTCTAGGACTTGGCTTTCCTAATCCAAGATGGATTAGTTACAAAATAAGCCAACCTAATCTAGGATTATGAGACTTGGCGTCCAAGCTCCACACCTAACGACTCCTAGGTTCTTCTAGTACCTTCTAGACTATTCTAGACTCCTATAACTTGATGTCTAAGTTTATAGATATTACTTGGCATCTCACACAACTAGAAATTATAAAATTACATCAAATAGCTTGCTAAAAATAAGAAAATGCTAGAAATGTGAACTTTAAACTGAAAAGGCCAAAACTGTGAACTTCATCTTGAAATGGTCAAAACTGTGAAATTCAACTTGGGCTTTGTACTTGGGCCTTTTGACGTGGGCTTGAGCCTCCTAGGACGTTTGGACGTCCTCTCGGAACAAAGAGCATGTGATATGGGTTGGCCTTTGGGCTTCAACAATGAATTCTTCTCCTTTGGCCCTTTCTACAACCCTGTAGATCACTTGGGCCTTCTTCATTAGGCTTGGCGTGGGTTGGTTTACATCACTTTAGTTTTCAACATTAATTTTTTTGACCCTAAAGTTTCTGGATTGAATAAAAAAAATGTCTTAAAGTTTGTGAGTTGAAAAAAAGGCCCGTGTCCCGTTCTCTTTTTTCTTCTCATGTTAGAATTTTCTCACGATTGTCGCCTAACTTAAGGACTATGGTTAATATTGATATTGAAGCTATAATATACATTTTTTTATTCATGTCGGAGCTACTTAGAGCCCTAATTTTTTCCTGTGGTCTAAGTAGCTTCGACATGAATAACAAAGGTGTATTATGGCCTAAATATTAGTTTTAACCTTAGTCCTTAAGTTTGACGCCAATCGGGTGAGAAATTCAAACATGGAAAGAAAACGAAAAAATGGTACACATGCTTTTTTTAGGCCACAAACTTTAAGGCCCTTTTTTATTCAGCCCACAAACTTTAAGGTCCAAAAAATTAACGTTGAAAACCAGCGGTTCAGAAAATTAATTACTCTATACGTCAAGGTCCAAAATGCAAACAACATGTTGCTGATATAGATGTCAGGTGTAGTTGAACAACTTAGAACCGCTGCAGCTTGCTGACAGTTAAAATCTTTGATGAGTTGCTTTGTGAATCTCTGCTGAGTCAAGATAAGCCCTTGGGAACACTGCAGGACTTCTATTCCCGGTAAATAGCTCACATGGCCAAGATCCTTAGTTTTAAAAATTCTGTCTAGGTAAGCTTTAATATCCTGAATTTCCTTCATGTCATTTCCAGTAACTAAGATGTCATCAACATAAACTGCAAGAAAAGTAACCAAAGTATCATTTTTCTCAAAAAATAGGGAATAATCATTCTTGGAATGTTGATAACCTTGAGTGTATAGAGTGTCAGCAAGCTTAGCATACCATTGCCTTGAAGCTTGCTTTAGACCATAGAGAGACTTTGTGAGTTTGCAAGCTGCATTAGGGATATTAGTAGACAAGCCTGGGGGTATTTCCATGTATATGTCTTCATGGAGGTCCCCATGAAGGAAAGCATTGTTCACATCTAATTGATGCAAGAACCAACCCTTTTTTATTGCAATAGCCATCATACCTCTTACTGTGGTCATTTTTACCACAGGAGAAAAGGTTTCATTAAAGTAAATCCCTTCCTTTTGAGTGTATCCTTTAACAACAAGTCTAGCTTTTAACCTTTCAATTGTTCCATCACTCCTATGTTTGACCTTATATACCCATTTGCAACCTATTGGTTTCTTTCCAGGTGGGAGAGGAACTATTTCCCATGTGTTGTTTATAGTTAGGGCCTCAAACTCTTTTTGCATAACTTCATTCCAGCTTGGGTGTTGCAAGGCTTCATTATATGTGGTAGGTTCAGTGAAGTCTAGTTTGTTGAGAAAAGATTGACTTTCAGTAGTTAGGGCTGAACAATCTAAACTAGGAGGTTGAAGAGTTAAGTTGGTAATGGTGGCTAAACATTGAGAAGTCGAACTTTGGGCCAAAAAAGAATAATCTTGGAGGTAGGAAGGAGGCCTATGTTCTCTCGTTGACCTCCTGAAAACCTGTTCTGATGCATCCCCTTCAGTCATTTGAGGTGTTGTTAGATTATTAGGACTGTTGGTAAGTAATGTTTCTATTTGCTTATGTTCAACTTCAGACTTTTCATGATTTGAGGGTTGCTCACTCCCAAGAATCTGAACATGATTACCATCAATTGTTCTAAAGTGTACAACTCCCTTAAAGCCATCTAAGGTGTCTAAAGGCTTCTTATTTTCAACAGCTAAAGGGAAAACTTGCTCATGAAAGATTATATCTATGGAGATATAAAAGTGTTTATCCTCAAGGGACATTACTCTATACCCTTTCTTCCCTGTTAGATAACCAAGGAAAACACATAGAATAGCTCGAGGATGGAATTTGGATCTACCTTGCTTAAGGGTGGACATATAGCATAAACATCCAAAGTTCCTGAGACTAGAGTAATAAGGAGGTTTTCTATGCAACATTTCAAAAGGGGTTTTATTGTTTAAGATGTGAGTAGGCATTCTGTTAATCAGAAAAGTAGCTGTGAGAAGACAGTCCCCCAATATTTTATAGGTAATCCTGATTGAAACAGTAAAGATCTACTGACCTCCAATAAGTGTTTATGTTTCCTTTCTACTACCCCATTTTGTTGAGGGGTTTGCACACAACTACTCTGGTGTGAAATACCATTTTCTGAGAAAAAAGCTTTGGCAACATGACTAAGCCCTAGCTCAAGGTCATTGTCAGACCTCACTGTTTTAAGCTTGCTGTCATACTGTGTTTTGACCATGTGTGCAAAAGATTTGATTGAGGATAGAGACTCATCTTTGGTTACCATTAAATGGGTCCAAGTTACCCTAATATAATCATCAACTATAGTTAGAAAATACCTATGTCCTGTGTAGGTTTTAGTTGAGTAAGGACCCCACACATCTATATGGACTAACTCAAAGGGTTTCTTGGTAGATATAGTGCTAGTGGAGAATGGTAGTCTTTGTTGCTTAGCCTTTGGACAATTTGAACATGAGCTAACAGAACAAATGTGTTTATTAGAGTGTAAGCAAGATGTCACAAGTAATGTTTTTAACTTTCCCAAAGAAATGTGACCAATCCTTTGATGTCACAGTTGACACTGTTTACAATTTTCACTACAAGGTGCTTTAACAAGGAAGCTTGAACAAAGATCTGAGCAATAAGTCTCTTGTTTAGAGTCCCCTTTAAGATAGCTTGTTGTCTCCTCATCAACAAGATAAAGGCCCTTTGATATCTTACTAAGAACCAATGGCCTCTTCAGAGAAGGGCCCTGCAAGATACAATTCTTGGATGTAAAGACTAATGAGCAATCAAGTTGTTCACTTAGTTTCTTGACTGAAAGCAAATTGAAATTAAAAAAAGGTACATGCAATACATGTTTGAGAATGAGTTGGGGGGTTAATTTCAGATCTCCACATTCTAGGACACTCAATTTTTCACCATTCAGGATGACAATAGAGATAGGTTTGGTGAGACTTCTGATATTGCATAATTGATTTTTATCATGGACCATGTGATCTGTGGCTCCTGAGTCTATAATCCACGTTTTATTTTCTACTTTTGAAATCATGTAAGTGTAGGGAGAATTGGAAAAAGGGTTACCTGCCATGTAAGCCATGTTTTGTTCTGATTGCTCCTGAGTGGAACCTTTTGCCCCATTTTGCAATTTCTCCAAGAAGTTGAGCATTTGCTGAGACTATTCTTGTGTCAGACCTGGTAGAGTGATTCCTGAAGTGCTGATTGCTTGCCTTTGATCAGTGTCACTCAATTCCCCATCTCCTTGCACATTATTTGCATACCTTGGGTTCTTGTTTCTGTTGCTCCCATTATTTCCTCTTCTATCACCCTTATTGGGGTAACCATGCAACTTAAAACATCTATCTATTGTATGTCCTGTCTTCTTGCAATGAGTATAGTACATGTTTGATCTTGATTCCCCCTTTCTTTGATTATTTTGAGAATTAGAGTTTGTGTAAAGTGAGGCAGCATCAGTGAGGAAGTTATTGGTACGTTTTACCTGCCTTTGTCTTTCTTCCTGTAGGAGCACGGCATAGACTTGTCCTAGGGATGGAAAAGGGGTCATGATCAGAATGCTGCCTCTTATTCTTGTATAGCTTTCATTCAGTCCCATCAAGAACTGAATGATCTTTTGCTCTTTTCAGTATCTTTGTATGGCTGTGTTGACGCTTACTTTGCACGTGCATTTTCCACAGCTGCAGTAAGGGAAGCCTGACACCATGGAGAGTTCATCCCAAGCTTTCTTGGATTTGTTGAAGTACTCAGCAATGTCTAGATCACCTTGTGCAAGGCTGCTGACATCTTGTTGCACCTGGAACAGTTTTGCCTTGTTGGTCTGCCCATATCTTTCTATGAGTTCACTCACACCATAGATCTTTGGGAGTCTCACAATAAAGAACACTCTCCCTGATGTTCTTGTGCAAGGAATTTAGGAGCCATGACATAACCATATCATTGCACCTTCTCCAGTGAGGAAAAAGACTGTTCTTGGAATCTGGCTTGCTGTAGGTGCCATCAACGAACACAATCTTGTTTTTAGCTGCGAGAGAGATGGTTGCAGATCTCTTCTAGCTATCAAAATCATTTCCATCAAAGGGTTCAGCCACGAGGGTCTGCCCTGGATGATCAGAAGGATGGATAAAAAGAGGATCAGAATGATCAATAACTACAGCTGTGGAATTCTTGGATTCTTCCCCCATGGATGGTTAACTAAGGTGTTTAGATAGACCCCTGCTCTAATACCATAAAAGTATTGTGATCAGAGAGAAGGGAGAAGATTGAGAAAAAGAGATCAACAACAAATCTCAATTAAACCTTCCTCGATGAAAAAATACAAAGGGGAGACCCCTATATATATAATCAGAGGGAAGAAACAAGAACAAGAAAAAGAAAAACTAATCCTAACTAACTACCTAACCTAACTAACAAAAGCTCCAGCTCAGCTAATACAACAAATATATATAATCCTAATAAAGTATAAATATGAAAAAGTCAATCATATTTTATTACGTATTATGTTATGAAATCGGCAAGTCTGTTTTCATCATTCGAATAGTGGTATACTACAATCCAAGATTAAAAAGTAGCGATAACTATATTAAAAGGAAGAGCTAGGGGAGTACCAAAGAGGACATCTATATATCAAAACTAGTGCTCAAACTCGTGCATTGCACGGGACAAAGGTAAACCATATGTATTATATATTGCTAAAAATATTATTTTGCTTTAGTACATGTATAATTTTCTAATATTTTAACCAAAATATTAGTGCTAATGCTCTACCTTTCATCAGAAAATATTCTTAACCATAACTTTATTTATGTAATTAATTTTTTAAAATTTAGTAGCAACAATGTCATAATTAAAGATATTTATAATTTCATATACACGTAAAGCACTTTAAAAAAAATATATTTGAAGCATTTGATACAATCATGCCTTATCTATATATGGATACTTTTACACAAAAATACATATATAAGTACTCGTTATAAAGCAATAAAACTATATCATACCATACGTTGCTATTATGCCTCTTTTTGCTTTTTTCCCCTCTTTTCCCTTAGTCATAATTATTATAATGTTAAGGATTATTCATAATTTTGTATTTTATGTTATGCTACACACACACACACAGATATATATCTATATTTGCACTAGGGCTGGCAATGAGCCAAGCCGACTCGTGAGCCAACTCGGCGAGAAGCTTGATAAGCTCGGCTTGCAATAAGCTCGAGGCGGCTCGGGCTCGAGCTCATCACATAAACAAGCCAAGCCGAGCCCAAGGAAGCTCGGCTCGTGAAGCTCGTAAGGCTCGTGAAAATGGAAAATTGGACGAAATATGCTGTGTTTGATAATACAATTTCCAAAATAAAATTACCTTATTCACATGAATTGAAACTTGTGCTTTTGATACATCTTTTTTTATGTGTTATAAATCCACAATCACAAATTATTTTCATTATCGCTAAAAGATTATTTTATTTTATATCTATAATTGTTATTTTGAATTAATTAATTTTCAATCTTATATCATTATTTGGCTTTGTTATAAGTGTTTGTTTTACTATTCTCGATTTTAAGAGTTACTCTTTATTATCACTTTTTAGGTCAACAAAATGACTAACAATGAACAAATATGGGCTCGTTAATTAAAGCTCGTGAGGGCTCGCGAGCCAAGCCGCGAGCCTAACTTTTCAGGCTCGCCAAGCTCGCGAGTCGAGCCAAGCTTGCAATGCAGCTCACGAGCCAAGCCTCGAGCATGCCAAGCTTGGGCTCGGACTCGGCTCGTTGCCAACCCTAATTTGCACAAAATCCAGACTATATTACTATCAAGAAAGAGGATAGGGCCTCTAAACAGCATACAATTACAAACTAAGCATCAAATCACAACACCTAGTGTATCCTTTTCTATTCTTTGAATACATGATAAGCCTATTCCTCACATCTTCTTTAATGTGCTCTGCAATCAGCTGGGGATGTCTCCTGCTACCTCCATGAACATTATTATTCCGCTCTCTCCATATATGATATATGAAAACCCCGTATATGGCTGCAAGGAGCTTTCTGCTTTTTGCCTGCTCAATGTTTTCTGAGTTTGCTCCCACCACTACTTAGGATTTTGAAAATGTATATCCCTCATAAAGGCCATTTTCTGATTTCTTGAACTGTTTGAAGAGTCAGGGGATTGAACAGATGCGCTTGAGTTTCAACAGCAGAGCCATAGACAGGACATGTTTTTGGGGTTTCATTGTTCCAAGTGCTCGTCCTATCTCTGACTGGGAGACGATTCTGGACATAAAGCCACATAATGAATGTATGCCTCTGAACTGTCAAGCTGTTCTAGACCATATTCTGCCACCAAGAAGGATCAGTGGGGGGAAGACTCCAAATGTAACCACGATTAGCTGTGTATTTTCCATCTTCTCCCCACTCCCATCTCGTCCTAGGATTGCAACCCCATTTAAATAAGTCCTTCACTTCGCAGAGGTGTTTAAAATAGGGGCATACATAATAGGGTGGGGTATAATCCCACTATGAGAGATTTTTAATCATGACCTTTAGGAGTACAAGTTTTCTGCCAAGAAACTGCAAGTGGGGTTTTGTAATGATGTGTACCGCTTCAAAGGAAATTCCGATAGTAGGAATCAATTGTTCTCATGACCTTTTCAAGAAGGATTATAATTCTAGCCCAGAAACTATACACGCCAAGTAGGACTGTGTTTATGAGCGTGATCCTTCCAGCATATGAGATATTCCTTGCCTCCTAATGTTTAATGCTTGAAAGAATTTTTCCAGTGAGTTGTTGGCAATCAATAGCTGACAGATTACAAGAAGAGATAGGCATACCCAAGTAGCGAAAGGGAAGGCTACCATGATTAAACTCAGTCTCTCTAAGGAGGTCTTCTATGTTATGTGTCCCTCCAAAAATCACTTCTGATTTTTCCTTATTTGCAATGAGACCCGTAGCATCCGAAAAGTGTTGGAAAGCTTCCATGATTATGCGGATAGGGTCTTTCTGAGCAGCTGAAAATAGGATGAGATCGTCGGCAAACATCAAATGAATTAGTTTGAGCTTTGTACAATTCGGGTGATATTTGAAATTGCTTGATCTTGAGATGTAGTATTTCAGTGATCTCGAGAGGTATTCCATAGTAAGAACGAAGAGCAAAGGAGATAGCGGGTCTCCTAGCCTGAGACCTCTGCCACCTAAGAAAGGATCAGTAATACCACCATTAGCATTGACAGCAAAGGTGGGCGTTGTTATGCAGGCCATTATACAATTAATGAGCCAGCTAGGAAATTTGTAGGCTCAAAGAACTTCTTCTATAAATTGCTAGTGAACATTCAAAAGCTTTTTTGAGGTCAATCTTCATCATACATCTTGCTGAGATTGTGGTCGTCATATACCCTCTTGCAATTTCTTGACAAAGAAGTACGTTGTGAAGAAGTTGCCGACCAGGGATGAATGCAGGCGTGCAGCTTGACTTGGATCAATAAGAGAGGGAAGTACATCTCTTATCCTGTTTGCCAGCACCTTTATAACACCCTTATAGAACGTATTACAACATGATATAGGTCTGAAGTCTGAAGGAGTTCTCGGGTTTGAAATTTTGGGAATAACCACCAGATGAGTGTGATTGAATTTTTTGAGTAGCTTCCCAGTTCTGAAGAACTCATTTGCAGCCTCTATCACTTTAAATATTTTTACTCAATTCGTTCAATTATATCACTCTAATCGATATAAATATTTATTTCTCTTTTACAATCTTTGTATGGATTCCACTTAGTGTTAGAACAAAAGTTTTAAGAAACATATAGCTTCAAAAATTATCAAATAACTTTAAACAAAGGAAATTAATTCGAATCCAACCTAAGATTTCAAAGTAGACAATATGTAAACAATTTTTTTCTTAATATCGTGAACTCTCATGGAGAAAATAAAAAATTGACATTATCTAAATAAATCATAAAAAGATGTGGATACAGAAAAATATCTATTAAATTACACCCTTTCCTTTCTTCATCTTTTGCAGATGACCTAACTAATATCACTTATAGATCGAATCAATGAAATAAAAATAAGTGTGAACTAAAATTAACAAACCAAATGTTTTGATCAATAAAGGCAATAGTGACTTGCAAAATCATTTAAAGAAACTAACTAATCCTACTTACCAAACTAAACAAATATAGGAAGGAGCCAAATGAACTTGGTGACTCGAATACTCCAATAAACTTGACGGAAACCTCGTGCTAAAAGCTTATGTACTATTGCAAAGAAAAGTATTGTTGTTGAACAAAGAATGGAACATGATATGTCTACGGTCTACACAATCAACTTTTTGACTCTATTTATAGTTGCTATACTATTATAAATTTACATAAGATAATTGATTTCAATTTCAATTCTAATTTAATGATTTAAGATTTGTAACCGTTGCGAGGGCCTATGGTCATCAATATCTATATTTAATTGTAATTACGGAAAAGTAATTAAATAATTCATTTCAATAATTTGTTAACACAAACCAACAAAATAATTTAGAGCAGTGCTCAATAATATTCATACTAACTAGTAAACAATGTCCATGTCCGGCACGGGCTAAAAATTATAGCTCTATAGTATAAGTTTGAATGTTGATTAAGTTTATTATATTAAACAGATATTGTTTTAGATTATAACAAATATGAAAAATTACAATCAATAATATAATATTATATAATTTATATATAATATTATATTTATTTTTCAAATACAATGTACAACAATTTAATTTTCATATTAACATAAAATCTTTTAAAGATTGTGGTATTAACAATTTTAATGTTTTCATTGTATAAATATTAATTATATCAAAATACATTTACAAAAATAAACCCGATCGTATTTATCTAAAATCGAAATAAACCCGAGTCATATTGTTAGAGTGAAATTTACCAAAAACCAAATACACTTGTCCCGTATTTACCCTAAAAAGAAACTTTTATTATCAAAGAATATATGACCTGTGTTTACCTGAATTTAAAATACACTTGAGTCATGTTTTTAGAGTGAAATTTACCATAAATCGAAATACACCCGACCCATATTTACCCAAATCAGATATACAATCGATATATTGTTTAGTTATTGTGCCCGAGGGTAAAAGAGTAAATTTGTGTATGAATACAAACTAATGACAAGTTGCTAATTAAGTTTTATATCCAAGGACGGAATAGTAAATTCATGTGTGAACACAAGCAAACAGAGGAGGTAACATTATTAATTTATTATATACAAGGACGAAAGATTAAATTCATGTGTGAACATAAGCAAGCAGAGCAGGTAGCATAATTAATTATTATATCCAATGACAAAATAGTAAATTTATGTGTGAACACAAACAAACAGAGCAGACAGCAAAACACAAAAGTATCTTTCACACTTTTATTATAGAGTATATGATAAGATATGGGAAAGTAATTAAATAGTTCATTTAATTAATTAACAACAAAAACCAATAAATATTTTATAATATTTTAGTTGCAAAACCGATGACAACACAAACAAAATCTACTCATTTTCTTGACACATTCATTTTTAGATTACATGACGGTCAATTGCCCCCATTTACTATCAATAATGATGATTAATGAATGCTCCCTCCTTCACATATCATCTGTCACTTTAACTAACTTTCTTTTTTCCATAATATCTGTCACATTATATTTCCAATGACACATTAATTACTAATTTATCAAATTAAGCTTATTAATTACTCCCTCCGTTCTTTTTTATCTGTCGTTTACGAGTTTCAGTGCCTATTTTTAATCAATAATTTCTAATATAAATGTTTTTCAAAAAAATATAATATTATACTTTTTCAATAGTATTTTTTATTACGAATCTAATGACATCAATTTCGTATGATGAATCATTATACAAATTAAAATATTAACGGTCAAAGGTTTTGGCACAATTTCCAAGGTGACTGATAAAAACAAACAGAGGGAGTACATCTTCTTCTTCCATTTTTCTTTTTTATTCACCTTTTTCCTTTTTTATTCACCATTTTATTCAAGTTTTCTACATTTCCAATAAACTAAATTAATGTAGATGGAAGTTTTTTTGGTTTTTGAAATTATGTCTAGAGTGACAATTAAAATGGGAAGGAGGGAGTATGTAAAAACCCTTAAAAAAAAGGAAAAATTAAACATTTACTCGATCCTAATAATGATGACTCATGAATATTTAAAGACCCCTTTTTTTTTAGAAAAAAGCAAATATCAACAATTATAATTTTTCAAGAACACCCTCACAAAGTCACACAAATTCCACCCTTATCCTTTGTACCCAGAAATATATATATAGATAGTCTAGCTGCTTCACCCATGGACGGATCCCTAGTCTATGGGTATCCATGGATACCTGTAATCTCAAAAAGTCTAAGGGTCCGTTTGGTTGTTCAATAACCCCGGGGAAATGGTCAATTTTCCCGGGTTGACTTATTTTCCTCATGTTTGGATGCGGGTTGACTTTGGGAAAGTTTTCACGATGGGATCACAATTTTCTCCATTTTCCTAGAGAAAATTTCCCTTAGGGAGGGCTAAGGGAAATCTTTCCCATGGGAAATTTTCCCTGGGAAAAATTTCTTTGGAGTTCCTACTAAACACTCCCTAAGAAAATAATTTTAAAAGGGTTTGAATCTGGTACTGGTAATATAATTGCACATCCCATATATTGGTTTGAAGAATTATGAACACCTCTCCAATTCAAAAGATACCTCTTCATTTCTATTTTTTTCACAAAAATATAGTCACTTGGTTAAACAGTTAAGTCCATTGTTTGAACTATGGGTGGAAATTGGGTGGATATGGATGGGAACGGTCCATAACCACGTTTTACCCAAAGATGAATAGTTAGTTGGATAGTTGGATACCCATGAATACCCATGGGTATTCATGGGTATCCAACTATTCAACTAACTATTCTTATTTTGTATTCTAATGTTTTAGATAATAAATTTATATTTGGAGTTCAAAATTCATATTTGAACTTTTTTTAATCTATCCTATCATATTATAAAGTTTCAATTTAAATCGTTAAAATTGAATTTTAATTTAAAGTTTCAGTTAGTTTTTGCGGCAAAAAATGTCTATATATGTTGCGATAAATCTTATCGAATAAAAAGAATTAGGAGCTCAAAATTCATATTTGATCTTTTTTCAATCAATACTATCATATTACAAAGTTTCATGTCAAACCGATTTAGTTGAATTTTGCCTTAAATTTCAGTATATAATCGCAACACAACTCGATGTGCATATAGTTAAGACATCAATGGGTATATGGATACCCATTAATAATGGATACCCACACCAAATTATGGGTAACCCATCTCTAATATAAGGGTGGATACCCAATATATGAGTATCAATTCCCACCCCTAGTTTGAACAAAGGATCTGTAAAATTTGTGGGCGAGGTTAGTTATAGGGGTGGGAATTGATACCCATATATTGGGTACCCATCCATAATGGGTGCTTAAAACCCATTAGAGATGGGTAATTGGTAGGATGGGTTTGAGTTACCCATAATTTGGTGTGGGTATCCATTATTCATGGGTATCCATATACCCATTAATGTTTTAACTATATGCATATCCAGTTGTATTGTGTTTATATACTGAAATTTAAGACAAAATTCAACTTTATCAGTTTGACATGAAACTTTGTAATACGATAGTATTGATTAAAGAAAGATCAAATATGACTTTTGAGTTCCTAATTCTTTTTATTCGATAACATTTATCGAGATATATATAGACATTTTTGTCTCAAAAACTAACTGAAACTATAAATTAAAATTTAATTTTAACAATTTAAATTAAAACTTTATAATATGATAGGATAGATTAAAAAAAGTTTAAATATGAATTTTGAGCTCCAAATATAAATTTATTATCTAAAACGTTAGAATACAAATTAAGAATAGTTAGTTGAACAGTTGGATACCCATGAATACCCATGGGTAATACCCATGGAAATAATACCCATGGAAGTAATACCCAAGTGGATAGGATCTTATCCATGTGGGTATTAAATAACATAGGTAGGGTATGGATAGGGTCTTATAGTCTTTTGGGTAAAATGTGGGTATGGACTGTGTCTATCCATACCCACCCAATTCCCACCCATAGTTAGTTAACATAAAGTTAAGTTTTGGTAAATTTTTGTAAGTTAGGATAATAAATAAATTTGGACAAATTTATTAATTTAGTAAAGGTAGGTATAGATGATCTTAGATAAGTTTAGAAAAATATATGTAATTTTTCTGTATCAACAACTTACCCACCTAATTGATGGGCTCAAAGTCTCTTTCTTAAAACTCTTTAGGTTATAAGGGTGTCATGTTATGATTTGAAGAAGAAAACTTTGAATATGGTAGCGATGTTAATGACAAAGGACAATTCAAGATGACTAAGTTAATTAGGAAACTAAAGAATCATTTTCATATGGAGAATGAAAATCCATGTTAATCATGTACTTTATACTAACTCATAAAGTTATTGTTGTTTATGTAAAACTATGGACATTTACAACAATTGCTCAATTTTTGTCATTCTCATTAGAGTCTTATACTCATTGAAATTTAGACTAAAATTTAGATTTTTAATTTAGTCTCGGCTGAATTCTTATAAGATATTAGAAACTTTGTTTTTAAACTTACTTTTTAAATTATCTTTTTAAAACTAATTTGTTACTATCTTTTTCTTTAGGTTTACTATTTTTTCTTCCTCTTTTTGGTTTAATTTATTATTTTTGCCAACTCATTGTAAACAAATCAAAATATGTGAAGAAAATAATAAATGATATCGCCTAATAAATTTTATTATCTCTATTCTATATTAATTGTCATTTTGTCAACTGTCATAGTCTTTAAAATCACTATTTAATTGATAATTTCTTATATAATGTTTCAGGATAGTAATTGTTACGAATCTAATGGTAATAATTTTATATAACAATTTATTATCTATGTCAAAAATTTAATGGTCAAAATTTTCAAAGTTTGATTGTACAATTTCGGAATACGACAATTAGGCTCAGTTCTTTTATAATGTTGGTGTCAGGGGCGGATTCAACATGGGTTCACGTGGGGTCAAATGACCCCGCTTTAAAAATGAAAATTGAAAGCTTCTAGTTTTGAGTAGAACTGGTTTGTTTGCTTATATGTATAATATGTGACAATGTTAAATTGTGTAATCACCCATGGCTGGATGGTGTGTGCTTAATTTGGTGAGATATATTGGCTAATGGTTGTGTGTTTGAATCTTATAGAGCCATAAGACTAGTTTCTTCTGTTTTTCCCCCTATTTTTAACTCAAATTTTGCAAACCCTTCAATTATCAATTATAATTTTAGTAAGTTGTCTTAGGTTTTATTATGTTCAATTGAAAATTCTCTTCTTTAGTTCAATTTTAGTGTAATTGTTTCATTTTTCAATAGATTGGTTTGAGTGTGATTATGTAGTATAATTCTTAGAAATATTACTCTATTTGCTATTAGTTAGTTGATTTAGTGGAATTTGTCTACTAAACTATAAAACTTAGCCCAATAAAGTTTTTTAGTTTTATGTTGTTCAACTCTCTTCTAATTTTAGTTTAATTTGTTCAATTTTCAATTTGGATCGATTTAAATATAATTAGTTTGAATGACATTTGCTTGAATAATTGTTATTGTAATTCCTTTCTTTTTTTAGTTGAAAGATATTTCAAAAACATACCTACTCAATCATGATTTTCTTCAAGTTTAGTAAATTTTCCTTTGAATGAAAAAAGTACGGAGCGTAATCTTAAAGCACATCAACTAGTCAATGCATATAACATTGCAAGTTTTCTATGTTATTATTTTGACTTCATATTTGACTTTGAACCCGCTACATTTCGTTTTTGGATACGCCAATGGTTGGTGCAATATGGTAATGGTGCAGTGCGGTGGAATTTGAAATAAATGTGGTGAAGTCTGATGAGTTGTGGTAAATGTTGTGGTAGGTGAGAAGATAGAAGGTAAAAAGTAAAAGAGAAAAGTGAGGAGATAGAAAAGTGAAGAGATGCATCGGTAATAATTGTGGTGTGGTGTGGTGTGGTGAATTATGGTAAAATTAAAGATTGTGATGCGGTGTGGTACCGCACCGTAACGTATCGCATAAAAGAACAGAGCCTTAATATGGAACGGATGGAGCAGTTTATATTAGATGAATTCCCCTAGAATTGTCTAGATCCACCATTGTGCTTGGCCTTGCTAGCTTGTATCGTGTAATTAACTTTGCTGCCCACTTACCTGTGTTCGAAACCAAGTGCATGCATCGCTTCACAGTTTTGTTTTGATTTTTTTTTTTTTGAGGCCTTTATTTTGTTTTCCAAAACAAAGATGAAGTAAATAGCACGAGAAGCACCTTTATATAAAACTTCATCATTTGTTTATAATTTTTTTTACAAAAAACGACTAACAGGTCCCTATATTTTGACGTAAATACTTTAAGGGCTCTATATTTTGACAAATTATTATGAGGTGACATTATCTTTTTGGTAATTATTTATTGGGGACATTCCAACCAATTATGCGGTCTAAAAATGCGTGAAACAATCATTTTTGTATTTAAGATTGTTTTAATTGAAGTCAACTATCATTTTAGGCCTTATTATTTAGGAATGGTGAAAGATACACACCCCTAATCACCAATAATACTATAATTAATGCTTTGTTCACCGTAATATAGATTGGAATGTTCCCTGGAAGTAATTACAACAAAGATAATGTCACCCTATAATTATTTATCAAAATACAGGACCCTTAAAATAATTACATCAAAATATGAGGACCCTTTAGTCGTTTTTTATTTTTTTTAAAATTTAAAATTTTGCTTTTTTCCCTTTTAAATTTGTCTTCTGGATTTCATACTATTTTTTTGATATGATATTTAAAACATGTGTTTCAGTACATTTTCTGTGATTTTTATCTTCATGTTCAGTTAAACTCAATTTTTTTTCTTTATCTAGGTTTTTTTGGGGAATTTTTGTAGGTAATTTAATATGTTTATTATAAGATTTAACGAAAAATAACCATTAAGGCATTAAGATTTACTTGATATTATAATAAATTGATAATAACATGTTGTATCTCAGTTAAAAAAAACTGTTTGAATTTTTAAAACTAAAAGAATAATTGCACTTGTCTATAAATACAATTGCTTGTCTTGAATACGTAAAAAAAAAATTGTTTTGTAAAAGTATTGTATGGTTGCAAAATATAAAAATTAGCTTAGTAGCTAACAATAATATTAAAATTTTGTACCCTATAGATAGACATAGATTTCGCTCCTGTGTAAATTGTAATACATTTTTAATATAGTTGTTATTAGTTTTCAATGATGCTAAATAGGAATTATACAAATCTAATTTTCCAATAATTTTTGAAAAAGTTTAATGATATTTTGTATTGAGAACTCATCTCTTTTACATGTTAAATTCCTAGGTTTTCACGTTTTATTCATGAAAGGAAACCAGTAAGAGGGTGGGAAATGCTAATTAAACAAGTAAACACTTTTGTACGGTAATCACCGCTCCAATCCAAAAAGGATAGGAATGCACATCTTTCTATCTATGAAGTTTACAGGACTCCAACAGCGAATTGTACCATAATGTTGTCTTCCCAGTTATAGTGCCTGCACTTGGCTACATTTTTTAAGAGAAAATACAAAATACCCAAAAAGTAAGATTTGTTTATATCCTTTCTGACAATGACACAAACACATTTTGTTTGGGGGTTCCATATTGAGTTTTTTTCTGGGCACCAGAAAATTGATATGATGACAAGAAAATATGTTTATTTATAATTTAAAAAGGAAATTTTCGGTTATTATGTCAACTTTTTGATGTCGAAAATTGATTCTGGACTATTATAAAAAAATAATGAAAAAATACAGATTTTCAATAGTCCCAAAGTCACTTTAAATTATTTTCATTCACAAATCCTTTATAGGGAATTGTTTGTGGCCCAAAACTGTTCGGTACTTGGGTTTATAAATGGAATTGGCTCATTGGCCGGTATTGTGCGATGCAGATATCAACAATCACCATGTCCTAAAACTGTAACTTTAGGTGAGATCAACCTAAATGTTGACCTACGATGGGACGTAAAATTTGGGGATATTTGCATCTACTTCACATGTTTTTGACATTGTTTTTTTTTTGGGGGGGGGGGGGGGGGGAATTGAATCCTAATCTTTCTAGTTTTTGACAATTAGACAATAATATTTCATACGCCCTTTGTCCCCATATAGTTTGACTAATAAAGTCAAACTTTATAATTTTTTACCTTTAATTATCAAATTATATGATAACACGATGTATGACACTACTATTATTATATTTACTAGTCTTAAATCTGAGCGATGCACGGGTGTATTAAAAAATGGCTTAGAATTGTTGTGGAATGGTGAGTGTTATACTGATGAGTAATTAATTGTGTATCAGAGCGAGAATTAATGCGGTGAAATTAACTAATCATTTTCTTTTCTCATAAAGAAAAGAAAACTAATATTTTTTTGAATGATTGAGATTGCATAAATTGTTAGATAACTAAACAACTCAAATAAAATAAAAAATTGCTTACAAATGAGAAGTGACCCTGAAAATTTGGTTGAAAGGTATAAAAATTGGCTATAAATCATGATAATTATGTGATAAATAAAGTATATGAATATATAATAAACAAAAGATAAATATGATAATTAAAGAAAACTAGGATAAAATAATGTGCCAATAACTGGATATAACTCACAATAATTTTGTGACAAAACAAAAAAAATGAATATATGAGTAAACAAAAGTAGAAAAAATATGTAATATGAAAGATCCCCACGCATAAATATTGTGGTGTTTTGTATGATCGAATGAATTGAAGTGAACAGAGAGAAGCAAAAATGCTGACGAGCGAATTAAAATAGTTTGCATCATAAAGTGTTTCCAATCTTTAACTCTAATTTTTTAGACGTGATAGTATTACATTTAGCAATTATGTGAGAGTGTTACAGGTTTATAAAATAACTTAGTTTTTAGGGTTTTTATTAGAAATGGTCAATTAGTGGAGTAATGGGGTTTATTGAAAGTCAGTGCTAGATGTTCAATGGGATGCTTCATTTGGATATTATGATAGTTTTATGGGTGGTTAAGCAATCGGTCGTGAACATAGCAAATAATATAACTGCTATTTTTTTGTTAAATTTTTCTACACTTTGATTTGCACTAAAATATTATAGTATGATTCATCCTCTACTACACAATTAAATACCAATAGCAGAGAAATTTGTAAATAAGAGAGACTACATATATGATATATATATGCGTATGGTAGGATTTTTGAAGATTGTAGTATGATTTCGTATATAAAAAACATGTGATTCTTGGTTGTTGACCATTAAATTTGAAATTAATGTTGGATATCTTGAATACATTTATATGGTAAGTTCAGAAATTTTGGCATTTTGTGAATTTGGTGATATATGAAATTCAAAATTCTTCTTTTTTTTACGGTATGAAATTCGAAATTCTTGATGATCTAAAAATTCAAAATCTATGTTAAACAGAATAGTGTTGTAATAAAAAGTTGTAATAAACTGAATTTGGGAAATTATCATTAATAAACAAAAAACATTGAATTTCCATAAATAAAGCAAAAATAAAAAAGATTTATCTTAAATCTGATTGGCTCACATTCCTACTTTTATTCTCATTGCACAATTATGTGGGGCCCACAGACTTTACTATTAGTATCATATAGATTCTAGAAAATATCTATATCTAAAATATAACATTACGAGTGTTGATAGGATAAAATACAAAATATTTATGGTAAAAGTATTACCTTAAAGATCGTGCAAAGTCAAATGAGACAAATTACTTGGAAAAGAGGGATTGCTTTATTTTTGTATGTTAGCAGTCCCAAATAAAATAAAATTCTATTTTATTTATACCAAATCTACCTTATAATTTCACTCTGGGGTTTTTTTATTTTTTTTATTTTTTTTTATTATTGCCCCAGCACAGTGTTGAAGTGTAGTTACTAATAGAATTTTTATATTTTTTTTAGAACCCGATGATTATTTTAAGGAATAAAACAAAAAATTCATAAAAATTAAAAACAAAATCCAAAAAACTGGGTCAAAGTTTGTACATTTACTAAAAATGGTAGGAAGTTGGTTGTGGTCTGTTTGGAAGCAGATGCAAGTCCAAACTCCATGATATTGAGTATACACTTGGTTGTGGTACAAAAGAATACATGATATTTTGGGACTGTTGACGTACGGAATCAAAATAGGAATTGTTAATTATCCCCAATTACTAAAAGTTGGGATTATTAGAGTCCAATTTCCTTGATTCTTTGCCTCATTATTTCAGGCATTAAGTTTCACTATACCTGAGTTTTTTTCCCCAAAGGAGACACCAAGACACATAAAAGAAAAGCAACATACAAGCATACAAGGTTTAAAGACTAAGAAGAACGAAACAACTCCAATTAACCCTCTTGTGGTTCACCAGACTCGATGTTGTGCTGGACTGTTCTGTTATCCTCCTCTACTACTCCACTTGTAGGGATTATATAAGCTTCTAAATCTTGAAAACCATGTTCCCCAATTCTCTTCTTCGGCTTCCTTTGGGTTTTATCCACTGCCTGTCCAATATGATGACGCTTGTGTCCAACTCTATCTATCAAAGACCTTTTTGGTTTCCTTGGACCATTGTGCCTCCTTTTTCCTTTGAGTCCATCGTACCCCATGTGGGCCTTGCAATAACAATAGATATCCATAATTGAGTGGTGATGAAGATGTTGAATACCTGATGCTCTTGAGTCTTGTATTTCCAAGCTCTTAGAGTTTAAATCCTCCCGTGTATACTCGTCTAAGAAACCACTAAACTCATGAACAACCTCAGGTATGTACCACTTGGGAAGACTAGCCTTGGCTTTGATCAATAACGGCAGGGGTAGTATATATCTTCCAAAACTATATCCCCTTGAGTTGACTCGACCTTATGTACAATTGGTTGGTGAATCCTTACCTTTATGTAGCTCATAGTTTGTGGGTCGTAAAAATACAATTCGCTCCCATGCATAACCTGAGCATACCCCTTCTTATCAAGCAAGAGACTTTCCCTCATCCCTCTTTTCTTGGTAAACTTGAAATTCTAAGACTTGTCTAGTGTAACCTTCATTTTAGATGAGAATGTCGGAGTTATGTAGGACATCAAGAAGTCTTATTCTCCACGCTTGTGATAGAACTTAAGATGGAAGTTAGAGACTAAGCTATAGTGTGCCAAGTTCTCCTCGTTCCCTTTTTCCTGTAGATTTTTAAAAATACCCTCTTTCAGCCTCCTCATTCCCTAGACATCCATCTCCTTGTTCTCTTGATTTAGATTTGCCACCCTTTCGTGTCTATGTTGACTGTTCTTTCTTTCTTAGTTGTGTGATATTTGCCACTATGTCTGCCAGCTTCTCCAACTCAATTGTATTGTTGAGTTCTTCGGCTCAAGTATAATGGCTGACATCAAATCTTCCAGAGTTGCTTCAAACCTTTGTAATCTCATAGTAACAACTCCTCTTATGAATAAAACTTTAACATTGGACATAAAACATCCCCACATAGCTCAACAACATGTTCAAATCCCCCAAGTTTAAGCTACACAAGCAAAGACGTATCTTGTTCACACAAAGGCTTTGCTACAGAAGCTTATTAAAGGGCTATTATATACTGGTTTGCAGCGAGGTCATAGTGTCCTGATCTAAACAAACCATTTATGATTTCCTTTAGTTCATGAGTTGTAAAAATGGCGTGACGGAGATGACACATCTGTTTAAGGAAATCGATACTTCCACGACGAAGTCTTAATTACCTTCATATAGATTTAACCGGGGTGGCCAGTTGTTTAACCGGGATAGTCCAAGGAATTGGGGCCCTAGTGATCTAGTTCGGTTTTTCAAGTCTCAACAGGTTCTAAAGATTCGATTTTTGTAACAACCCACCCTAAATCACAGAAATTAGGGTATTTAAATTTGTTTAATTAGCTAAAATGTGGTTATTAAATTCTTTTAATTTTTACAGTTAACTAACGGTGACAGGTCTCAGAGGAAATGGCTAAGCGGGTAATTTTACCGATCGAATTATTTTCTAGTGCTTTTAAAGAGTATCATTTTGGACCTCATATTATTATTATTTAGGTTCTAATGTTTATTTTAAAAATCGGCTTGATTACCGTTTCGATTTTTTTTACGGCAAGATGAATTTTAATAAAAATATCGATCGTTACCGATTTTACCGTAACAATTAAATTCACTTTACAAGTTGTATTTTTACTACCAATTTATATAAGAGAACTTTTGTACACTTTTATTTAGGGTATTAGTATTATTATTATTGTTTTATTTTTAAAGAGGAGGGACTAGTGTTTATAAATATGGGTTGGGGAGGTTAAGGGTCATTTGTTGTTGATGATATCAAACTCAAACTCTCAACTCTCACTCTCTCCCTCTGCTGGCCGAGAACCTCCACAGCCACCACCAGTGTTTCGCCGGCCGTCCGGCGAGTTTTCCGGCGAGTTTTCCGGCGGCCGTGCTCCACTCTTCCATTTCCACACCTCCTTGTTCAATTTAATCTCCTCCTTCAAGTGGTATCACTCCTAAACCCCCATTTCCATTGTTATATAATCTGAGTTTTGAGTTGTTTTAGTGTTGAAAATGTTGCTTTCTTCTTGATTATCTTCCATTAACATGGATCTTAAAGTATAGATGCGTTTAGTTAAAGTTCCATGGAGAATCCAAGTGCTTTGAAGTGAGTTTAGTGAATCTTTTGGTTGAGTTTATGCTTATAGATGGAAGGATGATGTTTTATGATTTTGCATGAGGTATATGATGATGTTTTGGAGTTTAGATTCTGTTTAAAGGAGTTAACTAAGTGTATTTTGTCTAAATTGGGTGTTTTAAGTGAATTAGTGAAGAAAATCATGAAAAATGATGTGTGGAAGTATTGCATGTATTTGGATGTTTATGCATGTGGATTGTGTAAGGTTAGATGATGGATTTCGAGCTTAAGTTCTGGAAATTAGGAGTAATGTGATTAAATTACATTTGGGTGGATGATTAGTACAAAACTTGAATGTTTATGTGCATGCATGAAGGCTAGAACACCCCCAGTGCATTCTGCCCAAAATTCACTTTTTGTAGGAGATGGTAAAATTAGTTTTTAGCCCAGATTCATGTGTAAAAAGGTAGCCTAAGGTGTTAGCTAACATCGGGCTTTTGAATTTCGGATTTCCGACTTGTATAGCTCAAGTTAGAGCCAAAACCGTAAAGGCATGCAATTATATACGATTTTGGAGGCAGTGACTTGTTGCACATTTTTCGTCTGTGTGGAGTTTGAATTTGAAAAAGTGTTCAACATAAGAGTTTTAGGAGACCTTGGAAGCTTTCCGAAATGGTATGGTATGCGTCAACCCGACGTCGGGAGTGTGAGTTATAGAGCCCGGAAGAAGGGCTGCGAATCTGGAAATTCTGGGTATAATATATTGTTTTAAGTTTGAACCAAAAGTATTATAGTGATCTTGTGAGTTGTTTTTGGAGTGTCTAAATGTAACTTTATGGTTGTTAAGATGGAATTGATGATTGAGGACCATAGGACTTGGCTTTAGGAGACCTCGATGTCTTTTATGTTATTTGATTTTATCGTATTTTTTTTTACCGAAGTCTCGCGTTTTTTTAAAGGAAATAAAATTCGTATCGCTCTCAAACTTTTTTTTAAGCCTCTTTGATAGAATAAGAGTACATATTCTACGAGTATTTTTTTCTGTCCATAAAACTCCTATGAGTTTAGAGCAAGTGCATAAATTTTATTGATTCCGTTTAAATGCCAAAACCGCACAAGGAAACATTCCGGGTTTTGCTACTTCTGTCCAGAGCCTTTTCCGAGCTCTTCCCACCCTTTTTAGCATCTGACCCAGTTGACAAACTTATAGATTATATTTTTCCCTTTCCGAAAAGTGTTCGTTCATAAAATTCCGGGTTTCCTAGCCTCGGTTATAGCCAAAATACTCTTACCTCAAAAACCTGAAATTTCTTTTACATGTGCATTTCAAATCCTTTCTATGGGACGTTACGACCCTTTTTGTTCATAACCTTTGCACTAATTTGTAACCTTTATCGTCCTAGCTCAAATTTTCACACCGCCCCGTGCCATTCCCCGAGCCAGATCGTCACCAAGTTCACGGTATTTTAAAGGTACGCAAATTGTCCAACTCTTATATTTATTCACAAGTCAAGTACAGTTTTATTGCATAGATACATTCTAATGATTTTATTGTTTTATAAGTGGTCCCGACACATAGTTCTACTGTAGCTAGAGTGAATCCTAGCATTATTTTACAGGCTCCTATTGGAGTAAGCTTGACCTGGCGATGTCATCGCCTAGCAGTCACCCAATCCAAACTCCCGGTCGGTTTGGGCATGCGCGTGTGTGAGGTGCTTCGGCATCGATCGTAAGGGATACCACGTCTTATCATATGTTATATTTTCAAAGTAAAGCACAGCATATGCATAGAATTTTTAAAGTTTAAAGACTTCATTGGTTTAGCGTGTTTCTTTTTGCCCTTTCCCCATTTTCGAAATGTTTTAAAGGCCGGCATGAAAAACCGTTTTCGAAACGGTTTTACATGTTGGAGGTTTGTGTACTGAGTGTTTCCGCCACTCACTTTTGTGATGTTTTACTGTTTTGTTTTAGGTGGTCCGAGCTCCACAGAAAAGGGAAAGGACGTACAGAAGTAGTTTACTCCCTAAAGTGAAAGGTAGACTTTTGCGTCGTACAGGGTTACTTATAAAGCAAGTGATAGTGGTGTATGGAGATATACAAGGATCTATAAGCGTGTGGGTCTATGTGTGTTTATGTACTGTTAAAGTTAAGCATTTGTGGCTTTTGTAAACTCCTTTATGTATGGGGACGTGTTGGTGAATGCGGTTCAGTTGTGGTTTTGGTTGTCATTGTTGGTGTGCTTGGTTGGTTGGTTTTTCCTTGTCCTTAGTGGGACGGCGGTAGCGCCTCAGGCCGTTATCCGCTGCGCTAATCATGTGATTACCGTAATGTTTGGGTAATTGTGTGATTAAGGTTTTGGGGCGTTACAATTTTTCAAAGAGTTAACTATGGAATTCTACTCAAATAAGGAAAAACAAGGGCTCGGGGGTAATACCCGGCCAACCTAACGAAAGACTAAGCACGAAAATGGTGTTTTAGGGGAGATTTATGTTCGATGATCGAGTAGAAGGATTGTGTGCATACCAAGCTAGCATCGACTTCCCTGCTAGGGCCTAAAGTTGATATTCATTCCTATGCATGAGCTACCATCGACCCCCTCACCAGGGCGATGAATCAATGTTGTACTTTCCTAAGTCTATTATCACTCCTGTGCATGACAGACCTTGGTAGTATGAAAACCAATCCTAAGTAATCTATTCCAATTCCCTCTCGCCATAGTTAGGAACTGGAATCGATTAAACCACCCTAATGTTCCTAATCGATGTTTAAAAAGATCTATAACCTCCCGACACCCAACATCCTTCATCCATCGCATGGAAATCTAGCTAGGGCGGAACACCAATTATCTCACCAATCACCCTAATCCCACTAATCCAGACTTAATCCCCTATCAGGGGCCCTAATCACCCCCTAACCCTAAGAAAACTTAGCCTAGCATATTAGCAAAAACCAAAGACTCAACCTTTAACCCTAATGAATTCATAGAAACGAAACTAGAATCAAGAACAAGCATGAGCAATCAAGAAAGCAATAAAACATAATCAAAATACTAATTAAAGCAATTAAAAGAGAAGGAATTAAGATTAAACACTTACTAGTTGAAGAACAAGAAAGAACGCGGGAGAAAACTAGAAATAAATCACAATGCTTGAAATCGAAGGAGAACTTGTAATTAAGTCTTGAATATCGTTAACAATAATCGCTAAACTAAGAGAGAATTAAGAGGCTAAATCTAAACTATGAATGACAAAACATGAGATAAAAGCTAAACTAAAGATGTCCCTTTATTATGGAAATAAAGCTTTATATACTTGTGTTACTGTAGACACCGAATTTTGTACTGGAATGAGTGTATAAACCGGACGCAATAAGAAAAGAGGCTAGAATGAGAGCAAAGCAAATGGGCGTTCCTCAATCAAAAGCTACCGGGCCAACCCACCACAAAAGCCTTCATTTTTCACCCTTTCCACATACATGTGATCACCCTTTTGAATCTCATTTTTCCACAAGTCTCATGGCCATATTTCTTTTTATGAGAGTAAAGTACAAATAATAAGCTTTCCAATGCCTTTTGAATTGCCTCAATCAGAGTTCGAATGAAGAAATTATGGTCGTTTGAAATTGGATTAGGCAGATACGTAGGCCATGCGGCCTACACCAACTTCTAGACCCAGAAACCAGGCCCAGTATGCCAATCCGGCCCAGAACAACTCACGTAGACTGCAGGGCCTATGCGTGTTCAAGGCCGCAGGGCCTACACAGATAGACGGACATGCCCAAACTGGGCCCACAAGGCAAATCCGACCCAGAAAAGTTCACGTAGGCCCCAGGGCCTACGCTGAAGGAAGAGGTCCGCGTCAGCTGCTACATCACTGATCCGCTTCATTGCACGCCATAGGCCGTAGGGCCTACCCCATATCAATTTGATTTTTGCGCCAGAGTTTCCCTCCGCAATCCCTTGATCACAGCAGATTGACTTTGAACCTTGATCACATTATAGGCCACACGACCTACGATTCTACCATGAGGGGCATGATCCTTGGATCATGCCTCCCCCTCCTTCCATCTTTATCCCCTCACTTCACCTATAAATACCCCCCATCCCTTCACTCATTTCATCAACAATTCTCATCAACATCATCATTTATCACACTCTCCAACTCTCTCATCAAACTTCTATCTTTCACTATCATCATTCTACAATCCATACTCTCCATAAACTTCACATTTCACCATCTTCAAACACCACTCATTCCATCTCCATACAATTCCAAGTCAGTGCCATATTCAAGTCATCATCACAAAGGAACTGACCTTCCTTCAATCGTACTTGCAAATAAGCAAGGTTTGCTCGTCTTTATTATTGTGGCTAATCATGTAATTTATTCTTGAAAACCTTACTTGTACATATTTTGTAAAACATTACATTCTTTGTTGCATGTTTTGAATATACCATTGTGAATTCCTTTAAACTTCTCCCCCTCTTTTCATTTCAAGTTCGATTTTAGTATAGTCTATTTTCAAACAGGCGGATTCGAGAATTTTCTAGTTCTCAATTCGTAACCTTACCCCCCAGGCTCAGAATTCAGGTTCGTAGACTGGAGTCTTCCTTTTCTTTTGGTTTGTCAATTTCCATAAAATCGGCTAGAGACTCTTCTTTTATAACCTTTTTTATTACTTAACATACGCGTTTGTTGCATTAAAATATTTAGAGATGACTTAAGAACGCTTTTTACATCCAACCTTGTGGCTAGCCTAAAAGAAAAATGGCACAAAATTCAGCATAGGCCCGACGGTCTACGCTGAATTCTTCCCATTTGTCTATGGGCCAAAGGCTCACAGGACCAGAAATTGTTTTGCCATAGGCCCAGCAGTGTATGACTCACTTTGATGGCCCGTGTGTCTTCTTTTAGCTCGGGTTTGGAAGCAAATCGTTATTAATTCATGGATAAATAATTTGGTGTTACTTCGAGTATGTTAAATAATAAAAATGGTCCTTAAATGAATAAAAGCCTCTTTTCTTAAAACACCATTTTAATAAAATATCCTTATTTAAGGATTAAGCAATTTTAGTCGGCTCCCGATCATAAGTAGCACGCTTGAAACCGATTCCCTGAACGAGAATTTTCGGGGTCCTATAGATTGGTGACTCCACTTGGGACTACTTAAACTTAAAAAGAGGGTAAAAATTGAAAGAATCGAGTTGATTTGAAATTGTAAAATGGAGAAAGTTGATTGATTTCGCAATTTTATTATTCTTTAGGCATTTTGCATATCAGAGTACTCCCGGGTCCTTTGACAAGGGAGCACAAAAGCGATGGTTTAGGCTTAACATATGATTTAACCCGAGAGCGGGCGACCACTACTTGTGTGATGCACTCTACATCACCAAGCATTTGATCTCTCCTCTCACCCATGTTACACTCCAAGGCTTCCTTGAAGCCTGACGAGCAACACCTCACACACTTTACCTATAAATCTTATATAGGTGAAGTGCACCAAGGCGAGAGCATGTGGTACCTCATCCAATCCCAAACTTAGTAATCCATGAATATAGAGCCTCAGTTTAGGATACACTTTCATGTTGTATGCTATGTGAATATGTGTTTCCTTTTGTGTTGTAAAGAGTCAACCCTAGTTTAGTGGCGTTGTTCTAGCTCATGTAGGAATCATTAGGTTGAGAAGAGACATGCTTATGAACTAGGCTGATTAACCTAAAATATTACGGTTAACCCAGTGGTTGGGCCCATTTATGTCTAAGGGTTAATTATCCTAGTCCATAAAATAAACTCTGCTCGCCTTTTATGATTTTATCTCAAATATTATGGAAAGTGAATGTTATTACAACATCCCCGTAACAAAGGTCCAAAACCTAACTAAAGTCTAACAATGTTTGTGGATGATATCTTAGACTGCGTAATAGTCACTAGGCTGGAGCAAATTAATCTATCAAATAAATTCTTGAATCCATCACACCTATGGCCAGCCCGTTGTTAGGCCCAACCATATTGGATTTGGCAATTAAATCCATAAATTAGTTATAACTCGCCTATTGATGGCTATATTCGGTCCTTTACAACATTCACTTTCCTTGAGTTAAATAAATAAGTGTTGAGTCACAAAAAAAAAGTGTGTTAGATTGTCAGAGTGTTGAACATTATCCTAGTCCGCATAATAGCTAGTGTAGCCCGAGTTGTCTGAGTTCGTTGGTCCAAGTTACAGATTCTCCTTAAAACAGTCGACCTGTGAGTTGGGCCCATTTGAACTGAGAAACACTGACTTTTGCTTACTAACTTATAACCAGTTCGCTATATTTGACTTTATTCGGCCCTTTATAATGTTCTGTTGTTAGGTCCATATAGAGTTAGGTCATGCACTCCCAAGAAGTGAGTGAGTCATCTTTGTGTCAACTCCTGTGCCTGTAAGGTGAATCTTGCCAATTATGTTGATTCCCCACAGCGAGAATGGCCATGGAGATGCCAAAGTGGTTAGGTACGAAGGAGGTTGATGATATAAATTGGCGTACTCTTGGCATTTATGATACCGAACGAAAGCTAGACAGTCAGCAATTCCATGGTGTTCCAGTAGTAACCAACTCTTTGGATTTTCTTGGCTAATATTCGCCCACTCCCCTCTGAGTATGTCGATCATCAACGCCTCAGCTCTTTTGGCATCTACACATAAGAGATTGATGCCAGTACTAGATTTCCTATATAAGAGATCTTGGATCAGGCAGTATTATGCTGCCATAACTCTTAGCGGCTTTTGTCCTTGAGCATCAGCCTCAACTGGATATTCCCCCTTTCATAGATAAGTGTAGATATCGAAGAACCAAGCTTCCAAGTCGGGCTCCTGTATCTCGGTGGCGCAAATATATGCGGGTTCTGAACGTCGCTCAACTGATATGGGCATTTAAAATACCCTTGCTGGGATAGATACGATAGATAACAAGTCAGCTAGAGCATTTGCCAATTCGTTGTTGTCTCGAGACATATATTGAAATTTAATGTCTTTGAACTGGTCGGCAAACTCAAAGAGCTTCTGTTGATATGCTGCAAAGTATTCATTCCTTACTTTCCATGTATTCTTAGCCTAATCAATGATGAGGCTTGAATCCCCGAACACTCTGATGTAAATTACTCCTATTGCCAAAGCAGCTTGTAACCTGATGATGCATGCCTCATACTTCGCTGCATTATTGGTGGCGTTAATGTCGAATTTAACAAATATGGGAGTATGCGCACCTTCCGGTGAGATCAATAGAAATCCTACTCCGCAACCCATTTGATTAGATGTGCCTTCAAAGTACATCTCCTATGTTACCTCATCTGAAAGAAAGATATCCTCATCTAGGAGTTCCGAGTTAATGCTTTGAGTTTCCTGTGATGGTAGGGAAGTAAGGAAGTCCGACATGACCCTTCCTTTGATTGACTTCAGAGGTAAATATTTGAGATTGAATTTAGATAGGATTATCACCCGACGAGCTATTCGGTTGTTTATGTTGGGTTGCTCCATGATGAACTTGATAAGATTTCTTTCGACCACAAGATAAACAGTGTGTGGGAGCATGTAATTTTTCAATTTCTTCATGGCCCACACCAAAGCAAGTGTCATCTTCTCTATCTTGGCACATCTGCCCTCATATTCTAGGAATTTCTTGCTCAAGTAATAAATGACGTTTTCCTGTCCTTTCACATTTTGTGATAGCCCCCATTGCAGAGTCAGTTATAGTAAGGTAAAAAAAGAAAGACTCATTCGGTACTGGAGGTACAAGCATTGGGGATCATTGTAGATATTCCTTGATTTTATCGAAGGTTGCTTCGCATTGATCATCCGACTCTATCCTGACCCCTTTCTTTAGCTTTTTAAACAAGGGTTTAGAACTCATGGTGAGCTTAGAAATAAACCTGTTGATGTACTATACTTGCCCCAGGAAACCCTTGATCTCCTTTTCAACTCTTTGTGGTTTCATTTCCTCGATTGCGTTTATTTTGGATGGATCCACTTCAATTCTCCCTTGGTTAACTACACAGCCCAACAACTTTCCCGAGGTGTTCCCGAAGGTACATTTTGCAGGGTTGAGTCACATCTTGTACATCCTTAATCGATGGAATAATCTTTAAAGGTTAGTAATGTGACCTTCTCTCATCTTTGATTTGATAATCATATCATCTACATATACCTCAACTTCTTTCTATATCATATCATGGAATAAGGTATTAGCGGTCTTTTGGTATTGTTGCCCCTGCATTCTTGAGACCAAATGGCATTACGATGTAATAATATGTTCCCCAAAGGGTGGTGAACGATGTTTTCTCCATGTGTTCTTCTGCCATCTTGATCTGGTTGTAACAAACATACCATCCTTAAAGGATAACAACTCATGTCTACAAGTGTTATCCACCAACATGTCAATGTGAGGTAAGGGAAAACTATCCTTGGGACTAGCTTTGTTCATGACTCTAAAGTCTACACACATCCGTACTTTCCAATCCTTCTTAGGTACTGGTACAGTGTCGGCTATCCAGTTCGGTTATTGTACTACTTTAATGAATTTGGCATTAAGCTGCTTGATCACTTCCTCTTCTATCTTCTTGGCCCACTCGGGCTTGAATGCTTGATCCTTCTAGCATTTTGTCGCACTGGTTTAGCATCAGGGAGCAAAGGTATGGTATGTTCTACGATGTCCTTATCTTGAAAGTTAGGGAACGTGTTAAATATTGTAAGGGTTTTCAAGCAAGGAAACAAAGGTTCCTTGATTCGATGAAATTTTATGATCTTGTGCACTCTAAAGATTTGAAGCAAGATGTCCCAACTAGATGGAATTCTACCTTTCTTAAGCTTGAAAGTGCTATTTCTTATAAAAAGGTGTTTAGCCATTTGGAAATTGTTGATGGAAACTTTATTCATTGTCCAAGAAGTGATGAGTGGGATAAGATTGAGAAGCTTTATGGCCTTTTTATGAGGTTACATGTGTTTTTCTGATTCTAAATTCCCTACTTCTAACATCTTCTTTAGTAATGTTGTGAGAGTAAGAGTACTCTTGAAACATGAAATGGAAGAGGGTGATGGTTTATGAAAAACATGGCAACATGGATGTATGCTAAATTTGAGAAGTATTGGGATGAGTTTAGCACCATAATGGCCATTGTTGTGATATTAGAACCTAGGTACAAATTTCATATTGTTGAGTGGGCCTACAAGAAGATTTATGGGGATAATTGCAATGTGGAGGTCTCTATGTTGAAAGATAAGTTAGTAACTTTATATAGTTAGTATGCAAAAGTTTCAGAGGAATTTTCTGCCACTATGAACTAATCATTTACTAACATTTCATCTCCTGCCACTTAAGGAGGCTCAAATTCATTCATTGAGGTATTATTCAAACCAATCATTTGTGCTCGATGAACTTTCTGCAGTAGTTGATTAATTCTTACTTCTTTGCTTCTTATGCTTTTATTGTAGGATTTTGACTGTTATTCCAACAAACTCTCTAAAGTTGTTATTAAGATAGAGTTGGAGATGTACTTGGAGGATGCTAAATTGCCCCGAATTAAGAGCTTTAATGTTCTTGGCTATTGGAGTACCGTTCAGTGTGGGTGGAAGAGTGCTTAATATATATCAAAATTCTCAAAAATATTTCCCAACAAAAGTTGCCCAATATCCCTATAATCCCTCTTCTTTCAATTGTCCAAATGCATTTTCAAATTACCCGTACCATGTTTGCTATCTCCAGGATAAGTTTGCCCACATTTTTTACATTTACAAAACCTATTACCATCTTCGTCAGGCTCATGGAACTCGTAATGTTTCCAAATAGGAGATGTGAGTTTTCTTTGGCGTTTAAAAGTCTTACCAATTATTGGTTTATATGTACCAGTCCTCACTTAAGTGACCTTCTGGGCCAATTTGGCATGTCTACTGTCCTTCTTGACCTCAGCCGCTTCTTCTTCGGGGTCATCTTTCATCGGGGTCATCTGCAAAAGACTAACTAGTCATACAAATATCCAAGAATTTATTAGAATTTAATACAAGAAAAGTTAAAATTACAAAATACATGATAAAAAACAACCTACTAACTAATTTAGGTCATTACAATCAAATCTAATTTGAAGACAGTGGAGAGAGTCGAATCAATTTAATCAATTACAATGTACGTGTATCCACTTTCTTGTAAGTAGGCATCCACACGAATAATCAAGCTCCCAAAATATCCATAAGTTGACTGACCCATCAACTAATTCACAATCTAAAGCCATAAATTTCACTCATATTGACAGAAAATTGAATTGGAAAAGAGATTAATTAATTACTTAGTAGGGAAGGGAGTAACTAATTAGGAGTAGCTTACCTAATAATGAAGAAATTCGATAGCGGTGCAGCAATGGTTTGTATAATAATTGATAAATTGTAGACAATTTTGGGACGTGGGTCTGACACTTTGAGTATGAAAGTGTGAAACTATTGAAATAGCATGAGTCTTTTGAAGATGGGTGTGAGTAGTGTTAAGGAAATTTCCATTTTTTTGTGTAATGTAGTAAGAGAGGAAGTTAATACATTAATTTTCGCGTACAATCAGCATAGTATCAAAATTACCAATTTATATCAAAATATATAGTTTGCTTCTATAAAACAAAAATTGCATTTCCCTCCTAAAATCGGAAAAAAAAAAAAACTTAAATGATAAACGGTAAATAGGTTACCCATTGATCCATTTATTAAACGGGTTAAATGTGTATTTTTTTTGTGTCGACATTCTCAACCCAAACCTATCCCAAACATTTAAACGGGCCTATTGTGTCAAGTCATTTAATTAAATGGGTTGAAAATATGTACCCAAACCCGCTTAACTTCGTATCGGTTTCGAGTCGTTAGTCGTGTCAGGTTTGCTTTTCCCAGCACTGTCCATGACTTGAGCTCTTTTAAGGATGCCCTTTTTGATCAAAGCAATTACACTAATTATCATAAATGGGAAAAAGAAACAACATTTCAGACCATTTTGTTGGTAGAAAGATTATTGAACCCATGACTATAGTCAAACGCCACACATCCCGAGGTCAGCAAGTAACAAAAATGGTTTTCCAATTAAAAGAGGCGCATAAATTTATATTTTCCAATTAAAAGGTTTACTTGATTAATTATTTTGTTTTAAATTATTTATTAATTTATATTTTTCAATAAAACTTTATCACTAGACATGTATGCCCCAACATGCAACAACTTACACCAACATGCACTTACTGCCACTCAATAAAAAGATTAATTATATTAACAAGTATTAATATTTATATTTTTTGTCAATTTTTGTCTAATAAGTTAAAAGTTTACACACTTTACAAAATAAATAAAAATATTCTTGTGAATTTTTAAATTAAAGATAGTTGCATATATTTGAAAAAATTAAAATATAGGAGCAATATTAGCAAAACCATTTAATATATTATTGTGAATTTATCAAGCTTAATCATATTGTTAATTACCTTAAAATTATGTCAGTGTGAACTAAGATTGCATTGGTGGATTAGATGACCCTCATATTCATGCAATAGTAACTAATAATAAAGTGGCATATTGAGGCCTTAAAGGTGACAAGAGTTAGGACGTATTAGCGACATGCGCGTTTGATATGATATTCAGTTTATATCAATGTCAGGTGGGAAAGAAAGACTTATAATGTGAAAGTTTTCCAACATTATTTGATTAATCCTAGATTCAATTTCTCACATTCTTCGAAAGGTATTGTTGGAAAATGATGTTTGACAACGGCTTGAATCTTCATCATCTTCACTTGACTTGACTTGATCTTCTAGCGGTACATATGACAAGACGGAGATAGAACTTAATAACCAAATAATTAACTTGACTTGTTTGGATAACGCTAAGAGTCATGGTCTCGTACACATTTTCCTTAAGAACTATTTACTGTACCGTAAATGTTCAAAGGGATAAAACTTAGCTCTTGTCGCACTCAAGACATAGGTTTCTCACTTGATTCTCTCAAGTATAGCTGCAGTCTATATTTGAGAGGATGTGATTATAGAATAGAATAGATGCTTATGATTATCTCTAATGGCTTGGGAATGTCTCCTATTTATAGAAGATTACCACCCACTTAGGATACCCTAGTTAGTCAAAGGGTAATCAAGAGCCTTAATGATGAGATTATGTCCTTAATATGACCTTGACCAAGTCAAGTCATATAGCTGTTGCAATCTCAACATAATCGTGCTTAATGACGATATCAAGCACTAATTACACAAAATCATATAGCCGTTAGCAATTAATACAATCCTGCCTTCAACACGACCCGTGTTGAATCAACACGGTCGTGTTGGCTCAACACGACCCGTGTTGAGCGCAGGAATTGTTTCCTTGCTCTCTGGAAGACAACACGACCCGTGTTACTTCCTTTTTCACCCGTGTTGATCATATTCTTATTGTTTCACTTATATATGATCCTTATACTTAATATACTTTATTCTTTAGGCTATATAATTGTCTTATACTCTTGAAATATATCCAACAATCCCCCGCTATTTCAAGAGTATGTAAAACCCTTGAAATAACTTTTACTTAAGGAGTTAACACCCCCGCCATTTGAGATATACCTTAACTTGTAATCACACGAGAAACCCACAAACATATGCATTATGAAAAGTAGATTGCTCTTTGAACTTTTCACTTAGTATATACAAGCCAAAATTGAATCCAAATCACAAAGTAGACATGTCTTTGAAATTTGGATTTATATTGATCAACTATACTCGTAATACACATACATTTGTTTTAAATCTTAAGTGCTAAAACTTTGACACTATTATCCGGCCTTGTGTCCTTATCCTTAGTAAGTGTTTCGGAACTTTAGCCCATAGTTCCTTTATGCGGCCACATATTACACTTACATAGGTAGACTTTGTAATTATATCACCCCTGTAATTAGGTTTTCCACAAAGTCCATTAAGAGTGTCACCACTCAACCTCTTGTCATTACAGATATAAGCATTACTTAACCTGAGATGTATAAAATCGATGCTTCCTACTACTTTAGACAACTCCGCACTCATTTGAACTTTAGAAATTGGTGGTATTCCAATTCGTAAAGTTGAGTCATTGTTGTGAAGTAGTAGAGATTCGGGCTACTTAACCCATCTCTAATAACAAGGTCCACTAGATATATTATTATATCTTTACCATGGCCTTAATAAGGATATCCTCACCATAATATGAACAAACCATCATATCATTTTCCGGATACAATCACACTATACCGTGTGTAAACTTGATATGGATCCTCTTATATGCTTATCATCCAAAGAACCATGGATACAAACTTGTGAATAAAATAACCTTGCACTTGATAAGTCACTTAACCTTTGATTTATATATAAATCGAATTTCCAACTTATATGTAATTAAATCATTACATCTATATCCTTTGCTACATACTTGAACTTATAACTTTAACTCATTGAATAATAAATGGTTCATAATCATGAATGATTATATTGTAGAGTATACTACCAAGTATATGATTAAACCATCACATTACCTTGGTTGTATTCTCTCCTTTTATATTTAATCCCACTCTTCAAAGCATATAGCTATGAAGACTTAAACATAATGCTTAAACTTTATCATTTCCAAATCCATTTATAAATATATATCATGAATTTAGAATAATCAAATGTACAAAAACTATACACTTCTTATGTAACAAATAAACTTGATATATGCATACTCAACTTATGCAAACAACATAGACCACTCTCAATCATGATTATTCGGAAACCTCATAAATTAAACTTTATGAACTTGTAAAATCTCAAAGAATAATCATTTCCATAATCATGAACTATAATCTATCGCAAGTATGCATAATTCCTTATGTATAAAAGTACTTCCTTGTTTTCTACTACATGCTTTTATAAACTTGAAAAATTAACAGGACAAACATGTATTCAACTTATATTTATGAATACACTAAAACACATGAGTAATCATGTTCAATCTTATACTTATCTAATCATGTTTGATATTTCATATGTCATAACTCAATGAATACAAATATGTAAACATATACATATTGACACATAAACCATACAAAAGTATGAAATCTTCTCATATATCTTATGCAATTCATTCACTTATTTCATAAAGAAATTTATCTTATAGTGAACTTGCACAAAATCTTAATAAACTCTTATCATATTAAAATATGATTGAATAACATGAGAAGCTTACAACAACCAAACATGTAGATAAACTCGTGTCCATGTTACTTAAGAATAACTTGAATTGCCTAAGAACATAGTTGCAAGTACATGACTTACACCTACTTAAATTAACATGTAGTAAAACATACTTAAACTAACTAGCATGATCAAACTTGTAGACACAATATTAGTGAATAAAACTTCCACTCATATTTCCTTGTTAAGATTAAAGCATGTTCTTGTCTACTTATATTTCCATTAATAAAAGGAAATAAACAACTTATGATTCTACACACTCATATAATCACATAAATCAATTTTGCACTTAGAAAAATCAAGCAAAATTGTCTTAAACACTTGTAGGAACAAGTGATTATTCTTAAACTTATCATGCCATAAACAACATAGAGTCAAATACTTATTTTAATCAAACAACCAAAACTTAAAACCTCTTGGCATGCTTGAATAAATCATAAAACTCTATAACCATTCATAAACATGAATCACATGACAAGATACTTGTTAATATGCATGAAAGTCAAAACTTAAATTAATTTCATACTTTACTTGAACTTAGTACAAATACTCAACAAAAGTCATATGAAATTTCCTTTGCATAATTAGCTAAGAAAAATTAGCCAATAATCTTGTAGGTTCAACTTGTTAGAATTAATCATGAGTCCTTACTTATGCAACATCTTATACTTATACAACATCTTATAAGCATAGAAAGCTTTCTTATCAAATTTATACATATCATGAATTCACACACTTGAATCCATATTATGTATACTTAATAATATTTTGAAATAGCCTAGACAACTTGTGTGTATGTACCTTAAATATATACATACCATTAATCATATAAACATGATTAATCTTTTGTCTTTCTTATTAACTTGTGTACTCTTATATTTCCAATAGCTAGGAAATTATATTAACCATTTACAAACTTAATTGTACAAAATCAATCACATATGATTTCTCATATATAATTACTTATATGGCTTCTTGTACACAAACTTGCTATTTCACCTTAATAACCAACTAATGTTGCCAAGTAACTTATAAACATATATAATCACATATATATGTACTTGTAAAATAATAATAATTATTATGCTTTTCTTATTACAATACTTATAAGCATAATAAAAATATATACTCATGATAATAATAGAAATTTGAACCTCAATGCACACATAACTTATAGTGGGTTTCTTAAAACAATAAACAAGTCACTTGTATGCATTCAAATAATTCTCATAAAAATTATACTTATATGCAAAGCTTATCTTAATAACAAATTTATATTTGACTTTCAATTGCATAAACTCATTGTAATAATCAAGAATAGAATCATAAACTTGAGATAACCAAATAGAATTTCACGGCACCTTATAAATTAGAAACATAATACTTATGCCAATACTTATATTCTATTTTTCATGCTTCAAACTTAAACATAAAATTAACTTGTTAATCATGTTATTAAACAATACTTGAATAACAATAGGTAAAACTTTAAGCATGAAATTACTCATACCAATCACTTATAAACATGGAACAAGATTTCCAAACATGATATTAATAAAAGGTATAATCAACTTGTACTCATCCTTCATATTAATATCAAAACAATAGGCGGAATAAACTTAATTATATACTTGAACATGTGAATAAACATGGAAAAATTCAGATTATAAGAAGCAAAATATAATCTTGCTACAATGAATTTCCACATTAAACACCTTAAAAACCTTGTAACTTAAAACATTCAACCAAGGAATATTTTAATGACAATAACATCATCCTTATTACTAGTATGAAACTTCCATGTAACTTAATATCATAGCCAACTTAAAACATATGGCTAAATATACTTGTAACTTATGTAGGTGTTCAATGGTGCACTTAATAATATAAATAAATAAATAAATATTTATTTTCACTTTTCCTTTGCACCATCCTACAACAACTACTTTATCATGGAATTTCAATACATTTATCCTTAATGGCAATTCTTATAAACCAATTAAACATGTCAAAGGTAATAAAACATATTCATTGGTATTAACTTGATAATATTAAGAGGCAACTTAAACATGGTTAATGCATATGCATATAACCACCAAATAATAACAACAACTTAATTACCTTAGACCTCCTTGTAAATGATTTTGTTGTTACCTTGCCCTTAATCCATGTAAATATTATTGCATAACCAAGCAACGATTCCCATCATGAACATCAAGATCTTGTACTTGTATTGCCATTCTTGTGTATCAATTTCTCATCTATACCAAACACATATAGATAAACAAATGATTAATAAACTTTTAACCATTAAACTTACTCAATAAAACTTAATTAACTTGTATGAAAATTGATACTAATAAACTTATAAAATATAAACTTATCTTTGTAATCCCTCTTGAATCTTGGATGTCCAATGTACTCTTAGCCTCCTCCAATCTTGTCTCGTAAAATAGTTCTTAAGATTGTTGGAAAATGATGTTTGACAACGGCTTGAATCTTCATCATCTTCACTTGACTTGACTTGATCTTCTAGCGGTACATATGACAAGACGGAGATAGAACTTAATAACCAAATGATTAACTTGACTTGTTTGGATAACGCTAAGAGTCATGACCTCGTACACATTTTCCTTAAGAACTATTTACTGTACCGTAAATGTTCAAAGGGATAAAACTTAGCTCTTGTCGCACTCAAGACATAGGTTTCTCACTTGATTCTCTCAAGTATAGCTGCAGTCTATATTTGAGAGGATGTGATTATAGAATAGAATAGATGCTTATGATTATCTCTAATGGCTTGAGAATGTCTCCTATTTATAGAAGATTACCACCCACTTAGGATACCCTAGTCAAAGGGTAATCAAGAGCCTTAATGATGAGATTATGTCCTTATTGACCAAGTCAAGTCATATAGCTGTTGCAATCTCAACATAATCGTGCTTAATGACGATATCAAGCACTAATTACACAAAATCATATAGCCGTTAGCAATTAATACAATCCTGCCTTCAACACGACCCGTGTTGAGCGCAGGAATTGTTTCCTTGCTCTCTGGAAGACAACACGACCCGTGTTACTTCCTTTTTCACCCGTGTTGATCATATTCTTATTGTTTCACTTATATATGATCCTTATACTTAATATACTTTATTCTTTAGGCTATATAATTGTCTTATACTCTTGAAATATATCCAACAAAGGTAATGCTGCAAAACTATACATTTTTATTCATATTGAATTCAAGGGAATGTCTAATATTTAAAATCCACCATATATGATTTGCAAAATGTTATTTGTCTAATTCTGCATATCCAAATACTCTTACGTAGTTAAATTCATACTCGAATAAAGGAGTTGTTACTAAGTTTAAGATCTCAAAGAGTGTGGACCAACTCATGATAAAGAGCTTTTCAATTTTATCATTCTTCACTTTGAATAATAATTGAAAGGGCATTTAGAGTATTAAAAAAAATACTTGGGATCGAATATATTGAAACAAAACGCACCTCAAGTGTGCAAATAAGAACACATTCATGTAAGTATATATAGCAAAATGTAGACTACACAACTTTATCAGAATGCACCAAAAAGGTATCTCAATCTCAGAAAGGCTAGTTAATGTTGGGAAAATAATGTTTGACCGACATGAATCTTCATGATATTCTCTTGGCTTCTTGATCTTCTTGCGGCATATGTGACAAGACGAATATTGAACTTAATAATCATACTGTTATCTTGTTTGGATATTGCTAAGAGTCATGGATAAATACATTTTCCTTAAGAACTATTTACTATATCGTAAATATTCAAAGGGATAAAACTTAACTCCTATCGCACTCAAGACAAAGGTTTCTCATTTGAATCACTCAAGTATAGTTGTAGTCTATACATGATGGAGAGGTTGTGATTATCGAATAAACTAGATGCTTGTAATACTCTCAAATGGCTAGGAATGTCTCCTATTTATAGGAGAATTCCAACCCCTAATCATGCCCTTTAGTCAAAGGACAATTAAGGACCTTAATGGGGTATTATGACATTGACTTAGTCAACTTAGTCAAATAATCATAATAATATAGCTGTTGGAATATAATATCGGACTTAAAAACGATATTATACACTTAATACAGCCGTAAGCATTAGAAACATATTCTGACATTCAACACGGTCCGTGTTGAAGCAACGCGGTCTGTGTTACATCAACACAACCCGTGTTGAGCCCAGAACTGTTTTTATGCCCTTCTAGAGACTAGTACGACCCGTGTTGGTCTCATGAACATCCGTGTTGATCACATTCTTATTGTTTATCTTATATATGACCCTTAAACTTGTACCACGTGATTTATCATGTTATATAATCTTCTTGTACTCTTGAAATAATTCCAACAATCCCCCGCCATTTCAAGAGTATAGAAAACCCTTGATATGATCTTACTTAAGGAGTTAACACCCCTCGCCATCTGAAATATACTTTAACTTGTAATCACTTGAGAAACCACAAACATATGCATAATGAAAAGTAGATTGCTCCTTGAACTTTTCACTTAGTACATACAAGCCAAAATTGAATCTAAATCACAAAGTAGAGATGTTTTTGAACTTTGGATTTATATTGATCAACTATACTCGTAATACACATACTTTTGTTTTTAAAACTTAGTGCTAGTTCTTTGACACTATTATCCGGCCTTGTGTCCTTATCCTTAGTAAGTGTTTCAGATAGGGGTGGGCAACGGGCCGGGCTGGGCCGGGTTCGTGCCAGCTATAAACTGGGCGGGTTCGGGGCGGGTAAGCCATTCTTTGGGCGGGCCTATGCGGGCTGGGCTTGGGCGGGCTCTAAGCGGGCCTGGGCGGGCCCGGGCCATTTTTTGCAAATATAAACTCCACCCATCAGAACTCATCAAATTTTGCTAATGTAAACTTCTCACAGAACTCGATTTTAAACTAGAGTAAATTGTGCATGTTGAACTTCAAACCTGCTCAGATTTTTAAGACAAGTTGTAGCAACAGTACATAGTTGCAAAAAGCAAGCAACATTTCCATATGGATTTGTATTAAATAAAACCATAGAAAAACAGCCAACTATCTTAACCAAATCCTAAATATGTGCTATTTTAACTAGGTGAAAGAAAGACCAACTATTCTGGAACACTGGAGCAGTGGAGGGTCATTAGATAGACCTAAGTACCTGATTGTAGCAACCAAGGCTCATAGAACCTACCCTAGGAAAGCATAATACACAGATTACTATTGGAAAACATAATAAAAGCTACTTTGATTCCATATCATAAAACTGCTGCTTTATCCCCTTGCTTGTGTTGTACCCAATCTTTACATGTAAATCGTTTCCCACCCGTTTACATTTGCAAAATTAGATGAGTGGTTCAGGTCGAGCACCACAAGTTTATATTAGCAAAATCTGAGCAGGTTTGAAGTTCAACGGAGGGCAAGAAGTCTACCTGGCCCCACCTGTTAAAGGCCCGCGGGGGCGCCCTGTGAACCTTTACAAACGGACAGGCTTGTTTCAAGCCTGTCCCATTTGAACTTTAAATGGGCAAAGCCCGCCTTTCTCTGGCACGTTTATATATGTCGTTGGGCACCCACCCATTTTCCCAAGTCTAGTTTCAGAACTTTGGCCCCAAGTTCCTTTCAGCAGCAACACATCACACTTACATAGGTAGTCTTTGGAATTTAACGCCCCTGTAATTAGGCTCCCACAAAGTCTATTAAGAGTGTCACCATTCAACCTCTTGTCATTACAGATATTAACCATCACTTAATCTGATATTTATAAAATCGATGCTTTCTACTACTGTAGACAACTCCGTACTCATTTGAACTTTAGAGATTGATAGTGTTCCAATTTGTAAAGTTGGGTCATTGTTATGAGTAGTAGATATGTGGGCTACTTAACCCATCTCTAATAACAAGGTCCACTAGTTATATAAATATATCTTTACCATGGCCTTACTAAGAATATCCTCACCATAATATGAATAAACCATCATATGATTTTTGGATATAATCACACTATACCATGTGTAAACTTGATATGGATCCTCTTATATGCTTATCATCCAAAGAACCATGGATACAAAGCTATAGCTTGTGAACTAAACCTTGTACTTGATAAACCACTTAATTTTGATTCATATGGAAATTGAATTTCCAACTTATATGTAATTAAACCATTACATCTCAATCTTTTGCTACATGCTTGAACTAATAACTTCAACTCATTGGATAAATAATGATTCATAATCATGAATGATTATCTTGTAGAGTATACTACCAAGTATATGATTAAACCATCACATTATCATGGTTGTATTATCTCATTTTATGTTTAAGTCCACCCTTCAAAGCATATAGCTATGAAGACTTAAACATGGTACTTAAACTTTTCCATCACTAAATCCATTGATAAAGATATATCATCATGAATTTGGAATAGTTATATGTACAAAAAATTATATACTTCTTATGTAGCAAATAAACTTGATATATGCATACTTAACTCATGCAAACAACATAGACCATTCCCAATCATGATCATCCGAAAACCTCATAAATTAAAATTTATGAACTTTTACAACATCAAAGAATAACCATATCCATAATCATGAATTATAGCCTATCAAAAGTATGCATAATTCCTTATGTATAAAAATACTTCCTTATATCCTACTACATGCTCTTATAAACTTGAAAAATTTAACAAGGACAAACATGTATTCAACTTATATTTATGAATACACTAAAACACATGAGTAATCATGATCAATCTTATATGTACCTAATCATGTTTGATGCTTTATATACCATTACTCATTAAATGTAAACATAAACATATTGGCACATAAACCATACAAAAGTATGAAATCTTATCATATATCTTATGCAATCCATTCACTTATTTCATAAAGAAATTGTACTTATAGTGCACTTGCAAAAAATCTTGATAGACTGTTATCATATTAAAATATGATTGAATAACATGAGAAGCTTACACTATGAAACATATAGATGAACTTATGTGCATGTCACTTATGAATAACTTGCATTGCTTACGAACATAGTTGCAAGTATATGACTTGACTTACAACTACTTAGTTAACATGTAGTAAAATAGGCCAAACTTGAGCTTACTAGCATGATCAAACTTGTAAACACAATATTAGTGAATATGACTTCACTCATATTTCTTTGTCAAGATTAAAGCATGTTCTTGTCTACTTATATTTCCATGAAGAAAAGGAAATTAACAACTTATGATTCTATCCACTCATATAATGAATAAATTTTGCACTTAGAAAAATCAAGCAAAATTGCCTTAAACACTTATAAGATCAAGCGTTTATTCTTAAACTTGTTATGTCATAAACAACATAGAGTCTATACTTATTTTAATCAAACAAAACCAAAACTTATATCCTTCTTGGAATGGTTGAATTAATCATAAAAACTCTAAACATTTATAAACATGAATCACACGATCAAGATACTTGTAAATATGCATGAAAGTCAATAATTAAGTAAATTTCATACTTGACTTAAACTTAATACAAAAAACTTAACAAACATCATATGAAATTTCCTTTGCTATATAATTAGCTAAGTAAATTAACCAAATAAACTTGTAGGTTCAACTTGTTAGAAATAGTCATGAGTTCTTACTTATGCAACATCTTATAAGCATAAACAACTTTCTTGTCAAATTTATACATATTATGAATTCATATACTTGTATTCATATTATGTATACTTAATCATATTTTGAAATAGCCTAGACAACTCGTGTATATATACCTTAAATTTGTACATTCTATTAATCATATAAACATGATTAATCCTTTGTCTTTCTTATTAACTTGTGTACTCTTAAATTTCCAATAGGAAATTGTATTAGCCATTTACAAACTTGTACAAAATAAACGATATATGATTTCTCATATATAATTACTTACATGGCTTCTTGTACACAAACTTGCTATTTCATCTTAATAACCACATAATGTTGCCAAGTAACTTATCAACATATACAATCACATATATATGTGTACTTGTAAAATAATGATAAAAATAACTTATTATGCTTTTTCTTATTACAATACTTACAAGCATAATAAAAACATACTCATGATAATAATAGAAATTTTGAACCTTGATGCACACATAGCTTACAGTGGATTTCTTTAAAACTTAAATCAATAAACAAGCCACTTGTATGCATTCAAACAATTCCCATAAAAATAACACTTATATGCAAAGCCTATCTTAATATCAAATTCATAATTGACTTTCAATTGCTTAAACTTATCCCAATCATCAAGAACAGAATCATAAACTTGAGAACACCAAATCGAATTTCATGGCAACTTATAACTTATTGTTAGACTCAGATACCCCTTGTGAGGCTCTGATACCACTTGTTAGAGAAAAAATAGAATAGCAAGGTAACAGCGAAAGCGAATAATAAAATCGAATTGAGATGACGTGGGAAATCGAAGAACTCGGAGAAAATAATAAGAGCGATAAAAGGACACAACCACAAGTTTAACGTGGGAAACCGAAGAACTCGGAGAAAAACTCACGGACGGCGACAACCAGAAATCAATCCACTATGAGAAAGTAGGAGTACAACTAGATCACTATCACAGGGTGTGATGCGATCCACAACAGAGGAGATTACAATAACAAATCTCTCTCACTCACAACTCTCAATCTTTCTCTCTCGGGATACACTTGGGAAAATATTGGTGAGACCCTTTTCTCCCTCAATATTTTCTCCATCTTTGGCTCTCTATAACTCGATCATTGTTCCCATGCTCGACGACGCCGTGCGCTGTGCGCCGAGCAGTGATTATAGTCGAGATACATGTGTAGTATTTATACTAATAGAGAAGAAAGGAAACTAGGTTAAAAACAATAACCTAAGACAACTCTAGTCGCTAGCTGTCGGGCTTCATGAGCGGTGGCCCAACAACGCGGATGAAGACCGGCCCTAGCGCTGGCAGCGCCTAAGAGAGCGCTGGTAACACCTTTAATATCACAGCTGATGTGTTGGACGCTGGCAGTGTTCGAATGGAGGGAGCGCCTCAAGCCCCCGACTCCACAACACAAGGCGCCATTAGCGCCGAGAGTGGCGCTGGTAGCGCCTGCTTCCCGATGCCGATTCTTCTCTCGTTTCCTCTTCTTCTCTCGTTCAGGACCCCACCAAGGATCCAATGGGCCACAAAACCTAACAAACTCCACCTTGGACCATGATCCGAGCCATCGGTCCAGATAAACATCTTGACTGTCACAGTCAACACGCCCCTCCACAGGGCGTAGCCCTGCAGGGCATTCAAGTGACAAACATCACATACCGCTGTCTGGATGTCTGTTTGAGACCACTTGTGCTGTTTGAGACTGCCTCTGCAGTTCTCATCACTGTAGACCTATGTAGGGTAAGTAAGCTGCCCTTCCTGACTCTCTTCATCCGAACCATGGAACCCCTGCGCGCCTTTGGGACACCATCTTCTCCTTTGTAACTGCAACTGTTGACCTCAAGAGTACCCAAAGACATCAAATTGCAGATTATGTTAGGAATTTCACGAACCTCATTCAGGGTTCTACCACCATCCTTAACACAAAACCCTTCTACATCTGAATCGTACTCAACATTGTTTGCAATACCAGTTTTGGTTCGGTTATCCTTACTACCCTACTCCTAGTCTTTCGGATGTCTCCAACAGTCACTCTCTACATGGCTCTTCTTGTGCACCCAATCTTCAGTATACCGTGTTGGTCTCCTGATCTCCCTCTTGGGACGATCCCTTTCCATGCGCAGTTCTTCCTCCACATGAGGAGCATCAGGCTCATCAACATGAACTGTTTGAGCAGCAACCTGCTCCACCTCGAACTCTGACTGCCCTGGTTCTCTTTCTTTAACCCTTTTTGAAGTTCTCGTCGTTCATCGTTACATCAGTCTTCGTGTAGGAATACTCAACATCCCTTACCCTGTGCTGAATCAAGACCGCCTTCAACTGTAGTTTCCATGTTCCCTTGGATTTTGGAATTTCACACTTCATGATTGAAGCCATCTCCCCCTTGCTCTGATACCACTTGTTAGAGAACAAATAGAATAGCAAGGTAACAGCAGAAGCGAATAATAAAATCAAATTGAGATGACGGAAATTACAACAAAATTCAGGAACAAAATAATAAGAGCGATAAAAGAACACAACCACAAGGTTTACGTAGGAAACCGAAAAACTCAGAGAAAAACCCACGGACGGCGACAGCCAGAAAACAATCCACTATGAGAAAGGAGGAGTACAACTAAATCACTATCAGAGGGTGTGATGCGATCCACAACAGAGGAGATTACAATAACAAATCTCTCTCACTCACAACTCTCTGTCTTTCTCTCTCGGGATACACTTGGGAAAATATTGGTGAGACCCTTTTCTCTCTCAATATTTTCTCCCTCTCTGGCTCTCTATAACTCGATCATTGTTCGCCGTGCTCAACGACGCCGTGCGCCGGGCCGTGATTATAGTGGAGGTACATGTGTAGTATTTATACTTATAGAGAAGAAAGGAAACTAGGTTAAAAACAATAACCTAAGACAACCCTAGCCGCTAGCTGTCGGGCTTCATGAGCGGCAGCCCAACAACGTGGATGAAGACCAGCCCTAGCGCAGGCAGCGCCTAAGAGAGCGCTGGTAGCACCTTCAATACCCAACACTTATAAATTAGAAACATAATGCTGTGTTGGACGCTGGCAGAGTTCGAATGGAGAGAGTAGCGCCTCAAGCCCCCCGACTCCGCAAGCGCCAAGAGTGGCGCTGGTAGCGCCTGCTTCCCGACGCCGATTCTTCTCTCGCTTCCTCTTCTTCTCTCGTTCAGGACCCCACCGAGGATCCAATGGGTCACAATACCCAACACTTATAAATTAGAAACATAATACTTTTGCCAATACTTATATTATATTTTCCATGCTTCAAACTTAAACATAAAATTAACTTGTTAATCATGCTATTAAACAATATTTGAACAAAAATAGGCAAAAACTTTAAGCATAAAATTACTCATACCAATCCCTTATAAATATGGAACAAAATTTCCAATCATGATATCAATAAAAGGTCTAATCAACTTGTATTCATCCTTCATATTAATATCAAAAACAATAGGTGGAGTAAACTTAGTGATACTTGAACATGTGTATAAACATGGAAAAATTCAGATTGTAAGAAGCAAATTATAATCTTGCCACAATGAATTTCCATATTAAACACCTAAAAGACTTGTAACTTAAAACATCCAACCAAAGAATCTTTTTAATGGCAATAATCTCATCCTTATTACTAATATGAAACTTCCATGTAACTTAATATTATAGCCAACATAAAACATATGACTAAATAAATTTGTAACTTCTATACATGTTTAATGGTGCAGTTAATAATTTATAAATAAATAAATAAATACTTATTTTGACTTTTCTTGCACCATTCTTCCACAACTACCTTATCATAGAATTTCAATAAACTTATTCTTAATGGCAATTCTTATAAACCAATTAAATATGTCAAAGGTAATAAAACATATTCATACCATAGTAAATTACATTTACCCTACCTGAGATTTGCGGTAATAATTTTTACACACCTCACATTTGTGAAATAATTTTTACCTTACCTCACAATAGCTCTAAGTGTTTTATATCCTACATGAAGTTTGACATAATAATTATTACACGCCTCACTTTTATTAAATAATTTTTACCTTACCTCAGATAAATTGTAAGTGACTTTTACCCTACTTGAGGTTTGTTGTAAGTGTTATTCCAACACGACCACATAACAAGGATTTCACGACTTGACAAAGCGATATATCGTATTGGACACAAAATTTTTCGTGCGACCGATAACTTATATAATGAAGCGTTTAGCTAGGAGTAGGGATATTCTTTATTTATCACTTTTTATTTTATTTTTACTGTGAATAACTTAAACCATGATGTATGAATCAATAACTAGCTATGTATGGGTAGATTCACATTTTGGTGGAAATCGACAACTTCGAAAGGGTTTAGGATTGATCTACATGATCGGCAATGCAGAGGGTAGTAAGGGAGGAATGAGAGGTTAGGGAAAGTTTAATGGAGCATAGATGATACAGACTAAGATTTCATTGTAGATTACTTCCTGTTTGGTTCCTAGGAGGACATTTCATGACATTCAAATGTTGTTTTGGATTCTAGATCCTCAGTAGTAAAGGTGGATATCGAAGATCTAGATTTTCAGTAACACTTACTGCCATAACAAGTTAAATAAAATCAATTATAACTATTGCAGGGTGGGGTAAAAATTATTTCACAAATGTGGTTTGTATAATAATTATTATGACAATCCTCGGGTAGGATAAAAAACACTCAGAGCTTATGTGAGGTAAGGTAAAAATTATTTCACAAATGTGGGGTGTGTAAAAATTATTACAGCAAATCTCAGGTAGGGTAAATGTAATTGACTCTTCATACCATTGGTATTAACTTGATAATATTGAGAGGCAACTTAAGCATGGTCAATCCACATGCATATAACCCCCAAATAATAATAACTTAATTACCTTTGACCTCCTTGTAAATGACTTGTTGTTACCTTGCTCTTAATCCATGTAAACCACATTGCATAATCAAGCAATAATTCCCACCATGAACACCAAGGTCTTGTACTTGTATTGCCACTCTTATGTATCAATTTCCCATCTATTATACCAAACACATATAGACAAACAAATGATTAACAAACTTTTAATCATTAAACTTACTCAACAAAACTTAACAAACTTGTATGGAAATATTTGTTGGGAAAATGATGTTTGGCACCAGCTTGAACCTTTATCATCTTCTCTTGGCTTCTTGATCTTCTTGCGGTATATGTGACAAGATAGAGGTTGAACTTAATAACAAATGGTGATCTTGTTTGGATATTACTATACCGTAAATGTTCCGAGGGATAAAACTTAGCTCTTATCGCACTCAAGATAATGGTTTCTCACTTGAATCATTCTAGTATAGATGCAGTCTATACTAGAATGAGAGGATGTGATTATAGAATAATGTAGATACTTGTGATGCTCTCAAATGGTTAGGGAATGCCTCCTATTTATAGGAATATTCCAACCCCTCATCATACCCTTTGGTCAAAGGATAATTAAGGGCCTTAATGAAAGATTAAGATCTTGACTTAGTCAACTAATACAGTTGTTGGAATATACATATAATATCGGACTTAAAAATGATATTATATACTTAATACATAAGATTATATAGCCGTTAGCATTAAAAACACATTCCGGCATTCAACACCGGTTTGTGGTGATCGTACCACGGTTTGTGTTGAAGCAACACGGTCCGTGTTACATCAACACGACCTGTGTTGAGCCCAGACTTGTTTTTTATGTCTTTTGGGCTCAAGAACAACAGTGTTGATCATATTCTTATTTTTTATCTTATATACCACATGATCTCTCATGCTATATAATCTTCTTGTACTCTTGAAATAATTCCAACAAAATTGATAATCAGAAACTTGTAAAATATAAACTTATCTTTGTAATCCCTCTTGAATCTTGAATGTCCAACACTTAGTCTCCTCCAATCTTGTCTCGTAAAATAGTTCTTAAGATTATTTGGAAAATGATGTTTGACCGACATGAATCTTCATCATCTTCTCTTAGCTTCTTGATCTTCTTGCGATATATGTGACAAGACAGATATTGAACTTAATAATTACGATTATCTTGTTTGGATATTGCTAAGAGTCATGGACAAATACATTTTCTTTAAGAACTATTTACTATATCGTAAATGTTCATAGGGATAAAAATTAGCTCTTATCGCCCTCAAGACAAAGGTTTTCACTTGAATCACTCAAGTATAGTTAAAGTCTATACATTAATGAGATGTTGGGATTATAAAATAAAGTAGATCCTTGTGATACTCTCAAATGGCTTGGAATGTCTCCTATTTATAGGAGAATTCCAAACCCTTTAGTCAAAGGAAAATTAAGGACCTTAATGGAGTATTATGACATTGACTTAGTTTCATAATAATATAGCTGTTGGAATATAATATTGGACTTAAAAACAATATTATACACTTAATACATAAGATTATATAGCCATTATGATTAAAACATGTTCTGACATTCAACACGGTTCGTGTTGACCGTACTACGGTATGTGTTGAAGCAACACGATTTGTGTTACCTCAACACGACCCGTGTTGAGTCCATAACTGTTTTTATGCCCTTCTGGAGACCAGCACGACCCGTGCTGGTCTCATGAACAACCGTGTTGATCATATTCTTATTGTTTATCATATATATGACCCTTAAACTTGTACCACATGATTTCTCATGCTATATAGTCTTCTGGTACTCTTGAAATAATTCCAACAGTTAATACTTAAGATATTCTGAATGTCGCAATCTATGATACCTGTAATAAAAAGGCAATGAATCAATTTAGGAATAAAATACTTAAAAGTTTCAAAAGTTACATGACATGAAAAAAAATGAAGTTTGAATGAATGTGTGTTATCGATATGAATTTTTATGTATTTTCTGAAGCTTATACATAATTATAAAAGTTAATGATAATTGTACCTCTCTTATATATGCCTTTACAAAATATTAATGTAGTAATAATAAGGCCATTGCAACGTTTCTAAATTGCACTAACTTAAATTTATATTACTAGTACTAAGACCCGTGCGTTGCACGGGGTGCAAGTAAACCATACATATTGTTGAAAATATTACCAAAGTTATATTTAAAAGAATAAATAATAATAATGAAAAATAAAAATAGTTTCTTATTTAAAAGAATTAAGAAAAAAGAATAGTGTTTAAAAAAAAGGAAAAGAAAAAAGAGTCATCAAGGCAAACATACACATCAATGCAAACATATACATTAATGCACTCATTAATATTACATGATTTTTTTTAAAAAATTAAGTAAAATCAATTATAAGTTTCCCAAAATGCCCTCATTAAAATCAACATATTTTGATCATCACCCTTTGTACCCAGAAAAAAAAAAAAAATATATATATATATATATATATATATATATATATATATATATATATATATAGAACAAAATAAAGGTAATTCATTCAACACAGATTAAAAGGTTACATAGACGGCTTAGGCACCAAGCCACTCTGTACAGTAACAATATTTGTATGTTTTGCTAGCAATAAACATAATTCTATTATTAAGTGCTTCTCTGATGGTGAGATAAGTGCTTGCAGGGGGCTTCCTATGATTCTTGAAGTTTAGAAGATTTCTGGCAGCCCAAACATTATAGATATATGCACAGATTGCAACTGCAGCACCGTCTCTTTTCCATTTTGGGGCTTTCCAACGGATGATGTTGTTGCACCAGTACTCAAAGTTTCTGCCTTGTGCAAGGCAGAGCCAAAGGATTAGAGGGTCCTTGATCAGTTGGGCGTACACGCAATCAAAGAGAAGGTGGTTCTGAGTTTCATATGGGTCATCACAAAGGGGGCATTTTGGATTCACATCATTATGGAAGCGATGCAGCCTAGCATTAGTGTGTAATTTTCCATGGAGAGCAATCTAGGCTATGACAGAGTGTCTTGGGTTATTTAGCCTATTCCAGATAAGTCGTGCCCATTTCCAAGGGGATGGTCACCTTGGAGCCATTTGTAGCCAACCGAGACTGTATATTGATGGCAGAGGTGCACGGCAGATTTGAAAATGTCCTTGACATGGAAGAGCTTTGTGAAGTACCAACATGTGTCTTGTTTTGGTTGCACCTCCCACCAATCACCTCCTCGAATATATCTCTCATGGATCCATTTGATCCAAAGAGATTGTCTGTTATGGTGGATAGCCATTATTTGCTTCCCAATGAGGGCATTGTCCTAATGATAAAGAATGTGAATGTCGAGCCCCCTTTTAGCCTTGGGCTTGTAGATAGTCTCCCAAGCAATGGGGGGAGTCTTTTTGTAGTTTTCATCTGAGCTCCAAAGGAAATTCCGACAAACTTGTATGATGCGTTTGATGACTTTCTGTGGGAGAATGATTGTGGACGCCCAATAAGAATATATCCCCATAAGAACAGAATTAATCAGAGTATTTCTTCCCGCATATGAGATGTTACTGGTTTTCCAAATCCGGATCTTTGTAGTCATTTTTTCAACCAACTGGTCACAGCCTGATTTGCTGATCTTGCCATCAGTGATAGGGATGCCTAAGTACATGAAAGGGAGGGTCCCTTTGGCAAAACCTATAGTATTCAGAATCGATTCCTTAACTGCGCAGGGAGCTCCATTGATGAAATAGGTAGATTTCATGGGGTTGGCAGCTAAGCCAGACGTTACCTGAAAGCGTTGCAGGGTATTCATCAGTATAGTCACTGATGGTATGTCGGCTGCATTGAAAACCATTAGGTAATCAACAAAAACAAGATTGTTTAGCTTGAGGCTCTTGCACCTTGGGTAGAACCGGAAGTGATCATGCTGAGCTACCTTGACAAAACCTCTGGACATGTAGTACATTGTAAGGACGAAAAGAAGGGGTGAGATGGGGTCTCCTTGGCGAAGGCCTCTGCCGCCCTAAAAATATCCATAGCTTCCACCATTAATATTTATAGAGAAAGAAGTAGTAGTGATGGAGGCCATGATCCATTTAATGAGCTTGTTGGGGAAATTGTAGTGAAGGAGGGGCTCATGAATGAAATTCCAATGTATTGTGTCAAAGGCCTTACGCAGGTCAATCTTCAGTAGCCACCTGGAATGGAGGCAGTCCTTCTAAAACTACGGGCCAATTCTTGACAAAGAAGGACATTTTGGAGAAGTTTCCTGCCGGGGATGAAAGCAGTCTGGCTTTGATTAATAACGTCTGGAAGAACCATTTTAATGTGACCAGCTATGAGCTTTGAGATGCATTTGTATACAGTATTGCAGCAGGCAATTGGACGAAAATCAGTAGTTGAAGACAGGCTTTGAACTTTTGGAATCAGAGCGAGTGAGGTTGTATTGAGAGCTTTATACATCTTACCCGAGTTGAAGAATTCATGAACAACAACACAAACATATGGCCCAATCAGGTCCCAAGCACTTTTGAAGAAACCGCTTGTGTAGCCATCTGGGCCTGGAGACTTTTGATTTGGGATAGAGAACATAGCTTGTTTAATCTCTTGGTCTGTGAAATCAGAGCAGAGAACAACATGTAAGTCATCACTGACCAAGGGACCTTGCATCACAATATTTGCATTAATATTCTGCCGTGTGGTCTGCTGAGTGCCTAACATTCCTTTGTAATATTCAACCATTACCTCACCCACTGCATCATAACCCTCCACGATGTTTTAATCAGGACCTTGAATGTTGTAGATAGTGTTTTCTATCATCCAACTCTTCATGCGAGCAAGGAAAAATTTCGAGCAAGTATCTCCGTATGCTAAAGCTTCAATTTTACTTTGCTGGGAGATAAGCTCAATTGAGGAGTTGAGAATGCGAACATAGTGTTGTTTTGCAGTCTGAACAACATTTTGTGTGTGGGTGTCATCAGGTCTGATCTCAAGTTGAGCTTGTAAATCTTCAAGCTGTTGTCGAGCAATAGCTTGCTGGCCATGAATATCAGAGAACTTATCCTTATTCAACTTCTTGAGGTCATGTTTGAGAGATTTCAAAATTTGCTGCAGTACATACATATTGTAACCATCGGGCCTATGGTTGATCGCATTCTGAACAAGTGAGGAAAAAATTTTGTCCTTTGACCACATGTCACAGTATCGAAATATACTGTGTGGTTTAGGCCTATCTCTCAACTGAATTCGAATAGGCTTATGATCAGATAGGATGTTCGTGAGGTAGTCAGCCTGAGTGAAATTTGCATAAGCAAGCCAGTGGTCATTGACAAAACACTGGTCTATCTTAGATACATCTTTTTCTTCAACTTTTCTCTTTTATTCACCATTTTTCTTTATTATTCACTATTTTTCTTTTTTATTCACCATTTTATTCAAATTTTTCTCATTTCCAAGAATACAAATTAATGCAAATTGAAAGTTTTATTGGTTTCATGAATCATTTCTTAAGTGACAAATAAAATGGGAAAGAGGGAGTATCTGTCATAAGAGGAGTTATTGTTACCTTTGCAGGTTTCCAAGCTAAGAAGAGTCTCGCTCTTTGAGGTAAATGAAAATTGTTGCGAGTCCTCCAAGACCGAAAGGTGCCTTCTTTTAATTTCCTCTCCTTGGCATGTTTAATTTTTGTTTCAATAAAACAATATATATATATATATATATATATATATATATATATATATATATATATTGCAACAAAGCAAAAAGAGATTTTATAACTCATATCCTCAACGAGGCAAGAATACATGCTTAATGGACCCTAGACTAATGCTGAATTAATTGTACATAATTGAAACCATGCTGGCTAAGTGCTTGGTGTTTTTGGTCGTTACAAGGCATCTTCTATTGACTTGTTGGAACAGTCTCTTCAAAACCTCCAAGACGTTGGGGGTTATTTTATTGTGGATCACACGGTTCCATTCCCACTAGATATTATAAATGTAAGGCACATAGACAGCTTTGGAGTACTTTTTGTGAATGCCTTTCTTGTGGTTGTTCAGGAGGAGCCTGATTTGATCCTGGATAGTATTCCCTCCTATGTTCAAACCTTTCTTTGCTCATATACCTTCCCTGATTTGGGTTGTGAATGGGCATTTGCAGAAAAGATGTGTGTGCGTTTCTTCTTCTGTTTGACAGAGTTTGCATTTGGTATCTGTTTTGTGTGCTCCATTTGGCCTTCCTGTCCATTGTTGGGAGTCGTTCCTGACATGCCAACCATGCTATAAAGCGGTGGCGGGGGATATATATATATAAATATATATATATATATATATATATATATATATATATATATATATATATATATATATGATGTCATTTGAATATACCTAGATCAACCAACATGTACTTGCTTATACCTAGATTTACATGCACTTACCAGCAAATTGCACTTCTCTAAATACCATAAAAGATAGGCCTTAAGCAAATTGCACTTGCTTGCACTACCATTATTGATTCATCGATTATGAGGATGGTTGTTGTGATGTTGTGCCTTTGGTTGCCCTATCTAGAGCTAATGAGATTGTGTGCGTGATTATGGAATTATTGCGACAGGGTGGCTAATCCTCACTTATCAGCTAATGAAAATTTTGATGTTGCTGCCACAGTTATTCCAATTGTGCCAGTGAGTTGTGATTTTGAGCCTCCTGTTAAAACCCCATGTTGTTTCTACTGTGGTTAGGTCTCAATGTTTCTCTTTATTTGTTCATAACCTACCCGCTGGGGTTGATAATTTGAGTTTCAAAAATTTGTTTGTTGATTTAGGTAGCGTATTTTATGCTTACAATCCTCATAAAATAGAAAAAAAATTAGGAAAAGATTCGATTTTGTACGATTCAAAGTTAAGCAAGCAAAATTGAATGTTATCCAAAGTCTTAATGGATTTACGTTTAATGTCTCCTGGCCAAAATTAAACAAGAAGCAAGAGTCTCATTTTCTCAAGTGGATTTGTGTCCGCAAAGCTAAGTTGATTAGGCTGACCCAATCTCTATCTTTAGAGTGTCATTGGCCTTGTGATGTGATTGGTGACAGTATTTCAACTCCACAACTTGTTTCAATCGATCCCTAAGGCAGTGACTCCATCATTTCTTTGGATTCAGAGCTGACTTTTTCTAACCCAGTCTGTGTAGGTATGAATCATTCAGGTGTTGCCTCAGGTGCTCATGGTTCACTTGGTACTGATACCAGCATCGTGTTTGCAACATGATGTTTGGTCTGCTCATGATCCAATCATTGTCTAATGTTTCTCCAAATCTTGAGAACTCGATCCTAGTGAGATCAAAAGTGTGTCCAAGAAGTAAGAGGAGAGACAAGGCCTAGTGAAATCTAAGTAAAGGTTGGTTAAAGAAGCAACCCGAAAGGCTAAGTCAATTACCAATTAAGTTCATTGAAATGTAAAAGGATGTCAAAGATATTGAAAGCGGTGTTAGCACGCAAGGGGCTATCGTGAGAAAGATTTGTGGTGTGAAGGTTATATTAGCTAAAAAGAAGTGGAGATATTTTATTTGATTCTCTCTCTTCTTTTTTTTTATAATTAATGTCCTCTCGACCCAATTTAATTTACTCAACCACACTAAAATGCCAAAGAGCACAACAATACATCCAACCCAACTTGAAAATGGGTCAAGTATCAATCAAAGTCATGCATGTATTCCCTTAAATACAATAGGTGTGAGGAACAAGAACAACCCCCCCCCCCCCCCCCCCCCCAATACACACATTAATTTCTCTCTTTGGGATCTTGAAATTTGATGGTTATATTTTCTAGCTATTGTTTATGTTGTTCAATTTTGTGGTTTATTATTTGGTTGTACCTTTTAATTGTTGTGGCTTTTGTCTTTTTTTTTTTCTTTTTTTTTGATGTTTTGCTATGCTGTATATCTTTATACTATATTTGATGCGGATTTTAGTCCTTAACGACCAGTAACGAAGTTAGAAAATAATAATTGAGGGTGTCGAACATTATTATCGTCCTCATTATGAGACTAATGAACTTCGCTTCCCCCACTCCTTTCAGTTTATGAATATTTTTTAACTAAATTATGACTATCCAATACATATAATTCTTTCACTTTTTATTCTTCTTAAATTTAATATTCATGCAAACATATTAATCAACATAATATACAACACTATAAAATCAATGCTAAATATTTAGTATATTACATCCATAAAATATTAAATTGTTTCCAAACTTTAACTAAGTTCACAATGAAATTAATATGAAAATAAAATTAGTAAGTTTTGGCTCGCTTTAGCAGATTGGACAGTCCAAGTTTGGCCGTGCTACCGGGAGGCGAATCAAGTGGCGGATAAGCTCGCTAAATTAGCTCTCGGAAATAAGGACATGAATGTAGTAATTTTTGATGAACCTCCCTCGGAGGTGCAATATCTCCTCCACGTGGACCGTATAAAGGCCCGTGGAATTTACCCTATGTAATCTCTTATTTTAAGCGTTGAATAATTTGGGGGCTCCCCCACCATTACTACTAAAAAAAAAATAAGTCTGTAAAATATGTTGAGAAAATTAATTTTGATCTGGTTAAGATCTTAACACTTTCTATTGTATGTATTAAGAATTTAAAAATATATGTAGTTAGAAGTTGAAAAAAAATTATAATACAAGAGTTGGTAAAATTGATAATATAATTCAAAAGATTATTTAAGAAAGTTTTGAATCAAAATGAAGATCAGATAAATAGAATAAATATTACTAATGATTAAGTAAATTACAATCAATCTTAAGAGTTCTTTTATTACAAAAAGATGTCGCCAAAACAAAACAAAAAAGAAAAAAGAGGCATGTGCAATGAATCGAGCCTTTGATGTCCTTAACCTGCAGCACTATTACACAACTTACCAATTGATTAAATGAAACAAAAAAAGTGACTTAAATGAAAAAAATAAAAAAGGATAAAGGGAGTAAAAAATAAAAGCAAAATTGAGGAAAGTAATTAAATGATACGAGGTGCATGAGACACACTTGTACTCCAATAAAATCTGTTAACCGTCCAATTAGTCAATAGGAACACCTCAAAACATATGTGAACCAGCAAACGCGGTTGTCAACCCCTTGAATGGCTTTGTAGTAAATCTTAAGGCGCAACCTTCTATTTTAATATAAGAAAAAATAAATAATCCGAGCATGCCCATTTCTACGTATTTCTAAGTGTTATACTTTAGCATAAAAAAAAGCAATATATGTTAATTAAAAGGTAATATAGTTGAATTATAAAATTATACTCTATCCGTTCCATATTAATTGTTATTTAGTTGACTAACTATCATAGCCTCCAAGTCAATCTTTAATTGATACTATTTTGTGTGATATTTTATAAATAATTATACAACATTATATTTTTAGGATAATATTTTTCGTAAAAAATTTAATGACATTAATTTTATATAACAAATCATCCAATATATCGAGAAATTTTTAGTCAAAGTTTTTAAAAGTTTGATTGTACATTTGCCAAAACGTAAATTTGACAACATAATCATCCTATTCTTATATAAAATTCTATTGTTATTCGTAATTGTTTAAATTAAGAAATTATGTATAATATATTTTAATGGATAAAGTTGATTTGATCAAGGTATTATTTATTTCCACAGTCCCTAATTATTTGTCAAGTTGACTATTTTTTTATCAATAATTATTTGTTACTTTTACAGTTTTAATAGCAATTTTATTACTTTTACCTATAATAAATTATTTAGAAAATCAATAATTTAACAATAATAGTAGTTTGTACCGATTTCTCCATTTTATTTATCACTAAAGTGACAAATATAATATAGTTAGTACTTAGATCCGTGCATTGCACGTGATGCAAATAAATCATATATATTGTTGAAAATATTTCCTAGGTTATATTTAAAAGAATAAAGGAAAAAGCAACAATAAAAAATGAATAGTACATGTGAAAAGAAAAAAAAGTCATCAATGCAAATATACTCACTTTAATACGCACATTAATATTATATGATTTTTAATAAAAATAAATAGAATCAATTATAAATTTTTCAAAATGTCTTCATTAAAATTCATATACTTCAATCATCACATTTTGTACTAAGAAATATATACACACACAATGGAGTGAGTATATTTATTGGTGTAACAAATGTTTATTAACGTTTATAACCAAAAAATAATTATAATTATAAGAAATTTATTATCAAAATTAACAATAAATATTGACTCAATGGTAAAAAAAAAAAAAAAAAAAAAAAAGAGACCAAAAAAATGTGATGGAACAAGATTCATATCAACACTGAATACTATAATAGTTTTGAAACTAGCGGCGGCCCCATCGCATTGATTCCTCTTTCAACTTTCAAATTCTCTTCTTTGACTTTCCTTAACAACTCCCTTCTCTCTCTCTCTCTCTCTCTCCCCTCCCTCAAACCCCCTCCTTCATCTCTCTATAAATACCATCTCTCCTCTGTCCTTCCCATTCACTGAACCCTGCACCAACATCCAATCCACCAAGCTTGTCTCATCGATAAAGCACAAATACACGTTAGAGTTAAAAAAAAAAAAAAAAACATGAATTTTGCATTATATTTTCTGTTGGTAGCTGTGTTGGCATTGCTATGGAAGTTAGTAAATGCTTGTTATATCAGCCCTATTGAATCTTACAGAAAGCTGAGAAAGATGGGATTTGGAGGGCCAACACCAAGTTTTCCCATGGGGAACCTTGCTGAGATGAAGAAGTTGCTAATTCAATGCAGATCTTCTTCACCTTCTCCTGCGTCGTCATTGCCATCCCAGGAGTTGGTATCACATGATATTCATTCTTCTTCTCTTCCTTACTTTGCTCATTGGCAAAAGCTTTACGGTAACCATGCATGCCTTACAAACTTTGACTTTTAAGTCTACACATCCATCATATAATTTTAACTCAAAACCAAGAATGGTTTCATGCATGAACATAAGCATAATAAGTTAGTGTTTTGAATATATAAATTGGTTTACAGGGAAAGTATTTCTGTATTGGATGGGAGTGGAGCCGTTTCTATACGTAGCAGAGCCAGAGTTGATAAAGCAAATGTCACACAATGTAGTAGGAAAGAACTGGGGCAAACCTGATGTGTTCAGAAGTGACAGAATGCCCATGTTTGGTAAATTTGGCCTCAACATGATCGAGGGTTCTAGTTGGGTTCGCCATAGGCACATTATTACTCCAGCCTTCTCTTCTGCCAACTTGAAGGTACTTAATTAAATTTTACCAAAATCATAAATGTCTTGGTCAACCAATATTTTTATAAATTTAGTAAATTGTTCAATCACAACATATAGGGCATGATAAATTTGATGGGTGAATCTGCAAGCAAGATAGGCGATCATTGGAGTAGTCTTCTGTCAAGCACAGGAAAGGTTGAAGTTGACATGGAGAGGGAGATTACAGCGTTAGCTGGGGAGATAATTGCCAAGACCAATTTTGGAATAAGTGATGAGGTAGGAAACATGTTATTTGATAAACTAAGGGCCATGCAGATTAGTTTATTCAAGCATACACGTTACCATGGTGTGCCCTTGGGCCAACTTCTGTGCTTGAGGCAAACACTAGAGGCCAGAAGGCTGGGGGAAGAGATCGATAACATTCTCTTATCAATCATTAATGCTAGAAGAAAGTTAATTGGGGTTGAACCACAGCATGACCTTCTAGGACTACTATTAGAGGGTGAAGATCACATGGATGAGCAATCAGGAAAGAAATTGACAACAAGGGAACTTATCGATGAATGCAAGACCTTTTTCTTCGGAGGGCATGAGACAGTGGCATTAGCCATGACATGGACAATGGTGCTTTTGGCCATCAACCCTAAATGGCAACATGAGTTGAGGGAAGAGATCAGAGATGTGATTGGAGAGAGTGATGACATTGATTTCACTAACCTTGCTCGTCTCAACAAGGTAACTAACATCTTTCACAACAATACCACGTTTTCACGTTCTCTTCATCTCAATGCAACTATTTATTTGTCTAAATGAGTGATGTGATTTATGCTTAGAGTGATCATCTTCCATTTTATAATGCAAACCCCCACTCTCTTTTCTTTGCTTCTTCTCTTGTTTGTGTAATTTTAAATTTTCTAAACGTTTTTATTGTTGTTACTATGTTTGATCATTTTTTTAAAATATTACATATCAAATATTTTTCAATAATGACCTCTCTTTAAAAAAAATATTGTGCATTCATTTGTTAAAATACAAATCAAATAAATGAGCATACTTTCATGTTAAATTAATGTAATTGCATGGTCAATGCCACAAGTGTAGGTTGTCAAAGGGTTTCTATGTATTCACAAAAAAATGGTCAACTTGCATGTATGATGTAAGGGGCTAGATATCGACCGTACGGTCTCTAACCCATTAAGGCCCTGTCAAATTCATGGGTAAAAAATAGTTGGGTAAAAGTCAAATTTTGGTAAATTCCGGTAATTTTTGATAAGTTTCATTATGGTAAATTCCGGTAATTTTTTGTAAGTTTCGGTAATTTTTGGTAACTTTTGATAAATTTTGGTAATTTTTGGCAAATTGATGTCGATATGTCAAAATTAATTTTTTTTTATTTTTTTAAGTTTGGTAATTTTTGATAAATTTGATAAATTTAGGTAAAACTGATTACTCTGGGTAAATTGCATTTACCCATGAATTTAATCGGGCCTAACTCGTGAATTACAAGTCAATTCTCATATAAAAATGAAGCCGCAATATACACGGTCGGATTCACTTGTTTCATGCTTTTGTGTTGTCTAACAATAACTAGGTGTCGAAAGTAGCTATGTTATTCCTAAATTTTACAATTTATAGATACTGATTTTAATTGATTTAAAATTTAAATATTATTCATCACTTTATCATTCATTAAAAAGAATTTGGAGAAGGCTTAATCAAACATTTTACATTAGTCCAATATTATAATATAAATCGAGAAAATAATAAATTTTTCAACTATTTAGATTATGTTATTCAATAACTGATTAACAAATTCTAGCTAAGAATTTGACTTTTGTATGCATAATTTGATTAGACAAAATTAATGACAAAAATAAAACTGTTGTTTTTACAGATGGGATGGGTCATGAATGAGGTACTAAGACTATACCCGTCATCACCGAATCTACAAAGGCAAGCAAGAGGAGATATCAAAGTAGGGGACATGGTGATCCCGAATGGCACCAACATATGGATCGATGTGGTCGGAATGCACCACGATCAACAACTATGGGGAGACGATGTGAATGAATTCAAGCCGGAGAGGTTCAATGGGGACTTGTATGGTGGTTGCAACCACAGAATGGGGTATCTACCATTTGGGTTTGGAGGACGAATGTGCGTGGGCAGGAACTATGCCATTATGGAGTACAAAATTGTCATGTCCTCTATTCTTCGTAGATTTTCATTCTCCCTTTCACCATCTTATCGTCATTCCCCTTCCTATTGTTTCTCATTTAGGCCTAACTTTGGGGTGCCTCTAATCATTGAACGTCTCTAATTTTGTATCGTCGTTGTTTATAGCCTTTTTTAAGCTTTAATGGGAAAAGTGCAATGAAAAATGAATGTCTAACTCTTTTGTTATCGTTTGAAATTATGTGAGAAATCGTGTCATCAGAGTAATGTACATCGTGTTATAATTTCAAACTAATCCTCCCAAATTACATCAGAGTAATGTAAGGAAAAAGGTAAGATGTACATTGTGTTATAATTTTCTCAGCTGCTTGGGTCTTTCTTTTGTGGCGACTTGCCGGGCAAAAAACCAAACTGATTCTCATATAGTTTCACATTGTCCTTCAACCTTCGCTCAATAGCTCGTTCCCAGAGTTTCATTTTTAACGAACTTTGGTTATAATTTGGAATTTCAAATGATAAAAATTTTATTATCGTTTCAAAAGTAAACAAAGTAGGTCGAAATTTGAAAAAAAAAAGTTTCATTTTCAACAATCTAGACTATGGACATAATTTTTTTACCGTTTCAAAAGTAAACAAAGTAGGGTCGAAATTTGAAAAAAAAAAAACATTTCATGTTCAACGATCGAGACTATGGACATAATTATTTTTATAGTTTAACAAAATAGGGATTGCATTTAGATTTTTCAAAAAAGGACAAATTCAATTTATATTTTATGGTGTTGGACGTCATTAATTCCAATTAAGTATTCCCTCTGTTCTTATTAGTTGTCACATTAGGAGAGTGGGGAAAGCCAAGAAACTAACAAAGTTAAAGAGAAAAGTTATAAGATTACTTAAATTGACCAAAAAAATCAATTATGATAGATTAAAAATATTGATGTAAAATTGGTGAAAGTTACATCAGGAATGTCAAATGACAAATAACTAGAGACAAAAATGTTATAATTTTAAGGCATTGTTAGCAGCATAAACAATAATAAAAACTAATAATAGATAAAGATTGACACAAAATGAATAATGTGGAAAAACTCAAACTGTGAAAAAACCACAAGTGATTCACTATTAGAGGATTACAATGGTATTTCAGAGATTCCCAAATCTCTACAATCTCTCCCAGACTCCGTAGAGTTATAATCTAAGAACTTAAACCTCACACTGATACGTTTTTCACAACTCCCTTTAGGGACATAGAGATTACATATCAATCTCTTGCGGGATATAAACAAAACACTCAATTGTGATACAAATAAGCCTAACAATTAGGCTCGATTTATAGTCCAGACTAATACAACATCTACGGCTAAGAGTAATATTATCCTTCCTTAAGCAATGTCTTTGTACACTGATTTAATACTATATTCCAAAGTGATATTATATCCTGAAACATGATCGACCTGGTAGACCCTATGATTGAGATTAAGCCTCAAGGATCACATGACACCCATGGATGATAAGGATATCCATCTAAGAACTCATTAATCGATCGCTAGCTATTTTGATGTTATTTTTTCAACAAAATTGAGCAAGGGAAGCAAAGAAGATGATATGACTACCTCTAAAAAGAACGAATTTCACCAAGGCAAATTCAAATCGTTAAATGGTTGCGCGCCTAAAGGAAGCTCCACTAGCAGCTCACTTGAATCTCCTTGAACAAACCTTCACCAAACATGATGTAAAGGAGAACTATCAATCAAGCTCTAAAGGAGGTACTCTAGCTCACCACCATCAACACTCAATCAATGGAATATAGAAGAAAGAGATTTACAAAAGGGTTTTCAAATACCCATCAACATCACTCATATTCTCATATCAGCAAAAAGTCCCCTAACAACCCTAAATACATAGTTTTTATAGGAAAAAGGAGAGGGATTGTTCTCCAAGAAACCTACCGATTACGCTCAAGGACTAAAGTTTAGCCATAATTACTAAAGGAGAAGGGATACATGTAGATAAGTAGGAGGGCAAGGGGTTAAATGCATAAAACTCAAAGCAAAAAGCAAGGGAAGTTGTCGTTGAAAAAAAAAATAGATGTTGCAGATGGCACGATCATGCCGCTCGATTTTCACCCAAAAATGTTGGTGAAGCCCCTAAAATGTCACGATCGCGTGAGGGAGATGGAACAATCGTTCTGTCCCTCTTGGAGGGTAGGTCATATCCCTCTTTGGCACGATCGTGCCCTTTGTGGAAACAACCCATACACGAGATACTGTCGACACGGTCATGCGTTTGGTCAGTACACTCGTGCTGCTCAAAAGCCTCCCCTTTTTCTCTTCCTTTCTTTCCCATGACGTCCTGACTCCTTGTTAGCATACTGTAGACATCGGGATTTGGTACATAAATATATAGCATATCTATATAAACAAAGTAAAAATAAAGAAGGAGAAGCCAATCGATAAGCTAGTTCAGACTTCTGGATTTTAGCATAGTTTTATATACCGTTCGTGTAATTTTTATTATTTCCTCTTTATGTACTTTTAGTTATGTACTTTAGTTAGAAAATAAGAAAAATAAGGGAAGCCAAAGCCGAGCCAAAATTGAGCCAAGACACTTCCTCACATGCACTCAACATGCCCAAGTTCAGACGAGCACACATGCACAATTACATGTGAATTTCCTAGCCTATTGCATGCATGATCTTTACGTAAGCAATTTAGCTTCATTTAGCCATGCAAAAGCTAAGTAAAGATCACATGCAAAATGCCACCAAGAGGTCTCAAGATCAAAGCCTCACAAAAGCATTCAAAGACATCTCATATACATCAAATAAGCTTTCACCGTCCAGTGTGAACAGCTGACTTCGAATACATCCCATTCAAACCCTCACCATCCAAGAATGTATGAAGGAAATTAGGTTCATCCCTCCCTTTTGCATAGGTCGGTCGTCCTTCACATTGTCCACACTGTAGATTCAGCCTTCTAGCTCCACCAACCACTAAGAACACTCCCCTTGCCACCTAGTTGTCTGTGCCAGTCAATTGCGCAAGTTTGAGGGTGTGAATGTGCATGTATGAGAATGTATTCTAAGCCTATTGATGCATAATGAGACCAAGGGATGATCTCATTACACAATATCTAAGGATCTTTAAAAACGAAGATAGGAATCTCCCTTCTCAAAGTTCCAAAGAACCAAAAATGGAATAGAAATGGATGAAAAGGATGGAAAGAACTATGAAAGATGATTACCAAATGAATAGAAAAGATGAACGAATGGATAAACGAATGATGAATGATGATGAACGAATGAAGCGTTTGAATGGAAGCACGTTTGTTGAAGCTTGAACGTGATGATGAAGAACGAATGCTTCTTGTTGAATACTTGATGAATTCTTGTTGAATTCTTGAAGAATAACGTGAGATGGATGATAAATGGATGACTGAACGATGGATAGATGATGGCTTTTGAAGACTCTTGGAAGGATATAGCCACACCACCTTCAAGAGACCTTCAATTCCTTCCTTTCACCACTAAGGATGCCAACCTTAGCTAGAAGAAGGGAATGATTCGAATCCCACAAGAGAGAAACGAAAAGAACCTAGCATGAAAGCTAGAAAGAACACAACATGTGTTTGTTTATCTAAAACTCAATGTATGTGAATGAATTACAAAGCACCCTAAGGGGGGTATTTATAGTTACAAGCCCTCCCTTATGGCGTGTACAAGACAAGAAATGGGCCACTTAGGGCTTTCACTACTCTAATGATTACATCATAAAGAAAACAATGAACTAAGCTATATTACAAATATGAATAACTCCTTGGATTCTCATCCAAACTTAAAGATTCTTGAACCATATCAAAACTCTTGGAATGTAGATTAATCCTCTCTAGGATGACTTCTATGATAGCTTCATGGTCCTTGAATTAAAAAGCAAAAGTATACAACCATATGAGTTGATCCCTTCCAAGTAGAGAGATATATGAGAGACTTGAGCTCTTCTTTCTTCTAGGTGAGTATTAGAAGTCTCCATGGTTGACCTTGATGCATAAGGCCATCAATTATGCATCACCTATCCTACACCTATAAATAACCCCTCTTGTTGTAGCCAAACTCACTCAATCATTCACTCATTCTTCCCCTCCTACACTCTCATTCATCTGATCTCTCATTCTTTCATCATCTTTGTAATCTCTATTCTAGTATCATCATTCTACCACTCTTTTCCTATCACATTTCAACCATTCTCTTATTATCCTAATCTCCTTATATTCATCCTCTTAAACCCCTTAATCCATAGTCTCATAATATCCCCACCATTCTTACATAAAACCCTCACAAAAACATCCTAAAACACCACCAAAAACCCACAAAAAAAGCCCTTTCTTCCTACACCTTTTCTATCATCTTTTACACCACATTCTTACCATCATAATATCCATTCTTCTATCCTCTTCAATCCCCTAATACATACTCTCATCCTATCCTCCCTCATCTCCACATAAATCTCCACATAAATCTCCCACAAAACTATCCTAAAACATCACAAAAAGAGCCTTTCTTCCTATCCTATTCCCTACCTTTCCTTTCCTTCTTCATCACTTACCTACCATTATATCTCCATTTCTCTACTTCTTTAAGCCCTATTATCTCCATTCTCATCTTCCTTCCATTATCCTTCCATAAAACCCTAAAAACTCCACAAAAAGCCTAATCTTTCTACTACCCAAAACACCACAAAAAGAGCTTTTCCCTATCCCTTTTCTCATCCCTTTTCCATACTTTTCTCCATCCACTTTTAGCACCATTTTGGCATATTCAAGAGGAGTATTCAAGGCATCCAAAGGCTACTACAACAAAGGCTAGGCAAGGCTTCCCTTCAAAAGACATAATGTAAGCTTCTAAGTGTTCTTTATGTAAATAATGTGTTGTATATTATGTACCTATCTTTCTCTTATTCTTTTGCATGTTCAATGAAATAATTCTATAAAGTGTTCATTTATTTCCCTTCCAAACTTTATCAAAAGCATATTTTAAACTTTTAGTAGAGTCTTTCCTTTTGTGAGAGGTGAACTCTTAAAGTTTACTTTTCGAGTTCGTAGCCTTACCCTCGAATCCATTCTTGGGTTTCGTAGGCAGAGTCTTTCTTTATTTTCCTTTTGGTTTTGTCTTGGCTTTTCCCTTAAAAAGTCGGGTGGCAACTCTCATTTCGAACTAAAATACATCAAGGATTGCATAAACTATGATTACATGGTTTTACAATGTATCGATGCAACTTTAGGGTTTTCTTTCTTATATTTCTAAATAATAGTTGCATAAATCACTCTCTTCCGAGCCTAACATTTAAATGAGCAAATTGGATTAAATTTAGAAGAGTTTGGAACAAGTGGATGTTCGCTCTTTAAGGTTTAATTCAAGGACTCATAAAATGCCTAAGTAAAGGGAAAGTGATTTTACAAAATATGATTCATGAAATGTAAGTTTGATTTTCCTTAAAGGGTTTTTCAAAGGTTAAACCCCAGCACAAATCACTGAATCACACCCCAATCCAAACGTGGATGTTCGGAAGCCCGAACGGCGAGGAAAAATGTCAACACATACCAAGAAAAATCTGGAGCCCTGGTAGAGGACCTTAGCGACTTGGGGCTACGTGGGCCGGTATGTATCATCCTCCCCTGGTTGGAGAAGATTTTCCCTCAAATCCGGAGGGTAAGAGGACATCAACCCCCTCAAGACCATGTATACCAAGAGTAGGATCTTCATTCAGCCACAACAAAACTACACTCAACGATCCCCCTTTTTTTTAATGTGTAACAAGTCTTGAGGTAGGGAGAAGAGGGGTCGTTATCTGAGCTCTTTTGGGGTTTTCCATGGAGCATGATCTCACGGACTTCCTCTAAGTACTTGCCACAAGATAGCTCATTATTCAAGTCATGCTCCAAAGAGTGCTCATCACCTTCAACTTCATGTAAAACAACCGAAGGGTTCCCGCACATACTGATTCCCATAATATAACCATCATCATTGAAGTACACGTCGAGGGGCGACTTAGAGTTGAAAGGTGAGGGATAAAGGAAGGTAGAAGGAGAATTTTTATGGAGCTTAAGGACACTTTAACTCACTTGGCTTGTCCTCGACAATGAGCACACTGTCCCCATATTTCGCTCAATAGAAGGTTTCTCACCTTGCCACCCAGCCCAGGTTTGTTATGTTGTGGTGCTAAAGGACACAACTTGATCTTTTTTTTTATCATGGTTGAAGGAATAGGTGTTAGCTCACCCATCATGAACAACGGAGCGAACGAATTGACATGGCCTTCCCAAGAGCACATAACAAGTGCTTATTGGTACTATTGGGACCCTTAGGGGGAAATAGGTTTGATACAGAGTTCTTCACTTATAAACATAAAGACGTTAATAGCACTTGAATGAACTTAATAATACATCTTTATTAGATAAACGTTGAGGTACAATAGAAATAGAGGAGGTTAGGGAACTTAGCAGAATTAGGATAGTGAGGTCCTTGATGACTGCTTACAAAGACAGAAACTGAGATTCAGTTTCTGTTCAGGGGCCTCATAGACGAGGGTTGTGATGAAGGGTCTCACAAATGAGGCAGAGAGAAGGGATCTCACAGACGAGGCTTCACAGATGAGGCAGGGAGGAGAGACCTCACAGACGAGGCAGAGAAGAGGAGCCTCATAAACAAGGCAGAGAGGAGAGACCTCACAGACGAGGCAAAAGAAGAGGGGCCTCATAGACGAGGCAAAGAAGAGCATGACAGACTACATTGGATATCAAACTCACAAAGCCTTAGTGCTTCAAGGCTTTGCTACACAACACCTCACCAACATAGTTGGCTACATAACTAACCAAGATCCCATTGGCTACACTCAGAAATCTCACACGATTTCCTACACCGGGATTACTTACTTGGAATCGCCTAATTCTCTATAGAGAATGCACAAGACTATTTATAGATTGCTCCATTTAGCGCCAACGGTTTAATCTTGCCTTTCTTTGTTGATTGATACTTTCCTATCTTCACTTGATCTTCAATCTTCAATTCTTTGGAAACTTGTGGGATTGCCTTTCTAAAAGAGAAAGTGTACAAATCAGTGTGAATCATCTAGATAATATTCGGATATAGTGAGATAATATATGCTAGGATACTTCTTGATGTATTTGTGATTTTGTTCTTTCAAACAAAACTAACGACAGTGTTAGAGGACCTTAGCGGCAGTGGTTAAGTTGGAGGTCCTCACAGTTTCTACAGGTACCACAATATATGGTATAAAAACGCACAGGAAGAACAAATGGACAAATCGAGAAGGGCTTGCTTGGTAACCTTGACGAATTCACCATTATCCAACCATTTGAGGAAGTAAGGTCAGGGTGCAGAGTAGTGGGAAGATTAAGTTTCTCCACCTTATAGGTTGAAGCAACATTGGCGCAACTCCCTCCATCTTTGATCATCTCCCCAACTTTTCCTCCAACAGTGCACTGGGTCGGGTGTGAAAAAGAAATTCCGTTTGAAAAGAAATTCCATTTGATCACTATCAAGTGGAGCTTCATCGAGTGTTCTTCCTTCCAATCGCCTAGGGGGTCCTTGCGGTGTTCTTCACTGGCAAACTTGGATCTCCTAGGAGCTCGGGAATCCATAGGAGTAGGAGGAGCAGAGCCAACTTCTTTGGACATGTTGCTTTCCTAAGTAAAGGGTTTGGAAATTCCCTTTTTCATCCTTCTTTGTTCCTCAACAAGAGTAGCCAATTTTCTTTGTGGAAGCACTTATGCAACAAGTCGCTCCTTGTGCCTTATATCTCATAATCTCCTTTTCTCATTCTGTTTTCACACAAAGAGGAATTGTATCACACAAGTTTTACACTAGTTTGGTGTATTGACAATAGGTCCTGATATTTCCAGTTTTACAAGTGAATTTGATTCTTAGATGTGTCTTTCCATTTGGCAAATCTCATCTTTGTCTGTATTCATTAACAGACCTAAATTCATGATCGTTATGGTTACTCACAGTGGTGAGCGCTATATCATATAATCAAATACTATATCGATGTTGACTTCATTTCAATTCCCCTCTTATCCAATTTATGACATAATTAATTGAGATCTCATCATTTTCGCAAATGTCAAGTGTCTGAGCTTGTGGTGTAACTTCCATATTTGTCATGATTGAGGACTCTTCTAGAGTCAAAATTTCCTCATTTCGGTTATCATTAATTATTTACTCCTTTTCCTTTTTCGAGGATTTTTGTCTTTGGAACTGACTGGTCTACCACACTTCATATATGGTCTAAAGTCATTAACAATTCAATTTGTCCTACCGGGACATTAATTCTTACAAAAGAATTAGTCGTTGGGACATATTATTTAATAACTCTTTGTGGGTCAATAGAATATTTGGCAGTAAGTTCGCTCAAGTTTGTAGACGAATTATACAAAAAATTACTCAGAGGTACCCTAACTTTTAGTGAAATGTTTTTCAGGTACCCCAACTTTTCAAAACTCATTTTGGGTTACCCTTACATTTTGGGTTAGAAATTATTAGGTGTTTTTTCGGTCATTAATTTGGTTAAAAGACCGAAATACCCTTGTTTTTCCATTTTTTAAGAAATAACCTTAAATAAGAAGAATAAGGGTATTTTGGTCACTTAATAAAATTGATGGTCGGAAAAGCACCAAATAATTACTAACACAAAAAGTAAGGGTACCTCAAAATGAGTTTTGAAAAGTTGGGGTACCGAAAAATAGCTTCCCTAAATATTGGGGTACCTCTAAGTAATTTTTTGTTTAACTTCTCTTCAAGTCTTTAATTGTTGTTTAAGTTTTCTTTCATTCCTCTTGCAATTTGTATTCAACTTTCTTTCCAAGCAATTTCCATTGAAGTATTTTACAAAGCTTTTGCTCTCTCCCTCTCTCTCTCCCTCTCTCTCTCTAATGTCCATTGATGTTTTGATTTCAAGCTTTCTAGTGCTAGTTCACCACTAATCCAACTTTTAGTGAGGAGGAGGGCTAAGGGTCACAAATTCTACTCTCAAGTGAGGATTTGGGGATTCTTAGTAATCCAATTCACAATTTTCTTGTTTGTTCGGGGGAAAATCCAATTGAAGGTTGAAGATTAGAGTGAAGATTACTCATCGAAGGTATAACTTCTTGTTCCCATTTTCATTGTTCATTCTAGTTTTCTCATTTATTGCTTTCTAATTGTTTTCTTCTTTCATGCTTTCTTAGTGTTGATTGTTATTCTTAATCCTTGTCTAGACTAGTTTAATCGCTTTCTTTACATAATTTACCGCTTTCTGCATTGAAAACCCCTGACGCAAACCAATTCCCTTGTCAAGCCTAACACTCATCCCTGTGGATTCGACAACCCTTACTTCATAAAAACCACAAAAAAATATGCAATCGAACAGAGTTTGTTCAGGATCATTCTGTGGAGGTGGAGCATCTGGATCTTCAAGATGCAGAGATGACAGAACGCAATCGATCTACAGTTGCTCCGGACAGAGAAGCAATTTTTGACACCATCGTTTATAATTGGTTCCATCAAAGGGCTCGATTCTGTAAATTTCAGCAAGGGATTTTTGTGGAGTAGCCATTGATCTTAATCGCTTTCAAATGGTTAGAAAAATAGACGATCAAGGCTATGGAAAGAAGGAAATTGAGTCGTGGGATGGCCACTTCCTTGAAAGCGATTACGGCTCGACCTAAGTGTCAATCGAGAAAAGTCGGTCGCTCCCCAAGGTCAACTCAGTGAGCCCCTGGACACGTGCACTCGTGGCCAGGAACTTGGAGTATGTAAAACTGTATGCCCAGAGAAAAGAAGAGAGGAGAAGGCGAAAGATGGTTGTGTTTTCTGTGTGTAAAACGAATTGGAAGACCTCCAATTTATAGATAGAAAACTACTGTTGGAATCACTAAAAAGGAAGAGACAAACACACTAATGACGGGCAAGAATCAAGGAAAATAAATGACAATTAAGAGGAAGGGAATTAATAGGACGCGTAAAATTTGCGATATAAATGAGCCAATAAATCAACGAGAATAGAAAAGATACTGGAATCAAAACCAACCCGGCCTGGCCTGGCCGAACGGACGGCGGCGGCGGCGCTCGCGCGCGTGTTGAGGCCCAAACCACACCCTCCTCCATAAAACTCATTTTCAACTTAGTACAACACATAGAGGAATAGTGGGATATATAAACGCACTTGAAACCACTCTATTCCTCCTATGTGGGACACCAAAAGGCATAGAAAGAGAAAAAAACCCATTGTTGCCATTACCAAAAACTCTTCATATCCAAGAGAGTATATATGACCATTGCTAATATTAAGGAATAAACAAAGCTAATACCAGTTGAGAAGTTGGACGAAGCCATTCATTACTTTGTTTAAATTTATACTTAGTTTTTGCTTCCGCTATAATCTTTAGTATTTTTCTCATTTATTCATTTATATCAATTTTATTTGCATTCATTCATCTAAACTATCACCCATTCGGAAGAACGGGCAAACAACTAGTATCCATGAAATAATAGCATCACGTGAGGACTCTTATTAATGCATAACTAGGCCTCAACCCGTGCGATGCACGGAATATATTAAAATAGTTATTTTAAAAAATCAAAAATTTAATAGAAATTTTAAATATAATTTAGAAAGATTATTCCAAAATAATTATAATTACTGATAGTTGCACCAAAATAATTTAATTCAACATTTATCTACTTTTTAATTAGTCGTATTTCCTACAATTAATATCCATTTTCCATTAAGCGGGATCCACAAACTTTACTATTAAAATTATATAGATTATTATTATTATTATTATTATTATTATTATTCCACAATAATTATAATAAATGATAGTTGCACAACAATAATTTAATTCAACATTTATCTACTTTTAGATTGATCAAAATCTCTACAATTAATCACCTTCATCCATTCAGCGGGACTCAAAAACTTTACTATTAATATAGATTATTCCAAAATAATTATAATTACTGATAGTTACACCAAATAATTTAATTCAACATTTATCTACTTTTTGATTGGTCGAAATCTTTACAATTAATCTTCTTTCTCCATTCAATGGGACCCACAAACTTTACTATTAATATTATATAGATTATTATTATAATATTAATTATTTTTATTTTTATTATTTTTATTATTATTATTATTATTATTATTATTATTATTATTATTCCAAAACAATTATAATTACTGATAGTTGCACCAAAATAATTTAATTCAGCATTTATCTATTTTTTTATTGGTCGAAATCTATACAATTAATCTCCTTTCTCCATTCAGGGTGACCCTCAAACTTCACTATTAATATTATAAAGATTATTATTATTATTATTATTATTATTATTATTATTATATAGATTATTATAATTAAAATTATTAAAATTATTATTATTATTATTATTATTATTACTATTATTAGTATTTTTTATTATTATTTTTATTATTATTATTTTCATTATTATTATTATTATTATTATTATTATTATTATTATTATTATTATTATTATAGGCAACACCAAAATAATTACTGTTATTTACACCAAAATAATTTAATTCAGAGTCCAAAACAGTCAAGGATTAGTGATACTTTCTGGTTTTTTAAAAAAAATTTTAAAATAAAATCCGGATTGAAAATACGCAAATTGAAAATAGAAAAAAAATATAACTTTTTACGTTGTGATTGACCAATTCCCATACAATCACCTCCGTTGCTCTATTTCGTGGGACCCACAATGGTTTCTATTATAATATTTAGATTATTATTATTATAGGAAACACCAAAATAATTATTGTTATTTGCACCAAAATAATTTAATTCAGAGTCCAAAGCAGTCAAGATAATTGATACTTTCTAATTTTTTTTAAATTTTAAAATAAAATCCAGATTGAAAATAAAAAAATTGAAACCAGAAAAAAATATAATTTTCTACATTGTGATTGGCCATATCTCCTCCAATCACTCCTGTGACTCAATTTCGTGGGACCTACATTAATTTCTATTATAATATATAGATTATTGTTATTATTATTATTATTATTATTATTACTATTATTATTATTATAGACAATATCAATATAATTACTGTGATTTGCACCAAAATGATTTAATTTAGAATCCAAAGCAGTCAAATATTAGTGATATTTTCTGATCTTCTTAATTTTAAAATAAAATCCGAATTGAAAATAAAAAAAATAGAAAATAGAAAAAAATATAATTTTCTACGTTGTGATTGGCCAATTCCCCTACAGTCTTTCTCGTGGCTATATTTCGTGGGACCCACAATGATTTCTATTATAATATATAGATTATTATTATTATTATTTCAATCTAACTATAAGTACTGATAGTTGCACCGAAATAATTTAATTCAACATTTATCTACTTTTTGATTGGTCGAAATCACAACAATTAATTTCCTTTCTCCATTCAGCGAGACCCACAAACTTTACTATTAATATTATATTAAATAAATTATTCGAAAATATTTATAATTACTGGTAGTTGCACCAAATTAATTTGATTCAATATTTATCACAAACTTTACTATTAATATTATATAGATTATTATTATTATTATATCGATTATTATTATTATTATTATTATTATTATTATTATTCCAAAATAATTACTGATATTTAGACCAAAATAATTTAATTCAGTATTTATCTATCTTCTGATTGGTCGAAATCCCTACAATTAATATCCTTTCTCCATTTAGCGGGACCCAAAAACTCTACTAATATTATATAGGTTATTATTGTTATTATTATTATTATTATTATTATTATTATTATTATTATTATTATTATAGGCAACACCAAAATAATTTAATTCAGAGTCCAAAGCAGTCAAGGATTAGTGATACTTTTTGATTTTTTTAATTTTAAAATAAAATCCGGATTGAAAATAAAAAAAATTGAAAATAGGAAAAAAAATTCTACGTTGTGATTGGCCAATTCCCCTACAATCACTCCCGTGACTCTATTTCGTGGAACCCACAATGATTTCTATTATAATATATAGATTACCTACATATCAACACGATAATATTTCTGTAAACCAAATAATCAATGCTATATTTGATCATCATGCATATAATTAATTTTTTAGAAAGGTGTCAAATTCATAGTGCCTCGACCTAGTTTCCCCCAAACAGATCTTCATGATCAAATCAAGTTCACAGTTAACACTTAAGTTACCAAAGTTAGAACAATCAAGTTCAATGTCAATCAACAAAGGGGCTGAAGAATAATTAAAATACAACAATTGCTAAAGTCTTTGAACAATGTCAAGAGGGAGATCTAAGAAGTACTGTAGGACCCCGGAAAAGGCGCGACATTTTCTCGAGTGTGCTACTTAAAGATCGGGGGTCGACTAAGGTTACTTAATCTTTAAATAAGGATGTTTTTATTTTATGAAATTCGTTTTCGGAATGGGAAGCTTTTATTCATTTACGAACCCCTTTTCTATTATCAAAATACTCGATATTACACAAAAAAATACTTTACTAATATTTTTAACATTAACCATTTACAAGCCCAGGCCATAGAGAAAGAACACGAGCCACCAGTGAACGTCGTAGGCCCAGCAGCTTACGAGTGTTCCATGTTGGACCTGTTCTTTCCTCGATCTATCGAAAATGGGTGGAAAACAGCATAGGTCAGGCGGTCTATGCTGTTTGCGAGGCCTTTCTTCTCTTGGGCGAGCCTTGAGTTTTATGTAATGGGAATGTAAAAAATATTAATTTGTACTTTTTGGAGTAAATCGTGTATTTATAATAACCAAAAGAGATTATAAAAGAAAGAAAGAGTCGCTAGCCGATTTAAGGAAATCGATAAACCAAAAAAAACTCCGGTCTGCGAACCCGAATTCTGAATTCGGGGACGAGGTTACGAATTCGAGAATTAAAGAATTCTCGAATCCACCTTTTCGAAAACAGACTCTACTAGAACCGAACTTGAAATGAAATGAGCGGGGAGAAGTTTAATTAATTTCAAAAAATTATATTCTTGACCATGCAAAGGTAAAAAAGCTGAAGTGTTTTTACAAAATGATGTACATGTAAATCAATAAACTAAAACAATTACATGATTGAAATAAAAGGACGCACAAACCTTACGTTTAAGTCTCAGCGTAATGGAAGGAAAATTGATTTACGGATGCTTGAATATGGTGTCGACTTGGACCTTGGATGAGGTTAGGAGTGTTTTTTGTGTATGATGGGAAGTGATGCTAGGATGATATGGTGAAGATAGTGATGATGGTTGTAAAAAATGAAGATAGTTTAGAGAGAATAATATGAAGAGAGTAGAGAGTGTGAGTGTATGGGAGTTTATGAGATGATTAGTTGATGAAATGAGGGTGGAATGAAGGGGTATTTATAGGTGGATGATGAGAGATGAAGATGGAAGGGTGAAAGACATGATCCAAAGATCATGCCTCAATTTACAACATCATAGGTCAAGCGGCCTTGGATGTGTATTTCGTGGTCAACAAGGTCAATCAGAATAGACAGTGATCATGGGATTGGAAGGGAAATTCTGGCACCAAAATCAATTTGCATTGCCTAGGCTAAGCGGCCTATGATGTGCAATCACACGGATTGCTGACTCGACAGCTGGACAAACTTGTTTTCTTCAGTGTAGGCCCATCGGCCTATGATGTTAAATCACGCAGATCGATGATGTGGACAGTGGCAGCGGGCTAGGTTTTCAACAGCGTAGGCCTGGCGGCCTATGCTTCACATTTCTGGGCTGGATTTGCTAGCTGGGTCAGCCTGGGAAACCTTGTAGGCTATACGGCCTACGCCTTGTAATCCCGGGCTTGGTTTGACTGATGGGCCTGTCTTGATAGCATCGTAGGCCCAATGGTCTATGCTGTTTCTTGGGCCATGGTTTGCTGGGTTTTGCGCGGGTTGGGTTTGATTTCCGAATTTGTCGGTACAAATCACGGTGTCTACAAGTAGCGATCGACTTGAAACAACGTGCACAACATAAACAATAATATCACTTACTATTAAAAGTTTATAAAAGGGTTTTTGGATGCTAATATACTAAACTTTTAGGGTATTTGACAATGATGCACTGAACTTTGACCTTGGACAATAATTCACTGTACTTTGGGGGGTGTTGAACAATAATGCACTCAGAATGATTTTGGTAGTGACTAACTTAGTGGCAATCCTACGTAGCAGGTGGAGGAGATGACTTGGTCCAAAAATATTTAAATTTATGACATGTCAACTAATCCAGACATAATCAAAGAGAGTCAACTTTGAAAAGAGTTAAAAAAAACATAAAACCACATTTGTTTAACCGTGTTTCCGCTGAGAGATTGTTCTTGTAGTAGTATTAAATCACCTTTGCTTGTATAAATTAGCTGATATGTCATAAATTTGGATATTATTTAGCCTATCCATCTTCTTGGTCTACCATGTAAGATCGCCACTAAATTAGCCAACATCGAAATTGTTTCGAGTGCGTTATTGTTCAACACCCCTCAAAGTTCAGTGCATTATTGTCCGAGCTCAAAGTTCAGTACATTATTGTCAAATACCCCAAAAGTTCAGAATACTAGCGTCCAAAATTCCTTTATAAAATCCTATCTTGTGCTTTTTGATTAAGCTTGATAAGGTTCAACAAGATATTATGACGTACAACAAGTACGTGCCGTTTCCATTTCCTCGTTAATGATACATTTCTCACTTTTGTATCATCATGCTTTTCGATTCTATGTTCCTACTCTTGGTTAGGGCTGTTCAAAAAAACCGGAACCGCTTCACTGAACCGTAAACCAGTCAAAAAAACCGGAAACGGGCAACACCAAACCGCTTTATTTTTCCGGTGCACCGAACCGGATGTTAAACGGGGCGGTTCCGGTTTGCAATTTTCAAACCGGCAGGGAACCGGAACCGCACTGTTAATATAAACATATAAACAATATATATATATATATATATATATATATATATATATATATATATATATATATTGATTAAAAAAATTACACAGACACAGTGGGAACTAACAAGCAATGTAGTTGAAATTTTATAGGAAAGGTTATGTAATTTACACAAACAAAGTGGGAACTAGCAAGCAATGTAATTAAAAAAATGTAATTGAACTAGCAAGTAATGTAATTTACACAAACACAGTGGGAACTAGCAAGCAAAAAAATATTTACATCTACACAGTCGGAACTGAGTTTGATTTTTTTTTTTTTGATTGATTGAATGATGATTTTTTAATTTTGATGGAAATAAAGGCGGTTCCGGTTAACCGGTAACACCGCACCGTTAACTCCGGTGCATCGGTTTAAAAAATCCGGTGTTCCGGTTACGTTTACTGTTTATGATTTTGGAAAACCGTTTCGGTCGGTGCACCACTTTGTGAAACCACCACCGCACCGAACCGCACTGTGAACACCCCTACTTGGTAGAGATATTATCTTTTAAAAGATTAGCATGATTACGACCACGACTATGTCGATTGTCATGGCTACTAGCGTGACCTTTGTTTTGCTCATGATTCTTGAGTTTATATCAAACCACATTCACTTCAGGGAAAGGGACAAATCATTTAGGGGTTCTAATGATCTCATAGGTCATTATTAAGAAAATTATGTACATTTCTCATCTAAACATTAAACTCCACACTTGTAACAAAATGCTAAATTTGATCTACGATATAAACTTTGTCAACCTCAAGTATACTATCATTGGCTTTCAACAATCCTTATACCAATTAACAACTCTATACTCTAATTGGAACGAAAGCGAACTTCTAGTTCATTATCAAAATTATATAAAGCTTCAATGATTGAAGTGATCTTCTGATTCACTACTAATACGTGTAATCAACGGAAACAAAATTCAATATTAGTGGTAGGATGAACTTCTAGTTTACCAATTGTATAAGTAATCCTTTTTCTTTTTTCAATATCAAAGTGAACTTTTGGTCACTAATAAACTAGATAAAATTCTTAACATTAGAATGAACTTCAGGTTCACTGATGAAAATAAGACAAAATACTTATTATTGGATAGAAGTTCTCGTTAACTAATAAAATTAAATAACATTATCAATATTAGAGTTTCTTTCTGGTTCACTCATAAGATAAAACTTTCGACATACGAGTGAACTTCTTGTTCACTTAGGGTCCGTTTGGACCTAGGAAAACAACATGAAAAAAATAAATTTGGAAAATGAGAATTTTTCATTTGTTTGGATTGAAGAAAAATGAATGAAAAAATAGTTGAAAAACTACGGAAAATTTGGGGAACACAAAGAACAAAATATTTTCCCTTCAAAAATGAAGGAAAAGTTGAAAGAAAAATTTTGCATCTAAAAGTCAACATTTCTTTCCTTCGTCTCTCACGACTCTCTCGATTCTCTCTCTCTCTCTCTCTCTCTCTCTCTCTCTCTCTCTCTTTCTCTCTAACTCTCTTCTCTTTTCTCTCTCTCTCCCTCTCTCGCTCTCTTCTCTCACTCTCTCTCTCTGTCTCTAACTCTTTCTCTCTCTCTTTCTCTCTCTCTCTCTCTCTCTCTCTCTCTCTCTCTCTCTCTCTCTCTCTCTCTCTCTCTCTCTCTCTCTCTCTCTCTAAGTCTCTTCTCTCTCCCCCCCCCCCCAAATCACATCATATGATCTATAAAAATGAAACTTGACATTTACAAGTTTCCATGCAAATGTTATTTTTCCATTCATTTTTCCTCAAACTAAACAAGGAAAAGAAAATTGAATGGAAAATCAATTTTTTTCTCCAAAATTTTACTTAAACCAAACTATAGAAAAAAATTTACTTTACCCCAAAAAAAAATTTCCCCTAATTTTTTTTCCATGAGATTTTTTTCTCCACCCTGTTTTCTAGGTCCAAACGGACCCTTCTTGAAGTAAGGTAAAATTCTTACCATTCCGGTGAACTTCCAATTCATTGATAAAATTAAATGAATTTTTCGTAACTAGAGTAAACTTCTGGTTCACTAATAAAATCAAACAATATTATCAAGTGTAAGGTGAGCTTCTAGTCACCGATAAGATAAAAATTTCGATATACGAGTCAACTTCTGGTTCAATTAATGAAAATAAGGTAAGCTTCTTATCATTCAGGTGAACTTCTAGTTCACATATAAAATTAAACGAAAAATTTCGTTGTAGGAGTGAACTTCTGGTTCACTAATAAATAGACTCTGTATTAGTGAGACAAACTTATGGTTCGCCAATGAAAATATACAACCTTTAACTACAACTATAATATTTCATTAAAAAAAATATTCATCCATATAAAGATGATTGAATGAACTTCTGGTTCACAATCGATATTAGACATAATATTCAATATTGAAGTGAACTTCTGGTTCACTATCAATATTTACAGTTTATCATACCAAAAGCTATAGACAATAACACGCACATATTGTTAATACCAATAAATTTAGAAGACTTATAACTCATACGAAAAGCTATGGACTAATAGGGACAAAGGAGAAGAAAACCTTATGCTTCCAAACAAAAAGCAAATGTATAATCACAGGATTGGATCACGAAGCAAACAAGACGAATGCTACAAACAAGCTAAGTAAAAATATATTATATATATTGCGCAAAGAGTGATTGAGAGAGGGGAATAGGTGATTTTATTCATAGTCTATAAGGGTATTTATACTAGTTACATAGCAAGAGTCCTGCATAGTATGGATCCTCCCATATTATGTCATCCTAATATATAATTATACAAAGATACCCAAAAAGATATCTTATTGATATATGGGCATTCACATATATATTATTTCATAACTATTGTATGAATAAGGGAAATACTTGTATGTTTTTTTGTCTCAGTGGTATTCAGCCCAATTTGACTGAAATTTATTAGGTGCATCCGGACCATGTGCTCCACATACTACCATTGTTCACCCACATATATTAGATTGTTAACTCGTATATATTAGGTTGTTCACTTTGATTATGATGATTGTTCATTCACAAATATCTGGAACACATGCTCTGGGTGCATATAATATACTCCCTCCATTCCTCAATATCTGTCTGTAAACACAAAATTCCGAGTCTAAATAAATAAACACAAGAAATTAGTGAACAAATATAATATATTAATTTCAAAGGATGTTTGGGTACAATCTCTATGTATTTGTTACAAAATGAAAATGTAACTCCTCCGATTCGATCTCCTTGAACAAACTTGAATGAGTATGGTTTTGGATGAATATAATCTTAGATGAATATACTCTTGATTGAATATGAACTTAGATGATTGTGGTCTTGAACGAGGGTCGTAGAGACTTGATCCCGATCAAAAGAAAGTAGTTTGATCTCTACGAATGGACGACACGAGTTTAAACTTTGTTGTACTTCTTGTCTTCGAGAGAGATAGTATGAGAGTTTTTGAGTCTTCTTTGGATGTTTTTTTCAACCCCTTGAAATGAAGGAGAATGATCTCTATTTATAGAGAACATTGGCTAGCCTTTGGGCCTATTTAACTCCTTTTTAAAAAAGAACAAATATTTATGTGTCACCCATGACATATGGCGTAATTTAATTGGTCAGCATATAATATCATTTAATTTATAATCAAATGATCACCATAATTCATTTTGACACATGGCAGATTATAATTGAATGAATTAAAAATACTATTAATTTCCACGTGGCGAGCCTTGATTGGCTGATAAATTTTTGCCTTCTACAAATGCCCCCTCGAGAGTTGGCCGCGCTTACGACCTGATAGTAATGGCCGCGGTCGGGTCTCGAAACTTGAATACGACTCTTGCACTGTCTAACTATACGCGTTACCCAAGTCAATTTTGATTTAATGGGCACCGAATAATTCCTTCAAATTATTCAACTAAATTGTGAAATTGAATCACGTAGGACTCAAATGGGAAAACAATGATTGGTATATATTAATAGGAGTTTTTGTTCTTGAAATCTTGTAGGTTAGGAACCTGCAGTAATTAGGTCGTGCAAATATGTCGAAGTATAGAGATTTATAGGTGACAATATTCTCCATCCAAATCAAAGTTAGAATGTAGGGAAATAATCAGGACTTTACAATAATCTCTTTCCGCAACACTTGTATAAATTAAGTGTTGACCTCTTTTTTTCATGTGAGGCGTCATGAGTGCATGTACTTGTGGTGTTGTAAGTGTTGACACGAATTTCGTTCATCTGGTTGTGCAAGAAAGAGCCTAAACGTCACCAGCAATCCAACAGTCTACACCATATTTAATACCAAGGATGGAAGATTCAAGAAAATCATGTTGATGAAGCACCATTTCATCATCACTGGCCAGACACAAAGCATTCCATTAGGGCTTCCTGCTGCTCTATATTATCCATCACGTACGCCATTTTGTTTTTGAAGAAGATCACGCCCAACATCATCATATCATCATCGTTTAACACCACCAACATATATATAAGCCCTTTATGAAGTTTTGCCGAGACTCGACTCCATAGATGATTCTACTTTTTTTTTTCCAGGTTCATATCTTTTGGAGAAGACCTTGATACTTGGATCAGATGATATTAATCTTGATTCTTGAGGTGAATTTTATGGACTTGGAAGATGAGTACTCTTATACAAAATTTGCAGACTTGGATATCAAGAATAATTTTTGAAGGTGAAATTCACAAACTTCGAAGTCGGGCAACCTTTAATAAATCCATATCAAAGGCAATTTTATAATCGGAAGACAAGCAGTGACCTTTGATTGTCCTCCTCAGTAGGGGACATCAATTCGGCCCGTCTTGAGCATGTATCGGCGATCAGAAGACAAGCGGTGACCTTTGATTTTCCTCCTCAGTTGTGGACATCAGTTCGGCCCATCTTGGATTATATCACTGATAATCGAAGGACAACTTATCGCATGAGTCTGCATCACGCCTTTGTACACTTGATTCTCTTGATCTTTGATGCCTCGAACGTCTCGACCTTGGAAATTCACCATTCTTTAATGACTTGAATCTTGGACTTTGTTGACTTGGGAGTCTCAAACTTGAAAATCTTGAATTTTGACTTCGGAGTATTTAACTTTGACGATTTGAGAACCTTTAATTTGATTTGAAAGTCTTTAGTTTTGATTTGAAAGTCTTTAATTTTAATGTCTTGTGAGTCTTTGACTTAAAGGTTTTGAATTTGGACTTGTGAGTCTTTGGTGTTGAAGACTTGGGTGTCTTGGTTTTGACTTGGAAGTATTTAATTTTGGTGACTTATAAGTCTATTATTTGAAAATTTTGAATTTAGACTTGTTAGTCTTGATTTGAATGACTTGAAGGTCTTGAATTTTGTTGACTTGCAAGTCTTTTGCCTTAATGACTTAAGAGTCTTTGACTTGAAACTCTTGAACTTCGACTTGAGAGTTTTCAATTTTGATAACTTGAAAGTCTTGATTTTGGATTTGTGAGTTTTTTTGTGGATGACTTGGAAGTTTTGAATTTTGACTTGTGAGTCTTGATTTGGATGACTTGAAAGTCTTGAATTTTTTACTTGTGAGTATTTTTTTAACTTGACTTGACAACTTGCAATAAGTTCAATCGGATTCATCACTCTCATCTTCATCGAACACGATCTTGCCTTCATTTTTAAGCTTCATTACAAGCTCCTTAAAAGTTAAACACTTCTCCAACGGATGACTAATGATCCTATGGTACTTGCAGTATTTAGGGTCATTGATTCTTCCAACTTCACTTGGACGCTTCGACTATGGAAGTTTAATAATTCCCTTTTCAAGAAGTTTATCAAGTATTTCAGGTGTATCACCATCGGAGAAAGGATATTCTTTCTCTTCAAAAATCATGGATGAAGGAATTCTTTTTGACGTGCCCTCAAGTGAAGTTTGCTTCTCCTTGACACTTGGTCTTCTTGCATCATGCTTGAAAATTGTGAGCTCCATGTCATGTGCCCACGTTGCGAAGTCTTGAAAAGTTGTTGGCTTATTCATATGGAAAACATAAAGCAGATCCCATTCCATGCCTTGTATACATATCTCGACAGCGGAGGCTTCAGACAATCGATCTTTACACTCAAAGCTGAGTGACCTCCAACGATTGATATAGTCCAAGACTGGCTCCCGGTACCACTGGTTTGTGTTTATCAACTCCGTCATACTAATAGTGCGTTGAGTGCTGTAAAATCGATTAAGAAACTCTTGCTCCATTTCTCCCCAACTTTCGATGGACTCCGGCTCCAAGTCCGTATACCAATCAAAGGTGATTTCTTTAAGGGTTCTAACGAGCTGCTTCACTAGTTGATCTCCCTCAGTCCCAGCATTATTGCAAGTCTCGATGAAATGAGCTATATGCTGCTTAGGATTCCCTTTACCATCGAAGTGTGTGAATTTCGGCGGTTGATAGCCGTAAGGCATGCAAAGTGCGTCAATCCTCTTCGTGTAAGGCTTCATGTACAATTGAGTTTTACGAGAACCTCCCTTGATTTGAGCTTTTATCGCATCAGCTACTAGTTTTTGGATCTGCTCTACAGACAATGAGCTCGAGCCGGAACCTTCTTCATATTTCTCTTCTTCGTCGGAGTCTTCGTGATTGGATCCTCTGTCGGAATCTTCATCTACCGAACCTTCATCAAATTTGCTAGTGGGTCGTTTTTTAAATTTATTTGTCAATTTCTTGATCCGCTCATCTTGTCGCTTAATATGCTCAGTCTTTTCCTCGCTTTCTTTCTCAAGTGTTGCCAGCGTGGCCTTCATAGTCTTGAATTCTTCTTCATAGTTAATAGCATCTGTGACCATAGCGGACATAATAATGGTGTCGATGGAGTCAGTATCAAAATCAGAGGAGAGTGAATCCCTTGGAGATTTTGGTGTTTCCACGCCAACTTCATAGTCTTCGTCCTCTTCACTCAACGGGTTGATGATAGATTTCATACATCCATTCAGGAACCATCTTCTTCGGGTCAACGACTTGAGTGGAAGTAGTTTGGTTTGCCCTCAGCAAGTTAGAGTTAAAGATATGCAACGGGGCACTCACAGCATCTTGTTCCTCAGCCTCCACAACGGCAATATTGGTCATCCTTCTTGTGATTACTCCATTGGATGTTGCACTAATTATTGATTATTGTGACTTGGTTTGAGAAACTTTCTTTAAAGCATGATAGATGTTGTTCTTAGAATCCATCTTCTTCGAATGATAAATAGTTCGTTCTTGGAGAAAGAGATGAGAGGCAGAGATGCCCCACCGAGCGTGCAAAAATTTGTAAACACAAATTTCCAGGTCTAAATAAATAAAAACAAAAAATTAGTGAACAAATATAATATATTAATTTCAAAGGATTTTTGGGTACAATCTCTATGTATTTGTTACAAAATGAAAATGTAACTTTTCCGATTCGATCTCCTTGAACAAACTTGAACGAGTCTTGAATGAGTATGGTTTTGGATTAATATAATCTTGGATGAATATACTCTTGATTGAATATGAACTTGGATGATTGTGGTCTTGAACGAGGGTCGTAGAGATTTGATCCCGATCAAAGGAAGTAGTTTGATCTCCACGAATGGACGACACGAACTTAAACTTTGTTGTGCTTCTTGTCTTCGAGAGAGAGTATGAGAGCTTTTAAGTTTTCTTTGGACGTTTTTTTAACCCCTTGAAATGAAGGAGAATAGTCTCTATTTATAAAGAACCTTGGCTAGGCTTTGGGTCCATTTAACTCCTTTTTACAAAAAAGACAAATATTTATGTGTCACCCATGATACGTGGCGTAATTTAATTGGTCAGAATATAATATCATTTAATTTATAATCAAATAATCCACCATTCATTTTGACACATGACAGGTTATAATTAAACGAATTAAAAATACTATTAATTTCCACATGGCGAGCATTGATTGGTTGACAAATTTTTGCCTTATACACTGTCACTTTAACTAGCTTTTTATTTTCTATAATATCTGTCACTTTACAATTCTAATACAATATTAATGATAATTTTCTAAATCTATCTCTTACTTTTATCATTACCAATACAAATATATAATCAAAATGGAAATTTATCTATTACTTTTATCATTTCAAATACAATTATTATTTTCAATATTAAATCTAAATTTTTTCCTTAGTAAATAAGCATATTTTGAAAAATATTTATTTTAAAATTTTAAAAAATAAAATAAAAATTTAAAATATATATTTCATAATTCATATTAAATAAAAAGGCTAACGGTCAACGTAAATTTTTTCCTTACTGTGATCGTCATGGTCGACGACGACTATAAGGCCCTGTCAAATTCATGGGTAAGTTTAACTTACCTAAATTTACCAGTTTTTACCAAAATTTACCAAAAATTATCAAAAATTACCAAATTTAAAAAAAATAAATAAAATTAATTTTGATATATTGACATCAATTTGCCAAAAGTTACCAGAATTTACCAAAAGTTACCAAAAATTACCAAAAATTATTAAAATTTAACTTTTTATCCAACTGTTTTTTACCCATGAATTTGTTGGGGTTAAGTGTATCGTTTTGGAATGAAATGCAAATTTGACGGCCTGCTTCCCAAATATTTGACTTCCGTGGTGGCATTGGCCCTAATAATCGCCCCAATTTCCCCAAATAAGTTTGGAAACAAGAATCCCCAGAAGCCGGAAACCTTCGTGAATCGGCAGAGGATGTCTTCGAAGAACGCAGCCAAGTCATTGTTGGAATCTGTACGTCGGTACTTGAAGGCGCCATGGGAGATCACTGGTCCATGCGCATCGCCGGAATACCAGTCAGCCATCCCTAAGGCTTCTGAGTACCGTGTATTCTGCCCCGCCACCACCCCTCAAAAGGCCATCGTTCCCACTGCTAACCCAGACACCGTCTTCAACATCAACTACTTTACTCGTGACCAACGTCGCAATCGCCCTCCTATTCGTAAGAAGGTCTTAAAAAAGGCCGATGTCCAGGCCATGATGAACAACAAGAAATTTGAACCCTCTGATTTCCCCACACCTTATCTCACTACTACTGTCGTCGAGGATGACAATGCCCGCGGTGGCGGATACCAGAAATAGGTCAACTTTTCTTTCTTTCTTTTAAAATCTTGGCTTTTTCTGTGCTGTATTCCATGTTTTGTCAATTGGCTGTTCTAGTGTTTCCGAAACTATCGGGGGATTTGGCGTTAGGGTTGGGGAAAGAGTCGGATTATGTTGAAGTTTGAAATTGGGCAAATGCCTTTGATGGATCAGTTTTGGGAAATGATGGAGGGGGTAAATCTGAGTTGGGTGATTTATACTTCGTGATCTGATCCGCACAAAATTGTAGAAAGCTTTTGGTTGTGGAATTATCTGGGTGACTGCTAACTCTACACTGGGTTTGTTGCTGATAGACTGTAATTTGTTATTCAAATAAGCACAAACTTGGGTTATTCCTGCCCATTTTGAATTGGTATATCTGGAGCTGTGTTCATGATTTGGAGCCATTTTAGACCTTTTTTTAAAAAAAATCCTGTTGCAGTAATGATATTGTGTGAGGTCCATACTGTTGTGAAGCAATTTATTTTATTTTGTTAATATGTTCGAAGTTATAGTAAAATCATTTGGAGAGAAAGCTACCCATTCCGAAGAGAGGGCAACTACAAATGCAACCTGTGATCGAGCTTTTATGCATAATGTTCTCTAGGGGTTGAGAGTTGAAGCCATGGATTGGTTGCTGAGAATTACTTCTGCATAGCTTTCTAGAGCAACCTTTTGCCACTGTTAAATAAGCTTCCACTCTCCGGGCTCACTTCCGGATTGAAAGTCTCACTTTCATATAGCCGTATAAGTTGGAAGCCTTTCTCTGGATCTGGACTGAATGTAGTAATGATAGATTGGAGTTTTGGCTTTTTCCCCTTTCGTTTTTCTTGTTTTTTGTTTTTTTTTTGTAGGTAAGAGAAAAAGAGGGGGGGGGGGGGGGAAGTGTTGAGACGAAGACACGTTTCATCAAATATGATTCTTGTTAAGATATTAGATACAGTGTGGACTTTGAAGTATAGATATGAAAGGACGCAGCTTCAGTCTTATTTATGTTCTAACTCGTCTTCATATACTCCATCTCCTTCATCCGTGAAAGGAGCAAGAATGGTTGATTTTGTACAGTTTGCTCATTGTTTTAGTTGATGGTAGAAATCGATAGGTTTGTTATATTATTAATTGTTATGAACTTTGTTCCTTTTCTTTATGATCCATGATAAATGAAGGAAACATTTGTAGGATGGAGAATAACGAATTGTAGAAATCTAGAGCTGTTTCTATATGAATTGATTTTCATACAGTTTGCTCAGTGTTGTCCTAATCAGAACGTTATGAATGAAAGAGAGTTGTTGGACGAAGAGAATAAGAGAATACTTGGCTGTTTCCAGTGTTCTTTTCTTCTTGGTTTGGTTGAATCTGTCGCATTTGCTGACAGTAGCGTTAAGTTTTGTTCATAATTACGCTCATTGGAAATTGATTATAAGCAATATAGTTCAAACATTTATCGTCTTTCCCAATGGACTGCTCCTGCTGCAGCACACTTATTCTTCTGAGACAAAGGTCATTGATGAAAGACCACACAGAGTGCAAAAGAAAATAAAGAAAATAAATGAAGGCAATGCAGAGTATGGAGTATTGTAGTGAATAGGTGACTGTGGAGTTTGTAGAACTTTAGAAGAGGAGAATAAAGGGAAGCAGTGCTGCCAAAAGTAGGAGCAAACATAAAACGGAGAAAACTCAATGCATTGTGTAGATTGTAGGTTTTCATGTATCCATGATCCATGGTCCATGATGACAAGATGCAAACTTTGAGGAAGAGAGTTCCTATACGTTTGCTACATTGCCATCTTAAAATGTGAAATTACCATGCAATTTCAATTAGCTGGCAACACATAGAAGTAATGTCACTTTGTTCGTAATTCATTCCCCATGCATCATTGAATCAATTTTTATCGACTAGTCAATGAAGTATATTAAAATGGCAGTAAGTTTCATAACATGGACTGTGTATTGCTATATTATTCTGCTTTTAACTGCTATCCAGCTCCTTCGAGCAGTGTCCATATCTATGCCTGAGAAAGATTGATGAGAAGCTTAGGGAAAGAGAGTTAATTTTCTGCCTTTCTTTCTAAAGTGGAGTTCAAAGGCATCAAAAAGACTGTCTCGGGTTTGTACTTAAATCTATGTTATGGTTCTTAAGCTTTAGATTTGTATCATTATGTAACAAAGGTGTGAAAGGAGTACTTAGACTTGGCATGTGTTAAATGTATCAAGGATGCAATGTAGTTTTGGAAGAATGAAGAGATAAGGTGAGATGGCGGAAGCACTTTTATAGGTCACTGGTCACTTAAGCTATGGAGGAAATATCAACATCACAGTGTGCAACCAAACAAGCATGGACATTAAGATGGGTTTTGGGTCCTTCATTGTGGCCAGAGATGAAATTAAAGAAGCATTGGCTGGATTGTTGAAGATGAAAATGCTGTTAGTTCATTGCATGTATAATCATTGGTAAATGGTGATTGATGGGATTAACAAAGTGTTTGGCTTTATTATCAAAGTGGCCTATGTACCACTACAATGGAGGTTTACTTCTTACCACTATGCTATCCAATTGCATTCTTATTAGGTTATTGAATTCAGTCTTAAGATTTTGAAGAATAGTGGTTAGATAGTCATATTGCAGACCATTTTTGTTTTATGCCTAGAAGTTAAGACAATGGAAATAATAATTCATCTAATGAGAAGGCTTATGGAGTATTATAAACGTATAAAAAAAGGATATGCATATGTTGTTTGTCAACTTTAGTAAGCTTTGCATTTCACAAATTCTTGTGGAATATATGTGTGAAGATTCTTTTAAAAGCTAAATGTACTAGTCTTTCTTGTTAATTGTATATCCATGTGGTAAAAGGTGGCAATTATCAACCTTGCTTCTTTTTATGTTTGCATGGTTATATATTTGCTCTAATAGCTGTTACTGCTTCATTATCGTGTCTAACTGATATGTTTTCCTTCCTTTGCTTGACCTCATTCAATTATCTGTTTAGGAGTGTGGATATTCTTATCATCTTATGTTTAAATTTTAAAGGTTCTTTTCCAGTGGTTGTGTGCACAACTAACAAACAAGAGGAAAATCATATAACTTTTAATGCTTGTTTTAATACTTGAATTTAATGATTTTTTTTTTAAAATTGTAGTTCATTTCAACAAGTAGTTGGATGTTTCCTGATCTCGCGCTCTTTTGAGGACATAGTCTTCTAAAATATCTGTTTCTTATTGGCAGGGTTCTGCAATTGAGCAATTGGATTGAGATTGGTTTACGGTTGAAGGTGCTTTGAGCTCCAAAGGAAACCAGATGAAGTTGTTTTTGGATGTTTTGTTTACATAAAAGAATTCTGAAGCATCAGCTTATCTTTGTATTAGCAATTGTGGACTACTTTTCTGCTGGCTGGAGGCCAAACTCTTGGCTATACAATATATCATGCATGAATAATTGTGAACACAGACTCTTTCATTGTGTTTCTATTTGACTATTTTTTTTTGAACTGTTTCCGCACTGTATTTACATAGCTTAGAATGGTAGAGCTGGCGACACTATAACAGATTTGGGATCTAGCGGCATTTATAATAAATGCCGGTAAAACCTAACAGGTTAAACAAATAACCTAGTCTATAGTGGCGTTTTTTGGAAATACTGCCCCAGCCTCCAGCCCTCCTATTATTTGGGCTCTATTCTGCGAAATATGAAAAGTTAAACACCCCCATCCGCCTGCCTTCTATTATCTGAAAATCCCAAAAGTAAAACCCTAATATTTTTGCCCATTTCCTTCGGTTCTGCTCTATCATCGACAGTTTGCTCGTCTCCTTCAAGATCCAGCAAGATGGTGTGGATGGTGTAGTTGACCCCCATCTTCTCATCCACAGTTACATTCTAATCTATTTTCGTCAGATTTGATATCAATTTTTTGGAGTCTTTATCTTCTTATTCACAGGTGTTTTCGCCAGTTTCGTTGGTATCTGTAGGTGGGCAGTGGTTGCCGCTAGCTGCTACTCCTTAGTCCGCTCGGCTCTCACTCTCTCAACTCTCGGATCTCACTTATTCTTCTTAGTTGACGCTGCTGAAATCTCTAATTGGTATGTATCCCGCTTCATCTTCTAATGTTCTGCTTCTTATCTTTTTTGTTTCCCCCTAATTTTATGGACTAAAGGTATAATGTGGTGCTGTTGCCTACTGCTGGCTGCTCGTGGGTCAGTGGTGAGTGGCTCGCCAAGATGTGAATATTTTACAAGCCCTTTTTAAGATTGAGTTGCATACTTCACTGTTATCCTATATTGAGGCCAAGTTGTGTAAAGCCAGATTGACTTTCTGCATGAAGAAGTCAATATTTTTCTCTCAACTTTCCTCTCATTTTTAAAGGGATTTTTTTTCAAATTGTTTTTCTTTCCACCCTAAGAGAAAGTAAATTATCCTGTTGGATTCTGTTGAGAAGGCTTCTGCTGCAATCCAGGCCTTAGATGGAAGGGTATCATTGGAAATCTTCTATTTTTGTGATTTGATTATCAGTTTTGTTTAAGCATAGTTGAATGCTCTTGCTGCTTGTCTGTGAAGAATGAACATATCCTACAGGAAACTGTGATTAATGCTGTACAACTTATGATGTGTCTCAGATCTGCCTGGTTTTTGTGTGGTGAACTGACGTGAATAACATTTTTGGATGAATGTCTTCGATCATAAATGTTACTGGGTCTTAGGACAATTGATAAAATTGCTTTGTGGGATGATGTACTTCGGTTCCTTAATTTGATTTTTATTAAATGATGATATGCATAACAAATCTGTGTATTTCATCTGTTTTTTCCTAGTACCAGCCAACTTCGCACTCTTTGGTGACACTATCAATGGTGATGTTGCAGAGCTGCATCTGTAGGTTCTTTTAAGCAATGTTTGTATATGTCTATGTGCATCAATGTTATTGTTGCTCATGTCAGATGCTGGATGCTGCTCATGAATTATGCGCTCTTTAGTTTTCATTGTGCCATACCAAGTGTTTAGAACTACATTAGAATGCTTATTTTCTTGGCTGGCATATTCTTACATTACATTCTGTGATTTTATTTCACTACATTGGAGCTCAACATTATCTATTTATCTGTTATGTGAACTGAATTGGTGTATGATGTGAACCAAATCAAATCTATACTTGAGTTTGTTTGTGGGGGGGGGGGGGGGGGGGAATGTATGCAGACCCCCTACAATTGAATTGGAGAGAAGCTACTTGCAATAGACTTTAGTTTAGAGTGGAGAGGCATAGGCTGCTTACTATTCCATAGTATTGAAGCTATTTGGGCATGGCCAACCCTCCCTACTCCCCAATTGCGCTCATGCGCACAAAAAGGGGAAGAAATGAAGTGTTTTGCTTTCGTTCCCTCGTGTGCTGAAATCCAATAATTGTAGGTGGCTATATAGTGGATCCTCATGCCACAAGTATCTTTGAGTTTATATCAACATTCCAGTTGTACAAAGTCGAGTGCTCACATTCCTTTATTGTGGCCAGGATCTACATGGGAGATTTACAACCGTAGCTTATGCATCTGAGCAGAGAAATGCAAATCGAGGTCCACATTTTTCTAGTGGCACTTGTTACGGTGCCGGTTTTGGGGCAGGGGATGGCTATGGTGCAAATAGCAGTCAAATTGGTGGCAATTACAGTAGTGGATGCAGCAACTATGCTTGAAGTGATGCCGCTGGTTTTGATTATATTATATTTAGGGAAATTCCAAATGGTAGGCACCAACTATTGCCTATTCCAAATGGTGAGCACCCTTTTTATATATTTCAAATGGTAGGCTTAATTATCAAACAATTCCATCCGGTAGACATTATTTAACTGCCGTTATAATATTTTTTTTAAAAAAAAAGAAAAAGAAAAATTTATGTTCTGAGTTCCCATCTTCGACGCTTGCTCAAATTCAAATTGGAAAAAGCTCTGCCCTCCCATCTCCGACGCAGGTGGTGGCTGCCGGGGTATGTTTATATGAAACTTTTAGGGTTTGGATTTTTAGGCTTAATTGCCAAAATTTGGGTAAATATTTCAGCAATTGTTTGATGCATTGTAGCTGTTTGGGTCTTTTGCAATTGTATGATGCATAAAATTTCAAGAATGCTTCCAATTTTTGGGTATAAATGACGCTTTCCGACCTCTGAGTCACGGTGCTTTCCAATTTTTGGGTAATTTTGTGGAATGGGAGTTGATTTTGTTGTTTATGCTTCCTTATTGATACCTAGGCTTCCGAATAAGAATGGCTTTTCCCATATTGAAGGCAAGTGATGGATTTCAAACTGAAGAACATTATTGGAGCCACTCACCAGACATCTAGCATAGAACAAATAGAAAAAGAGAATTTCAAAGAAAGAAATGTCTGATTCTTATTCCTCCAGATCAAATGATGCAAACAGAACATGGAAGTTCGTGATTGATGGAAATGAACCATCTCTACAGATTTTGAATTTGAGCAAGCGTCGACGGCAGGAGAATTCAGGCTCAGGGGAAGAGATTACAGAGTTTTTTCCAGGTTGAGTTTGAGCAAGCGTTGAAGAGATGAAAACTCAAAACACAAATTTTTATTTTTCTTTTTTTATTTTGATATTCTAGCAGCAGGTTAAGTAACGTCTACAGGGTGGAATTGTTTTGTAATTAAGCTTTCCATTTGGATTATATAAAATGGGTGCTCAGTGCTCACCACTTGGAATGGGCTATAGTTGGTGCCTACCATTTGAAATTTCCCTTATATTTATGATTTAACCCATTTTGTGGGCAAATTTGGGTGTGGATTTGCTTGATTTTGTTGTTGGATTCAATTTCTAAACTTTATGCTAATTTATTGATTTGCTACGCTTCTAGGCTTTTCATTTGGGAAGTGTTTGGAAAATATACAACATTTGACGATGTTTTTGTGGGAAATTGTAAAAGCAGTACAATGTGGTGGGTGAGAGAATGGATTTTGAGAGACACACTTGCATCTCAGTCTTAACTCAATATATATTATATGCTCCAGGAGCACATGCTCCAGATCCTACGTGACGCCCACATATTTTACACGTTGGAAATATTGGGTTTAGAATTATTTTAATTAGAAAATCAAATTTAGTAATTGTTTCTATTAATACGTACACTACTCCCACCCACCTCCCACTCTCAATTTTCAACCTCTGCTCCCATTCACAACCTTCCATCAACTGCACTCTTAGTCTTGGGCAGAAATTATTTGCCATTCACGACCCAGTTCAATGCTTTTCTTCTTGTTGACGACAAACATCTCCATTTGCTCCAACTCTAATTTGTCTCACAACCATCACCACGAGTGCACCACGCTGGCTACTTGGCCAAATCAATCCCGCAAGTCGTCTCTTCGAAAAGCTCCAGCCCTGCCATGTCGTCGGAGCACCCTAAATTTCTCTATCGTTTTGGTTCCTTTTTCAATTGAGGATATATAAATTTGTCTTCTTCATCATGGCTGGAATCCTTTAAAATTTTTATTTTTTAATGGAGTATTTTGACCTCAAATTGTCCATCTGCTTAAAAATTGAATCTTTAGTGTATATGAGTTGATAATTGGAATTGGTAGTGTTTTTGTTGACATTTTGTCTCTGTTGCATTGATTTGTTTGTTGCAGATAGTGGAAAATATGTTGGAGATGCTCGATTGAAGATCTCAAATGGTGGAAAATATGTTGGCAGATTCTTATTTCGATCAACCTCCCCAGATCGTTTGATTGATCTTGATGATCACCCTGTTCACCCATAAAAGGGCATTGTTCACCCATAAAAGAGAGAAATATGGGATTGTTCACTCATTAAAGGGACGTTGTTCACTCATAAAAGGATAGTATGGACTCAAATTGGCAGCATCAATTTCATTGTTCACCCTATTTATTGCGATTATTTACTAAATATATTGTAATTATTTAATGGATAACTAGTGTTTGTTCACTAGAAATATTCATTTTTTCCATTGTGTTATTGTTTATTAATACGTTTATATTGTTCACAGATATGTTTATATGAGGTGTACATGACTCAATTGCTCACCATATATATTGTCATAGCTAATCTTATACGTTATTCAATTTATCATTGTTCATCTTATATTAGAAGTCTAGAAATGAACAACATTGAATTAGCCAGTGAATAATAACTTTAATGGCTTCTAATGATAGAAATTTTGTCACAAAAGAAGATTATAAATCATAACTTGATTTTATGAGTGAACGATCATAATATTTCAAGTGAACAAAATTATCTTAAAAAACAAGTTATGATGAACAATTTAAACTTTTTAGAGTGAACTATGCAGAACAAGCTCAATGAACAATGTTGAAGTAAGTGAACACCATAGTTGAAGTAAGTGAACACCGCAGTTCAAGTGAGTGAACAATCGCGCTGCTGTCAGTGAACAATAAAGTTCAAGTCAGTGAACATTGCATGGTGAACAATGATGTTATTGTCAGTGAACAATTCAATTCAAGATAATGAACATCGTATGATGAACAATTATATTATAGTTAGTGAACCATCGTTTTTTTCTTATTGAAATCATCTGCAACCTACAATCAAGCGAGAACAATTGATGATAACTGCCATCATCATGGTGCTATGTAACAGTTAGCTTGGCCATTGACCTGATAACTAATTCTTTTTAATTGTCATTGGTGACCGACAGGAGGTGCCGATTTTTTTTTTTAATGACATGACTGCCATGTCATCTCCTGGAGCACATGCTCCAGGAGCATATAATAATTTGCAGTCTTAACTTGGGATATTTTGATTTATGTTAGTACATTACTAGGATTTTGTCATACCCATGTTGAAGTATGCTGAGTTATCTGAGTGTACTTGGTTTCAAACTTGACAATGTCATGAGAATTTTATACCTTCTAGTCCACAATGGAGGGTCTAGAATCATACCCATGTCCAAATGTTGAGGTTGTGATGCTATTTACTTGGGGAAAAATGAATAATAATCTAAGTGGCAGAGCCCAACACTCATCTGATAATGAATCTCTAACCACGAGTAGTGGAAAAACTTTAAAAATCACTAATGCGGGTTTACTTTAAATCCAATCAATGAATAAGATTGTGGTTTATCTCTAGCAAATGGTCATTAGTGTATAGTTTACTTGCTTCATCTAAGTTTGCGAATTTACTTTTTCAAGATATTCTAATACTTTCTTTGGTTTTCTTACATTCACCATGTACTGAAATTCTTATTCTTACTATTGTCTGTTAATACTTAACCTTCGTTAAATATGTTGGAATACAAGAGTTAACACATAACCTTCGTTAAATAAGTTGGGATATAAGATCTACATCCAGGGTTGAGGCTTCCTCCTTCAACCGTATGATCATGTGTAACAGCCTCGGCCATAATCAGGGAGTTACTCATATTTTTATCTTAATTAATCTGGATTTAGCGGAAATCTATAAGCCTCGGCCATAATCAGGGAGTTCCTCCTTCGTTAAACATATTTTATAAAAAAATCAAGGAGCTCATTTTAAATAAAATATAAGGAGGAGCTCATTTTCTTTCGAAATTCATTTTATTTATAAAACAGGAGAAGAAAGTATAATAAATCTGATATGATAATATATATGTATGTTTGAGTGAGACCCTGATTGGATTAGACCAACTATTATAGATATGTTTGTTATTGCCGGCTATAAGGGTCCACTTTAAAAATCATAAAATTATACGTGTATCCAATAAATGGTAAATATTATAAAAATATTGCATGAGTAATAAAAGTTGATAATTTACAGTGTGAAGGTACAATCATCGAATTATACATGAGGTTTGCTGATAAAAGGAATAAATTTTCCCTTTATGACTTGAAAAATCTGATTTATATAATTATAAATAAATAGTAAAAATATTAATATGAGGTGTAAATAGATGGATTAGTAAAAATTGAGGTATAAATTTGGATTGAAAAATTACCCAATTTTGATAGTGTGGGCTCTTGAAAATGTTAAGGCCCAAGAGAGTTTAATTAAGAGAGGCTTAGGCCCCTCTCTCTCTTCTCTTCGGTCCAAGCCTGAACAGAGGCAAAGGGGGAAACAGAGAAGGAGGCTGAGCAGAGGGCCATGGTGGGGGTTGGACGGCGACCGACAGCGACAGACTGGGTCGACGATGGTTGTGGTGGTGAAGTTCGCCGGAGATGGAGGCAAGCACTACCGCAAAGGTGTGGTGGTGGTGAGTCGGGCCGTGAAACAGAGCAAGAAGCGGTGATTTTTGAGGCGGTTTGGGCGGCAAAAATGGCGGTTTTCCGGCAATTTTGAGCTTCTAAACAGGGGCGGATCTATGTTGAACCTTGTGGTGTCAATTGACACCACTAATTTTTTTTTAAAAATCTGTTTCAAAGGAAAAAAAAAGAAAATATATTGAATATATAGCATTTGACAGCAAGTGAATTTGTACGAGTTTGCTTGGCTGACTGGTGATACTCCCATGCGAGTAGTCATTAACTCTTGCCATAGGACAGGGGTTTGAATCTATTTGAACTCTATATTTTTTCTTTGTTTCTTTAAACACTTAAAGGGTATAGGTTAATAAATGTTTCGATGGCCGACAATCAATATTATTGTATAATCACGCACGCTAAACGCAAAAGTTTAGGTAGAAATAAATTAAAACGACAAAACTATCTTCAATTATTTGTTAAGTTGTCGGTTTTAAAGTTATTTATTAAATGTAAAAGTTGTAAAATTGTTATTGGAAATGCAAATAAAACAAATAATAAGAAACAAAGACATTAATTAAGTGGGAAAAAATAAAAAGGGATGAAGAGAGTACTAATTATGTGAATTTGGGGAGATTCTTAAGTGTTCGAATGAAATTTGCTAGCGCCTTAGATTTTTGAGGGTGTTTTGTGTATGTTTGTAATTTTAATTTTCCGCTGACACCACTGACTCTGAATCCTAGATCCGCTATTGCTTCTAAAGGTAAGTAAAATTTCTAGTTGATGAATTGTGGTTGTGGTATGGATTTTTGATTGAATTTTGGGATGACTATTGATTGAGATTTTGAAATGGGTGTGGTGAATTTGGGTTTGGTTTTGCCACGGTCGGACTGATGGTGGCGGTTGCCGGTGATTTCAACGGTGGTGGTGTTATTTGTGGTTGTTGTTGTGTGGTCGTTGGTGGTTGGGCAGGAAGAGGTGGTTGTAAATAGAGATGGTTTTGGTGAATCGATGGACAGTACAACTGGTTTCTTTGGATGTTTTTTGTGAGTAATTTGTTGGGGGTGTGGGTATATATATATATATATATATATATATATATATATATATATATATATATATATATATATATATATATATATATAATGTTTGCAGAGGAAAATTTGTAGTCGGATTTCAAATTGATGTGGGGTGGCTACAAAAAGTTTGGACGACTTGACTTTGGTGTGCTGGGCGGTGGAACAGAGGAAAGAAGAAGCAAAGAAGAAGAAGGAATTGGGAAGCAGGGACGGTGGTAAAGAGGAAGAAGAAGAAAAAGGGGATGGAAGGCAGGGACGGTGGAAGAAGAGAAGAAAAAGAAGGAAAAATTGTGATACCAAAAAGAGTTATGCTAAAATTATTATAATTATTATTATTATTTTAAGTATTATTGTTTTGTTAACAAAATAATTTTTTTGAATCTGAATTGTAACAAAAATAATTTTCGGGAAGATATCTGATATAATTCTAGACATAAATTTAACTGTTCATACTTGATCGGATGACAAAATAGATAAGAAAACGCTTATGAAAATAATTATATTATCCGAAATCATTAAAAATCTCGAGTGTTACATCCTTCCTCCCTTAAAATAAGTTTCGCCCTTGAAACTTGAATGCAACAATTTACCTTAGAACATATATGGATATTTGTCCTTCATGTCTTGCTCAGTTTCCCATGTGGCTTCTGAGGTGTTATGGTTGGCCCAAAGACCCTTAACAAGTGATATGGTTTTGTTTCGAAGTTGCTTGACACGACGGTCAAGAATTTGAACAGGTTGCTCTTCGTAGGTCAAATTTTCTTCAAGGTTTATGAGCTCGTAAGGTAAAGTATGGCTAGAATCAGGGATGTATTTTCTTAATTGTGAGGTATGGAAGACATCATGGATATTATCAAGATCAGGTGGTAAGGCTAAGCGATAAGCTGTTGAGCCGATTCTGTCAATAATTTCAAAGGGCCCCACATATCTAGGACTTAGCTTTCCTCGAACATTGAATCTTCTCACACCTCTAGTTAGAGATACTTTAAGAAATACGTTATCACCTACTTGGAATTCAACGTGTTTCCTTTTCAGGTTAGCATAACTTTTCTGTCTATTTTGAGCTGCTAACATATGTTTCCTAATGAGGTGTATCTTTTCTGATGCCTCCTGTACCAACTCTAGGTCGAGAATGATTGGTTTAAGACTTTCATCCCAGTATAATGGGGTTCTACACTTTCTTCCATATAATGCTTCAAATGGTGACATCCTAATTGTTGCTTGGTAACTATTATTATAGGAGAATTCTATCAATGGTAAAAACTCATCCCATTTTCCTTGAAAATCTAGGACACAAGCTCTAAGCATGTCTTCTAATATTTGGTTTACTCTCTCGGTCTGTCCATCAGTCTCAGGGTGGTAAGCAGTACCCATGCTTAACTTAGTACCAAAAGCTTCTTGTAAGGATTTCCAAAACCTATATTGAAATCTAGGGTCACAATCTGATACTATGTCTTTTGGTACACCATGTAACCTTACTATTTCCCTTATGTATATTTGTGCCAGTTTATCTACCCCCCAAGTATCATGAATGGCTATGAAATGAGCAGACTTAGTGAGTCAATCAATTATAACCCAAATAGCATTTTTCTTTCCAACAGTGGCTGGTAAACCAATGATAAAGTCCATTGAAATAGACTCCCATTTCCAAGTAGGAACTTCTAGGGGTTGTAATTCTCCTCCTAGTTTACCATGGTCAAACTTAACCTTTTCACAAATTAGACACTTACTAACATGATCTGTTATCTCCTTCTTCATATTATACCACCAAAATTTTTGCTTCAAATCCGCATACATTTTATCTCGTCCAGGATGTACTGAAAACAAAGAACTATGAGCTTCTTCCAAGATCTTTTTCTTTAACTCATTGTTTGGAACACAAATACGACCCTGAAATATTAATGATCCATTTTTGTATATTTCAAAACGTAGTATTTCCCAATCGTGATATTATTTCTTAACTTCTCTAAGTACGAGTCACTTTTTTGGAGGGCTCCAATTTCATCTAGTAAGGTTGACTTGATTTCTATTGCCATGCAACAACCGCTTCTTTCTTTATGGACAATCTCAAGATCAAGACTCCTAAGGTCTGCTAGAAGCATAGGTTGGGTGGTAATCAAGGCATTGAGATTATGGTGAGTCTTCCTACTAAGAGCATCTGCTACAACATTGGCCTTACCTGGGTGATACTGAATAGCTAAATCATAATCCTTAAGAAGTTCTAACCAACAACGTCGTTTCATGTTTAACTCTTTTTGAGTAAAAATATACTTAAGGCTCTTATGATCCGTAAAGATACGACAAGGAACGCCATATAGATAATGTCTCCAAATTTTTAATGCAAACACCACTGCAGCTAATTCAAGATCATGAGTAGGATAGTTCTTTTCATAGGGTTTGAGTTTTCTAGAGGCCTACGCTATAACTCGATCATTTGCATAAGTACACATCCTAAACCATTCTTGGATGCATCACTATAAACAGTAAATTCTCCATCTTCAGACGGAAGGGAAAGAACAGAAGCTGAGGTAAGACGAACTTTGAGTTCTTGAAAAGCTTGACCACGCTTAGAATCCCATTCAAATTTAGTGGTCTTCTTCAAGAGATTGGTAAGAGGTAGTGCAATTTTAGAGAAATCTTTTACAAACTTACGGTAATATCTAGCTAATCCAAGGAAGCTCCTCACCTTAGTAATATTAGTCGGTCTAGGCCAATCAATGATAGCTTGAATATTTTGTGGGTCCACTATAACTCCTTCCTTATATATTACGTGTCCCAAAAAGTTCACTTCCTCAAGCCAAAACTCACATTTATTGAATTTAGCAAACAGTTTTTGGTCTCTCAAGGTTTGCAACACTATCCGCAAATGATTCTTATGCTCCTCTTTAGTTCTAGAATATATCAAAATATCATTAATGAACACGACCACAAACTTATCGAGGTATAGTTGAAAAATCCTATTCATTTGATCCATAAATACAGCAGGTGCATTAGTAAGTCCAAAAGGCATAACCACAAATTCATAATGACCATAACGAGTTCTAAAAGCAGTTTTAGGAATATCCTCAGGTTTAATCCTTAGCTGATGATACCCTGATTGAAGATCAATCTTAGAAAAGACACTAGCCCCCTGAAGTTGGTCAAAGAGATCATCGATTCTAGGTAAAGGGTATTTGTTCTTAATGGTGACCTTATTGAGCTCCCGATAATCTATACAAAGTTGAAAACTTCGATCCTTTTTCTTAACAAAAAGAACTGGTGCACCCCAAGGACGACACTAGGTCTAATAAACCCCTTCTCAAGCAACTCCTCTAGTTGAACTTTAATTTCTTTCAATTCAGGCAGGGCCATTCAGTAAGGTGGTTTGAATATGGGTTGAGTCCTAGGTACTAATTGGATCTCAAAATCAATATCCCGTTTGGGTGGTAATCCTGGCAGCTCATTAGGAAAAACATCGATGAATTCACACACAATATGTATGTCTTGGGGTTTCAACTTGGACTTGGACTCCTCCATCACACAACACATATATGCTTCACACCCTTTTCTCATTAACTTCCTAGCTTTCATCAAAGATATGGTATGACACTCTAATTTGGCATTGTCTCCATGAAATAGGATTTTCCCCCCTTTACTACCTTTTAAAGCAACAACTTTAGACTTACAATCTATAAGAACATTATACTTTGACAACCAATCCATATCTAAAATGAGGTCAAACTCAGCAAGATCAAATTGGATAAGGTCTACTAAAAAGGTTTCACCACTGAAGGTAATCGGGCAATTTTTGTAAATGGTCGTGCACATTACCGCTTCTCTAGAGGGAACACAGATGGGTTGTTTGGTTTGACTTTTATGAGATTCTAAACCCAATTTATCAATGACATATTTTGAAATAAAACAATGCGACGCACCAGAATCAAATAATGCATATAAGGGATTAGAATTTAAAGTAAGGGTTCCTAAGACGACCGTACCCGAATCATTTGCTTCTTTACGGTTCATGCCAAAGACTTTTCCCACGGTGCCAGCTCTAGGGGGTGGAGATGTTGGTTTATTTTGACATAAGGGCCTTACATGACCTTGAGCTACAGCTGACGACCTTCGTGGACAATCGAACACTCGGTGATGTGGGCTCCCACACCAGGTACACACATTTTGGCCTTCTTTACACTCTGCAGTCACATGGTTGGTATGACCACATTTCTTACAAGGCTCGATGGGTTTTGGGGGACTATGGTTGGGCTTTTTAAATGATGGATTGGAGCTTGGTTGACCTCTCCTATCATTCCATTTCCTCTTATTCTTGTCTAAGTTGGCACGCCTAATGTCCCCCTTAACCCTTTCCACATCGGTAACCTTGTCATAAAGTTCTGAGTAGGTGCTAATATGTTGTTCTGCTAAATGGCCACGAATATACTCAGCTAGGCCCCTATAGAACTTGGTCTTTTTCATCTTATCACTAGCCACATACTCGGGGCAGAAACGGGATAACTCCACAAACTTATCGGCATAGTCTAGAACAGACATATTGCCTTGGGATAATGTGAAAAACTCTTCTTCCTTCTATTTTTGGACAACTATAGGGTGAAATTGCTCTCTTAAGTCTTCCACAAATTTTTCCCAATTGTACCCTACCACATGTTGTTTGTGTTTGACGGTATTCCACCAAATATCAACGTTATTCTTCAAGTAAAATGCTTCAATGTTGACTTTCCTATGCTCGGGAACTTGGACGGCCTCAAAGATTTTCTCCATGGATCTAATCCAGTCCTCCAACTCAACAGGGTCGACTCTACCCCCATAGGTACTAGGGTTTTGTCTAGCTACTCTGTCAAACATCCTACCATCCTCCTCCATCGTACTACTAGAATGGTTGCCCACTTTCCTTACCAACTCAACAAGAAGCTGGCCCATAACACTAAGATCAATTCCCGTAAGGTTTACATTTGGGAGGGGTTGGGGCGTTAGGGCTTTCATGGTAGTGAGGTGGAGTTTGGTTATGTTTTGTGGGTCATACTCCACATCGTTAAGGCCATTGACATTACTCTCTAGGTCCGACATCTACGCACAAAGGAATACGTACATCTAAGGGTAGGGATCTAATTTCTAGACACTTATAATTATGCATGCATAATGTCATGTAAAAATTTTATTGTTAGCAGAAAATATTTTTCATAGTAAACAAACATGTTATATGCAAAAATATAGCTATTAGGTAAACATAAACATGGACAGTGCATAATCACACATAATAAATAACCCTTACCCCAATTCATTTATTAATCATTCCTATGTCTACACATTTTAATTATAGTATTTTACTTTCAAATTTTAGTACCCTAAGGCTCGAACATGCTCTGATACCATCTGTAACAGCCTCGGCCATAATCAGGGAGTTACTCATATTTTTATCTTAATTAATCTGGATTTAGCGGAAATCTATAAGCCGGGGGCATTATCGCCGCTTATCCGTAATGGAAAAGCAAGGCTTAAACTAATATGATTCTAACATAAAACAGAAATCTAAACGAGCAATTTAAACAAAACACATGAAAACTATAAAATACAATTTGAGAAAAATACTTGATATCAAAGGAAAAACATTAATATGCGTAAAATAAAAAAAAAATTGAGGCTTAGAAAATAATTCTTACGATCAGATACATTATATTTTAAGCATTCAAAAGTTTCAACATAACTGGGCAAGTGAAATTATATAAACATGCTTAGTTAAATAAAACATAAAAATTCGTACATATATTCTAAGTCAAATAGAAAGTCAATATAATACAACCTAATTTAAAACTACAAAACATAAATGTGAGTTCAACGTACATAAAACACACAAACTAAATCGAGCCAGCTACGTGAGTTTATGAAATGATAATTAAGTTAATTTAATGATAATTAAGTCAATAAATTACTAGGTGGTAGAAGTTATGCTTGTGATGGTTGATTTCCCTTTCCCTTGGTACCTAAAACAAAACATAAAAACACATGAGTAAAAATAAGATGGAACTCAATATAATCGATACTGTAATGTAAAGATATTTTATAAAAAAAATCAAGGAGCTCATTTTCTTTCGAAATTCATTTTATTTATAAAACAAGAGAAGAGCGTATAATAAATGTTATATGATAATATATATGTATGTTTGAGTGAGACCTTGGTTGGATTAGACCAACTATTTTAGATATATTTGTTGTTGCCGACTATAACCATAAGATCATGTCTTTCGCTATGCGTATAGTTGAGTTGGTTATTAACTCAACCTCCGGTACCGGGAATGCTATAAGGGTCCAGGGGCGAAGTCAGGGTCTTTGGTTAGGTGGGGCCAAAATAAATATTGAGTGGAGATAAAGAGATTTTTCAAAATAGTAATTGAATATTCCAAAATATCATCAAAACTTAAATATAGTTCATCAAATATTGCATCATAGCACCATAATATCCACCAAAACCATGTTTCCGCCTCTTAAATTGATAGGTAATTTCCTATCGACAAAAAAATAAAAACACTACAAAAGTGCTTTCCGCTCCTTCATGTCACGAAAGCCGTCTATAATTGAATATATGCTAATATTCTTAACAATCTCCCTTTCAATAAAGATGATCAAACAATGCTCTGAAAAGGCATCCTCCATCTTGTTCCGCAACTTGGTCTTCACGATGTTCATTGCAGAAAAAGCATGCTCGGTTGTTGCCGTTGTCACAGGAAGAGTCAATATAACGTAACCAATTTATAAAGAAGAGGATAAATTGTTGACTTCCTTGAATCAACTAGCCACTTACACATACTTGAAATGCTACATAGTTCTCGAAGCTCTTGGTTCTGACTTATCTCATGTCCAAAATGATGTAATTGGACTCTTAAAATTTCTTTCTCACCATCTGTAAAGTCTTTAGGATAGAACTTATGCAAAAGTTTGCAAATATTGTCAACTTGAAAGGACTTGCATGTTTGTCTTGGATCTAGAGCACAACTTAGAGAGAGCAACTCCATAGATTTGTCGTGGAATCTATTGTTCAGTTCTTGCAATTGCAAGTCCATCACAATGTTGAAAATATCAACACGGTAATGATGCTCAACTGAAATGACATCAGTTTGTCGACGAGCCCGTCCTCTCCTTCCAACAAAATTAGAGCTCAAATTAGGAATTTCAAAAGAGTGAGACTCACAGAATGATACCACCTTCAAGCAAAACATGATAAATTTTAGTATTTAAACATTGACTTTTAACTATGCAAAGAAATAAGAAACAAATGTATTTAACAAAAAAGTAATTTTACCTTCATAAGAAGTGACATCCATCCAGAATCTCTCATATGTTGTATCATATCTTTCGTGCCCGATACAAGATGCAATGCATTCAAGATATCTCGAGATTTCCGCTGTAGCGCTTGGCATAGTGCATCTATCACCTCCATGACGTCTCTCATGAGGAGTAGGATAAATGCGAATTCAAATGAATTCATAGGTTCAATGGCTGAATAAGCTTCTCCTCTTTGCGAATGAGAATTTGCCTCATCAACAATTTTGTTAAGGACAAATATTAAACAAATTTATAAAACTAGAAAGAGACTTAAAGTGCGAGCTCCAACGAGTATCTCCTGGCCTTTGCAAATTTCCAAGTTGATTGAGACCAGTTCCAGTTTTGAGTTCACCTTTTTCAATCAGTGATGAAATCTCAGTAGCATAAGCGAATTTGAGTTCATCACTATGCTTGGAAGAACCCAATACAAAAGAGACAATAGATGTAAGCTTCAAAAAAAAATCGATACACGGGAATAACCTCCTTCGACGCAGCAACTAGCGCCAACTGTAACCGATGAGCAAAACAATCAACATAATAAGCGTATGGACACTCTTTAGATATTAGCGCTTGTAACCCATTCCATTCACCCCTCATGTTATTGGCTCCATCATATCCTTGCCCTCTTATATTCATAACATCAAGCCCATAATAAGAGAGTACTGAAAATGTTCCAATTTTTAGAGTTACAGAGGAGGTGTTTGCCACATGATCAAGCCCAAAAAATCGTTCTTTCACAAGACCTAACTTGTCAACATATCTTAGAACAATGGCCATTTGCTCTTTTCTTGACATATCACCAGATTCATCAACAATAATACAATATTTGGCATCACCAATTTCCTCCCGAATTGCCCACTTAACCTTTTCAGCAACAACTTTTAAAATTTCTTTTTGTGAATCTGGAGATTGATAAGTGGCATTTTTTGGAGCTTTTTCTATCAATTAGACAACTTGTTTATCATACGAGCTTAAAAGCCTCATAAGTTCAAGAAAATTACAACGATTTTCAGAATCTAACCTCTCATCATGGCCTCTCATAGCACAACTTTGGAGAGCGAGATACAAGACCGCATCAATTGATGTTTTGAGCCTCAATCTATTCTCTCTTCTATGTTGCGAGGTTTGCTTCATGAGTACTTGCGCCATTTGTTGTTATTGCTTCATTATATCTTGACAAGCCTGTACATTTAGATTGTGAGAGGAATTTGGGTCTTTACCCATATGGATTAAAAAGGCACATTTTTACCATTTCGAACTTTTTTCCAACTGTCAAATCCATTAACTGTAAATGCCTTTTCTCCTTGATGATCATCTGGTTTGTTAAAAAGAAAACAAGGAAGACAAAATGCTTTATCAAGATCAGGAGAATACTCTAACCACGATCCATACAAAGCATACCACGATGGCTGAAAAGAACGAAGATGGGAAGATGTTCCATATTTCTTGTACTCTGATTTTGATAGTTTCGATTGGTAAGGCCCTTCTTGCAAATAAGTCCTTCGAATGGTGTCTTGCTCTGCACTTAGATACACCAAAATTTGCTTTCGTTTTCCGGGATCACGCTCAATAGGAACTGTACGGGCTTCATTAGTTTCAAATCTCGGTGACTTTGGTGGTGGAATTTCAACACTGGGCTGGGGATTATCTACATTTTGCTTCTCTTGCTCTTCAACATTTTCATTCCTTTTCCTTTTAAACATGGAATCAATAGTATTTTGCTTTCCCATGACTAATTATATGCTACAGATACAGAAAATTTAGACATAGTCAAAAGTCAAATAAATTTGCAATTTGACATCAACTACACGCTCATGAAGTTACGCTATTACAGGATTTATAGCATAGCACCTCAATAATTTCACAAGAAATCAAACACAAGTATTAATGGAAACAAAATTGACATAAATTTTAAGTTTTGCAACCCCAATCAAACCACATAACCCAATTAGGAATTACCTAAACCAAATTATTATACTGAATAATTGAAATAATATGACATAAAAACTAAATCACATAATTAACTATACAAAGATTACCTGAAAATTTCTTAAATTTCGCAGCCTTTGCCCTCTGTAGAAATTTCTCTGATTTTGATAGTATGGCTACAGAAACAAACCGATTCCCAACTTCAATTTAATGGCAGATAACAAAAAGATAAGCAAAATTAGCAATATAGTGAAAGTTAATTTCGAAAACAGATTGAATGAAAATTAGAGAACAAGAAACAGGAGGAACATTGAAAAATTTATTAACTGAGCAAGTGAGAGAGAGATTATACATACCATAAATTAGAAGCTTTATGATATATGTGTAAAGGCCGATTGAGATCTCAAAAATATTAATGGAAGTTTGAAAAATTAAGGAAGTTGGACAGCCATTGTAGAGAAGATCTGGAATGGGAGGATAAAGTTTGCTATTTTTTTTTTACTTTTGATACTGTAATTTAGAGAAAAAGAGAGCTAAGAGGTTAAGTTGAATTAGCATTGGAAATATAAACATATAATATTATAATAATTGTTGGTTATTAGTGTAAAAAATTTAATATTTTTCAAATAAAAAAGCCCTCTCTGCAATCTACATCCACTGATTCACGTGAATTGTGGAGAATTGACAGCTAATAGTATTTTTTAATATTTGTGGAGGGGGGCCATTGTATTCCACCAGTCATTTTTTATATGTTAGTATTAGAAATTATATAGATATTGTAGAAATATGAGGGGGGTCATGGCCCCTGTGGGCCATCCTATTTCTCCGCCCCTGCTGGGTCCACTTTAAAAATCATAAAATTATATGTGTATCCAATAAATGGTAAATATTGTATAAATATTGCATTGAGTAATAAAAATTGATAATTTACAGTGTGAAGGTACAATCATCGAATTATACCTGAGGTTTACGGATAAAAAGAATAAATCTTCCCTTTATGACTTGAAAAATCTGATTTGTATAATTATAAATAAATAGTAAAAATATTAATATGAGGAGTAAATAGATGGAATAGTAAAAATTGAGGTATAAATTTGGATTGAAAAATTACCCAATTTTGATAGTGTGGACTGTTGAAAATGTTAAGGCCAAAGAGAGTTTGATTAAGAGAGGCTTAGGCCCCTCTCTCTCTCTCTCCTCTTTGGTCCAAACCAAAACAGAGGCAAAGGGGGAAACAGAGAAGGAGGCCGAGCAGAGGGCCACGGTGGGGGTTGGGCGACGAACGACAGCGACGGACTGGGTCGATGATGGTGGTGGCGGTGAAGTTCGCCGGAGATGGAGGCAAGCACCACCGCAGAGGGGTGGTCGCGGTGGGTCGGGCCGCGAAACAGAGCAAAAAGTGGTGATTTTCGGGGCGGTTTGGGCGGCGACAATGGCGGTCTTTCCGGCAATTTTGAGCTTCTTAACGTCGTGTAGCTCAGTTGGTTAGGGGGGATGAAGTGGAAACACATGTCGGACGTTCGAAACCTACCATAGACCTATATCCCTCGCCTTGCCGCTGAGTTAGGCGGTTTAAACTCCTCGTCAGTGAGCGGGAAAGTTGGCAGGGCCCTCAAGGGAAGGATATTTCCTTTTTTTAGTAAAATTTCTAGTTGATGAATTATGGGGTTGGTATGGATTTTTGATTGAATCTTGGGATGAGTATTGACTGGGATTTTGAAATGGGTGTGGTGAATTTGGGTTTGGTTTTTCCACGGTCGGACTGATGGTGGCGGTTGCCGGTGATTTCAACGGTGGTGGCGTTATTTGTGGTTGTTGTTGGGTGGTCGTTGGTGGTTGGACAGGAAGAGGTGGTGGTAAATAGAGATGGTTTTGGTGAATCAATGGACAGTAAAACTTGTTTCTTTGGATGTTTTTTTTGTGAGTAATCTGTTGGGGGTGTGAGTATATATATATATATATAGATTTCAACGGTGGTGGCGTTATTTGTGGTTGTTGTTGGGTGGTCGTTGGTGGTTGGACAAGAAGAGGTGGTGGTAAACATGGATGGTTTTGGTGAATCAATGGACAGTAGAACTTGTTTCTTTGGATTTTTTTTGTGAGTAATCTGTTGGGGTTGTGAGTATATATATATATATATATATATATATATATATATATATATATATATATATATATGTATATATATATATAGAGTCCAACAGGGACCTTCTTTAACTGTGGCTCAATAGATACAGATTTGCGAGAGTTTCACAGTTCAGGAAATCAAAGAAGCCCTTTTCTCAATTCCAAATCATAAATCTCCTGGGCCCGGTGGAATGACAAGCGGCTTCTATAAAAATTCTTGGCCTGTCATAGGGCAAATTTTCTGTGATGCGGTGGTGGAATTTTTTAGAACGGGGAAATTACTGAAAGTCCTCAACACTACCAAACTGGTGCTTATTCCGAAAATTGAAACCCTCGTAGCTGCGACCGACTTCAGACCGATTGCTTGTTGCATTGTTGTTTACAAAGTCATCTCCAAATTGGTTGCTAGTAGAATCAAGGAAATACTACCCCACATCATAGATGACAGTCAAGCGGCTTTTGTGCGCGGTAGAGAGCTCCTTCACAATGTCTTGATGTGTCAAGAGCTTGCAAGAGGTTTGAATCGGAAAATTACTCAGTCTAGGTGTCTTCTAAAAATCGACCTTCGCAAAGCCTTTGACACGGTGTACTGGGATTTTGTCGAGGAATTCATGTCGCAGCTCAAATTTCTTCCTATTTTCATTGGGTGGATCAAGGAATGTATTACAACAACCTCTTTTACTATAAATCTCAATGGAGATAACCACGACTTCTTCAAAGGAGGTAGGGATCTTCGGCAAGGAGACCCAATCTCCCCGCTCCTTTTTGTCCTCACGATGGAATATCTTTCCCGGTGTCTGACTCAAGTCTCGGGGCATAAAGATTTTAAATACTATTCGAGATGTAGAAGTATGAAGCTTACTCACCTAGTCTTTGCGAACGATCTGATGATCTATGCTGCTGTTGATAACCCAACTATTACCATGATAAAAAAGGCCTTGGACCATTTTTGTTGCACAGCGGGTCTTGAAGCCAACCTGGCAAAGTCGACAATGATGATTGGGGAGGTCTCAGACCACTCAAAACAGGCCCTCCTAGGTAGCACAGGATACAAGGAATGCAGTTTTCCATTGACTTACCTGGGCATGCCCATCTCAGATGGGCGAATCAGCAAGAACGATTCGGCTAAACTCATTGACAAGCTAACTGGAAAGGTTCGTACCTGGAAGACAACCAACCTGTCATATGCAGGCAGATCAACGCTAATTCACTCAGTCATGATGGGTCTTTACTCCTTCTGAGCTGCCAATATGATCCTACCGAAAGAAGTCATCAATGAGGTTATGAAGATTTGTTAGAATTTCCTCTGGTCAGGTAACACAAATCCTTCGCGGGTGCCCCCTATTGCTTGGGAAACAGTCTGTTTACCAAAGACTAAAGGAGGTTTAGGGATTAAACATCTGGAAAAATGGAATTTGGCCCTCGCCGGCAAACAGGTCTGGGCGATAGCAATGAACAAGCAATGCCTTTGGGTCAAGTGGGTGTGATGGAGGTCCTCCATCTGAACCAGCATCAGGAGCAGCAACAACCTCACCAACATCGGCATTGAGGCCATCATCAACCACATCAAACACTGACATCCAAGAGTGTTTTATGATGGTCCAACAAGTCATGAGGTCGTCCAACAACAGCAGCATCATCACCAACAGCAGCAGCCAACCAGTGAGGCTATTTCTCAATTCCATATCTTTGGATTGAGGTCCTCACTAGTGCTTTGAAGACTTCACTCTAGAGCTGTTGAGGACTTTCCAGCTCAGTGAAGATGTTTGCCAGTTCTGAGGTCCCCTATGAAGACATCACTTCTAGAACTGTTGAGGATATTCCAGTTCTGTGAGATGATCCTGCATTGAGGTCCTCCACGAAGACTCACCTTCAATCTGTTGAGGCCATTTCCAGCTTGTGAGGTGATATAACCGTTTGTAATAAAGAAAACGCGTTTGTTAGGTTTTATTTCATTTTATTTCCTTTTATTTTGAAGTTATCCAGCTTGTAACGAGACTTAATTAGCTTACTAAGTTAGTTAAGTAGCTTAATGCGTAATTAGGGAGTTTCTTGAGAAAGGGGAAACCCTTAATCATCTAGCTCAACCCTAGCTTTATATACTTTGTAATCGGCAGCTTTTGAGGATCATCTATCAGTGAAATTAATAGGATTTTGAGTGCCTTGATTGAGCCTCTTGTTTGTGAGTGACGTTAAACTCTCATCTCTGGTTAATTCTACTACAGTAGCAATGATTTGGCAATCCTTGTGGTGGGTGTAGAGCTTGGTAATCTCAGTGGTGGTGTGCCTGTATCCATTGAGGTCATCCAATCCATTGCCCTTGAAGTTCTAGGCGGTGTGTATGCGTATCACCGAGCCTCAAGACTATCTTCGGTTACTGTTTGATTGTAAGTTTGTCCATCCGATCATCATTTCATCATCATCCATTCATCCATTTGTTCATTGGTGTTTATACTCTGTTTTGGAGGAGGTTGTGATTGATTTCTTGTCGTGAGGTCTGTTTTGGGTGTTTTGGTGCTTGATTCTATATTGTGAGGCCAGATTGTGTGTGATATGTGTTAATGTGGCGTACTGTGAGGTCAATACTCTGATCTTAGGACCTTGCATACATCATAATTGGTATCAGAGCTGAGTAACATCTTGGAGGAAGGTCTGTTTGTGTTATTTGTGCATTTTATAATGTCGGGTTGTAGTAAAACACCTCAGGAAGTAGCAGAACAAGCCTTGAGGGAGAAGGAGGAAATGGAAGGGAGAATGAAAATTATGGGTGAACAGTTGCAATATTATATGAGGTTGCACAGGAGAGAGATCAATAGAGGCGATGTAGTCGAAGAAGAAGAAGAGGATAACCCTTTTAGTGAACCTGGAAGGGGAGGAGGAAGACCTAGATATCACAGAAGAAGGAGGTATAACAGGAGGTCACCTAGAAGTAGTGTTAGTGAATCCAGGAGTAGGAGTGAGAGGGAAGAAATGAGGGGAGAAAGAAGAGTAGAGAAGTTGGATTTCGAAATAGATATTCCTGAGTATGGAGGTGAGTTGGATCCTGATGTATTTTTGGATTGGTTGCAAACAGTGGAGAGGGTGTTTGATTTGAGGGAGTTGTCTGAGGAAAACAAGGTGAAGTTGGTTGCACTAAAATTGAGGAAATATGCATCTACATGGTGGAACAACTTACAAAGAAGAAGGGAGGAAATCAATGAGCCTAAAGTTAGTACATGGGTTGAAATGAGGCAGAAGCTCAAGGAGAAATTTCTACCTGAAAGTTACATGAAGGAAAATTATTTCAAGCTTCAACACTTTGTCCACGGTAGTAAACCTGTTGAGGAGTATACAAAGGAGTTTGAACATCTGCTGTGGAAGTGCAATATGAAGGAGAATGAAATTCAGACCTATGTGAGGTACCTTGGAGGGTTGAATGAAAGCATCAGAAATGTGGTCGAGCTGCAGGTGTATAATTCACTTGATGAACTGAGTTCTTTGGCTCATAAGGTGGAACAGTAGAAGAAGGCCCAAAGGAAGGAGTATGGAAGCAAGTACCCAACCAAAACCTATCCTCAAACCAAATCCTATAACCCACCACAAAGAACCTATCCATCCCCACAACCACAAACCAGATATCCAGCCCCTAAACCACCTCAAACACAATCCCAAAATCCCCCACAAAGAACCCCAACCCCTACCAATCGACCATTCCCTGAGAGGAGGTGCTTTAGATGTCAAGGTCTTAGACATGTAGCCTCAGAATGTCCAAACAGAAGAGCACTGACCTTAGCAGAATATCAAGCGACCTTTGTTTGTTGAACTGAGCGATTGTTGAGGAGGAGAGTATGATGAACTGAAGGAGATCCTGTATATGATGAAGAGGAAGTTGAGGCGGACGATGAAGGTGAAATGTTGGTGATCGGGAGGATCCTTAGCGATACAACAATTGATGAGGAAGGCGAGCGGAGGAGAACATTTTTCACACAAGATGTACGGTGCGAGGAAGATCTGTTCCTTGATTATTGATGGAGCGGTGTACTAACGCGACATCGAGAGACTATGGTGCAAAAGTGAATTTGCAAACTGTCCTCATTCAACACCTTACACCATCCATGGTTGAGTCAAAGTAGAGTATCAAAATCTCATCTAGATGCCTTGTGAATTTTTCAATTGGTTCTGTTTATAAAGATGAAGTGTGGTGTGATGTTATACCTATGGATGCATGTCATTTATTGTTGGGAAGACCTTGGTTGTTTGATAGATCTTAACTATGATGGAAGAGCCAATATTTATTCCTTAACCTAAACCACAAAAAAATTGTCCTCACCCCACTTAAACCACCCGACTACAAAAAGAACCAAGAACGATTGTTGAACCATCCCTTGATGTGATCTTACTGCTGAATATCATGAGTTACGTGAGCGAAGGAGTTACTTTGCTTGATCTTGATGAAGAACCAGCCACACAAAATGAGCCACAAAATAGCCATCCTTTATTCCAACCCATCCTAAACCGGTACCAACATGTTTTTCCGGAAGAAATGCCACGGGTATACCCCAAAGAGACATCCAAAGATAAAATTGACCTCATCCGGGATCTATTTTACCAAACAAACCGACTATAGAATGACCCTGCTAAAACCTATGAGATCCGAGGCAAGTTGATGAGTTGTTGGAAAGGAATGATTAGAGAGCTTGAGTCCTTGTGCGGTGCGGCATTATTGGTCCCTAAGAAAGATGGAAGTCGGAGGATGTGCATTGATTGTAGAGCCATCAATAAAATCACAATTAAGTATAGATATCCTATTCCAAGACTTGAGGATATGCTTGATGAGCTCCATGGCTCAACCGTGTTTTCAAAGATTGATTTGAGGAGTGGATATTACGGATCGGAATTTATGAGGAGATGAGTGGAAGACACCTTTAAGACTAAGGAGGTCAGTATGAGTGGTTGGTCATGCCTTTTGGTTTTGAATGCACCTTCAACATTTATGAGGCTTATGAACCAGGTTTTGAAGCCTTTGATTGGGAAGTGTGTTGTTGTGTATTTTGATGATATACTCATTTATAGCGATCGAGGAGGATCATGAACCACTTGAGGAGTGTTATGGAGATTCCGAGTAGAGAAGCGGTGTATGGGAACCTCAAGAAGTGTCAATTCTTCACCAGCCATGTTATATTCCTTGGTTATATTGTGACATCAGAAGGAATTCAAGTAGATGAGGAGAAGGTCAAAGCCATTAGAGAGTGGCCTGTTCCTACATCAATCCAGCAGATAAGGAGTTTCCATGGTTTGGCATCATTCTACAGGAGGTTTGTGAGGAACTTCAGCACCATTTTAGCTCCCATGACTGAGTTAGTGAAGGGGAAGAGCTTTACTTGGACACCAGCAGCACAGAAAGCTTTTGAGGAGGTCAAAAGATAGCTAACCTCAGCCCCAGTTTTGGCATTACCTTGTTTTGCCAAAGTCTTTGAAGTGGAATGTGATGCCTCAGGATTGGGCATTGCAGCAGTGTTGACTCAAGAGGGAAAACCAGCAGCTTATTTCAGTGAGAAACTCAATGAGGCCAAGAGGAAATACAGTACATATGATAAGGAGTTTTATGCTATCATCAGAGCTTTGCAACATTGGAGGCATTATCTTATTGGAGCTGAATTTATTCTGCACAGTGATCATGAGGCCCTCAAATTTATTCAGGGGCATCATAAACTTAACACTAGGCATGCTACTTGGGTGGAGTTCATGCAACAATTTCATTTTGTGATCATAAATCTGGGAAGCTTAACAAAGGAGCTGATGCATTGTCCAGAAGGTATTTGTTGTTGCAAGTATTGGATGCAAGAGTGCTTGGTTTTGAACAGTTGAAAGCTTTATATGAGAATGATGAAGATTTTGGAGAATTGTACCAGAAATGCAAGGGACATCCTCAAAGTCTATACCATATAGACCAGGGATTTCTTTTCAAAGGAGCAAGGTTATGTATTCGAGGGCGATTTTAGAGAGTTGTTGATCTCTGAAGTTCATGGAGGTTGCTTGGCAGGACATTTTGGCATCGAGAAGACCCTTCTTATGCTGAAGGAACATTATTGTTGGCCTAAAATGAGGAAGGATGTTGAGCATTGGGTCAGGAGGTGTGCTACATGTCAGATTGCAAAGAGTCATAGCTTACCTCAAGGGCTATACACACCTTTGCGATTCAAGCATCCTTGGGAGGACATCAGCCTAGACTTCATTGTTGGTCTACCAAGAACTCAAGGAGGAAAAGATTCAATCATGGTAGTTGTGGATAGATTCAGTAAAATGGCTCACTTCATTGCTTGCCATACCACCTATGATGCTGTGAGGGTGGCTAAATTATATTTCCAGGAGGTTGTGAGACTCCATGGTGTTCCCAAGAGTATGGTGTCAGATAGGGATGTCAAGTTCCTAAGTCATTTTTGGGTTACTCTTTGGAAGAAGTTGGGCACCCAATTGAAGTATAGCCTGATTTGTCACCCCCAAACTGATGGGCAAACAGAGGTCACAAACAGGACACTTGGAACACTATTGAGGTCACTGATATCCACAAACAAAACAGGATGGGACGCCCTCTTGTCTCATGCTGAATTTGCTTTCAATAGAGCACCATCCAAGGCAACTGGCCTTTCACCATTCCAGGTTGTCTATGGTAGAAATCCTATAACTCCATTGGATTTATCTCCACTAACAAATTCTGTGAGGTTTAGTTATGAAGCAGGTAAACATGCAGAGGACATCAAGAAGCTTCACTAGCAAGTCAGGGAGAAGATCATCGAGTATTCTGAGCAAGTTTCTACATCAGCAAACAAACATAGGAGGAAGATGGTTTTCAATCCAGGAGATCTAGTGTGGATTCATCTAAGGAAGGATAGATTTCCAAGCAAGAGGAAGGGAAAGTTGACCCCAAGAGCAGATGGACCTTTTGAAGTGCTTGAGAGGATTGGAGACAATGCTTACAAGTTAGACCTTTCTGAAGACTATGGAGGCAGTGCTACATTCAACGTTGTAGATTTGAGGCCTTACTTTCCACAGTATGAAGACCTTCCAAGTTTGAGGACAAACTTTCCTCAACCTGGGGAGGATGATGGAGGTCCTCCATCTGAACCAGCATCAGGAGCAGCAACGACCTCACCAACATCAGCATTGAGGCCATCATCAACCACATCAAACACTGATATCCAAGAGTGTTTTATGATGGTCCAACAAGTCATGAGGTCGTCCAACAACAGCAGCATCATCACCAGCGAAGCGGCCAACCCGGTGAGGCTATTTCTCAATTCCATATCTTTGGATTGAGGTCCTCACCGATGCTTTGAAGACTTCACTCTAGAGTGCTGAGGACTTTCCATTTCGATGAAGATGTTTGCGACGAGGTCCTCTATGAAGACATCACTTAGGCTGTTGAGGATATTCGATTACGTGAGATGATCCTGCATTGAGGTCCTCCACGAAGACTCACCTTCAAGCTGTTGAGGCCATTTCCAGCTTGTGAGGTGATATAACCGTTTGTAATAAAGAAAACGCGTTTGTTAGGTTTTATT